>CM035119.1:122250850-122978010 GCA_020205555.1 Panax stipuleanatus | reverse complement strand
TCCAAGGCTGTGGGCCTTGAAGGAATCTTAGTGATTCAGGATGCTGCCCATTCCTTAGTGGATTTTCTGCGAGAGTGCAGAAGAGTGGATTGGGAGCTTGTGTCTCTGATCCACTTAAAACCCTTTGTGTCTTTTACATTCTGTCATTTACTTTCAGTCATTACATTATGTACTTAACTACTATAACTGGTATGTATGTACTAACTACTTAAAACTAAACTAACTCCAAGAACAATGTATCAATGTTTATCAATATATCAATGAAGGGGATATTTAACTTATTCCGCTATGCTTGAAATAATTCTTATGTTTGTCATGTGCTAACTTCTTAGCAATACAAAATAAAATGGAAAAGAGTTTAAAAATGCAAAGTATCTATTCAACCCCCCTTCTAGATTTATTGTTGTACCTACTGGAAACTAACAATTGGTATCAGAGCAGGTTCTCATGCTATATTCAAAAGCTAATCGCTTTGAGTCTGATCCTAGGCACGAACATTGTTCTAAACTTAGTTTAGTAGTAAGTCACTTGTAAATACAGATGAGCTCACACGTTGGAAATAGTATGTACAGGTAAATGTGTATATACACCTGAAGATGCTCAGATTGGTCCAGGTTCTTAAATGCCATACCATCAAGACTAATCCTTGTCCACAATCAATCTTGTATTCTGAAGACCAGAGATGAGAAGTCAAGTGGCATCAATAGCAAAGAATCAAGCATCCTTCATTCTGAAAGATGAAAGGCCATACATGCTAAGAAATGTTTATTTAGAGAAGAAAGAAGAATTTCTCAAATATGTATTTGGCTAACCAGCAGTTAGATGTGAACCCTGAGGTTCAAGGTGATTAAAGAACTAAAGATGCCAAGACCTTCTTAGCTTACCTCTTCAAGGCTAAGACTGATTGATCAATGGACAACTGGAGCAACAAGCTGTCAGAAATTAATGTAAAGATATGCACATCAATGCCTAACCTCATTATAGCAAAATAAATGACTGTCAAGAAACTGACAGTGTAAAGGTACGGTTCCTCATTAATATAAATGTGTACATCATATTGCATCACCTTATGTACTATAACAGTATTCTATCAAGAGGCCATATTCTTCCTAAAAAGGGGAAGAGAGAAAGTACACTAAGGTTAGGAACTCAATGGCTAACAAACTTTCTCTCCACCCAAGTTTTAGGTTGAAGATAACATCTTGAAAGAAGTCTAAAATAGGTCATAAGCATATCAAGAATTAATTAAGTTTAAGTGGAGTAGTCCTTGCTTAAGGGTTGGTATGTATGTACAAACCTATGCTCTAAGTTTTTGATAAAGCGCAGAGTATGATCAGTTCTAAAGGAGTATCTTGAAGATTCTTAGAAACTGATCATCTCTATGAATCAACCAGATACAACTAAATAATAGAGTTGATTCCTACTCTGCGAACATTCAAAAACTGTGAACATAACCAAGCAAAGGGTGAAACCATCAAAGAAAAGGAGTGTCGTATTAGAATAATTAAGTTTACACACTCACAATCATGCATGATAAATGTCATATCTAAATCTGATACATGCATGGATGTGATGATTATTAATGCTAAAGTTGATGTAAATTCTAGTATATGAGGAATAGGGGTTTTGAGAAACTAAACTAACAGGACCCAATCAAGCTTGGGTACCAAAATAGAAATTATCTAAACCTGCAGATACTTGGTCTATCTGACCACACTAAGGAAGGCAGAAGCAGATGGCTTCAGTCACGAAGATTCACCCAGCTAGAGGCTCAAGACATTTCAGCAATGTTCTTGTCAAAATTCATCTTATGCCAAAGCCGATTTCTAAAGATGTGCTGAGCTCACATGAATAAAGCTCACCTGATTGCTGATCTTCAAATGGTAGCTGACCATTCATGCCAAGATCCTCTATGCTTATTCATATAAAGCATATCAACTCAGAGGGAATATCAAAGAAGTTCACATCAAAGGATGATCAAGTATTGATCATGAAAAATACACCATAGAAGCAGAACTCCATGAGTGCAGTCTATTAAAGAGCTTAAGCAAAATTGTAGTGTTTTCTACGGTCAAGACTGAGTCAAGCCTGTGCAAGTCAACTCACAATGATTATAATACAATGACCACAATCGTAGTGTCCCTCCAGTCAGCATCAAAGTCCGTAGTTCTGATAAATGAGGAAGGGCAACCAACTGAAGAAAGGCTGATAAATGTTGACGAATTGATAGTCCCAAATGATTCTTCATTCATCCTTAGAGTATACTGAAGAAACTAGGGAAGGACTACAAGCATGCTGTAAACACCTGTTCAGGTGTCAGATAAAGAAGACTACGTTGGTAGTTCTGTCAACAATCGTGGAGTAATCAGTTCTGAAGATATCGCTCTCTATAATGCAAGGAGGTTTACATGATAGTGATGATTCCAGTTAGAAGGAGATATGCAAAGCTTCCTTCTGATGCATATGAAGAAGAAGAAAAGCAGTCACAGAACAAAGAAGTCCTCACTCACTACGATTGTGGAGTCATCACCAATCGTAGAGTCCAGACAAATTACTACTGCAGACGGAGAAGCTGCAACAGCCTCTCAGCCTAAACAAATGGCCAAGGCTGTATCCAAGTCAAAGAAGAGACCAGAGTCATGGAAGATGATCAGGAAGTGATCAGTCATGCAGAACATACTATTGCACCTGATCAGACCATGATCAATGATGAAAAAGGAATGCAAGAACCAAGTGAGGCTGCTGAGGAAGAAAAGTGGAAGGTGGTGAAGATTGAGGAAGAATAGATGAAGAAATGGAGATGGTGAAGCTCAGGTAGCAAAATGAAGAAGTGGAATTCTTACCAGAAGATTTGAGATAAGTCCAAAAATAAGTCAATCATTGTGCATGTTTGTCGACGACACCAAGATTATCAAAACCACTTCTGTCAAGTTCATAGAGAACAGGAGCTAAACCAAAACAGAAATATCCCAGTTACAAAGTCCCAAAACTTTGTGGCTGATGAACCAAATGAAGATCCATAATCAGCAGTAATGTCCCAAAATATACTACTGATAACCATATTAGCTACCCACCTCAAAATCGTGGAGTGCCTATGATTAACTATCTGATCATAGCAAAAGAGCAGAAGGACACCAAGATTACAACCTATACAAAAACCAACACCATTGAATATCCAGAGTTGGTAAATGAACTCCCCAGCAGAGAGATCAAATGTGATGTCAGTAGTAATCATGTCTAAAGCATTTCATCTGATAAGCGCCTCAGGGACAAACCTGATCCTTAGCATTAAGCTAAGAGGTTGGCCCTTCCTGAGCTACTGATAGTAGTGTGCATACAAGTCAATCATGTATGATGATAAAGCACGTACTTTGTAAACAATCTTATTTATTTATTAATAAAATATTCATTTATTAAAGGCATTTAATTATCTACATGTTGCTGTTTTTATAATATGTAAATAACCCATAGTTTTAAGCAATGCTTTTAGAATCATGATGATGATCATGCTAATGAGATCTAAATTCTTAGAAAGTTTTAAAACTTAAATAGTTCCCAATCGTGGGATTACTAAAAAGGGGATTAGTAAATCCGGATAGATTGGTACATATGCTGCTTGCTCATTGGATGAGGATGATTGATCTCATGATCATTTGTGTGGAGACACTAAAGCAAGTATGTAGGTGCTTATTGGAGAATAAGTTCACTGAACGTGATTCGCTATGGAATACCTAATGGAGTTTTACTCGCATGTCAATAGGAATTCCTAATGTGATAGTAGTACAAGTGATCCTTGAACTTGAGATCATCATAGTATCTTGTATGTAACAAATTATACTTTGACTTATTCCTTAAGACCTTTTAAGGCATATATAGGGTATGCTTGGGTATAATGAGTTACATATAGAGATAATGAATGATCAATAAAGAATCTACCACCTCTAGTAAAAGAGGAGATATGTCCTATGTGATTCGTTAAATGACAACCCAGGAATCCTTGGCCAAGGTGAAATGAAATTAGAAAGGAGTTTTTAATTTGCATTATTTGGAGTTATGCATTTTCTAATCGAAATACATATAATTAAATAAAATAAGACTTGACAGTAAATCCATGTCTTATATTTAATTGGGACATTGTATGGTGGAAGGATTGAATTGTATGATAACTATTAACTCACAGGTTCTTTTATGATTAATGTTGAAATCTATATTATCTGGAAAGTCGTTGATCGCTAGGGAGGCTTATCCCTATTGTAGAATAAATATTATTTATTTAAATAGATTATTAGTTTAATTTATTTATTTAAATAAGATTAAAATTATTTTAATTGATTTATTCACAACCGGTTTAATATGGAGAACCTAAAGGGTCACACCATAAAAGGAAGAATAATTATTTAAGAAGGTAATGGCATAATCGTAATAATGCATTAAGTATAATTAATTTAATCTATGGTGATAGAATAAATTAAATAGCTTAATGTTTATTATTTAATATTTTAGAAATATTAAATATAAATTAATAAGAGGAGTCTTATTAATATTATTACAATTATTATTATTTTAATTTCTAAAGGAGTTTAGTAATTAATTTAATATTTAGTACTCTCATTTATTCCTAATAAGATTAGGAGACAAATTAATTAAATGAATTTAATTAATTATTTCCATGTGGTGGGAAGCCTAAATTAATTAAAGGAGTTTAATTAATTAAAAGAAATCCCATATCTAATAGGATTAGAAGGGTTAACCAATGTCTATATAAGAGAAGTCTTATAATAGATATTAGATGATGCAATTCTAATTGTTGGAGAGTACTCCTTTTCTATAGAGGATAGAACACTAAGCCAAACACCCTCCTTCTTGATAATTTCTCTTCCTTGGTGGATCACCTCTAGAGGCCAAACACTTGGGTGGCTAACGTTGATCAAAGGAAGGAATCTAACCCGGAAATTCAAGGAGATCACGAAGAACAAGGAGTTGAACTAGTACCTGTGGAGGCTTCGTTCTACAAGGGTATGATTCTATAACTTTTTATTTATCGTTTTAAATTAATAATTTGCATAAAGGATGATCCGGGTAATGGTTTTGTAGAAATTTTTTAAACTCTGATATACCATGCTTCCGCTAATTTTTGCAATTTGATTGCGTCACGATTTCGTACAAACCCAACAGCTACTTTATGTTAGAAGGAATGCTAATATGGAATTCATCACAAGATTCTCTGCTGAACCAAGCAGCATCTCCTCAGAAGATTACTAGCTGCAGATGAGAATTGCCAATCCCTCAGAGTCTAATGGAGAAGTTATCTATTGAAGCATGACCACAGACTACGATCATCGAAGAAGAAGCAAAGGTTGTAGACAAGTCTGGGAAATTGTGGAGTACTGAGCTAAGACATAAGTCACTCCATGGATTTAAGAAGTCAATAGTCAACAGAAGAAAAGTCAAATCTGATTAACTGACACGATGGAGAAGTTACAGATTGGGACCTATCAACGTCTTACAACTGTCCCACTAAGAAACATGGAAGGAACAGTTACAAGAGGGAAATTCAAATAATTGGCAGTTTCATTTTAGCGGGTTCATCAAAAGCTGCAAATCTATCAAATCCATACACTCATCCTCTCAAGCCAAAACCTAAACTTCCAAACAACCAGATCTTCTCAAACAGCTATCAAATCTTGAATCGCTTCTTGATATCTCACAAGATTCTCACAAAGTCATAAACTCAGAAAACCCTAAGTCTCCATATTGCAAACTGGCGAGTAATCACTGGCATTCAGCTCGGAACCAAGACGTTCGAGAAATCTGAGAAGAAGTTCAGAGATATTCTTGAACTTGTGAAGAAGGCTGGATTCTCAGAATGTCTTGAGTCAAACACTCGAATATATGTTGACCTGGTTAAATAATTTCACTCAAATGCAATTATGAGTTCTGGAACTCTTTCTACCAAGGTAAAAGGGCAAATTCTAAAGCTAAAGTCTTCTGACATCAATCAGTGCTTAGGTTTTCCTGACCTAGGACTGAAAAGCCTTGATGAAGTTGATGTCGAATGAGCCAAGAAGATTATGGCATACAAAAGAAATCCTAGTCTGAAGGATATGAAGAAAAAGGAGTTTCCTGAAGAGTTTGAGTTCCTTGCAGAGATTGTAGGGAAATGTATACTATACAAGGACACTGCTCATGACACTGTGAGTGATCAACAGCTGAAAATCATGTCTGCGATAGTTCTAAAGAAGCGTATCAACTTTGGAGCTATTCTGATCGACCAAATGTCCAAATGGCTGGATAAAGCAGAGAAGAAGAGGTTAACAGGGAAACCACTCACAAAGGTTTTCCATGGAAGGCTATTGAGTATTATTCTGAAGAAGAGGCTGAAGAACAAAATTAAAGATGATGAAGGTGAAGTTCTTAACAGCCATAAGATAATGACTACACAGCTGTTTGCAAACTGGAAGAAGAATCTAATGGAGAACAAACGGCTAACACATGGCAGCAGCAGCAAGAGTACTTCAAGGAAGAGAAAGGCAAGTGCCATGAAAGAAGAAGAACTGTTATACTCTGAAGATTCAGAGCACAAGTCTGTAGAGCTTTCGAAGAAGAAAGCCAAAATGGTGAAGAAGCAAAAGTCAGTTCCCCAAAGAAGTATATCTACTGAAGAAGAAAACGTAGAGTCAGAAGATGAGATGGGAACTGAGAGGTCCAAGGATGAATGTTCAAGGAGCCAGTCTGGTGATGAAGAAGAATATACAAGTCCTATGGCTAATCCTCAAAGTAGCCTTTCTACTTACAAGGGAGAATCTAATCATAAAGAAGTTAGATCTCCTACTACTGAAGCTCCAAGGAGTCCTGATGGCTCAAAAGATGTTGAGTCCGAAGAAGAAGCATCTGCCCCTCCTGCTGATTAACCTCAAGGAAGTTTGTCTGATGAATCAGAGACTTCAAAGACTGAAGATGAAGAAAGGTCTGAAACTCTTGAAGTTGAACCCCCAAGAAGAAGGAAGAGCAACAGACTGATTGCTAAAATGGTTTCAAAAAGGGGAGAATTGTTTCCAAAGACAATTGAAATTAGTGATGATGAGGCTGAATCCAAGGGAGGAGATGCTAAGAAAAAAAGGGGAAGACAATATTAGAAAAAGCTAGTAGCAAAAGGCTCAAGACTGCAGAGATGAAAGTGGCCAGTGATTCTGCAAAGACAAGCTCTGCTGAAAATAATGATGATAAAGATGATGATCAAATGCACGAACAAACTGATGAGTCAGCTGAAGGAAGTCTACACCAGTCTGACTCCAGATCAGATCATGAAGAAATTGAAGGAGACTCCAGTCCTGAGGATGACGTGCCAGAAGATTTTCACATCCCTTGTCCTGTTCATCGCAAGAGAAGAATAGTGGTGGAAGTTGATGAAGAACCACTAGATGTACTTCCAGGAAAATGGGTTAATCTTGGAAATGAGAGGCTGAATGTGGTGAAGATGACCGCAGCACATCTACTCAACCATTGTGAAACTTTAAAGATAGACTCTTCAATTTTGTTTTATGATGCTGAAGTCAAGGATCATGCTATCAGATGGTTTCATCCTCACATGCCATGGGCAAAGGCATCTCTCACTGGAGATAGCAGTTATCTCTCATGGTGTTTCTCTCACCTCCCCAACCTAGAATTGGTGGCACAAAACTTTCCAAGGGTGAAGAAGTTTGTAACTCTGCTGATCAAGGATAAGTCTCACTTCAAGATCTATAGACATGCTGAAAATCATTACATCCTCTACGATTGTTGAGCAGATTCAGATGGAAGAAGGATTCTGCCCAAGTCCACAATCGTAGAGTCATCTCACTTTATCCTTGAAGATGATCAAGATGAATATGAGAAGCTATACTCTACCCAAGCAGCATGGAACTCAACGATTCATCAGATTCTCACTGCTTTTGAAGGTCTATCCAAGAGTGAAAATCGTGGAGTCCAATTTGGTACTCAGGAGGAAGAAAATCGTAGAGTTCAAACTGATACTCAGCAGGAGGCTGATCAACCAGCTGCTCAGGAAGAGGATAAACTACATGATGACAGACCTTCTCAAAAGCAATAGCTTCAAAAATCTTCAGAAGAACTAGTTGAAGAGATTTCTCAAATTGCTGCAGAAGTAAGGAACTGCCAACAGAAGACACTGAGTTGTCAACAAGGATTCAAGCCAGACTCTCAGACATATCCCTCAAGCTTCATCTAAGGGATCAAGTATTTTTGAAGGTAATGAGTGATCAGAATGAAGAAGCTCTACAAGCTCAGAAGGCTAATGAAGACCGAATCCTATCTCTCTCTGACAAGATTGACGACCTGAAACAGTCTCTCTCCTTCCAACTTGAGCTAAGCCAACAAGAACTCAAGATTGAGGTTGATAACTCATCTCACCTGATGGAGTGGCTTATGTCAAATGTGGAGCAGCTATCACAAGTAATTAATGACAAAAAGGGGGAGAAGAAGATACATCAAAAGAGACATTCAAGAGGAGAGCACTCAAAGAGGAGACTGAAGTCTAAGAAGAAGAGCAGCAGAGATACAAAGAAGGCCAAGAGGACAAAGGCAAAAAAGAAGAAGGAAGCAGCAGCAGAAGCAGAATCATCATCTGAGGGGGAGCCAAAAGATGATGACTCCATAAACACAGAATCTGAGGGGGAGCTAAACAAAGAAGAAAAGCATGCATCTGAGGGGGAGCAAAGGAAAGAAGAAAAAGAAGAAAGAAAGATGAGCAACAGCAAAAGCTAAGCACTGAGTAACAGACATTCTGGAGACATACATGGAGCAGAAAAGGTACATCTCTATCTAGTTAGGTATGTTCTAGATCCAGAATGTAGAGTGTCATAATGCATGTAATTCCATATTATCATCAATGACATTCATGACTATCTGCTTTAGAAATACAACTGCTCACTGTATATAAGATTCATTCATCTCATGCATATGCACTGAATGTTTTTGTCATAATCAAATAGGGGAGATTGTTAGGAATATACATGAGAATGTTATTCCTATTTATATATGATTTGATTATGATATAAATGAATGAATATGCAAGTATGCTTGCATTAACAAAAGCTGTAAAGTCCTTTGATAGATAATAGGAATATATGTACAAGGACTTAGAATGAATTGATCAAATATGTTAGGTTGATCCTACATAAGCAAAATAGCTTTGTAAAGTCCTTAAAAAGAAATGATGTACAAGTATTATAAATATAGAAAGATCAAGCTTGTTAGGTTGATCTTTTACAATGTAATAGATAGGCTTGTCTGATCGTCGAGCACTGCACCAGCATCGTAGTCTGCCTGGAGAGACAAGGAAGACTCGAGAACTATCAAGGCGGAATCGTAGTCTGCAAAGATAGTAGATCTCAAAGTTTGTTGTCTGCCGGGAGAGACGAGGAAGGATCGTAGTGTGTCGAGAAGAACTTTCTCAGAGCAGTAGTCTGCTAAAGAAGTCATGTTTAGAATAGTAGAGACAGCCTGTCTATGAGCCGACCGATTGTCTGCCAGAGCCAAGTCAAGAATCGTAGATTACACTCGAAGTTGTGGAGTCTACTGATCATCAGAGGCAGAGATCGTAGTTGGGCCAGATCAGACGAGGACAGTAAGCATGAAGGCAGAATCGTAGTCTGTCAAGGTCTAATCTCGAAATTGTAGTGTCTGCAGCAACAAAGCTGAATCGTAGTCTGCAGAGCTAAGGCTTCCACAATGGTTGCTCAACAACGCTAAGGGAAGAATAGTAGTGTCAACACGATTCTCAACAAAGAGCCTCTGGTCTGAGCTACAAAGATACATTCCACATAAAGGGAACTAGAGAGCATTCAATGAATGGCATGCAAGCTAACAGAAGATCCAAGCATCAACTCAGTCATCATGCAGATTTGAGTTATGAAGCCATTCAAGATGAAGTCTTCCACAAGCCAATCAGAAGAAGACTTCAGACATAGTGACTGACCAGGAAGAGTCAGCAAGTGCAGTAGCTGTCAAAAGAACAGAAGACAATGATCTTAAGAATTACTCAGGATCATAGTGTTTTCTAAACAAAAAAGGAACTGATACAGTTTATACAGAGATACCGGCCAGCTTAGGAAGAACAAAACAGAAGTGATTAAGCATGGGTCAGACCATTGAAGATAGGTGAACAGGAGATCACCAGGAGAAAGAGAGCTGGGTATGCCACAAATCTGAAGTGTCTTGATATTCAGAAGAGGCCAGAATGACAAGTCAAGTTATCAGTTCCTAAGATCAGTCGAGGCAAGCAGAAGTGTTGAGGCACTGCACAAGTAGAGGAAGAGGTGTTCTACATTGAAGATCCAAGAACACTCTTCAGAATCGTAGTGTTGTCTCAATCAGTCTAACCAACATTCAACAAGACACACTACGATAAAGGTCCAAGAACATCTGCATCAGAATCGTGGAGTTCTGAGATCTGAATATTGAAGCTCTGACAATGTATCAATATGAAGATTGACATTCGGACGTTGCTGATTGAGAGCATCAATGCAGAAGGACAACTCCTAAGGATTAGAATCAAGAAATCAGAAAGGAGTAATAAAGATGACTACTAGCCTGACACGGAACAGTGACATCTCTGAGGCGGTAGGTGAGAAAGCAGACTGCTGTGTCAGTAAAGTCAAAAAGGACCTGTCACGTCACATCAGCAATCTGCACCAAATAACTCGAGATCTGCGAAGCAATTCAAATAGCTTCCAACGGCTACTTTCCAACGAAAAGATCATGGAAGGGTATTTAAAGGACAAGCTTTAAAGATAAGAGTCAATGCTGAGTTGTAGATTCGTCTAGTTGTTGGAATGCTACATTGTTGACTCTACGAGTTCCACCAGAGCTAAAGAGAACAAGTCTCAGTGGCAGTGAGACTACGAAGGTGGAAGTGAAGCAGACTTGAAGAAGGACTGAACAGATTAAAGCTTCACTCAACAAGGATGAGAATGCCATTGAAGATGGCAGCCAAACTGAGAGCCGAGAAGGCCAATAAGATAGCATTCAAGAAAGTGGCTGAGCATAAAGAAGATCAGAAGAGCCACTCTATGAATCACCATGAAGAACCAAAAGCTGAACCAGTAAAGATGCAGAACCATGTCTGCATATCATTCAAGAAGGGTTCAAGGGCTGCTAAGGGTCAGAAGAAGATGACCCATAATGAAAAGTCTTAGCAGTCCTATGTGTTGATGGTGCACAGCTGACATTAAGTAAAGATGAGCTGAACAGAATGAAGATCAGCTGCACCAAAGAAGAGGTCCAGACTCGAAGCTGAATGTTGAGGACCAAGCCTAGCTGCTAAGTACAAAGATGATCAAGCTTCAAGACATCTTAGCAGCAAAGCACAAATACCAACAACTATAACTACAAGTAGCCAGGGCCAAAGGGGTCCTTGTCCAGAGGGACTAAATGAGTTCCAAGCCGGAGAGCTTGAAGAGTTCTAAGTGAACTGAAGTTCCAAGGCTGCTGACCTTGAAGAGTTCTTAGTGAACTAGGGAAGTTCTAAGCCAGAGGGCTTGAAAAGTTCTTAGTGAACTGAAGTTCCAAGGCTGCGGGCCTTGAAGGAATCTTAGTGATTCAGAGTGCTGCCCATTCCTTAGTGGATTTCCTGCGAGAGTGCAGAAGAGTGGATTAGGAGTTTGTGTCTCTGAACCACTTAAAACCCTTTGTGTCTTTTATATCCTGTCATTTACTTTCAGTCATTACATTATGTACTTAACTGCTATAACTGCTATGTATGTACTAACTACTTAAAACTAAACTAACTCCAAGAATAATGTATCAATGTTTATCAATATATCAATGAAGGGGATATTTAACTTATTCCGCTGTGCTTGAAATGATTCTTATGTTTGTCATGTGCTAACTTCTTAGCAATACAAAATAAAATGGAAAAGAGTTTAAAAATGCAAATGATCTATTCATCCCCCCTTTTAGATCTATTGTTGTGCCTACTAGGAACTAACAGAAGTTCATAGTCCTTAGTGACTGCTCAGTATTCAATTATCTTGAAATCTTGAATTGATTTAGCATTGAATCTTATTGATATTCTGCTATCCTTAGCGACTGTTATTGAGAACTGTTGATATTTCTTGCTATCCTTGAGCTATCATACCTTGCTATACCCTTTTGGATTCGAGAACTATATTACTCACCCTTGTTGTTATATTACTTGCTGAGCAAACTTGTTGCTCATTCTTGCTTTCCCTAAAATATTTCAGTTAAGGCTGAGCAGGGCGGACCTTCGGGCGCCGACAAGGGCAAGGGAAAAACTACAGAGTAGCTTTTATTTATGTAGAATTTTATGATTGTAATAAGAACTTATGCTGTTATGTATTAGTTAGGTTTATATATGCTTAAGATATGTTTAAGCTATGTAAGCGATGTTTAAGTTACGAGACCTTGGGACTTGAATAAATTATATTAATTAAAGGTAATCTATTCGGTAGTAGTATTGTGTATTATTCCGCTGTGCGATGCGACATTTAGTCGTAATATTATTATTATGGCATTAGATTGCAGTACGTGACGAACCGAATTCGAAAGACCAGTGGCGATCCGAATTTGGGGGCGTCACAGGTTGGTATCAGAGCTGTAGTTATAAACCTTAGGAGCGAGTGTCCTTAGATTATAACTTAGGAGAACTTAGGAAGTAAGAAGGAGATAAAACTCATGTAGAGTTTTCCTTGAGAGACTTAGTATGTTATGAAATGTAACTTCATACTATACAATGAACTTATGTTTTATTTAACATTCTAATGGAGTTGCTGTTTGTTTGTCTTGTGTTTGTGATTGTAGGATGACAGACATGGGAGTACCTAGTAGAGTGGCAGAGGAGGAGCTATGACACCACCAAATTCGGGTACTTCGTTTTCACATGATTTGGTGTTCACTTTCTAATTATAACAAACATCTACCCAATAACTTTAAAATAAATTACAACCTTTATTCAAAATAATAAAATCTCCCTTAAAACAAGGGTTACAACCTTTCAAAAATAATCCCAGGGTTTAATCTAACCTTGATATAATAATAAAGTGCGAAAATAAAACATAACATCAAAGTCATATTACAATCATTTTAGAATAATAAAACAAGTCTTCACTTGTTTTGCTTTTCCTTGCCTTTACTCGTAGATGGAGCATCAACATTATCAACTTTAGATGCAATTGTTATTTAAGGTAAGAGTGAGCAAACAACAACTCACTGGAGTTTAACAATAATAAGTACATGAGAGGATATCTTTAGAAAGATCTGAATAATTTAGCTTGCTTCAACAATAAAGAATTGAATAATAATTCTTTCATCATAATTATAATTCGAATATAGAATTTATCTGAGGGTCATAAGACCTTTGAACTCCTGTCCTAGGTTTTAAACATTTCTATTTAAACCTTTAACAGTCAATAAGACTATGGACCTTAACTCATACTTAGGGGGATCAACCCTTTGTATCATGTATTGTGCACAAACATCTTAACGCTTTCGCGTAGTAACCTCCCCTAATAAATAGGGTTGTTCAACTCAGCATTTTGAATACAAGTCCGCACCAAAGAAAGTTTGGTTTGGATAAGCTTACAAGGGTAATTTAGAATTCACGTTCATCAACTAAGAATTAGTTGAATCGACTTTCAATAATTCATAAATAAAAGAATTATGAATTAATATATGCTTTAGAAGTAAACTTAAAGCATTTAAAACAATAAACTGGATTTTAATTGAACAATAAGTCAAGATCACTTCAATTAAATAAATAATTGTCCAGTATAGAAATAAAAAGGACATTCTCAATAATGAATATATGAACTCAAAGAACTTGCATAGAAGTAACGAGTTTAGGGTTTAAAAGACTTGCCTTAAGCGCAAGCTACTCAACTGAATCACGTACTTAAACACTTCCTATATACATTCAATCATAATAACCTAAATTAGTTAACACATAACTAATTCACATAAGTAGTTAACCCTTATGGTTAACCCACTCTAATTACATAAATAATAATAATCAACCATCACATAGTTAATTACATCACTTAAACATACTCATATAATTAAGTCAATTATGTATTTAACTAAATTATAATTAAACAATTATAATTTAAACACTTAATCTAATTATAATTACTTAAATTATAATTACCTTTTAAATTATAAATAAATTATAATTTAAAATCAATTAAACTACACCATGCATTATAATTACACAAATTATAATTAATCATGTAATTATCAAATATAATCTATAATTAAGCATGCATTTATTAAATTACAATTATATAAATTATAATTTAAATTAACATCTAATAAATCAACCTTTATTCATTATAATTTAACCAAATTAACATTTAATCATAATTATTCAAATTATAATTAAGTAATTCATATTCCAATTAAACAATTAAAATTCACAATTTAAATACTATATATAATTTGTCAAATTTATGTTAATGAAATGTTATAGCAACTGGATGCATACACATTATCATGGAACAATTAAACTAAGGCTTAAAATAAACTGCATAATCAATCAACTAGAACTCACTGCCTCTGGGCACGGCGCAGCCAGCAGCCAGTAGCCTTGGCACCGGCGTAGCTGCGCAGGGGTCGAATCTGGGAAAGCTCAGCCAGTGCAGCTGCGCCACTTCTGCCCTTATTGCCGGCGCTAGCTGCACCAGAACGCGGACAGAAGCAGACAAAAACGACACTCTGCTTCACTGCTTAACCCAACAATCCAACAACCGACAATACCACGCAATACAACCAATGTTAAAACATATATTGCAACACTACACATGCATAGCATGACTCAAATCACCAAATTTCATTTGTTCATTAAGAATTAAAGGTTTTAAAAACTCAATTTTGCCATTTTCACAATAAAACTCATATATTTTCCAAAACCATTCACTGTAACTCAATTTCTCAAGCAATTTCACTTTACATACATACATTATTTCTGTTATAGTAACTAGTAACATGAACAACTACCAATTTGCACAATCACATATGAAATTCATCAATTTCCATTCTAAAATCAACCAATATATGAAACTCATAAGAACACTATTTCCTCATGTAAAAACTTGTATTTACAGTACTTTGATTTTTGAAAAAAAAACATTTATAGCATACATATAATGGATTACAACATCTATCAATTCACATAACATGAAATCAACTAATTCATCAATTACAATTCCAATTATTTATAAAAACTCCAGACTACAAGAAAACTAAGAACAAGAGGTGAATTATTATCTTTAATCCTTGATTAATCTTTGTTTAGATGATGAGAATAGCTTTGGTAGTCTCCTCTAAATTCTCAGAATCACCAAGTTCCTCTCTATCCTTCTCCTCAAACTAACCGAGTTTTTTCTCTCTTTTTCTTTCTCTATTCTCTCTTTCTCTGTTCTTATTCTTCTAGTTAACGTCTAATGTAAATTGATATACGTATATAATAGACATAATAACATGCAACATAACTGACAACTATATAATGTCTAAATTAAATAAATAGCAGTTATAATTTGTTTTGAATTTTAAAAGCCATAAGGCTTGTTTGGCAAGAACCTTTTATTTAAAAACAGATTTTAGTAACTAAGGCCTTGTTTGGTAAAAATCATTTAAAAATTCTTTTTTTTATTTTAATAAATCATTTAACGCATATTTTAATATCACACTTTAATCAATTAAATATTTTAACATCTAATTTAATCAATTAAAATCTAACATCAATTAATCACCTAAAATTGCCACATAATTATAATTACTCGCTAATTATAATTCATGTAACACTTAATCACATAATTTATCTAAATTAATTCTCTCAATTAAATTAGAACTATAATATAAAATTAATATAAATTAATTAAATAAATATTAAACATTCATTATATAACACTTAATTAAATCACTCCACAAAATCACATAATTCATTTATTTAACTCAATAAATAAATCACATAAATATTTATTTAACTCAATAAATATTTAAAATTATCATATAAAATCTCAATCGTTACAGGAGCCCAGAGATATACATGTAGTATATGAGACACCTCTATAGGTTGTGCCTGTGCAGGCTATCACTACAAGAAAATAGGTTATTTCTGACTGAATTATCCCCGACGGAATAAATTCAGTCGACTATACGATAATTCCGACGAACTATTGCGTCGAACTTATTTCCGTCGAGGATACCATAAAATCGACAGATATCCGTCAGAATTAAGCCCTGCCCTTGGCGCCAAGCTTTCCCGCCAGCGCGAGCTTTAATATCGACCGAATAAGCCTTAAATCCGACTGAATAATCTGTCGAAGATAAAGTAACTACGACGGAAGTAACCTCAACGGAATTCCGTCGAAATTATCCCTTTTTTTAAAAACAAATGAACCAGCAGCAGCCCTAAGTCTATTCATTTCTCTTTTCACTCAGCAGCTGCTTTCCTCTTCCTTCTTCTCCCTGCTCGTCCGCCTCTTCCTTCTTCTTCATTTCGGCAACTCCCCTCCTTTTCTTTTCGTTTGCTTCGTTTTCTTGCAAGCAGCTAGCTTGCCGGGATTCTTCTTCAGTACAGCAGTAGCAGCCGCGGACGGAGCCGGCAGTGGCGACGGCGGAGCCGGCGGTGGCGGTGTCTTGGTGCGGTGGTGGTGCTTGACTTGCAATCTTCCTCTTCCTCCATTGTTAAGCAGCTTTAATTTACAGGTTAGGGTTTAATTATTTTGTAATTAGGGTTTAATTATTTTGTAATTAGGGTTTAATTAGCTTGAATTAGGGATTCATTATAGCTCAATTTATGCTATATATATTTGGTTTAATTTGGTTATATGTGAAATGTTTGTGGGTTTGAATATGTATGTTGTTCAATTTGGTGAAACTTATGCATATATATTCATGTATGTTGTTGTATTTGGTTCAATTTGGTGAAACTGTATATGTTGGTTCAATTTGGTGAAACTCAGTGTTGATGAAATTGGGTTGGTATATTTGATATTTGCGACGGAATTCCCGACGGAATTCTGTCAGAATTCTGCAATTGCCAAATTTGTGAGCCCTACTAGTATTTATTTATTATTTAATTAGTACTTTCCTAATATTAAAATAAACTAAGTAGTATTTACTTAGCTTCTTACTACTAAATAATAAACAATAAATAATTAATAATTAATTAAAAGAGATAAATAAATAATATATAAGAAATAATAAATAAATAACTTGAAAAAATAATAAATAATAACATAATTTAATAATAATTAATTAAAAGATATGGATAAATAATAAATAAATAATAAAAAATAAATAATAAGTAATTAATAATTAATTAAAAGATATAAATAAATAAATAATAAAAATAAATAAATAAATAATAATAATTGATTATTAATAAATAATAAATAATTAATTAAAAGAGAAAAAATAAATAATAACTAATAAATAATAAATAATAAATAATATATTATAATTAATAAATAATAAATAATAAGTAATAAATAATAAAATAATAAAACATAAATAAATAAATAATAAATAAATAATTTGAAAAAATAATAAATAATAACATAAGTTAATAATAATTAATTAAAAGATATGGATAAATAATAACTAAATAAATAATAAATAATAACAAATAAGTAATAAATAATAAGTAATTAATAATTAATTAAAAGATATAAATAATAAATAATAAATAAAATAAATAATAGATGATTAATAATAAATAATAAATAATTAATTAAAAGAGAAAAAAAATAATAAATAATAACTAATATATTATAATTAATAAATAATAAATAATAAGTAATAAATAATAAAATAATAAAACATAAATAAATAATAAATAAGTAAATAATTAATAATTAATTAAAGAGATAAATAATAAATAATATAATATAATACAATTAAATAAAATTAAATACAATAAAATTAAATACAATTAATAACTAAGTAGCATTTGCTTAGTTGGGATGTAATATTAAATAAACTAAGTAGCACTTACTTAGTTTTTCATTGGCAAAATAAACTAAAGCAATGAATGAATCCAAAGCATGTCTTCATCCATTTCCCATTACGTAGGCTATTAATGAATTTTACAGGAAAATCATACTTCTTTGCCTGTAAAATTCATTGGTAACCTATGTATCTGTATTTTGATGAAGACATACATGCTTTGGAGGTGTCAACTTAGAAACTCGTTCGACATTCACTCATTAGGAGTGAATGTCGAATAGTCCCCAGTTTGGGACTGTTACTGGATGTTATGTCTCTCACTTAGGTCGGTGTCAATGCACAAGATGCGTTTGTATAAATTTTGAGGAATTTTCAGCTTGTGTCTCTACATGTTCTCCGAGTGCATACTTAGACTAAGTTTTCTTGGTATATTTCGTGTACTTGGAGACCATGGGGAGGTGCTGCTGAAATTTTCTGAAAATAGTAGAAACGTGCTTAAGATTGGTACTAGTGAGGAGACGCATCCAGGAACGGGATAGAAGCCTAACCCCTGTAGAGTGGAGATATATACTAGGTAAACTAAATTCATGCTTGGACCACATTCAAGATTATTCGTGATCTAATTGGGTATTTTCTTCAATTAAAGATGGATGCCGACCGGAGTTGGATGTACCGTACGATAAAGATTGATGGGAGGGGATTAGTTGATGCGTACCGTGACGAGGTGTCCAATTTTATGAACAAAGCAATAGAACATGCTGATGATCCGAACGAAAAGATGGGATGCCCGTGTCTCAAGTGTAAGAACATGATATGGAAGACTGCCGATGAAGTGAAATTTGACTTATATTCACGTGGGTTTGTATCACGGGGAATCAGTTGAGTTTAGAGAACTGACAGACAGTACTGTAGACCAATCAGATAACTATGATGTCGTGGAGATGTTGGTAGATGCGTATGGCCCTGCGAATATTGAATGGGCTGAAAATGAGCCTGCGTCAAGCAGTAGTGATCAACAAAAGCCAAATGATTCAGCAGCTGCCTTCTACAAGATACTATCTGAATCAGGGACACCATTGTATCCTGAACACGACAAGCACACCAGGCTTTCTGCAGTGACGAAGCTTTTACACTACAAGAATGAGCATGACTGCAATGAGAGAGGATTTAATAATTTGCTTGCTATTATCGGGGAGTTCTTACCTAAGGATAATACCTTGCCCGCGAGTTACTATGAAGTGAAGAAGATGGTTAAGGGGTTGAATCTCGAGTATGAGAAGATCAATGCTTGTGAGCAGGACTGTATGTTATACTATGGGGAGGACAAAGATAAGGTGCAGTGTGATATATGCAATTTGCCTCGGTACAAAATCACAAAACGTGGGGGGAAGGAGAAACATGTTCCGAAGAAGATATTACGGTACTTTTCTCTTGTGCCGAGGTTGCAGCGACTATTCATTTCTTCGCATACTGCACCCAGTATGCGTTGGCATAAGGCAAAGGACGTCGTCCCTGGTCAGCTTACTCACCCAGCAGATGGAGATGAGTGGAAGAATTTTGATGCCAATTTTCCACAATTTGCTGACGAAGTTAGGAATGCCAGGCTTGGCATGGCTACAGATGGATTTTGTCCGTTTAATAATTTTAGTCAGCCATACTTTATTTGGCCAGTGATTATTGTAGCTTACAATCTTCCACCGTCAATGTGCATGAGGGATCCGTATCTTTTATTGACTTTACTAATACTGGGGGATAAGAGTCCTACAAAAGAAATCAACATGTACCTTAGACCGTTAGTCGATGAACTTAAGATGTTGTGGGAAACAGGGGTTCAGACTTTTGATAAATCTGTCGGGCAGAATTTTTTGATGAAGGCAGCCTTGTTGTGGACTATAACTGACTTTCCAGCACTTGAGATGATCAGTGGTTGGTCAACCCATGATAAGTTGTTATGTCCTGTCTGTATGGGGGATGTGCAGGGCACACAACTGCGTCATGGGCGAAAAACTAGTTTCTTTGGAACTGCTCGAAGATTCTTGCCTGTTGAGAATAGTTATAGAAAGATGTTTACACAGTTCAACAGAAAAACAGAAAAGAAGGGGGTTGTTGGTCGCTTGTCAGGAAGCGATGTACTGGGATGGCTAAATAATCTGACATTTCCACTGCCTGGGAAGGAGCATGGTAAGTTGAGAGCAATAGGGTACGGTAAAGCTCATAACTGGACACACTTGCCCATTTGGTTTAAGTTGCCATACTGGATCACACTAGCACTTCGTCATTGCATAGATGTCATGCATACAGAGAAGAATGTGTTCGAGAACTTGTTTTACACTGTGCTAGATACGAGTGGTAAAACAAAAGACAATGATAAATCACGTAAAGACTTGGAGGAAATGAACATCAGGCAGGAATTGTGGCTCCGACCTAACAACTCAAAACCAAAAGCTCCATTTTATCTTACCAAGCAAGAGGTTGAAAACATTTGCAAGTGGCTTAGTGCATTGAAGCTACCAGATAGTTATACTTCTAACATCTCTCATTGTACTAAGGTTGAGCAGTTGAAAATTACCGGGTTCAAGAGTCATGATTTGTTTGCCATATGAACTTAAAATTGGAGGACCAGTGCAATATCGATGGATGTATCCTTTGAGAGGTAATATCACCTACATTGTGCTATAATCATCACCTGAATAATTATTTTAACCGATATATTGTCATATTTTAGGTATATGCATCGATCAAAATAGAAAGTTAAAAACAAACCTCGTGTAGAGGGTTCTATTGCTGAACGCTAAACGGAGGAAGAGCTTGTCAACTTCTGCTTGCTATACTTTGACGATGTAGTCTCAACGAAGCACAACCGCCTAAGTCGGAATGAGGTCGTCGTCGATCCCCAAATGCGTGCTGATGAGTTGGCTGTATTCACTTATCCGGCCAAACCATTTGGACATGAGACGAGGACTTACCTAACTGATAAAGATTTAAAGATTATATCTACATACGTGCTTCTAAATATGCTTGAAGTATCGTCGTACATCACGTATGTATTACTTCAAGTTGAAAATGAATTTTCTTACCTTAATGAACAAGTAAACAATTGTCATATTATTGTACGCAGTTCATTCGAATTGGAAGCACATGCCTCTAACCTGGGGTTGACTACATCACAGATGGAAGCACTCACTAATGAAAATTTTCATACGTGGTTTTTGAGAAGGGTCGAAGAAGAGAACGTTTATGAGTTTTTTAGAGATGTCATTTTAGGCCCGTACAAACTCGTTAGTTCATTTCCAGGTTGTATCGTGAATGGGTATAGAATCAAGGCTGATGACTTGAATGAATTAATATCATTCAACTTTGGCGTTGTCGTGTTGGGAAGTTGTTATGGAGATTCTGAGTCCAATTACTACGGAAGATTAGAGGAAGTTGTTGTGCTCAATTATCCAGGGGCTAAAAAGGTTGTTACATTTAAGTGTCGCTGGTTTGATACTGCAAAGGGTGTTAAAGTTGATCGTAATAGAATCGTCACAGTAGATATACAATCCAAGTTACAGTCTGATGACGTATTTGTGTTAGCCAGCCAAGCAACTCAAGTGTACTACGCCCCTAATGTCGTAAATTATAGAACCCCCTGGTATATATACAGTTGTGACAACGAAGACTCGGTCATTGGATGGTACTAATCTGTTTAGAACGGATGACTCGTTACAAGAACAAGTTAGCAATCCCAGCCATGGATTGCTATATGATGACGATGTGTTAGTTGATGATGTCGTTGACGTACTCGATGTTGACGAAGTCGAGGAAGATGTGGTTGTCAGTACGTATGTGATGGTAGAAGATGATACTGAGGAAGAAATTGATACAGAAGAGGAAGAGACAGAATCAAAGGATGAAAATAAGTTTTATTCTGACGGGTTTGACGACGTACTACTTTTTCACTAATTGGTGTCTTGTCAATATTATTATACAACTAAAACCAATCATTATATATAATAATTGCAATGAAATTTAATTAATGCCATCGTATCTCTATCTGTTATTTCAGTAGTACAGCTATGCCTCGACATAGCGGTGGAGGTGGCCATGGTGGCTGCCGCTCCGGATCGAGTGACGGCTCCTAGGGCGGGTCGTCTTCAGATGCTAGTGAGTTGATTTTCTTTTTAGACTCAGTAACACTTTTTTCATAACTATATTAAACATTCATTTATTATGTCATAACTATATTAAACATACAGATGCTAGACGTCGTCGCCAGCGAGGGCCTAACCTCGGTCGATTAGGTCGTCCGTCGGCAGTGCCCGACACAGTTCCAGTTGATGTCGACTCGTCCGTGTAGGTTTCAACTATAATATATCACTTCTGTTCAATTAGAATGATATTATTATGTGATTAATAAATTAAAATGTTCTTAATAAACTTTGTATTCTAGTATATGGATCTTGTCGCTAAGGCGACTGTACACGCCATCTGCTTGGCGCATCTCCCTACCGGCTGTATGCGATTTGGCCAGTACTCGCGCTACGATGCCGACCTTATGGTGACAGTGTTGCAGGAGTTCCACGTAAGTCGAATTACATATATTAAATCAAGGTCCATGTTATTTACATATTGTTCAAATAATTAATTATACATATGTTATGTCTGTTTGATAGAGATACTATAGATACGAGGCCGGCATCACTGAGGCGGATGGTGACGCCGTTATCATTGTCCACGTCTCGAAGAATTATGATGGCTGGCTATATGAGATGCGACAGAGGGCAGTCCAGGCGGTAGAAGAATCGCCCGGGACTACTATGCGAGAGCATCAGCCGCCGGCAGTATCAGATGCAGCATGGGCTGCGATGTGTGCGTATTGGGATGATGATGCGTTCAAGACCAAGTCGGAGCAGATGAAGAAGAATCACGGCAAGCTGCGAGTTGTACATACTTCTGGCTCGCAGTCGTTTCAGGAGGTTAAGTCGGTATATATTTCCCTATAGTTTAGTTTAATATTAAACTGCAACTATAGTAAAGTAAGGTGATCTTACTTAATGTATATGATTTAGGCCATGCGGAGTAGCTTGGGCCGACCTCTTACTATGATGGAGTTCTGAGATAGAGTCCATACGCCGAAGGGCTCTACTTCGGGGTCGACAATATCTCCAGCAGCACTAGCTATACGGGTAATACATTTACTATAATAATATTATTTAGGATCATATTACGTAATTTATATGATGATACCAAGATAACTCACATGTATATATATCAAATTACAGGAGTGGTTTGAGAAGCTCTGCAACCAGCGTATAGCGGAGTTGCAGGCTGCTAGGGGCGATGCTGAGACGTTAAATTCCACCGTCCCACCGCCCGAGATTAGTTTATCTCAGGATGAGGAGACGGCTCTTTGGGTCGCATCTCAAGATACTCCTACTAGCACTACCGGCCGGTATCGAGTGTTGGGGCTGCCGAGGATACCAGCCTATACACTGTCAAGAGGTATAATATTTTAGTTTATTTCTTGTTTATGAATAAAGTAAACTTATAATATTATTCATGTTATACTTATTTTTGTAGGCTCTAGTCAGCGTTTGCGTCCAAGAGCCCCCGTGGGACCATAAGCTTCGGGCGCTAGCTTAGACGATATTTTGTTTCAGCGTGTTATGGCTGCGGTGTCGAAGAGGTTTGAGACTGGTCCGATGTTCCATCGTCAGGACCTGCCCAGCCGTTCTCGCCTTCATCAGCTTGCGCAGGACGTTGCAGCTGGTGCCACCGTCGAGACTACGAGTATCCCTCCGGAGCAGTGGGCCGCGATACGCGACGAGATTGTTTGGATGGTGGTTACGTTAGTCGAGGATGCGTTTGGGCCGATATTGAGTCAGCGCTCGACTGCTCAGGTATACTATTCATTTTAAATATATTCAAGTATATATTCTGCATGTTATTTAATTTTCATTTAGTTAATTATCTTTAACTGTATCATATATATGGACTAATGAGTTACATTATATTGTATCAACAGGGTGACGAGCGGACTGACGATGCTGAGCGGTCGGACGACGTCGGCCTGTGACTTAGTTTTGTAGAGATGATTTGTACATATTTATACTTTAGTTCATTGATCAGCTTCATGTAATGTAAATTTATATAGTTTATTTGATGTTTGAGATCTTTACTTTAGTTTAAATACATATTTGATATACTTTAGTTGATTTGAACTTTAGTTTAATGTCATATTCATGTTGGCTTTGAAATTATTATTATTGTTGGCCTTTGTAGTTTGGCTTTGGATTATAGTTATAGCCTTGGAATTATTATTATTGTTAGCCTTTGTAGTTTGGCCTTGGATTATAGTTATGGCCTTGGAATTATTATTGTTGACCTTGGATTATAGTTATCTTTTATGTGCTGTTAGGACAGGTTTACAGGTACAAAAATGTGGGTTATTACCCTGGATATTGCACAAACAAATAAAACATTTTAAAAAAAAGGCTTTTTCTCGAGGGAATAAGAGTAAACTCAACGGAATTCCGTTGGACATAAACCCTGAACATTTTGGCCGGCTGCCACGTGTCACGCATATTCTCTACTGAATAAATACAACTTCGACGGAATTCCGTCGAAATTAAAAGTCGTGTCCATTTTTCCCAGACTGACACGTGGCAAGATTGGTTTCGACGGACTAGACTCGACGGAAGGTATTCAGTCGAGGATAGAACTAAGCCCGACTGAATATTCAGTCGAGATTAATTCAGTCGAGGATAAGTAGTTCCGACCGAAAGGCCGACGGGCTTAATTTCGACCTGCTTATATACGACCGAATTTTCGACCGAATATTTCATCGAAAATAAGGTTAACCTCGACGGAATATCCTTAATACAAACGGAATATTCCGTCAAAAATAAGTTTTTTTTGTAGTGTGTTGCACCGTTTGAGTCTGACGACGAGGACGAGATCGAGGTAGAGTTTGACCCAGAGGAGGAGCCGAGCCTACGGAGAGCGAGCCCATGGAGGACTCTTACGAGCCGAACCTGGAGGAACATATGCTGGGAGAGTACGAGGAGCGTATTCTAGAGTTGGACTGCAGAGTCCAGGAGCTGAAGGCTGAGGCCCAGAAGAGAGAGTCCGAGTTCCAGAAGTTAAGGGATGAGGACCATCAGAGAAAGCTAGCGATGCAGGAGTTAGAGGTGGAGATTGCATACCGCAGAGAGGCAGGGATCCAGATGGGGACCTTGTTTCACAGGTCGGTGGCTAGGAACGTGGATCTGGCAGGAAAGCTGGAAGAGGTAGAACAGAGGGAGCTGAGTGAGAAGGCCGAGAAAGAAGCACTCCGTACTCAGCTAGAGTTGGAGGTTATGGATAGGATCCACTTCGTGGAGAAGTGGGAAGCCGCAAATGAGAGGGCCGACGACCTAGAGGATGAGGTCAGGTGCAAGAAGAGGAAGATGAACAAGATGGGGTATGTGTTCCGTTTAGCTTTCGAGAGGGTGATTGATGGTGTATACCACTACCTAGCGGAGCAGGGACAGACCCTACATACTATGAGCCGAGAATTGGCGGCGTGCATAGCATAGATGGAGTACAAGAGCGCTGTGGAGCGCAGGATGATGGGATGAGACCCTTAGCTAGACTAGTAGTAGCTTTAGTGGTTTTCTTTTGTGATGTACATGTTGTGTTGAAATCCCAACTTTTTGTGTAAAGTGTGGGATAGTTATGTAAACCCCGAGTAAGCTTTTGTTAGAGGGGTAGTATGGTAGTATGTTAGTAGGTTCCCCGTCTTTTGTGATATTAGGGGATATATGTGATAACATTTATAGCAATATGCTAGGGAAAATCATGTAATGAAACGATTTGGCATATGAATATAAATGAAGTTTATTTCAGGAACGTGTTATAACTTGATTCTTTTTAGCATTAAAGAAATACTTAAGTAATGTAATTGAATAATAATAAAATAAAAATTTGTGATGCAGATAATGGCACCAAGACGTAGATTGACTGTACCTAAGGAGTCAGTGAATAATTAGAGGGAACAAGTAGATCCCATCCAGAAGTTAGCAGATTTGCTAGGAGAGGCTCTAAGGGGAAGGAACAACAAACCCGTTCGCCCTAACTCTCAAGCAGTACCAGTGACAAACTTCAAATACTTTAGGAGTGTAGGACCCCCAGAGTTCGAGGGTACTACCGATCCAATCATCGCGCAGACCTGGATAAAAAAAATAGAAAAGGCTTTCACTATAGCTCGTGTGGGTGAAGTTCAGAAGACGGTGCTTGCTACGTACATGATGAAAGGCGAAGTAAACTACTGGTGGGAAACGAATCAGCAGAGAGCTGGAGAAGGGACGATAACATGGGATAGGTTTATGACGCTATTCTTTGAGAATTATTTCCCAAAGAGCATGAAAAACCGAATGGAGGTGAAGTTTTAGAACTAAAACAAGGTGATATGACGGTGGCGCAGTACGCAGCTAAGTTCAATGAACTAGCGCGATTTGCGGAGCACCAAGTGGGAAACGAAAAGAGGAAGACGAGACGTTTTGAACAAGAGCTGAAGCTGTGGCTGTTTAACAAGGTATCAGTTCTTCAAATTGATTCCTTTGCAACATTGCTGGAAAAGGCGATCATTGCGGAAGGTGGCAGTGAGGCCTTAAGTCTGTACAACAAAGAGAAGAAAGGAAAGAATACCGGAGGAGAAAACTGCAGAGGAGGAAGCAGTAGTGGAGGAAGCAACTTGGGTAAAAGGAAGTGGGAAAATAACAACAACAACAACAACAACAACAATCAATCGGGGAATTTTCGTGGAGGTTTCAAAAAGAGGGCTGAGGGATGCCCAAAATGTGGGAAGAATCATCAGTGCGAGTGCTGGAAGGGATGCGACACTTGCTACAACTGCGGACAGGAGGGACAAATTTCGCCCAACTGTCCGAAACCGAAAAAGATACAAGGATGTTTTGCATGTGGCTCGACGGAGCACCGGATTAAGGACTGCCCAAAGAAGGGAAGTGGCGGAGGTAGCAGCCAACAAGGGGGAAACAAACTGATGATCGACGGCCCGGCACAATCCAACCGTCCAACCGCCAGAACCTTTAACATAACCGTCCAGGACGCATTATAAATTGGATAAGTAATATTGGAATTCCTCAATATGTTCAATGTGTTAAAATAATCAAAAGGTAAATACTAACCAACATGATGAAGTTCTATCACTCACTAATACGCATTTGGTTACCTCTAAAAGAAAAAGTCTAAAAAACCCAATACGAACAAATAAACAAACAATGTCAAACTACTGGTAATAGAATCAAAGACCAATTAGCAGTATCCAAATATATAAGCACTAGTAACCAAAACACAATCAGCAGGTTTCTAAAACCAATTTAATCAACCTCCATATTGCCAAAAAGTACCTATTAACCAAATCAGAATATAACAGTAACCAAACGAAGTAGCGACGACGACCACAAACGAACCAGTTTAAAATGGAAGGGCTCGTTGTAATTCATGTTTGATTCTAACAATGGTTTAGTTTTATCAGTCTGCTTCTCTTTGTTGGGAAAAGTACGCCTAAAATAATCTCAATCCCAGGAATTACTTTTCCGTCTTTGTGCAATTAAATAGGAAATCAACAAAACCAATTATGAGAACAAAAATAACAAATAACCATCCACAAGCAAGACACAATATTTAACGTGGAAAAACCCTCTAAAACTAAGAGGTAAAAACCACGGGTCAAACTCCGAATCTCCACTATATCACTAATAATGGGTTTACAATAATCCTCCCAAGTTTTATGTCCTAAAACTTGAGGTTACACAATAAATCAAGAGAATACAAATTTACCTTTAATTAGGTTAAGAAACCTAATTAACTTCACCACCCAAAAACACTCCAAACAATAAAGTCTTCAAGCTTCTATTGAATAGAGATGGTGCCGGATACCCACAAACTGTAATTCTCTCTCTTTATTCTTTTGGTACCTTCTTGCTACCAAGCTTCTCTCATATATCAAATAAGACTCCCCCATAGCCTTATTTATAGTACTCTTTCTAATCCATTCCTATTATGGATTAGAAACAATTTATTCTCCTAATCAAATTAGGGATCACATCTCCTTATCAAATCCTTTTTCACAATTGATTCTTTATTTAGACCAAAACCGTGTTTTGTCCAAAACATCCAATTCCAAGTCCAACTTGGAATTCATAATTCTCATGGGTGAGGACCCACACCCAACAATCTCCCCCTCCAAACCCATGAGAGGAGGGATCACCAACCACAACTCCTTACTCGGAGTTAATTCCAACGAAGTCTTGGCTCAACTCAAGCTTCTTGAAATTTTCAACTATCTTCATAACCGGCTTTGTCTCATCGGCATGGTTCTTCTCGATGGGAGGATCTAACTCAAACTTGACAGATTTTTGCTTGCCAAATTCATTCACAACCGCTTTGTAACCTGATTGCGAGCTGTCACTTTCCTTCTTCACTTTTGGTACCCATTTAAAGCGAAGAGCTTTCCTCTCGTGGTTCTCATGCAAGGTTTTTCTCCCATCTCGCATGGCTTTGTACCACACCTTTTTTCGCTTAACTCCCCCATCTTCAACACCTCTCACATGTGCCGTCTTCCTTTCATACATGGACTCCAATTTCTTCCAGAGAGCATAAGCTTCAGTTTCCGTGGCAACATGATGAAACACACTTTGATCAATCCACGATCTAATTAGACCAATAGTCTTCCTATTCATCTTGTTCCACTGCGCGTCACTCTTGTTTGCGGGCTTAACTCCATCGTTCTCAAGTGGCTCGTACAAATTCTTGCAGTAAAGCAAATCCTCCATTCTTGGCTTCCAAATTGCATAATTTGCAGCCTTGAGATTAATCATGCAACCTGCTGTCCAATCCTCCATTTAATTCGCACAAGAAAATCACAAAAAATAACCAAGCTCTTGATACCACTGTTGGGAAAAGTACGCCTAAAATAATCTCAATCCCAGGAATTACTTTTCCGTCTTTGTGCAATTAAATAGGAAATCAACAAAACCAATTATGAGAACAAAAATAACAAATAACCATCCACAAGCAAGACACAATATTTAACGTGGAAAAACCCTCTAAAACTAAGAGGTAAAAACCACGGGTCAAACTCCGAATCTCCACTATATCACTAATAATGGGTTTACAATAATCCTCCCAAGTTTTATGTCCTAAAACTTGAGGTTACACAATAAATCAAGAGAATACAAATTTACCTTTAATTAGGTTAAGAAACCTAATTAACTTCACCACCCAAAAACACTCCAAACAATAAAGTCTTCAAGCTTCTATTGAATAGAGATGGTGCCGGATACCCACAAACTGTAATTCTCTCTCTTTATTCTTTTGGTACCTTCTTGCTACCAAGCTTCTCTCATATATCAAATAAGACTCCCCCATAGCCTTATTTATAGTACTCTTTCCAATCCATTCCTATTATGGATTAGAAACAATTTATTCTCCTAATCAAATTAGGGATCACATCTCCTTATCAAATCCTTTTTCACAATTGATTCTTTATTTAGACCAAAACCGTGTTTTGTCCAAAACATCCAATTCCAAGTCCAACTTGGAATTCATAATTCTCATGGGTGAGGACCCACACCCAACACTCTTATCATATTTATGTTTGTAACTGTCAAGAGACTGAAAGTATATAGAAGAAACACTTGATGAGTTATAAACTGTACTCCACAGAACAAATCTATTCCATTTATTATTATTTTTTAATCTAGATTATATAATTGGCAGTGTAAGTACTCCAGCTCCAACTGCGAATTGGAAGTAGTATGTGATATATAGGAGTTTGTAATATATAGGAAAAAGCAAGAATTCTTTGGTCCGTGAGAAAACTACAACTACACCTCTACTAATTCCCTGGCTCGCTTGGTAATATCCTGCTAAAATACTCTGTACTAACCCATCTTAGACTCTAGAAATCAAGACTACAATTCAATAGCCTTTATCAAGTGAAAGGAAACTGCCAAATGCACTAATTTTATAAATAAAATATTGAAAATGTATTAATTCTGTAAATATTTTTTGGATGTACTTTTGTTATAATTTTTTCTAAAAATGTACTAGGAAGTGTAAATAACCCAATAAAGTATTGGAGGAGGGTTCATCCTTCATGGCCATCAGAGGTGAGCCTTTATAAAGAGTCATAACCAATGCTCCAGATACAGCTACCGTGCTGCCCAAAGACTTGGCTTGACTACTTGAGTTTCTAAGATCCAGCTTCTCCATTCTACAAAAATGCAACATATATTTTCAGTAATAAATGGCATTATGGGTTTACCCCTATTTTTTTATTTCTAAAAAAGACAAATTAGAAAATATCATCAAGAAACATTACTCTCTTTTTTTTTTTTGGCAAACTGCAAAGAGAGTTTTGTTTTTGACAAACTTTATTCAAGATGTTTGGATAGTTAAAAGATGTGAATGGATATTTCCATAACAGTTTTTGATATTTTAACACGTAGGGTCCACTTTTAACCAAACAAATATTAAAAAAGTGGGCTTTGCGTGTGGAAATATAAAAAATTATTGTGAAAATATCAGCTCCCTTAAACGATCAGTGCAAAAACTAAGAAACCTTGAAAGAATTCTGTATCACTCTCCTTTCTTGTTGATTATTTATTATTATTATTATTTTGAATATTAAGGTTTATATTAATATATAGGACACAATCACATATAATTTTTTGATGATTTTTTTAAAAAAATAAACTTTAGGGAATAAATCCGTTATTGGAAATTATGTCCCAACAAAATGCTTGTCAAAAAATATATAGAATTAGTACTATTTCTTTCTTTTAAATGTGGTAGTATACCATGCATTAGGTCTTTATTTTTCTTTTTATTAAGGCCAATTAGGTATTAAATTTGATTCTTACCTTTGTATGAATATGTATTAAGCCCGGCGATGTCCCGACTCATTTGGGCCAAATCCAAAAATGTGTCAACAATATAGGCATAAATCAGTCCAGGCTCGCAGGCCGGGCTTTGAGCTTTACTTTTTCAGCGCATCAAAACCTGGATCATTTTGGCCCGACCCACCAATGGCTCGTTTACCAGGTCTAATATATATATATATATAGCCCGGATCACAAGCACTCGTAGTAATATTCGTTGAGTAGCACTCCCTATAATAAGTATGCGATTTTTGGAGCTCCATTTTTAAAAAGCAAATTTTCTCTCTCTCCTAAATGAAAGCGCCAATACTTTGTGCTTTTTTTTCTCTCTCCAAAACACGATTCCAGTCAAATCGATTCCCCCTAGCTAGCTCAGATTCCAGATCAAGCAAAATCACTATTAGGAAAAATCTTCTGATTCTTGAGAGGATGGCCAGTAGAATTTTCAATAATGCTACGCATCATAGACGTGCTTGAATGACCGAGTCTTTCATGCCAAAGCATAAATGATTTGAGATCTATGAATTTTGGAATTACGACAGTATGAGACTCAATTGCTCTAATCTTCGTATAGTATATAATCTAGAAGAAATTGAATGAAGTTTTTCTAAGATATTTTTTTCCAGAAATAGTAGAAGTGATAACAAGATATCAATTCCTTATCATTTTCATTTGTTGTTTCAATGTAAAAATCATTTAGCCGAATATTTTTAAAACTAATCAAATTTCTTCTTAATTTACTAGAATATAGAGCATTTTTGATAAAGAATTGTGTCTCATTTGTTAAAATGAAACTAGCTTTCTCAAATCTCTCGATTAAATTTGTTATACCAGAGATAGTTCCCACGCTTTCCTTAGCTTTGGTTAGTTTTGAAAAATATTTCTCACTTTGAAGGATTCTATGAGTTGTTGCACTGTCTGCTAAACATATATTTTCCATATCCATTAAAGTTGGTCGTCTCAGTTGGTTGGAGCTTCGTGCTGATAACGTGTTATAGAACTAAAGAAAGAACGAAGTTGCAAAGATGCTATAGAACTAAGGAAAAAATAAAATTGCAAAGATGAAAGTATTAGATAATTTTCTCTTTTTTTGGTGTGTTCTTTCATTAGATGAGTTTGCATTTTATAGACAAAGAGAAGGTCACATACATCACCCAACCAAAATTCACAATATTATGAATTAGACCATCGTAACTTATGAGTTTAGATTAATCTAGTTTAACTTTTTAGGAAATCATATCATAACATTTTTTACTTTATTTCATTCAATTAATTATTTGTGTCTGTGAAACTCTACGTCAAGAATAAACTTTTTACTTTGCTTCATTCAATTAATTATTGGTACAATCCTCTTTGGGAATATGTAAAGCTACACGTCAAGAATAAACCTTTTACTTTTGCCATTTATTTTGTTAATTTTTTATTTTTTAACATCTTTTGACAGACAAAAGAAGAAATATACAGTAGATCGAATAAGTAGTTTTGGCCAGGTGTTCAAGAACACAGTTGGTATAGGGATATTAAATAATTAATTGTCCAGTTGCTACCAAGCACCATGACCACACCTGAACCAACTTTGTTTACTTCCTTGGCTATAATTGAAGGTGGGAAAATGACTTCTTACGTGATGAATGGCTCTAGCCTTGATTTTTCTTTCTTTAGTGCATCCCTTTTTCCTTTTTGTCATGTCCCTCATGTCTTAGAAATAGTGTGTGTTTGCATGAGACTCGTGCATTGGATACTGCCTTTATATCTATTTAACAAAATACAATTGATTTTGAATTTTCCGCTCACCCTAATAAACGATCAGGACTGTCCAAAGTTTAGGATAAATCTCACTGTCCATTATATCCTCTTTAACTTCAAAGAAAAAAAAATTGCTCTCTCTCTCTCACTCTCAGATCCTCCTCTGTTCTTTCTCCTCCCGAGCTCGCCCTTTGCCTCCTCCATTCTCTAACGCTGACAATCTCTCCTCCTCCTTCTCCTTCGTACGTAGTGCCGAAAGAAAGAATTGTACGGCTGGTAGATTAATAAAACAGTAGATTAAAGATGTACTATATCAAGGTACATAACCCAACCAAACTTAAAAAGAAATTGACAAGTAATTTATAGTTAAACTCTAATAGCAAGAAAATGGTGCCACTGTGCGCTAATTAATACAAAACCTTTGGCTCTCATAGGAGAATCCTGAATGTAAGAGAATTACTTGTATAACGAAAATCTAATCCCTTCACAAAATTCTCATATGCATCTAATCCTTATATATGTTGAGGATATCATAACAAACAACGTTTTCATAATCTCTACAATGTGACAGCTTCAATATATAATTCAGACAATATCACCAATTTGCTGATTTGAAGTTCAAAATCCGGTCGGAAACTGATAAATCCACAACAGATAATGATATTTTTACATGAAAACAATCGCTATAGATCCTATAGCGACGGTTTTCACCTTCGCTATACATCTATAATGACACTTTTCATATAAAAATATCAAAAAGTGTTGTGGTAATATCAATTTCCTATCTTTGATTGGAATTTTGAGTTTGGGTTAGTTCAATATACATTTTATTGTTTATTCATGGCCTAATTGTAAGGATTTTATTCTAATGAAATGAAATCCATTTGCTTTTCAAAAAAAACAGAAACAAAAAACAAATTTCCTATTAATTTTGGCCAGTTTGAAAATTTAAATCTATAAAACAAACTTGGGAGGATTAAATCCAATTTCCAGTCTTTTATTTATGAGCTTTTTAGGAGAAAAAGGAAACGAAGAGGGAAATTTTAAACAAATTCTCTTCAAAACTTGAGAAGATTTGGAAGAAAATTAATTAAAGACTTAAACTGTGTTTGAGTTTGAAAGAGAGAGATCTCAATTCTTCCCAAGTTTGGAAAAGAAAATATTTGAAAAAAAAGTGTTTAAAATTTCTCTATATATTTTCTTTTCTCTTCTAAAAAAATTCACAAACAAACAAGGGACTTTTAATAACTTTCTTATCTATATATAGTTCATTTACCGTAGTTTTCTACCTATATATGAATCCTTCTACTGGGACCGGGAATTTCGACCGTGGTGGTGACCGGCCGGATTTTTTTTTTTTTTTGCTTTCGACTCTCAAATAATTAATGTGATTTATTGGAACAGAAATTTTTACAAAAAATAGTGATTTATGTATCATTTGGATACATACAAAAAATAGGGTTGCACATACTGTACAACCCTGTTTTTTACTTGTATCCAAATGACATGACACCTAAATCACTGTATTTTTGTAAAAATTTCATTTATAATAAATCACATTAATTAATTCAGAGTCAAAAGGCAAAAAAAAAAAAAACAATTCAACCGGTCGCCATCTCGGTCGGAACCAACCGGTCCCTGTAGACTTATTGACCTATATATAGCTCTTAATGGAAGTGATTGTTCCATCATTCTTTCTTACAATAGTATCTCTCTCCCAAGACTTATGTAAGTATACTTCTTCCAATATACTTTTGTATTTTCTTTTAATTATTTATGGATAAAAGGTTAGTTTTATTAATTTATACAAATCATAAGAGATTTTTTTTTGCATTCATGCAGATGATGCAGTTGGCAATGTCAGGAAACAGAATGCCGGGGCTTGTTGCAGTTGTAGTCATGCTCGTGTTGACTGGTTTGGTGCATGGAGGAGATTATGCAACTGGAGGCAGTAGTAATTATTTGCTTCTGCCAACACAAAAAGAACATCATGTAAATGCTAATTTCCCAACAGTGACCCTCAAAACTGTCGGTATCACCAGAGAAATATTCAAGAAATTCATCAAGGACATCCTAGATCTCGTGGCGAGCGGACCGCCGGTCCATGGATTGTTGAGATTGCGCGACAACTCCACGGTGCCAATGTCTGAACGGTTTATTCTGGTGGAGCTTTATAATTATGATGCAATACCTATTACTTTGGCAATCGATGTCGTAAGTTTATACGTGGTGGGTTATCGGACCGGAGATCAGTTTTACTACTTTATGGATTCTTCTGTTGACACATCTGGTATTTTCCCTGAATTACCACATAGTCAGCTCCCATTTAACAGTAGTTATCCAGCTCTCCAGCATGAGGCAGGAAATAGAGTTAGTATTCCCTTGGGGATAGCTGAACTAGATCAATCCATCCAAGACCTCCGTTGCTACAGAAGACCAGTCTTGGCTCGTTGCTTTATTGTTGTCATTCAGATGATTTCTGAGGCCGTAAGATTCAGGTAGTTCGCTAGACTATTAAACATGTCTTGTTATCTGGATAAAAAAAATATGTACCTTATAACAAACTTGTCTAGTCCCCTAACAAAAACGTTTTAGAGAAGTTTTTTTTGTCCCTTAATATATGACGTGTTAGATTTTCAAGTAAGCATTAATTATTTAGTTTTCAATATTACCCCAAGTATTAAATATAACTTTGGTTCTCTCACTATTTTTTGCCCAATAAATAACAATCTCTTTTTTCAATATAAGGACAATATAGACATTTGATATTATATTTAATGCTATACAATCATTTTCTTTTGTGCACAACTCTAAAAAGTCTTATATTAAGGGACGGAGGAGGGAGTAGTATATATTGTGAATTTATTTATCCTAACATTATTCATTACCAAAAATGACATAGATTGTGAATTTATTTATCTATTTTACTACTGAATCAACCCCACGTATTCATATATTTTACTACTGTAATTTGACACAAAACTTTCAGAATACATCTTACAACTCTATTCATTAATTAGTTATCGCTACAGCCTACAAATGGTTGCCACGCATATGGAGAAATAATTATATATACATGTACTACTCTACATGTTTTTATATATATATATATAACGTCTAATTGTAGGGGCTGATACGACTTTGCCGCTTTTTAAAAAATGTACAGTTATATCGAGGATCGACTGGTGTCAACTATTGGACTTGATGGAAGCAGAGGAACCACTTACCCAAGTGCTACCATGATCTCACTAGAGACTAACTGGGATGCCCTCTCGACAAGAATCCAACAATCGGTTGAAGGCCGATTTACTCCGCCTGTTTCGTTAATGAATCGTTTGGATCAAGAGGTGTTGGTCAGCACGGTGACTCCAGGGTTGATTCTAAACATTGCGATCATACTTTTCGTGTGCAATGACCCTAACCCTAATCCAAACCAACTCTCTCATGTTATGGCCGGCATTAATGATGACCCTATTTGTTCAAACATTCCAGAACCTACCATCCGTATTAGTGGTCGAAACGGTCTTTGTGTAGATGTAAAGGGCGACTCTTTCCATGACGGAAACCCATTAATTCTCTGGCCATGTAAATCTAATGAAGACCCGAATCAACTATGGACCTTGAAAACTGATGGAACAATTCGATCTAACGGCAAGTGCATGACTGCCTACGGATTTAAACCCGGACAATACGTGATGATTTATAATTGTGCAACGGCTGCGCCTGCTGCCACCAAGTGGCAAGTATGGGACAACGGAACAATTATAAATCCCCAGTCCGGAGTCGCGTTGACAGCAGGGAGCAGCGGCACCGAACTCACTGTGGACAACAATATCTACGACTCCCGCCAAGGTTGGCTCCTTAGCAACAACACCGCACCCATTGTGACGCCTATTATTGGGTTTAAGGATCTTTGCTTGCAAGCAAATTACGGAAATACTGTGTGGATAGAGGAGTGTGTGAGCAACAAAATTACACAAGAATGGGCAATTTATCCAGACGGAACTGTACGGCCTAATGGGAACAAAGACAACTGCCTCAATTGGGAATCCTACCCAAAAGGAGAAAGTGTGGTGATTGATCCATGTGATGGCGGAGGTGGTCAGCGCTGGCAGTTTAATGTGGATGGCACCATTTCGAATTTGAACACTGGGCTCGTGTTGGATGTGAAAGAGTCTGATTTAACCCTTCGCAAAATAATTGTCTGGACCTTCACTGGTAATCCTAATCAGATATGGCGTGCATGGCTTCTTTGAGTTTATGTAGGTGATTAAATAAGTGACATATCACGTGTAATATTGTATTTGAGTGTTTTGCTTGTGTGTGTAATATTATATTAGAGTGAAGGATTTTATATGGATGCTATTCATGTATTTACACATAATAGGAGAATCAAAGGCATACCTTTTGAAGCGTGATTAAGCTTTTGATGCGAAAAATCTCCTGTTATTCTTTTAACCCAACGAGGTCTCCGAATTGGGTATATGGGAGCGCTTTATATTTGGCCAACTGAATAATGAATCGCTTGTTAATTGATCATTCCGAATTGGGTTTAGTTTGTATATGGGAGCTCTCTATATTTTGCCCAACTGAATAATGAATCGCTTGTTAATTGATCGTCTGAGGATAAGTATTTAATATGGGAGTGGTTGAACCACTTCCCCATGTTCTAACCACGTTAAGTCAAGTGAAAATACAATTAATAAACTAACTGGATCGGACCCTACATGGGTGACACATTTGAATACTCAATACCCAACATAAAGTTTTAAGGTACAATAGTAGTATCTTTAATTAAGTTGGATGAAATCACTGTAACGGAGTAGTCAAAGAGAGAAGTTGAAGTTTGTTGCAATAGATCTACGTGAACTTGTAAGTTGATTGAGTATGCTGGTATAAACTCCAATTGTAACATCCTCTTCTCGAAATAGAAAGAGGGGTTACTCAAAACACAACAGAACTGAAAAAATATTAATAAGGCTCCAAGCCACAAAAGAATAATTCAATAAATATCAAAAGGTCAAACTAGAATAAATGTCACAACTGGCCCAAACCACAATCTAATATAATTATTACAACTCCAAATAAATCAATCGATCAAGCATAAACAGAATATTTCTAAATCATTGGAATGAAGGGAACTCTCATCACACTTGTCCTTGATCCCCCTGATCACCTGCCGGAAGAAAAACAAAGCATGAGCCAAATGCCCAGTACGAATATAGAATACAAGCATAATGAAACGAAATAATTAACTCAAATAAATGAACTGAACTGTAACAAACAAAACTAATACAATGAAATAATATGCTAAATCAAATGGCTGGGTGTTATTTCATACCAAGCTCACAGAAATATATCTTGCCATACAGGAAAGTCAAATAATGTCACATAGGCAATCAAAATAATGTCACACAGGCATAACATACATCGGCCCAGCCGGATCCAGATGCATGCAAATCGGAAGGCGTGTTTGGCACAAACATCGCCAATCCGCACAACAGAACAGAAAATTAGGGTCGACTCATACGCCTCCCACAACAAAATACCAAATGGCCAACTCCCACCGGAGCACAAAACGGAGACGTCGTGGACTGATCACACCGACACGGAAAGTGTAATTTCCAATTTTTCATATTCAATTTGGGTTTGGCATTGCTAGGCTTTTTTTTAGTTTTATTTATTTAATTTTTTTATAGTATTAGTTGATAAGAGGGTTTATCTAAATTGGTTTTTTTTTCTGTTTTGTTGATTCATAGTTGTGGCTTTTTCTTTGCTCTGTGACTTTAGCGGCTAAGTTGAGAGGGACTCCGTGAAATTTCTGTCTGAGATCAATATGTAGTTCCTTTTGTTTTAATAATAAATATTAGTTGTATACTAGTTTATGGGTATTTTATTTTCTTTTAGCAATTGATGAGAATCATTCTTTTATTCAATTTGTTCATTATTTTTTGAACGTTAAGGATATCATTGTTTGTTTCTTATTTAGAGTAGAACATTCTTGAATTTTGAAATTCAAAATTTATTTTATTTTCTTATTCAATTAATTGGTACACTGAAATAAGTATTCTGCTTATTTAAGTATGCATTATTTAATTATGTTTTGTGTTCCAATTTCAAGCATGTTAGGCTAGATTATTTTCTAAGATTGAAGATGAGTATAATTAATTGGTACTTGATAGCCCAGTACAAAATAAATTCCTGGCTCCGCCCTTGATCACGCCCATTGCATCGTGTGCATGTAGACAAATATTCATAATATTTCTTTAAACATGATATCAATTTGAGTTTTTCGAATAAAAAAAGTATAACACAAAATTGAATTCGAATTAGAATATTATTTCATTCATTTCAATAAAATAAAAACCATTTTGATTTTCTTGAGACCAATTCACTAAATACTAAAATTTAATGTGAATCACTGTATTTAAAAAAAAACAAATTTCGTAATTCACTAATAGTTTCTGAAATAGATACAATAATCACAATTATATTAACTAAAATCCAAATAATTCATAAGATATTAATTTTATATTCAAATATTAATTTTATAAAATTAATATTAAACACATTTTTATCACGGATCCGGTTATCATAAAATTAACTTCATGATAAATTGGTCAATTGATCAATAGAGTATTTTTATTTATCTCTATTCTATATATCAACACTATATTAATCAATTGACTAAAATTAACTTCATGCTAACCATTCCCTTTTATCGCTTATGATATTGGTTAATTTTGAGAGTATAAATTATGAGAGATCCCGTCGCAATAAATGTTGCACGTTAAAATAGGCAGCGAATTCAAAATATACAGGTGAGTCATCAATATGTGTAGTGTAAGGTCATAATTATACAATATATATATATGTTGGACTACCCAATAGAATTAAGAGGGTTCATAAATATGTAGCATTAAAAGCTTCCTTAATACTCCCTCCGTTCTAAAATAACTGTTCAGTTTTGATTTTTTTTAGTCAAATTGATTATTTTTAAAATTAATAATTAAGCATGTATAAATATATTTTTAACATTTTAAAAATTAGTATTAGTAGTAAATTGTATATACTTTTTTTTGTTATAACCTCTGCACCTATATTCTGACAAAAATAGTACAAAAAATAGTTTTAAAAAATAGTCAATTTGACTTTAAAAAGTCAAAACTAAGCAGTTATTTTGGGACGGAGGAAGTAATTTATACTCTCTCCGTTTATAATTTTCAAATTATAAGATTATTTTGACTTTTTAAAAATTAATTTGAGATGTTTTTAAACACAAATTTAAGATGACTCATTAAAAATTACGAAATAGTAAAACTTACAATGAATAATAATTTTTAGATATTTTACAATATTCATTATTTTATTGATTAAAATTTAAAAAAATTATGTCAATTTTGAGTTTAAAAATATTTCAAATTGACTTTTAAAAAAATCAACAATTATCTTATAATATGGAATGGGAGAAGTAGAACAAAATATTCTCCCTCAAATATTATTTTCACATCATTATTATTATTTTGAAATTATTATTATTATTATTATTTTCAATTTATTATTATCATTTTGAAATTATTAATATTATTGTTATTATTATTATTATATAGCAAGTCTCTCTCTATATCAGTGTTCTGACTTGAGTATCGGAGAGTCCTTTCGGAGTTCCACAACTTTTGATGAATTTAAGACGATCAAGCGACGATCAAAGTCAAAACTCTAATTTGTAGGTTGCTAATAAACGCATCAATTATTACTATTATAAAGGGATATCTCACCTCCCTTACCCTAAAAAAAATTGAACTACTAATCAATAAAACCCAGTTATTGATTTATCTGTGGATGTGTTTATTTACCTGTACAACACTCCAAGATGAACAAAAGAAATAATTGATGGTGAGGAGAAGGCCTCCAAGAGCCCATCTGTTGGGCTGGCCGGCCGAAAGAAGAGGATGAGGTAATAAAGTAGGGTTCTTTACACTACTATACAACAATTAAAAAAGTAATTACAAGATTAGTGTATCTACAAAATAATTACAAAAAAGAGTACAACACAATAACTATGTCAGATCATTCAGTTTCAGAGAAAGATTACCAATTCTTTGCCGACACGCTCAGCGTCATGGGCTTGTCGGAGAGACGGCGAAGGGCGGTGGGGTCGAGGTGGAATCCGGCGAAGGAGGTGGCGGAATCAGGAGGGAAAGTGTTTGCTGAACAGAGCGGGATAAGCGCTGTTTGAGAAGGAAAATTTTTGATTCGAAGCTTGCAGAAACATGGCGTGGTTGAAGGGTAAACACCGAAACCGGTCGATTTGGTGGCTAGTGGTAATTTGAGAGCTAAAGACTCAACTATTAGAACAAATGGACATGGATCCATTGTAGTACAATTCTTGCTACTTCCCTCTCCGCTGGACATGGTTTGGTGGCTAGTGGTAATTTAATAGTATGTTTTTTTTTAGTTTGTTATGTTTTAGTATGTTTTGGGTTTTTGATTTAGTATGTTTTATGTTTTGTTTTTAGATTTTAGATTTTTTTTTGTTTTTGTTTGGTTATGTTTAATGATTTAAAGAGAGAAAGGAAAAGAAAAAATTATAAAGAAAATAAATTAAAATATTTATTTTAATTTTATTATTATTTTAATTATTTTTTTACCACATAATTAATGATTTTATTTTTTTTGTGTTGCCACATAAGAAATTAATGATTATTTTTTTTTCATTTCTTTATAAGATTCCTCCCGCTGATTGGCCTTAATGCACACATCAACAAATACACATAATTTTTTTTTTCAAAAAGCCACTTTGGAAAACACAACTGATTTTTTAACGTCTGTGAAGGAAATTGGATGGAATGGGCTGAATTTTACTTTTTAAAAACCACAGTGGGTCAATTGAATATTTTTAAAGTTCAGTGGCCAAATGCTTACAAATCGACGACCACAGGAAGAAAAAGGTGTTTTTTTGCCATTTTCTGAAAATTATGTCAAGTATTAGACCTCCTTTTCGACTTTGATTTCATGTCCCAGAAAATTTCTTGATAAAGACCTATGTGCAACACACCTAATTGTTTCTTGCCCATTTCTGTGAAAGTTCTCTTTGATTATCAAATTGCAAGGAAATGGCAAAAAGAATGAGTATCTATACAACTTTTTTGTTTTTAATTTAATTTGATGGCTGGCTTTTAATAAGGATAACTCTCATTGTTCTTGTAATTCTCATTAACAAAATTTCCACTATTTCTAGATTGTGCTGCACATATTTTGGTGGAGATTTGAAAAAATGTTTATTTATCATTATCTTTATTTTATTTTATAATTTTGTTAAACATTGTCCAAGTGCAATTTCACAGTTGGTTCATGTCTATTCTTTTTAATGAGCACTAGAAGTTGTTTGTGAAGAACTACTTCACCTTTACAGTCTTATCAAGGTGATGCCATGTGGTTTTGTTAGTCTGTCTGGACATGCATATTCAAATGTGTATATGCATGTTTTGTAGTTTAAGAGATTAAAAAATTTCTCAGTCTAAACAGAGAGTCATTGTTATTGGATACATATTTGAAGTTGAACATTACTTTTCTCAGCAATTAGGTCTTTATGAGGAATTTCTTGATATATTATTCAACTGTATTTATTTTTGATTTTGATTCGTTAAGCCAGCATCAAAATGGGTTTCCTTGTGATTTTGATTCGATGGGCCAGCTCAATTTTGTAAATGCTCATTTAAATTAGAGTACAAATTAGTTTCATCTATCTTTGGTAGTATTTTTTGGTCAGAAATGCTTAATTTGGTTTATTCCAATGGTAGACGTTGTCATGGATGTGACAAAGATTGTGTGACACACGATAAAAGAAACTGTCCGAAGCTTAATAACCAGAAAAACATGCGCTTTTCCCTGATTCTTTGTGGAATAATTTTTCAGTACTGTTGAAATATTACACAAAGCGTGAAATATTGTTTTCAAAAGTTAAAATTTTGGTTTTCACTTTTTATCTAAAGTGGGTATTCGGTTTTGAATCTGAAATAGGGGGAATCGGTTTTGAATCTGCAATAGGGGATTCGGATTTTGCGACTTTGCTTGATCTAGAATCTGAGCTAGCTAGGGGTAATCGATTTGATCTGGAATCCTGTTCTGGAGAGAGAGAAAAAAGTATAGAGTATTGCCGCTTTCATTTGGGGGAGAGATAAAATTCGCTTTTTAAAATTAGAGCTCCAAAAACCGCGTACTTATATAGGGAGTGCTACTTAACGAATATTGCTACTTAAGTAGAGTGCTTGTGATCCGGGAAATATATATATATGAAAAAAAATTCCAACGAACCAGAAAAAATGAACCAAAGACGAATCGGCTATAGCGACTGTTCGTCCGTCGCTAAATTACAAAAAAACATATTGGTTCAGATCTTAAGCTCATCCTTTATCTAACATACCTTGTTCACCCTTCTTTAGCGACGGACCGGGCGACGGTTCGGTTCGTTGCTATATATACAACCGTTGTCTATATGTTGTCCGTCGTTAAAAGCTAAGACGACGGTTATATATATAGCGACGGACCGAATCGTCGCCCGGTCCGTCGCTAAAGGGGGGTGAGCAAGGTATGTTAGATAAAGAGTGAGCTTAAGATCCGGACCACATATATATATATATATATATATATATATATATATCAATCAAAATCTATATATCTAAAAATCTATACACACACATAATAATAATAATAATTTAAAAGAAAAACCTACAATTGAATTAATTTTACTGATCATTAAATTGATAGATAATTATAAAAAATAATGAACTTAAATTAAAATAAATTCTATTCCTAAAAATAAAATAAGCACCATGCATCTAAAAACGATACCACGTGCCTCAAGTTCTAAGCTTGTGGAAATAATTATTACATATCACTTCAAACAATTCAAGTTTAGCTCTAGAAATTGAACCATCGTATTTGTAGCATGTGATATATATCAATCAATTATTTATTGTTGTCCTCTATGAAAATATGTGAAGTTTCACGTCAAGAATAAATTTTTTATTTTATTTTATTCAATCAACTATTTGTATCTGTGAAACTCTACGTCAAAAATAAACTTTTTACTTTGCTTCATTCAATTAATTATTGGTACAATCCTCTTTGGTAATATGTGCAGCTACACGTCAAGAATAAACCTTTTACTTTTGCCATTTATTTTGTTAATTTTTTATTTTTTAACATCTTTTGACAGACAAAAGAAGAAATATACAGTAGATCGAATAAGTAGTTTTGGCCAGGTGTTCAAGAACAGTTGCTACCAAGCACCATGACCACACCTGAACCAACTTTGTTAACTTCCTTGGCTATAATTGAAGGTGGGAAAATGACTTCTTACGTGATGAATGGCTCTAGCCTTGATTTTTCTTTCTTTAGTGCATCCCTTTTTCCTTTTTATCATGTCCCTCATGTCTTAGAAATAGTGTGTGTTTGCATGAGACTCGTGCATTGGATACTGTATTTATATTTACTTAACAAAATATAACTGATTTTGAATTTTTCGTTCACCCTAATAAACGACCAGGACTGTCCAAAGTTTGGGATAAATCTCACCGTCCATTATATCCTCTTTAACTTCAAAGGAAAAAAAATTGCTCTCTCTCTCACTCTCAGATCCTCCTCCGTTCTTCCTCCTCCCGAACTCGCCCTCTACCTCCTCCATTCTCTAGCGCTGGCAATTTCTTCTTCTCCTTCCCCTTCGTACGTAGTGCCGAAAGCACGGATAATACTGCTAGTAGATTAATAAAACAGTAAATAAAAGATGTACTATATCAAAGTACATAACCCAACCAAACTTAAAAAGAAATTGGCAAGTAATTTATAGTTAAACTCTAATAGCAAGAAAATGGTGCCACTGTGCGCTAATTAATACAAAACCTTTGGCTCTCATAGGAGAATCCTGAATGTAAGAGAATTACTTGTATAACGAAAATCTAATCCCTTCACAAAATCCTCGTATGCATCTAATCCTTATATATGTTGAGGATATCATAACAAACAACGTTTTCATAATCTCTACAATGTGACAGCTTCAATATATAATTCAGACAATATGACCAATTTACTGATTTTAAGTTCAAAATCCGGTCGGAAACTGATAAATCCACAACAGATAATGATATTTTCACATGAAAACCATCGCTATAGATCATATAGCGACGGTTTTCACCTTCGCTATACATCTATAGCGACACTTTTCATATAAAAATATCAAAAAGTGTTGTGGTAATATCAATTTCCTATCTTTGATTGGAATTTTGAGTTTGGGTTAGTTCAATATACAATTTATTGTTTATTCATGGCCTAATTGTAAGAATTTTATTCTAATGAAATGAAATCCATTTGCTTTTCAAAAAAAACAGAAACAAAAAACAAATTTCCTATTAATTTTGGCCAGTTTGAAAATTTAAATCTATAAAACAACTTGGGAGGATTAAATCCAATTTCCAGTCTTTAATTTATGAGCTTTTTAGGAGAAAAAGGAAAAGAAGAGGGAAATTTTAAACAAATTCTCTTCAAAACTTGAGAAGATTTGGAAGAAAATTAATTAAAGACTTAAACTGTGTTTGAGTTTGAAAGAGGGAGATCTCAATTCTTCCCAAGTTTGGAAAAGAAAATATTTGAAAAAAAATGTTTAAAATTTCTCTATATATTTTCTTTTCTCTTCTAAAAAAATTCACAAACAAACAAGGGACTTTTAATAACTTTCTTATCTATATATAGCTAGTTTTCTACTTATATATGAATCCTTCTATGGGGACCGGGAATTTCGACCGGGATGGCGATTGGTCGGATTTTATTTTTTTTTTTGCTTTTGACTCCTAAATAATTAATGTGATTTATTGATATAAAATAGAGTGATTTAGGTATCATTTGGATACATGTAAAAATTAAGGTTGCACAGACTGTACAACCCTATTTTTTACACATATCCAAATGACACCTAAATCACAGTATTTTGTAAAAAATTTCGTTTCAATAAATCATATTAACTATTTGGGAGTCAAAAGCAAAAAATAAAAATAAAAATAAAAATTTAGCCGGTCACCACCCCGGTCGAAACCAACCGGTGGCTCTAGACTTATTGACCTATATATAGCTCTTAATGGAAGTGATTGTTCCATCAATCTTTCTTACAAGAGTATCTCTCTCCCAAGACTTATGTAAGTATACTTCTTCCAATATACTTTTGTATTTTCTTTAATTATTTATGGATAAAAGGTTAGTTTTATTTATACAAAAGACTTTCTTTGCATTCATGCAGATGATGAAGTTGGACTTGGCAATGTCAGGAAACACAGTTCTTGTCTTGTTCGTGTTGACTGGTTTCGTGTATGGAGGAGATTATGCAACTGCAGGCCGTAGTAATTATTTGCTTCTGCCAACCCAAAAAGATAATCATGTAAATGCTAATTTCCCAACAGTGACCCTCAAAACTGCTGGTATCACCGAAGAAATATTCAAAAAATTCATCCAGGATATCTTAAATCTCGTGGTAAGCGGACCGCCGGTCCATGGATTGTTGAGATTGCGCGACAACTCGACGGTGCCGATTTCTCAACGGTTTATTCTGGTGGACCTTTATAATAATTATGAAGAAACACCTATTACTTTGGCAATAGATGTCGTAAATTTATACGTGGTGGGTTATCGGACCGGAGATCAGTTTTACTACTTTATTGATTCTTCTGTTGACACATCTGGTATTTTCCCTGAATTACCACATAGTCAGCTCCCATTTAACAGTGGTTATACAGCTCTCGAGCATGAGGCAGGAGACCGAGTTCGTATTCCCTTGGGGATATCTGAACTAGATCAATCCATCGAAGACCTCCGTCACTACAGAAGACCAGTCTTGGCTCGTTCGTTTATTGTTGTCAGTCAAATGATTTGTGAAGCCGTAAGATTCAGGTAGGTAGCTAGCTAGACTTCATTTATTAAGAGCAGTTTAACTAGATATATAAAAAAAATGCATACTTTAGCTAAACAAAGTATTAATGGTTCTATTAAACATTTCTAGTTACCCAACATTACTCATTACGAAAATAGTATATATATATATATATTGTGAATTTATTTATCCTGACATTATTCATTACGAAAAATGGTATATATTGTAAATTTATTTATCAATTTTTTTGTTGCCAGTACTTATATTCGTTGATAATTACTATTAATATATATTTTTTAAATGTGTGTTAATATGCAGAATGCAACGTCCCCACGTATTCATATATTTTACGTTTGGCACAAAACTTTCAAAATACATATTACAACTCTATTCATTAATTAATTAGTTATCGCTACAAATGGTTGCGACTCATATGGAGAAATAATTATATATACATATACAAATAAATATTACTCTACATTTTTTTATTTTATATATATATACGGTCTGGATCTTAAGCTCACCCTTTATCTAACATACCTTTCTCACTCTCTTTTAGCGACGGTTCGGTCCGTTGCTATATATACAACCGTCGTCTTAACTTTTAGCGACGGACAACATTAAGACGACGGTTTTATATATAGCGACGGACCGAACGGTCACCCGGTCCGTCGCTAAAAAGGGGTGAGCAAGGTATGTTAGATAAAGAGTGAGCTTAAGATCCGGACCGTGTATATATATATATAAACTATAATTGTAGAGGCTGATACGACTTTGCTACTTTTTAAAAAATGTACAGTTATATCGAGGATCGACTGGTGTCAACTATTGGACTTGATGGAAGCAGAGGAAACACTTACCCAAGTGCTACCATGATCTCACTAGAGACTAACTGGGATGCCCTCTCGACAAGAATCCAACAATCGGTTGAAGGGCGATTTACTCCGCCTGTTTCGTTAATGAATCGTTTGGATCAAGAGGTGTTGGTCAGCACAGTGACTCCAGGGTTGATTTTAAACATTGCGGTCATGCTTTTCGTGTGCAATGACCCTAACCCTAATCCAAACCAACTCTCTCATGATATGGGCATTAATGATGACCCTATTTGTTCAATCATTCCAGAACCTACCATCCGTATTAGTGGTCGAAACGGTCTTTGTGTAGATGTAAAGGGCGACTCTTTCCATGACGGAAATCCATTAATTCTCTGGCCATGTAAATCTAATGAAGACCCGAATCAACTATGGACCTTGAAAACTGATGGTACAATTCGATCTAACGGCAAGTGCATGACTGCCTATGGATTTAAACCCGGACAATACGTAATGATATATGATTGTGCAACTGCTGCGCCTGCTGCCACCAAGTGGCAAGTATGGGGCAACGGAACAATTATAAATCCCCAGTCCGGAGTCGCGTTGACAGCAGGGTTATCAGGGAGCAGCGGCACCGAACTCACTGTGGACAACAATATCTACGACTCCCGCCAAGGTTGGCTCCTTAGCAATAACACCGCACCCATTGTGACGCCTATTATTGGGTTTAAGGATCTTTGCTTGCAAGCAAATTACGGAAATACTGTGTGGATAGAGGAGTGTGTGAGCAACAAAATTACACAAGAATGGGCAATTTACCCGGATGGTACTGTACGGCCTAATGGGAACAAAGACAACTGCCTCAATTGGGAATCCTATCCAAAAGGAGAAAGTGTGGTGATTGATCCATGTGATGGCGGAGCTGGTCAGCGCTGGCAGTTTAATGTGGATGGCACCATTTCGAATTTGAACACTGGGCTCGTGTTGGATGTGAAAGAGTCTGATTTAACCCTTCGCAAAATAATTGTCTGGACATTCACTGGTAATCCTAATCAGATATGGCGTGCATGGCTTCTTTGAGTTTATGTAGGTGATTAAATAAGTGACATATCACGTGTAATATTGTATTTGAGTGTTTTGCTTGTGTGTGTAATATTATATTTAAGTTATTATATTAAAGTGAAGGATTTTATATGGATGCTATTCATGTATTTACACATAATAGGAGAATCAAAGGCATATCTTTTGAAGCGTGATTAAGCCTTTGATGCGAAAAACCTCCTGCCACAAAAGAATAATTCAATAAATATCAAAAGGTCAAACTAGAATAAATGCCACAACTGGTCCAAACCACAATCTAATGTAATTATTACAACTCCAAATAAATCAATCGATCAAGTCTAAACAGAATATTTCTAAACCATTGGAATGAAGGGAGCTCTCATCACACTTGCCCTTGATCCCCCTGATCCCCTGCCGGAAGAAAAACAAAGCATGAGCCAAATGCCCAGTACGGATATAGAATACAAGCATAATGAAACGAAATAACTAACTCAAATAAATGAACTGAACTGTAACAAACAAAACTAATACAATGAAATAATAGGCTGAATCAAATGGCTGGGTGTTATTTCATACCGAGCTCACAGAAATATATCTTGCCATACAGGAAAGTCAAATAATGTCACATAGGCAATCAAAATAATGTCACACAAGCATAACATACATCGGCCCAGCCAGATCCAGATGCATGCAAATCGAAAGGCGTGTTTGGCACAAACATCGCCAATCCGCAGAACAGAACAGAAAATTAGGGTCGACCCATACGCCTCCCACAACAAAACACCAAATGGCCAACTCCCACCGGAGCACAAAACGGAAACGTCGTGGACTGATCACACTGCCACGAAAAGTGTAATTCCCAACTTCCCATATTCAATTTGGGTTTGGCATTGCTAGGCTTTTTTTTAGTTTTATTTATTAAATTTTTTTCTAGTATTAGTTGATAAGAGGGTTTATCTAAATTGTTTTTTTTTTCTGTTTTGTTGATTCATAGTTGTGGCTTTTTCTTTGCTCTGTGACTTTGGCGGCTAAGTTGAGAGGGACTCCGTGAAATTTCTGTCTGAGATCAGTATGTAGTTCCTTTTGTTTTAATAATAAATATTAGTTGTATACTAGTTTATGGGTATTTTATTTTCTTTTAGCAATTGATGAGCATCATTCTTTTATTCAATTTGTTCATTATTTTTTGAACGTTAAGGATATCATTGTTTGTTTCTTATTTAGAGCAGAACACTCTTGAATTTTGAAATTCAGAATTTATTTTATTTTCTTATTCAATTAATTGGTACACTGAAATAAGTATTCTGCTTATTTAAGTATGCATTATTTAATTATGTTTTGTGTTCCAATTTCAAGCATGTTAGGCTAGATTATTTTCTAAGATGAAGATGAGTATAATTGATTGGTACTTGATAGCCCAAGACAAAATAAATTCCTGGCTCCGCCCTTGATCACGCCCATTGCATCGTGTGCATGTAGACAAATATTCATAATATTTCTTTAAACATGATATCAATTTGAGTTTTTCGAATTAAAAAAGTATAACACAAAATTGAATTCGAATTAGAATATTATTTAATTCATTTCAATAAAATAAAAACCATTTTGATTTTCTTGAGACCAATTCACTAAATACTAAAATTTAATGTGAACCACTGTATTTAAAAAAAAAACAAATTTCGTAATTCACTAATAGTTTCTGAAATAGATACAATAATCACAATTATATTAACTAAAATCCAAATAATTCATAAGATATTAATTTTATATTCAAATATTAATTTTACAAAAATAATATTAAACACATTTTTATCACGGATCCGGTTATCATAAAATTAACTTCATGGTAAGTTGATCAATTGATCAATAAAGTATTTTTATTTATCTCTAATCTGCATATCGATACTATATTAATCAATTGACTAAAATTAACTTCATGCTAACCATTTCCTTTTATCGCTTGTGATATTGGTTAATTTTGAGAGTATAAATTATGAGAGATCCCGTCGCAATAAATGTTGCACGTTAAAATAGGCAGCGAATTCAAAATATACAGGTGAGTCATCAATATATGTAGTGTAAGGTCATAATTATACAATATATATATATATATATGTTGGACTACCCAATAGAATTAAGAGGGTTCATAAATATGTAGCATTAAAAGCTTCCTTAATAATTTATACTCTCTCCGTTTATAATTTTCAAATTATAAGATTATTTTGACTTTTTAAAAATTAATTTGAGATGTTTTTAAACACAAATTTAAGATGACTCATTAAAAATTACGAAATACCCCCTCCGTCCCAAAATAACTGCTTAGTTTTAACTTTTTAAAGTCAAATTGACTATTTTTTAAAATTATTTTTTGTATCATTTTTGCCATAATATAGGTGCAGAGGTTATAACAAAAAAAAGTATATACAATTTACTACTAATACCAGTTTTTATAATATTAAAAATATATTTACACATATTTAATTATTAATTTTAAAAATAGTCAATTTGACTAAAAAAAGTCAAAACTGAGCAGTTATTTTGGGACGGAGGGAGTAGTAAAACTTACAATGAATAATAATTTTTAAATATTTTATAATATTCATCATTTTATTGATTAAAATTTTAAAAAATTATGTCAATTTTGAGTTTAAAAATATTTCAAATTGACTTTTAAAAAAATCAACAATTATCTTAGAATATGGAATGGGAGAAGTAGAACAAAATATTCTCCCTCAAATATTATTTTCACATTATTATTATTATTTTGAAATTATTATTATTATTATTTTCAATTTATTATTATCATTTTGAAATTATTATTATTATTATTATTATTATTATTATATAGCAAGTCTCTCTCTCTATATCAGTGTTCTGACTTGAGTATCGGAGAGTCCTTTCGGAGTTCCACAACTTTTGATGAATTTAAGACGATCAAACGACGATCAAAGTCAAAACTCTAATTTGTAGGTTGCTGATAAACGCATCAATTATTACCATTATAAAGGGATATCTCACCCCCTTACCCTAAAAAAAATTGAACAACTAATCAATAAAACCCAGTTATTGATTTATCTGTGGATGTGTTTATTTACCTGTACAACACTCCAAGCTGAGCAAAAGAAATAATTGATGGTGAGGAGAAGGCCTCCAAGAGCCCATCTGTTGGGCTGGCCGGCCGAAAGAAGAGGATGAGGTAATAAAGTAGAGTTCTTTACACTACTATACAATAATTAAAAAGTAATTACAAGACTAGTGTATCCACAAAATAATTACAAAAAAGAGTACAACACAATAACTATGTCAGATCATTCAGTTTCACAGAAAGATTACCAATTCTTTGCTGACACGCTCAGCGTTATGGGCTTGTCGGAGAGACGGCGAAGGGCGGTGGGGTCGAGGTGGAATCCGGCGAAGGAGGTGGCGGAATCTGGAGGGAAAGTGTTTGCTGAACATAGCGGGATAAGCACTGTTTGAGAAGGAAAATTTTTGATTCGAAGCTTGCAGAAACATGGCGTGGTTGAAGGGTGAACACCGAAACCGGTCGATTTGGTGGCTAGTGGTAATTTGAGAGCTAAAGACTCAACTATTAGAACAAATGGACATGGATCCATTGTAGTACAATTCTTCCTACTTCCCTCTCCGCTGGACATGGTTTGGTGGCTAGTGGTAATTTAATAGTATGTTTTTTTTTAGTTTGTTATGTTTTAGTATGTGTTGGGTTTTTGATTTAGTATGTTTTATGTTTTGTTTTTAGATTTTTTTTGTTTTTGTTTGGTTATGTTTAATGATTTAAAGAGATAAAGGAAAAGAAAAAATTATAAAGAAAATAAATTAAAATATTTATTTTAATTTTATTATTATTTTAATTATTTTTTTACCACATAATTAATGATTTTATTTTTTTGGTGTTGCCACATAAGAAATTAATGATTATTTTTTTTTCATTTCTTTATAAGATTCCTCCCGCTGATTGGCCTTAATGCACACATCAACAAATACACATAATTTTTTTTTCTCAAAAAGCCACGTTGGAAAACACAACTGATTTTTTAACGTCTGTGACGGAAATTGGATGGAATGGGCTGAATTTTACTTTTTAAAAATCACAGTGGGTCAATTGAATATTTTTAAAGTTCAGTGGCCAAATGCTTACAAGTCGACTACCACACGAAGAAAAGGTGTTTTTTTGCCATTTTCTGAAAATTATGTCAAGTATTAGACCTCCTTTTCGACTTTGATTTCATGTCCCAGAAAATTTCTTGATAAAGACCTATGTGCAACACACCTAATTGTTTCTTGCCCATTTCTGTGAAAGTTCTCTTTGATTATCAAATTGCAAGGAAATGGCAAAAAGAATGAGTATGTATACAACTTTTTTGTTTTTAATTTAATTTGATGGCTGGCTTTTAATAAGGATAACTCTCATTGTTCTTGTAATTCTCATTAACAAAATTTCCACTATTTCTAGATTATGCTGCACATATTTTGGTGGAGATTTGAAAAAATGTTTATTTATCATTATCTTTATTTTATTTTATAATTTTGTTAAACATTGTCTAAGTGCAATTTCACAGTTGGTTCATGTCTATTCTTTTTAATGAGCACTAGAAGTTGTTTGTGAAGAACTACTTCACCTTTACAGTCTTATCAAGGTGATGCCATGTGGTTTTGTTAGTCTGTCTGGACATGCATATTCAAATGTGTATATGCATGTTTTGTAGTTTAAGAGATTAAAAAATTTCTCAGTCTAAACAGATAGTCATTGTTATTGGATACATATTTGAAGTTAAACATTACTTTTCTCAGTAATTAGGTCTTTATGAGGAATTTCTTGATATATTATTCAACTGTATTTATTTTTGATTTTGATTCGTTAAGCCAGCATCAAAATGGGTTTCCTTGTGATTTTGATTCGATGGGCCAGCTCAATTTTGTAAATGCTCATTTAAATTAGAGTACAAATTAGTTTCATCTATCTTTGGTAGTATTTTTTGGTCAGAAATGCTTAATTTGGTTTATTCCAAGGGTAGACGTTGTCATGAATGTGACAAAGATTGTGTGACACACGATAAAAGAAACTGTCCGAAGCTTAATAACCAGAAAAACATGCGTTTTTCCCTTATTCTTTGTGGAATAATTTTTCAGTACTGTTGAAATATTACACAAAGCGTGAAATATTGTTTTCAAAAGTTAAAAATTTTGGTTTTCACTTTTTATCTAAAGTGGGTATTCGGTTTTGAATCTGAAATAGGGGGAATCGGTTTTGAATCTGCAATAGGGGATTCGGATTTTGCGACTTTGCTTGATCTAGAATCTGAGCTAGCTAGGGGTAATCGATTTGATCTGGAATCCTGTTCTGGAGAGAGAGAAAAAAGTATAGAGTATTGCCGCTTTCATTTGGGGGAGAGATAAAATTCGCTTTTTAAAATTAGGGCTCCAAAAACCGCGTACTTATATAGGGAGTGCTACTTAACGAATATTGCTACTTAAGTAGAGTGCTTGTGATCCGGGGAAATATATATATATGAAAAAAATTTCCAACGAACCAGAAAAAATGAACCAAAGACGAATAGGCTATAGCGACTGTTCATCCGTCGCTAAATTACAAAAAAAACATATTGGTTTGGATCTTAAGCTCATCTTTTATCTAACATACCTTGCTCACCCTTCTTTAGCGACGGACCGGGCGACGGTTCGGTTCGTTGCTATATATACAACCGTTGTCTATATGTTGTCCGTCGTTAAAAGCTAAGACGACGGTTATATAAAGAGCGACGGACCGAATCGTCGCCCGGTCCGTCGCTAAAGGGGGGTGAGCAAGGTATGTTAGATAAAGAGTGAGCTTAAGATCCGGATCATATATATATATATATATATCAATCTATATATCTAAAAATCTATACACACACATAATAATAATAATAATTTAAAAGAAAAACCTACAATTGAATTAATTTTACTGATCATTAAATTGATAGATAATTATAAAAAATAATGAACTTAAATTAAAATAAATTCTATTCCTAAAAATAAAATAAGCACCATGCATCTAAAAACGATACCACGTGCCTCAAGTTCTAAGCTTGTGGAAATAATTATTACATATCACTTCAAACAATTCAAGTTTAGCTCTAGAAACTGAACCATCGTATTTGTAGCATGTGATATATATCAATCAATTATTTATTGTTGTCCTCTATGAAAATATGTGAAGTTTCACGTCAAGAATAAACTTTTTATTTTATTTTATTCAATCAACTATTTGTGTCTGTGAAACTCTACGTCAAAAATAAACTTTTTACTTTGCTTCATTCAATTAATTATTGGTACAATCCTCTTTGGTAATATGTGCAGCTACACGTCAAGAATAAACCTTTTACTTTTGCCATTTCTTTTGACAATTTTTTATTTCTTAACATCTTTTGACAGACAAAAGAAGAAATATACAGTAGATCGAATAAGTAGTTTTGGCCAGGTGTTCAAGAACAGTTGCTACCAAGCACCATGACCGCACCTGAACCAACTTTGTTAACTTCCTCGGCTATAATTGAAGGTGGGAAAATGACTTCTTACGTGATGAATGGCTCTAGCCTTGATTTTTCTTTCTTTAGTGCATCCCTTTTTCCTTTTTATCATGTCCCTCATGTCTTAGAAATAGTGTGTGTTTGCATGAGACTCGTGCATTGGATACTGCCTTTATATCTATTTAACAAAATACAATTGATTTTGAATTTTTCCGCTCACCCTAATAAACGATCAGGACTGTCCAAAGTTTGGGATAAATCTCACTGTCCATTATATTCTCTTTAACTTCAAAGAAAAAAAAAATTGCTCTCTCTCTCTCACTCTCAGATCCTCCTCTGTTCTTTCTCCTCCCGAGCTCGCCCTTTGCCTCCTCCATTCTCTAACGCTGACAATCTCTCCTCCTCCTTCTCTTTCGTACGTAGTGCCGAAAGAAAGAATTGTACGGCTGGTAGATTAATAAAACAGTAGATTAAAGATGTACTATATAAAGGTACATAACCCAACCAAACTTAAAAAGAAATTGACAAGTAATTTATAGTTAAACTCTAATAGCAAGAAAATGATGCCACTGTGCGCTAATTAATACAAAACCTTTGGCTCTCAGGAGAATCCTGAATGTAAGAGAATTACTTGTATAACGAAAATCTAATCCCTTCACAAAATTCTCATATGCATCTTATATATATACTGTAAAACCTCTATAAATTAATATAGTTGGGACCATGATATTTTATTATTTTATAGAGATATTAATTAACCGATAAATTAATATTTATTAATTTAAAGAGATTTTGTAATTGATTGAAGTTAAATTTTAATTACATCAAAAAGCAGTGTATCTTAGAAAAATTCATGTATCATATTAATTGAATTAATCTAAAACATAGATTCATTGTACATAATATTAATGAAAACTAATAAATAATGTTCATTGTTTCCTAATAATTAAGTATTATTCATTGTATTTTTACTAAAAACATTCAATGTATGATGGTGATAGAAAATACTATATAAACAAGATAGAAAATTTCTTGAAATCACACCCAACAATGGCTCCTCATCTAAAACAAACAACTCTAGAATCATATTTCACTAAATTGTCTTAGTTATGTTTGTGTAAGTTTATATAATTATTAATTTATGATATTAATGGGACCCTATATTTATATAGGGGTTTTTTGAAAATATATTATCTTATTATCTTATCGAAATTTGTTAATTTTTCAACTGGCCCAAGTCGGGATCGGAGAAAAATATTATCTTAAAGAGTTTATTAATTTATTGATTATCAATTTAAAGAGGTTCTACTGTATGTTGAGGATATTGAGGATATCATTACAAACAACGTTTTCATAATCTCTACAATGTGACAGCTTCAATATATAATTCAGACAATATCACCAATTTACTGATTTGAAGTTCAAAATCCGATCGGAAACTGATAAATCCACAACAGATAATGATATTTTCACATGAAAACCATCGCTATAGATCCTATAGCGACGATTTTCACCTTCGCTATACATCTATAGCGACACTTTTCATATAAAAATATCAAAAAGTGTTGTGGTAATATCAATTTCCTATCTTTGATTGGAATTTTGAGTTTGGGTTAGTTCAATATACAATTTATTGTTTATTCATGGCCTAATTGTAAGAATTTTATTCTAATGAAATGAAATCCATTTGCTTTTCAAAAAAAAACAGAAACAAAAAAACAAATTTCCTATTAATTTTGGCCAGTTTGAAAATTTAAATCTATAAAACAACTTGGGAGGATTAAATCCAATTTCCAGTCTTTAATTTATGAGCTTTTTAGGAGAAAAAGGAAAAGAAGAGGGAAATTTTAAACAAATTCTCTTCAAAACTTGAGAAGATTTGGAAGAAAATTAATTAAAGACTTAAACTGTGTTTGAGTTTGAAAGAGGGAGATCTCAATTCTTCCCAAGTATGGAAAAGAAAATATTTGAAAAAAAATGTTTAAAATTTCTCTATATATTTTCTTTTCTCTTCTAAAAAAATTCACAAACAAACAAGGGACTTTTAATAACTTTCTTATCTATATATAGCTAGTTTTCTACCAATATATGAATCCTTCTATGGGCACCGGGAATTTTGACAGGGATAGCTACCGGCCGGATTTTTTTTTTTTTTTGCTTTTGACTCCCAAATAATTAATGTGATTTATTGAAACAGAAATTTTTACAAAATATAGTGATTTAGGTATCATTTGGATACATGTAAAAAATAGGGTTGCACAGACTGTACAACCCTGTTTTTTACATGTATCCAAATGACACCTAAATCACATCATTTTGTAAAAATTTTCGTTCCAATAAATCACATTAATTATTTGGGAGTCAAAAGCAAAAAATAAAAAAATTCAGCCGGTCACCACCCCGGTCGGAACCAACCGGTAGCTCTAGACTTGTTGACCTATATATAGCTCTTAATGGAAGCGATTGTTCCATCCATCTTTCTTACAAGAGTATCTCTCTCCCAAGACTTATGTAAGTATACTTCTTCCAATATACTTTTGTATTTTCTTTTAATTATTTATGGATAAAAGGTTAATTTTATTTACACAAATCATAAGAGACTTTCTTTGCATTCATGCAGATGACGCAGTTGGACTTGGCAATGTCAGGAAACAGAATGACGGGGCTTGTTGCAGTTCTAGTCTTGACTGGTTTCGTGTATGGAGGAGATTATGCAACTGCAGGCAGTAGTAATTATTTGCTTCTGCCAACCCAAAAAGATAATCATGTAAATGCTAATTTCCCAATAGTGACCCTCAAAACTGCTGGTATCACCGAAGAAATATTCAAAAAATTCATCCAGGATATCATAAATCTCGTGGTAAGCGGACCGCCGGTCCATGGATTGTTGAGATTGCGCGACAACTCGACGGTGCCGATTTCTCAACGGTTTATTCTGGTGGACCTTTATAATAATTATGAAGAAACACCTATTACTTTGGCAATAGATGTCGTAAATTTATACGTGGTGGGTTATCGGACCGGAGATCAGTTTTACTACTTTATGGATTCTTCTGTTGACACATCTGGTATTTTCCCTGAATTACCACATAGTCAGCTCCCATTTAACAGTGGTTATACAGCTCTCGAGCATGAGGCAGGAGACCGAGTTCGTATTCCCTTGGGGATATCTGAACTAGATCAATCCATCGAAGACCTCCGTCACTACAGAAGACCAGTCTTGGCTCGTTCCTTTATTGTTGTCAGTCAAATGATTTGTGAAGCCGTAAGATTCAGGTAGGTAGCTAGCTAGACTTCATTTATTAAGAGCAGTTTAATAAATTTATTGTAAATATTGTTGCCAGTACTTATATTGTAAATATTGTTGCCAGTACTTATAATGGTATATATTGTAAATTTAATTATCAATTTTTTTTGTTGCCAGTACTTATATTCGTTGATAATTACTATTAATATATATTTTTTAAATGTGTGTTAATATGCAGAATGCAACGTCCCCACGTATTCATATATTTTACGTTTGGCACAAACTTTCAAAATACATATTACAACTCTATTCATTAATTAATTAGTTATCGCTACAAATGGTTGCGACTCATATGGAGAAATAATTATATATACATATACAAATAAATATTACTCTACATTTTTTTATTTTATATATATATATATATATATATATATATATATATATATATATATATATATATATACGGTCTGAATCTTAAGCTCACCTTTTACCTAACATACCTTTCTCGCTCTCTTTTAGCGACGGTTCGGTCCGTTGCTATATATACAACCGTCGTCTTAACTTTTAGCGACGGACAACATTAAGACGACGGTTTTATATATAGCGACGGACCGAACTGTCGCCCGGTCCGTCGCTAAAAGGGGGTGAACAAGGTATGTTAGATAAAGAGTGAGCTTAAGATCCGGACCGTGTATATATATATATAAACTATAATTGTAGAGGCTGATACGAGTTTGCTGCTTTTTAAAAAATGTACAGTTATATCGAGGATCGACTGGTGTCAACTATTGGACTTGATGGAAGCAGAGGAAACACTTACCCAAGTGCTACCATGATCTCACTAGAGACTAACTGGGATGCCCTCTCGACAAGAATCCAACAATCGGTTGAAGGCCGATTTACTCCGCCTGTTTCGTTAATGAATCGTTTGGATCAAGAGGTGTTGGTCAGCACAGTGACTCCAGGGTTGATTTTAAACATTGCGGTCATGCTTTTCGTGTGCAATGACCCTAACCCTAATCCAAACCAACTCTCTCATGATATGGGCATTAATGATGACCCTATTTGTTCAATCATTCCAGAACCTACCATCCGTATTAGTGGTCGAAACGGTCTTTGTGTAGATGTAAAGGGCGACTCTTTCCATGACGGAAATCCATTAATTCTCTGGCCATGTAAATCTAATGAAGACCCGAATCAACTATGGACCTTGAAAACTGATGGTACAATTCGATCTAACGGCAAGTGCATGACTGCCTATGGATTTAAACCCGGACAATACGTAATGATATATGATTGTGCAACTGCTGCGCCTGCTGCCACCAAGTGGCAAGTATGGGGCAACGGAACAATTATAAATCCCCAGTCCGGAGTCGCGTTGACAGCAGGGTTATCAGGGAGCAGCGGCACCGAACTCACTGTGGACAACAATATCTACGACTCCCGCCAAGGTTGGCTCCTTAGCAATAACACCGCACCCATTGTGACGCCTATTATTGGGTTTAAGGATCTTTGCTTGCAAGCAAATTACGGAAATACTGTGTGGATAGAGGAGTGTGTGAGCAACAAAATTACACAAGAATGGGCAATTTACCCGGATGGTACTGTACGGCCTAATGGGAACAAAGACAACTGCCTCAATTGGGAATCCTATCCAAAAGGAGAAAGTGTGGTGATTGATCCATGTGATGGCGGAGCTGGTCAGCGCTGGCAGTTTAATGTGGATGGCACCATTTCGAATTTGAACACTGGGCTCGTGTTGGATGTGAAAGAGTCTGATTTAACCCTTCGCAAAATAATTGTCTGGACCCTCACCGGTAATCCTAATCAGATATGGCGTGCATGGCTTCTTTGAGTTTATGTAGGTGATTAAATAAGTGACATATCACGTGTAATATTGTATTTGAGTGTTTTGCTTGTGTGTGTAATATTATATTTAAGTTATTATATTAAAGTGAAGGATTTTATATGCATGTTATTCATGTATTTACACATAATAGGAGAATCAAAGGCATACCTCTTGAAGCGTGATTAAGTCTTTGATGCGAAAAACCTCCTGCTATTCCTTTAACCCAATGACGTCTCCGAATTATGGGCTTAGTCTGTATATGGGAGCGCCGCTTGTTAATTGATGGTCTGAGGATGGGTATTTAATATGAGAGTGGTTGAACCACTTTCCAATATTCTCACCACGTTAAGTCAAGTGGAAATACAGTTAATAAATCAACTGAATCGGACCCTCCATGGGTGACCCATTTAGATACCCAATATCCAACATAAAGTTTTAAGGTACAATAGTAGTATCTTTAATTAAGTTGGATGAAATCATTGTAATGGAGTAGTCAAAGAGAGAAGTTGAAGTTTGTTGCAATAGATCTACGTGAACTTGTAAGTTGATTGAGTATGCTGGTATAAACTCCAACCGTGTAAGATTGTATTCGTCATTTTTGAATGATAAAGAAGCTCCTTCTCTACTCTCTTTTTTTCATTTTTTTTCACTCAATGTAATTTTAAAAAATAGCTATAAAATCTGTTAAAATGGTCGACTTTTAGCAGAATGACTGGTACATGAGAGAGAAAATATGTCTCTCACTTATATGTCAATATGGCGGGAGTGGTTAGAATCAAGTTAACTTTGGTCAATTTATCAATACAGTGTCGACACGCAGGCCAAGAGGCGAACAATCTCTCTGCGTGTTAGCACCGTATTGGTCAATTAACCAACTTACCATAAAGTTAACTTTATGATAACCGGATCCCAATGTGGCATATATACTGTGGTGGGGAAAAAATAAAATATTACATTTACAATTAAATAAAAATCTACTTAAAATAAAATTAAACAAGATAATTAAAAATCTTTTAATTTTATAGTATATTAAAATTAAAACAACTTTAGCAATGATTAACCTATTAAGCAAATTAAACAAATAAAATATATTAAAAATGTCAACTTAATAAATTAATTGAAAAAATTAACCTTATTATATAAAGTAAACATAAAAATTAAGTAATCTAACAATAACAATAAATATATGAAGGCCGCAAAATTGTAAACAACTATTGTCATTTATGCTAGTTTTAAAATAGAAATTAATTATAAAAATATGAATATTTGAATTTTAGTTTTAAAATTTTCACTTATATTTAAAATAATTACTAAAATTTTGTACATGAAGATTGGATTGGATGATATTAATTATATAGTTTTTATTTTGAATTATGCTATTAGTAAGAAGGAATAAAAAGAAAAAAACTAAAAAAATTCAAGTTGGCAATTCATTTTTCTTTTTAATCCCCTGTCATTCATTACCTCTAACACATAAAATGACAATATTATTCACCTACAAACTTGTACCGGAACAATTACGAAATAAAAATTATATAAGGACTAAAATGAAACTAAAGGAAGAGTACAGTGACTAAAATGATTGTTTTGTCTCCAAACAAACAACACAAGCACACGCCCATAGCAGAAACAAGCAAAAGTGACAAGAAAACAGGGGCAGGGCATGGGCACCCAAAAGAATCAAACTTTAAACAACCCTGCATGATCATGCAAACTCAAAATTTGACATAATCACACATTTTTTCATTAAAACTAAAGAATTATTTCTTTATAATAAATATATAGGCCAGAATTGATGGGAAGTGGTTAGCATGAAGTTCAGTTTTTGGTAAGTTGGTCAATTGGCCAATAGAATGCTGACACGCAGATGGGAAGATGTTCTCTTTCCCTGCTTGTCAACACTCTATTGGTCAATTAACCAACTTACCAAAAAATGAGCTCCATACTAACCGGATCCAGAATTGATATACAGTACAGACTTCCGAAGGTTTTCACTAGATCTTTTGATATACAGCATCGAAAATTAGATGATTACAAAAGGAACGACGACAACATTAGATGCCTAGCTAGCTAGCGACATTTCTGTTTCATTATTACTAGCTGAAAGAAGAATAGAATGAAACAATGCGAGATAAGTGCAAACCTATTTGTAGTATATCGCCCATATATCCATGCTGGGATTTTAGTCTTCGGTTTATTTAAGAAAAAACTTCCAAATTTCTCTATCGGTCATTTCTTTAACTAAATGGGCTCGAAAAATGCCTTCATCGTCTACCAGGCTTCTCAAGTGCCGCGCTGCGCTATTGAACCCAACATAATTCTTTTTTGTGGCCAAGTATAATACTCCATAGGGAGGCCTCAAGCACTGAAGATCAAGTTCAGAGGAGGAAATAATCACTAAACAAAATTGAAATAAGAACAAGATCACTAAATGCTACAGCATGGAAAGAGAAAAACAGCAGCTTACATAAGTAATCAACTCGGGATAGAATAAACACTAGATCCAGAAACATCCTAATTGAGAAAGTAGAGGCTCAAGACTTTGAACTTAACAAGACATGGTAAGGAATGGCAAATGTACCGTATATTGAAATTTTAAAGATTATAGTTCTTATTAAATTTAATTAACATATATCCTAAATGTGGAACAGGCGCACAGGAAGCCGAGGCAGACCAGTTGGGGTTAGAGTGATTCAAGTATTTCGCTAAGTTTTAGTCACATTTTTTAAGATATAATACGATATGCTAGCTTTTATCAGCAGGGAAAAATTATTTATAAATTGTATCAGGTATAGAACCTGATTGATTAGATATCAACCTCATCATTGTTGCATTATTAAACCCTTAAAGTATTTTATTTTTAGTTGTTCTTTACAAGTATTCACCTCGATAAGTTTATATAAATTTGAACAAAGCGCAATACGAGTTCTTTGAATCACGAGTAATATCGATAGCCATGATGGCATGATGTTAAATTTGCATCTCATATCACACTTTGATTGAAAGGATAAAAAGAAAGAGCAAGTCACCTTTTTTATTAGCGCGTATACTTTCTTCAAAGAGGTCACAGAGTAAGGGATCTCAGTCAACAAAATAACATCATAACCCCCTTCCCCTTCGTCCGTCTCACTAGCCCTCTCCCAAGCCCTGCTTCCCGAGAGCTTCCTAGATCGCCGTGATGAAGGGTCTCGTCCCAAAATGCTACCATCTTGGCTACTACACCCATCATTGAAATCCTCCTCGGAAAAGCTCAGGCTCATACCTGTTGGCACTTCAGGTACATCACTCTTCACAACAGACAAGACCAGGGGGAGTTCTTCCCACTCCCCAGCATAAAAATGCACCGTCGGGGCAAGAGGTTGCCTTGATGGAGTCAAGGGACTCTCGGGCTGGCGGCTCTGCCTGTCAATAGCTAGCTCAAGATTGGCCAGGACGTTAGGGATAGTTGTGCATCTTATAGTTTCTGCATTCAGATCTTGAAAATGCACCGTAGAAGCTCCCTGCAATGTGTTTAAAAACAATTAAGAGACTAATTAATTCATCACATAATTTGTGATAAGAATCAAATATCCAAAGTCTTTGTTATCCAAACACATAAAATCACTTTTTGTTTGTAATTGCTAATTAACTTAGTTATCCTGCATAAGCATCCTACAATATAAAACCCAACATATTTCCATTCCTTTATTTGAAAATTCTGAAAGTTGAGATTAAATTAAAGCAAGCGCCAGAAGGAACTGCAACTCTAGTACATGCACAATTTTTTCTATAATGTTCATTCGTCAAAATTTCAGTTATTTCAAGTAAAATTTTGAAAGTTGAGAGAAAATTAACGCAAGCGCCAGAAGGAGCCGCTACTCTAGCACACACAAAAAAATTTCTGTAGTGTTCATTTGTCAAAATGAGAAATTTTCAGTTATTTAAAGTAGCAAAATATCTTACAGGACAATCCACTGATAAAATCAAACTGGAAGTCTGGAAAAATTGGAATTAGGTTTTCATTCTTCTAAAAGCATTTAATTGAACAAAAATAAATGAAGTACTTGAAAATAGTCAAATAACTTCAATCAAGACTAAAAAATCTAGTGAAAAGAAAAAAAAGTTAGATACTATAAATTTCTTTCATAGAAGTTGAGTAAATATCAGTTGATGAATGGGACAAGGTAATAGAAATTGGAAAGGTAGATATGCCCCACTTAAAGATATAATAATCTCTCCTTCCCTAAAAGAGCCTCCATAAATATTTCCTGGGCCTGTCCCAATGCAAACTTAAACTACTAAACTATGAATCAGACAGTATATACCAATTAACCTTACACAGGCCGAACGGTGACTAAAAGAAATTGCAAGCAAAGCTTAAAATTTAACAGCCATGTTAGACCTTGATGGTTTATTTGAAGACTCCAAATAAACGTACGAGACATACCCAAAGTCGATTTCGAACTTAAAACTTAACGGTGGCAACAAATTTAAAGGATTCCCTTCTCATCTCTAGAATTTGATTAATTCAACTGAGCATACCTAAACTCTGAGTATAAAGGACAAAGAAAAATATTAAGAGTAATGCCAAGGGTTTCAAATTTGGGATCTAAGATTCTAACATGAGGTCTCAAATGGTAACAATGATTTACTATATCACACATTATTGGCCATGTTATGAATTAAAATATTCAATTGGGACCCAAAACTTAAGACCCATTGCAATACTATAAAGAGTATTATATACCTTCAGGCAAGCAAAGATCCCAGGAAGTCCATAACTGCAGCTAAGCTGAAAACATAGCAAAGGAAATATATTATTTCTCAGATTCAAAATAATAAAAGCATCAGAACAGTTAACAACTCCTACAGTCGAGAGGATACATTAAAACGGAAAGCTTCCACCAATAGAAAATTATCTGGTCAAGAAACTAACAGGTAGTGGAATCATTGACAAATTCAGACAGCTTTAATCTTAAAGAGAGACTCCCCCTCCGGAACCAAAGCTTATTGAGTTGTACAATGAAGATACAAGGAGCTTAGAAGAAAATGGAACTAGTTTGATAAGGACTTTTACTTGTATGTCCTTGATGTAACTTGTCTAAGAATGAAATGTTCAAAGGCTCAAGACCTAGAAAATGACAGTTAAGAACCATTTGACCGTAATCTACTAATAGACCTTAACTGGAAAGTAGCTTAAATATTTAAACTAGGAAAATCTAGTTTTGTAAGTTGGAGATCAACGTAAGCTCAATATAAGTTTGTTGCAGTTTGAACAGATATGCTCTCAAAGGTCAACATAGATCTCAATCGGATCAACCTGTAGAGCCCTTCTAATGTCTAGTCATAGGTCACAATAGCACCAAGGAACATTTTACCTTGGGTATCTGTTGCACTACTCATTAGTAATTAGTACTTCAGTCAGTTCAGTGTCCATTATATTGTGAACTGTATAAATAACTCAAAATCATAAATATATAAAACCAAATAGCTCATAAATTTTTCCAAGAGTGAGAATTTCTGTTGAATACCAAACAATCACTTTCATACTTGATATTTTAATTTGCAAGTCATTATCAAGGAGAGAATTCTTGTTAAACAACTTCTATTGGTGGATTTTCTGTTGAATATAGAACAAACACTTTCATACTTGATATTTCAATTTGCATATCATTTCACGGAGAGAATTCTTGTATTTTTTTTAGAAATATACTAGAATAATCTAGCAAAGACAGTTCATCAAAGATATATTTAACATGTCACAGAGCCCAGCTGAAGTTTAAAATAGATATAATACAAGCCACATATCAAAATACCTCTAACACCCTTTTGCCTCTAAAGCTCAGTTGCCCGTCCCGAATGTCATGCTTTAGGACATTAACAAGATCAATTGAGCTGTCCCAGGATTTCAAAGATCCTGCACAGAAGATCAAAGAATGAACCTTAGATTCAGTACAACAATTAGACCCTTGGGAGTTAGTAGAAGAGTGCTTCCAAGATATGTCATGCTCATATGTATGATTGTTGCCAAATTGCATTAACTTCTCCTTGAAGATCAATGTCATGTACGTACCATCAACTTTTGATGATATTGAATCTGAACCAGCAAAACCAATTATATCAGCAACACTAACTCTACCCTGCAAGAGAGAAAGGAAGACATAAATCAAGTTACTCAAAACTTTTACGAGTATGTGGCTGTAAGCTAAAAATGATCTACAAATGAATTTCGTTTCACTGATATACTTCCTGTATAAAATTTAAATTTCCATGTGAAGTCAACAATCTTTTTTAACAGGAGTAACTAATAGTTAATGATCCAATTCCCCCAATAAGAAGCATCCTACAATTATAGTTACGACTGCTTAATGAAGATATATCCATGACAACAACTCAGAAAAATAATCAGCTACAAGGAACCAAGAAGGTTTTGTAAAAACAACTTTATATTGCATAAACCAGTTTTTGGATGGATTTAAGAAGGACAACAGATAGACAAGAACAAAAGAATTATGTAAGAGACTCAGATAAGGTTTATATAACCCTCCTTTGTATGTTACTTGCATAAACAGAAACACTATATTAAGAGACCAACTATCGCATGCATCCCCACCAATGATTATAAAATTACAAACAAGACTTCAATCTTGTAAATAAAAAAGAATAAATATTAATAACAAAGTATACGTAAGTCATCTGAAGATATCACTATAGTGGAACTTATGTACCTTGAATATGCTAATTCCTTGCAAGTCTACATTCTCCCCAGCATATTTGTATGGGTGAGCCATCTGCAAAAAGGAGAACAATCTGCACTTAAATTATAAGGCAACGCAGAGTTGACCAGAATAAAATTTTCAACCAAAAAATTCGGCAATAAAAAGTCAAAAAATTAGTATGCAAGTAGTTTGTGTTAAAGCTGCAACATATGAACAGAAACTATACCTTTGATGGGAGAATCTCTACAGCCGGTGAACAAAGATGGACATCTCTTTCAGAAATGCTGGATATTCTGTGACTTACCCTGTCTTGGGGTGCCAGGCCAGGAAAGCACTGTGCAAGTAGTGATGGAGCACGCATCGTGGCCTGATATTTGGGATTATAAAGTTCTCTGGAATAATGAACTATCAATGTCAACAAGTTCAAATGTTATTCGTGAGTTATGTGACTTCAAATAAGTAGTTTTGCAGAATGAAGATGATAAAGATAGTGCAGCAAGCAGTACAGAAATCATGGTGGCTAATGTTCAAGCTCTAAATACTCGAGTAACACAGTCGATGCAACTCAAGTCATTAACTACTTAGTTTATACTGATGTGTTGAGTATATATGAAGACAAGAGACTTCACTAGGAAAACAGAAGAAGTTAACACCTGTCCAACAGGGATTGATCCTATGGTCAAAGTAGTGCCACTTAAATCTTTTCGTAACTAACTTATGCATATACTGTTAGATATATGATAGAGGAGATAAATACAGACTATACAGTAGGCTCAGTTTGGTTTATTGTACATAAAGTTGTATTTCTACATTTGTAAAAAGTTAGCACAATTGGATAACAGTTCACAGTTTTCCACTTTTCTCTCTATGATTGCACAGACTTTTTCCCCATTGTTCTTTTCTGATTCTACATTGATTTACTAAGGATTAGGAGGGAATTCTGAAGATGAAAATACTCTAGTTTCCCAAAGATATAATAAACCAGAATATGTACATTTACGATTTTTGCATGATGCAAGAACCAAAGAAAAAGCCTAAAGAAATAATGAGCAGCAGGTAAAGCCGATCATTAAGAAGGGCATGCATCAAAAAGGCAAGGAAATCCCAAAACTTCATTAGAAAGAAACAAAACCATAATCAAGCCCACAAGCTCTATCAAGCTTAAGTTTTTGTTTGCCATTTTCATTTTCCCTGGTTCAATAATGATCTAATTTATTCGGAGTGAAACTAAATTCAAAATGAATGTTACTTAGATCCACAATTATCCAACCAAAATTTTACAAATTATAGAGAACTAAACCAGCCCTTATCTTCAACTGCAGCCAATAACCATTCCCATAACACAATTAAAATGACTGCAAAACCTCAAATTCATACAAAGTTGAAAATTACAGGAAAATAAAACCCACAAATTTGAAACATTCAGAAGCAAAGAATATCAAGCATAAATTCCAAACACAGTAAAAACATGTATACACGAACAAATACAAGAACACATACCTCAGAAAAAAAATGGTGCTAAATTGGTTTAAATCTCAACAAAACAAGCAAGACCCTTTATAGGAATAGAAGATCAAAGGTGGAAACCAGCAATTTCAATGAAAATACATCATCCCATGACCTGCTTTTCGAAGTCAAAGCGAAGAAATTTGAGAGAGAGACAAAAGCAGCAGCAGCAGCTTCGGACTTCAGAATTTGCACTGCGACTAACATAATTCCAGAAGTACCCCGTTGTTTACCAATAATTTTGAGGGAACCAACGTGGTTTGGCGGAGTGTTAAGGGGGTTTTGGTAATTAGACCTAAAAAAGAGAAGCCGCGAGTTGGTCCGTTGACTTGGCTATGTTCTGTAGTAGTATCTTACTACCTCCGTGTTAAATTGAAATACGTGTAGTCAATATTTTTATTATTGAGCAAAATCTATTTAGAATCCTCTTACATATACATATACCACCATAAATTTGTGTTCATAAATAAATATGGTCTCATGCAAATATATGAAATAAGATGGAATTTAGAAAAAATTCACATTAATTTATTTTAATTCAGAGTTGCATATTTGTCGCAATTCAAGTATTTTATTACGAGATTTGTCGATATATGAATCACACAAATTTGAAGAAAAAAAAATTAACAAAGACGCTGCATGTTGCAATAAATAAATAAAGGTTGAATGTCACTTTTGACCCTTCAAGTTATTACCCACTTTTAAAGTCGTTCTTAAAGTTCATTTTTTACCAATTAAATACTTAAAGTAATAGTCTTTGGCGTTAATGTTCCTTTTACCAGATTTTATCCAACCCGACTCATTTTAACAAAATTTTGACCAACCGACCCAGTTTGACCCGACCCCAATTTCAGTTTTAATTTTTTTAAAAAATAAAAAGTTTTAAAATTATTTTAAAAATTATTATTATTTTCAGGAAAAAAATATTACAAACTTTATTTTTTTTCATAAAATGAGTAATGTTTCATAAAATATAGATTCCAAAATATTAAATAAGAAAATAAAATTTTATTTTCAAAAAAGAGTAATTTTTATGTAAAACTTTATTCTCAGGAATTTTTTTTTATGTTTTTACAATTATTATATGTATTCTTAATATTAGAAATTTTAAAAACAAAAAGTAAAAATAGAAATTCAAATACAAAAAATAGTAACAGATAAATAAAAATTGATTCAATTTTTATAAAAAAATTATTTTTTAAAAAAATAATTATTATGTTTAGGAAAAAAAAATTAAACATTGAAATATTATTCTTTAAATAATTTTTTTTTATATTTTAAAATAAAAATTATTTTTAATAATTTAAAATAAAAAATTGTTTTAAAAAGTAATTAAAGTAATTATTATTTTCATGAAAAAATATTAGAAACTTTTATTTCTTTTCAAAAATGATAAAGTTTCATAAAATATAGATTAAAAAAATTAAAGTTTAATTTTTCTTCCTTAAAATAAAAGTATTTTTAATTTTTTTTTTAAAAAATTGAATTAGTTTTTTTATTTATCTACTACTTTTTTTTGTATTTTAATCTGTATATTTACTTTTTGTTTTTAAAATTACAAATATTAAGAATACATATAATAATGGCAAAGACATAAAAAATCTAAAAATAAAGTTTTACGTAAAAAATGAAAAAAAAAATTATTCTTTTTTTTTTGAAAATATGGTTTTAATTTCTTATTTAATATTTTGGAATCTATATTTTATGAAACATTACTCATTTTGTGAAAAAAATAATATTTTATAATATTTTTCCTGAAAATAATAATTATTTTAAAAATATTAAAAATAAAAATAATTTTAATATTTTAAAATAAAATGTTTTTAAAAAAATAATTTTTAAATAATTGTAATTTTTAAAATAATTTAAAACTTTTAGTTTTTTTTGATAAAAATAAAACAAAACCGAAATTGGGTTTGGGTCATACTGGGTCGGATTAGGTTAAAATTTGGTAAAAATGAATCGGGTTGAAGTCAAATATGGTAAAACGAATAGAAACGCCAAAAATATATCATTTTAAGGATCTAATTGACCAAAAAAGAACTTTAAGGATGACTTTAAAAGTGGGTGACAACTTGAAAGGTCAAAAGTAACATTCAGCCAATAAATAAATAACTACATGAAGAAGATGATTTATTATGTATAAATTGTAATCATTTTAATTCTAAAAAAAATCAATTTTTTTTTAATATAAATTGACTAATGTGGGTGGTAAGTAGGTGAAATGAACATCTAATTGTCCTAAACACCTACAAAACGTGCGAACACATTTTTCTATCCTTTACTCATTAATGTTGACAAATGAATTGATTCAATTCAAGAATTCACACACAAAACATCCACTACAAAACTCGATAGAGTTTATTCATTCTTTATATTCATTACAATTAAAATGACATTTTAAAAAAAATTAATCTACTACTCAAAATTTTTTGAGCATTATTGTCATTTTTGGTAAGATGATAGCGTTTGAAAACGTCAGTTGTTTATATTTAATAGGTTATTTTGTTTTTTAAAGTCATTTGATACTTTAAAAGTTGATAAGTATTTAATTCTACTTTCTTTGTTTTAAAAGAAAAAATATGAAGTCTCGCATAAATGACTTTAAAAATAAATTAAATAACTTATGAGGTTGTCATCTTCGAAATAATCTAAAAAAAACATAGTCCTTGGATATAACCTGCAAACTCATTTAATAATTACTGGTATGTTTTTGGTAATTTATAATCTTTATGATTATATTAGTTAACATTAAAAAAACACATTAATAAATTAAAAGAATCTTTTCTTAAATTAAATAAGTAATAAATAGACCTGTTTTCCTTGGCTTAAAATGAGAGCGAAAGATAAATTCAAAAGTTTTTCTTCAAACATAAAATACAAAATATTAATACACATGTATGGTTTCGTACTGCATAATTTTGCTTTAAATTTCGTATTTTTACATAAATAAATCGAGTGGCATAATTAGAAAGGGACGAGAGGGGGCCATGACCCCGCTTTTCACGCCCCTTCCACTTCCCCTAAAATAATGCTCCTATCATATAATTTTAAATCACATAATGTTCATATACACACACATGCATACTGTGGGTTCTGCGTGATATGCAGAGCCCGTAAATATGCATGTACGTGTATGTGAGTTTTATGTGATCCAAATTATGTGATAGTAGCATTGCTCTTTCCCCTACCCCTACCCCTACCCTAACTTTATCCCTATTCTTACCCATTTTTGTTAATATTTATATCAACCCCTCTATCATTGTATAAATGGAAAATTTATATTTTCACAATATTTTTTTGATATTTTTACATAAAAAGTGTCGCTATAGATGTATAACGACTGTGAAAACTTCCTATAGCGACGATTTTAGTGTGAAAATATCATTTTCTGTTATAAATTTATCAATTTCTTATAAATATTTTTAATAGTGGACTCATATTTTGAGAATCTAAATTTATACTATATTATACCTAGAATAATATATAAAATTGATTTACGAGTTTCAATACATTTTAAAGTCTAGTTACTATAAAATTAACTTGCTTTAAAGTCAAATAAATAAAATTAATATCATAGTTAAGTGTCTTAAATTTGGTCTCTCAAATTATCTTAAAAATACATGTTATTATTGTCTTGGTATATAATGAAATTCTTAGAATACACCGTGATAGTGAACAAATATAATGATGCCATGTAATATTTGAGAAGCATTTAAAAAAATTTGAGACCTTTAATTTTACTATAATATTAAAACAATTTGATATAGATGAATTCATATGTATGTTAAAATTTTAAAAAAATATAAAGCTTTATTTATGTTTATGTTTTTTTTTTAATATTATATTAAGAGAATTTTTTAACATGTGCCCTTAGGGCATATGCTAAGCACACAGTTTAAGAGAATATTCTCTTGAATTGTGTGTATATTCCCTTAAATTTGGTGCAAATGCAGAAATCAATAGAATATGCACACAGTTCAATAAAATATTCTCTTGAATTATATGCTTAGTATGTGCCCTTAGGGCACATGTTAAGAGGATTCTATATTAAAAAAATTTAGTGCTGAATTTTTTTTCACAAGTTTTGACCCGCTCTCACTTGAATTCCTGGCTTCGCGCCTTAATAAGTCTAGTGCCTTGCTGACATGCTCTCTATTAAGAAAGCCTCGTTCCATTATCATTAAGACTGCCTCAGACGCCAAGTTTGAAAATTGAAGATCACCTCCATTTCTACCCTTTGGAAGCTAAAAAGGCATAGACTAAGAAATGGAATGACGCATAACTAAGGCAGTAAGATAAATTAATTGGCTCCACTTGAATCGTAATCGCTCGACTAAAAAAGTTCAATTCAAGTTTTATTAAAAATATAAATAATTTAAATATAAATATATTTTAAAGTTTAATAAATTGTTCGAGCATTTTCAAATTACAATTTTGTGTTGATAATTGGATCATATTTTGCTCGAATAGTTCAAACTATTCGGGCTCGATTCGAGATCAGGCTCAACTCGACAGTTAAACAAACTTTAATCAAACTCGATAAATTTTATAAATTAAATCTAAATAACTCAATACTCGGTTCAACTCGATTTATTTACACCCTTAGGCATAAGTAAAATGGAAGGGAATAAATATGAAATGATTCAATATCTAAGGTGTGTAGGAAAATATTATAATTTCTAAGAATAACCTAAATATTATTATGGAAGATTTTATGAAAAAAATTAAGTATAATTAAACAAATGACCTAATCACCTCATAACATGTTCAGTAAAAAATAAATCATAAGATAATAATAAAATTAAAAATAACGAATTAATAATATTAGGTTACATGTTCGATTCGTAATATTTTCTTTTCTCCTTATATCTAGACTTTCTTTCCCCTTCAATTTAGGCTCAAATTCCAACAAAATCTAAAATTAAACGTGTTAAAAAGAAAAATTCATTGCATTCAGTTGGAGTGTGATTTGATGGGCCCAAGAGATTCGGTCGGACTCATGTCACGTGGTGAAATATTACAATAGAGCATTTGACATTTTAGAGGGTTACAACCCAAATTGACTTATGACTTTCATATCCTATTTAACTTTCTATTTCTGAAGAAATCAAATTCTATTTAGCTATGGAACTTACAATCACAATGAATCTTTACATATAACTCTTATTCCGACTCGGGGACGGGCGTAGTAAATTGAGGCGGTGTAGTCAAGCTATAAATACACGGTTATAATTCTGTTCCAGGTACACACGGACATATTATCTATTTTTACGCACTAAAGCAATTACATATCTCCATTGTTGACGTTTCTGGTATGCATTTATTCTCACACCGAAGCTATCTCTTGGCGGTCCTGACCGTCAAATTTTTGGTGTGATTGTTTGTTCATTGTGCATGTTTTAAGTTTGTTGTTTGATAATTCGGCGAACAGATAGATTTTGGCGTTACTACATTCAATTTAATTCCTTCTTATGTTAAAATTATGCTCATTCTTATAGTCTTGACATATAATAAATTAAAGAAAATATAATTTCATGAAACCGAAAAACCTAGCTAGAGTGTCGTTATGTGGCTACATTAATTCAAATGTTGAGGTGGTGCATACAACATCAAGTATTATCTACACCTACACGTCTTACGCGTTACAATATTCTCTATATATTTTTAATTAACAATAATCTTTGTTTTTAATTAACACTGGACAGGACCAGGAAAGGGGTTGGACTGCTCCTCAAGAATCGATAATGAACAAAAGGCCTCATTTGTCGATATTAATGTTATGATCTGTCCATAGCTATATATACAAAATGGCTGAAATAGTTTATTTTATATTTTTATGATTATGTATGTAATTTAATTCATGTATATTGTTAGCACAAATGAAATGAAATATTTTAAGACATGACCGAAAATTATAGGTATCAAATTAAACTACAATTCACGCCTCTCTAAAGAAGAGTGAGGCCCAAGAAATAGGGAGACCAAAGAAGGGAGGCTAATTTGGTTTTATAATTGAGTGTTTTTATTTGTTGATAACAAAAAAATTAATTTAAAAAAATTATCACTTCGTATAATTTCTTTGTTGAGGACTTTTACGTAACTGTCCTCAACAATAGCACCAACACCCTCGTCAAATCCATTATCTTCGGTATATTAGCGGTATAAGAGGGGTAATTAAGGTATCTTCGGTTACTCTTAGAGTACATTGTGCTTATAACAACTACACACATTTTTAAATACGAATAGGGTTTGTTTTCGATTTCACCATGGTTAGCATCTGTATAGTTTCCGCTTGTCTCCTCCTACTTGTGTGCATCACTTCTGCAAAAAATAGGAGGGTAATTAAGGTATCGTTTGTTGCTCGCAGAGCAGATTGTGCCTACAACAACCGCACACATTTTTTAAAACTATATCTGCAGGTGACATGTGGTGTTAGACTTTAATAAATTAAGACGACTAATGTTGTATGCCTTTTAAAACTATATGTTACTTATTTGGGTTGCTTTTAAAGAAATATATTAGGTAATTCTACAAAAACTATCAAATTTACTAGTTAGATAAAGCATTGATGGACATTACAATTTGGAAAATTGATATTTCTACGTGTGTTTTTGATATTTCTACATAATCTTCTTTCACATGAGAAGAAAGTAGATTCCACTTTCATACGAGAAGTGACCGTATAAAAATATCAAAAATTTGTGTACTTGGCTACTAGGCTAACAACCTAGTATTACTCTATTGTACTTACACATTGCCCTTTGTACTTGGCTAAAGCGTATATATATGTGTAAAAATTTAAATGATAAATTTCTTTTTCTATTTTCTATTGTCTTTTGTTATATAAGTTTAGGATGTTGGACTATATACCGTACCCAATCGTAGTTAGTTTTGTATTGATTCAAATTTTTAATATACTAGATCAGGTTGGATTGAATATCAATTTTTGGGGTCGAACTGGAATTAATATCTCCATACATATTGATGATTTGGAACATTTGCATGGTAATGTTTGCTGCATTTAGAGATCCAAATGCATTATACTCCCTCCGTTCTAAAATAACTGCTCAGTTTTGACTTTTTTTAGTCAAATTGACTATTTTTAAAATTAATAATTAAACATGTGTAAATATATTTTTAACATTATAAAAATTGGTATTAGTAGTAAATTGTATATACTTTTTTTTTGTTATAACCTCTGCACCTATTTTATGAAAAAAATGGTACAAAAAATAATTTAAAAAAATAGTAAATTTGACTTTAAAAAGTCAAAACTAAGCAGTTATTTTGGGACGGAGGGAGTACAATTTTTGGAGCATATTTCCACATGATTTTTTGATATTTTCACATGAAAACCGTCGCTATAGATCTTATAGCAACGGTGGCGACGGTTTTCACCGTCGCTATAGGCGACACTTTTCATGTGAAAATATCAAAAAGTCATGTGGTAAGATCAATTTCCTAAATAAATTATGTTTGAAATAAATTACAAGATTCTTAAGAGTAGACTTAGGTGCTGTTTGTTTACATCTGATTGTCTCTTAATGGACTGCCTCTTATTCGCTAAGAGGCATGATGCTATTTTTTTTTTGTTACCTCTGAATGCCTCTTAATCGGTAAGACAGAAAATGAAATCTTAATAATTAAGAGGGGCCTTTTAATGAAATTTTTTTGATAATTTTTTTTATATAAATATATTCAACAATAGTATTCACTCATTTTTATTAAATTAAATATTTAAAATTATTAAATAAAATTTTACCCTTTAAAATGGTAAAATAGTGTCATTAAGAGACAACTTACTTTTTAGTTATCAAACAGTTTTTTAGATTCAGACCTCATAACCATTCAGATGATCTAATTTATTAAGACATCATAATCATTCAGATCTTAATTCTCAAGTTTATCGAACACAACATCAGCTATATATGAAATGTCTTGCAAATTTTACTATCGGATAGATTAGGTATGTATGTTCGGTTATCGACGTTTAAAGCGTTTGCACCCAAATGCACAACACAATTTTTAGAATGTTGCGTTTGGACCCCAAATACAGCGTTTATAAGTTAAATAAGCTACATTTAATATAAGATGTTTGTAAACAAACAAAATTTTCCACTGCATTTAGTGCGTTTGAAACCTCCAAATACACCAAATATTTCAAATGTCGGTAAACAAACAAGCACTTCGTCATCGGATAGAATCTCCACCTATAAATCCCTATTCTTTCGGACTTGCACAAACATCCATGCGGTGGTTAATGGCGTGAGACGCCCCCGATGCAAGTATTAATAAAAAAAATAATGCTACTATCACATAATTTTGGGTCACATAATGCTCACATACACACAAATATATACTGTGGGTCCTGCGTGACATGCAGGGTCCGCAATTATGTATGTATGTGTATGTGAGTTTTATGTGATATAAATTACTTCTTCCGTCCCAAAATAACTGCTTATTTTGACTTTTTAAAGTCAAATTGACTATTTTTAAAACTATTTTTTGTACCATTTTTGCCAAAATATAAGTGCAGAGGTTATAACAAAAAAAAGTATATACAATTTACTACTAATACCAATTTTTATAATGTTAAAAATATATTTATACATACTTAATTATTAATTTTAAAAATAGTCAATTTGACTAAAAAAAGTCAAAACTAAGCAGTTATTTTGGGACGGAGGGAGTATGTGATAGTAGCATTGTTCTAAAAAAAAATAGGATAGGCAGCTAAGTTATTTAGAGGGTCTAATTTATTATATTTTAAACTTATATCACTCCAAAGGTTTGGATTTAAAAAAATGTCATCCCATTTGGGTATTCATAGTTGCCATAAATTTGGGATCATCATTAGCTGGACTGATTACATAGCTTATACGCATAACACAAAAGATGAGACAAATACAGTAGAACATCTTTAAATTGATACTCGGTAAATTAATAAATTCTCTAAGATAATATTTTTTTCCGGTTCCGACTTAAGCTAGTTGAAAAATTAACAAATTTCGATAAGATAATATATTTTCAAAAAACCCCTATGTAAATATAGGGTCTCATTAATATCATAAATTAATAATTATATAAACTTACACAAACATAACTAAGACAATTTAGTGAAATATGATTCTAGAGTTGTTTGTTTTAGATGAAGAGCAATTGTTGGGTGTGGTTTCAAGAAATTTTCTATCTTGTTTATATGGTACTTTCTATCACCATTATACATTGAATGTTTTTAGTAAAAATACAATGAATAATACTTAATTATTAAGAAACAATGAACATTATTTATTAGTTTTCATTAATATTATGTACAATGAATCTATGTTTTAGATTAATTCAATTAATATGATACATGAATTTTTCTAAAAAACAATGCTTTTTGATGTAATCAAAATTTAACTTCAATCAATTACAAAAATCTCTTTAAATTAATAAATATTAATTTATCGGTTAATTAATATCTCTATAAAATAATAAAATATCATGGTCCCAACCATATTAATTTATATAGGTTTTACTGTATAATTTTTAAATAGATAAATATAAAAATTAAAATGAGACAAGTATAATTTTTAAATAAATAAAAAAAGTGGGATTGATATTTTTAGAGTAAAATAATGTTTCTACAGTTATTCTGCGAACTCTAAAGTAGCTGACTGTGATTCTTTCTATCAAGACTGCCACATTCCATTCACAAACGATGCGAAAGTTTGAAAATGGAGGCTAAAATGTCTTGTGAATAGAAAATGTATTTACAATTGCTTGAAAATTATGAGAAAAATATTAAAATATAAATAATAATATGAAAATATAATTGATAAACATAATTCTAGTTATTTTGATTTTAAAAAATTATTATCATTAACGATGTCAAATAAATATAACACTTCAAAGCAATGTAAAACCTGATTATTAAAAGAATTTCAATAAAATTATATTTTTTTCCCAATTTTTTTAAATTCGAGACATACCCTTGGTCCTTGTTTTAATATCGAAGATATTGAACATAAAATAAACTCAAAAAAAGTTAAAAGAAATAAATTAATTAATGACGGTGCATTACTTTTTCCACGTAATTAAGGATTGTTGTTGGGGATTAATTGTTGATGTCGATTTGTTGTTGACGTTTCTTTCAAAATGTATATAATACTACAGAGTCCTTCTATGGGGATCGGGAATACCGACCGAGTTGGCCATCGGCTGAATTTTATTTTATTTTTTATTTTTTTGATTTTGACTCTCAAATAATTAATGTGATTTATTAGAACTAAAATTTTTAGGTATTATTTGGATACACATAAAAAATAGGGTTGCTGTGACGTCCCCAGAATAGGTCCAGTCAATCCAATCCATTCTGAATCGTTAAATACATGGTAAAGAATTCAAATACAAACTTTTATATCACACGGTCGTACAAAATACGACCACACAACTGTGAGTGTCAATACAAATATGTAAAAAATATTAACATTCAAACTAAGTCCTCATTACAATTATTATTACACTATTTATTAGAAATTGTGAGGACTACTACTGCTCTAACTCGGGCCATCACTTTGTCCCCGACTAGTTCCTGTGACATTTTTATTTTCTGAAGAGGACAATAGATAAAAAGGGTGAGCTCAACTAGCCCAGTAAAGAATATTATGACTAAGATAATGGAAAATAAATTATCGTTAGTCTTCAATAATTCAGATAAAATATTATGGACAACAAGTTTTAAATTAATATTCGCAGCGGAAATAACAATTCATTAGAAGAGTTAAGTAGAGAATGAAGTCTACTATCTTCTATGATTTAAAAGTCCATCATCAATATTTTATCCCTGTAACATCAATCAATATACATCTCGAATCAAATATTTATCTTTGCACTACGGCCAAAGATATTCATTTGTGTCATCAGTTGGTCATGTTCATTTCAACACCTGTCATCTTTGCACTAGGACCAAAGATATTCATCAGGTAATCATTCATCTTTGTTCTACAGGCCAAAGATATTCAGTTATATCACCATTTAGGACTGAGGATGATGAAAAATAATATAATTAACGAATTCAGTGAGATAAAGGACAAAGATTAAGAATTCGCATTTTAATTTATTCAAGTTCAAAAATATTCCATAATAATATTTTGTAGAGCAAAATTCAAGAATAGAGTTCAAAACTTGGATCTAATTAAAGATAGGAACCTTAACAAGCAACTTGAAAAAATAAAATAAAATTTAATTTTTCTGTGAATAGTGTCGTACACGTGAATAGTAACTCCGGCGGAAAAAGTAAGAATTTTATAATAAAATTCATGACAATATTTTGTTATAATGATATTGAGAAGAATAACATCGTTTACGAAAGAAAATAATATCCCTTACAAATACGAAAGAAATAATACCCCTTATCTTAATAGAAGTTTGGATAGTGCAATAGTATAGCAGCAGAATACTCTTCTTCTTTCTCTCTTATTCTCTCTTTAAAGTTTCTCTCTGTATAACTTTGTGAATTGGTGGTGAGAAATAATGAAGAATTGAACTTCTATTTATAGAAGAACTGAAAGTGGCCCTTGGCTTTAACGAATGTCCAAAATAACTCCTGGTAATATTGAAGAAGCAACTACTATTTGCGAAGAGGCAAATAACTCTTGAAAAAACGAAGAGGCAAGTAAGTCTTGGAAAAACAAAGAGGCAAGTTACTATTTACGAAAGTGACTCTTAGATGATGACCTATGGGTCCCAACTTATAAAATGTCACATATCACCATAACTTCCTTCGAGTGTCGGCAACTTCCTCTAATGGTTATGTTACTCATCACACAATTAATGAACGCTTTTTAATCCCTCGAAATTTCCAACCGAAAATGGCCGAAATCTACAAACGGATGATTTTTCACAACAAAATACTGATAAAAATACATCAACACTAATTCCTTCTTTTATATCCACAAAATAAATATTTTATTATCATATAAATCAATAATTAATTATTCACAAATAATATTACAGAACTACAATATTGACAACCAGGTCTCTCCCAAGAAAGAGGGCTTTCCGATAAGAATTTCTCCTTACTGGCGCGCAATTAGATTAACCTAATCCCTTTCCTCGACAGAACTTTCTTAGACATTGTCAATAATGCTATCTAATAATATTATTCAAATAATATGAATTATTGATTTGATAATGCGAAATACTGTGCAGTGACAATTATTGAATCAATAATATAAAATATTGAACAGTAATTATTGTAACAATTATTGAGTAAGTGACTTCTTACGTAAGAATCAATAATTAGAATTACTGTGCAATACCATGTGCTAATGTGCAACACCGCGTATTACTGTATTTTAACCACCGGATATTTCAACAGTACTAACGGTAACTACGCCGTTATTTTATAAAAAAGTTATTTCTGTCACTTTCTATATCCGACAGTTATTCCGTTGTGGGGCCCACAAATAACTGCGCCGTCGTACGAATATTCCCCGATAACAACAATATTCCACGACCAAACGAATATTCTCCGACAACAATGAATATTTTATAACCACTTGCTTATTTTGAAATATCTGCACATTTTACCCATAACTCACCACATTTATCAAAACAACACCTTACTGTTTTGAAATAATATATAAAGAAAATTAAATCTTTATGTATAAAAGTTGGGGTCTTACAGTTGCACAGACTGTACAACTCTGTTTTTTACCTGTATTCAAATGACACCTAAATCACTGCATTTTATAAAAAATTTAATTCTAATAAATCACATGAATTATTTGAAAGTCAAAAGTAAAAAAATAAAATATAATATAATAATAAATTCCGGCCGGTCACCACCCCGGTCGGAATTCCCCCGGTCGCTCCCCCGGTCGGAATTCCCCCGGTCGCTCTAGACTTTTTTGAATACTACATGTCAATGCAATGTATCTATATAACAAAGTACAACTGAATTTGAATTTTTCACTCAACTCAAAAATTATCTGGGCCATTCAAAATTTAAAATAAATCTCACCGTACAAAATTAAATAATGCCGGAGTCATGAACGGGTACAGCTAGTATATTTATATGTTACTATGAATGACTGCGTAGCTAATAGTAATAATAATAAAGCATCGATCAATCTAAGGGCCAGATGCTAAAGGAAAGAAGATGGGAGTAGCTAGGCTAGGCAAGGCAAGGCATGTTTAAATCTCTATCTATCAAATTGAGACGTGACTAATGCGCATGCATGCATGCATATATATATATATGTTTGTGTTTTTTTTCTTGTTTGTATCATTCAATCATGTTTTTTGTTTTTGTGGCTCTGGCTTCTTTAGATCATCCCTATCCTCGTGTGCACAATTAATTGTGCGTGTTGATAGAGATTAAATTTGCAGAAGACATATACGGCTAGCTAGATCCATCCGACAACGATATATCTATCTATCCCTTCGAATTAAGAGGAATTTATATTTTCTGCCGATTGCTTTGTGGTAGCCGGTGTGTTTTGCAGTTGTTGCTGCTGATTATTGGCTTGGCTGACAGCTGGTTGTCTGCTTTGCGATAAAATTTAAGAGTTTTTCTACGCGAATATGAATATTAGACATGAATGTATTTAAATTTTATTTATTTATATTTTTATCTACCATTTAGAATTAAAATATAAGTAAATAAAATTTAAATATATTTATGTTCAATATTTATATTCACATAAAAATTTTGAAAATTTAAACTGTAATATGTTCAGGTGAGGGTAATTTTTAAAAACTTATTTTGTATTATTTTGAAGTTACATAGTTAAGGTATGGGCCATATGGGCGAAAATAACAAAAAAAAAAGTTTCCTTTAATAATTTATCGAAAAGGGGGCTAGAAATAGAACATTTACGAACATCTTATAAACGAAATTATTACGTTTAATACGGGACTAGAATGTCAATTTTCTCACGCCGAAGTTCATACTTGTAGAGAGAGAAATAAGAACGAAGAAACAAAATTTGCAGGCCCAAAGCTTAAGCTTGTAGAGAGAGAAAGAAGAGAGAGGAAATGGCGATGATGTCTGTAATAGATAGATTCGTATACCCCCCACAATCTTCTTTGATTCTTACGGCAATTACTCTATCTGAAGTTTTAGTGCTATGCACAGCTGGGTTTAAGGAAATAAGAGGAAGCCATATGCAGTATTCCAAATTTGGGAATAATCAGCCCAAATCAATTTCGGATCTCAAAGTCTCTAGCAGGATCGGGATGCTTATTTTCTATACGCCGGCGCTTCTCGCCGCCGTTATCGCTTTGGGTCTCTTTTCCGATGAGATGAATCTCAGATTTCTGTTGGTTGCTACCTCTTTGGCCATTCATTTCCTCAAGAGGGATCTGGAGGTAATTTCACTGTCTCCCACTCTCCCCTCCCTCAAGAATGCATTTTACATTGTTTGAGAATTATATGGAGAACCATATATTAAGTTACTCCTAGCAAAAAAAAATAAAATTAATCCCATTTGTAAAATTTGATAATCTTAAGGTTTTCCGGACCGAGCCGGCCGGCCGGTTCGGTAAAAAAATAATGGGCCCGATTTCGGTACAAAAAATTCGGTATACACCGGTTTTTCGGTATTTATTTCGGTACCAAACTTTTATGGTCAGGTATTACCGAACCGGTACATACCGATTTTCTAATTTTTTTTATTATTGTTAATAAATAATTAATAATAATAATAATAATAAAATAATAATAATAATAATAATAATATTATAAAAATAAAAATAATAAAATAATAATTATATTAATTTTTGATATTTATTCGATAAAAATCGGCAGTTCAATGCACCGGTCCAATCAGTACCGAAATTTGGCTAATTTCAATACCGGTTCGGTTCAAGAATACATACTTATTTCATGTTGATTCTAAATTGTTGATTGTTAATATTAGTATCATATTAGAAAAAAGGCTTAAAATACATTTTAAAACTTGAACTTTTTTCCTTTTTACAATTAAACCCTAATATTTCAACTTTAAGATATTAAATCTTAATATTTCTAAATTTTATAAATTAAACCCTTTGGCCTCCGAATTTAGCATTTTTTACCAGAATGTCTAAGGGTAAATATCGTTTATATTAGCTCCAATTTTTTCTCATTTTTCTTCTTCGTCATACACTTATCACATGCCTACAATTTATTGTGTTTTTAAATATCAATTTTATGTGTGTTTCAAAGATATTTAAGGTTTTTTTTAAATGTGCAAAAATAATTTTTTTAATGGTATATATCGTTTATATTGACTCTAATTTTTTTTTCCACACTAACCTCGTGCTTCCAATTTTATATGCTTCCAAATATATTTAGGAGTGAAATTACACAAAATACTCTTATTTGGATTAATTATTACACGTCGATATTTAAAGACATTAAGATTCAATGTCTTAAAGTTGAAACATTAATGCTTAAAATGTAAAAAGTAAGAAACTTTAAGTTTTAAAGTGTATTTAAGCCTAGAAAAAATAGTGCTTTAGGGACTAAAGATTGGATAAAAAAATAGGATACAAAATGATTTGTTACATGTATATAGTAGTGGTTTGTTATAACTATATGACCTACCTGCGTGTACCATCAAATAATCACACACATCATTTTGTATATATTATTTTTATATATCTTTTGTAACCATGGCATTACTTTTAAAAAAGATGAGACTAATTTTTTTGGGGGAAAAAAATGAAAACTAGACTTTATTATTTTGGAAAAAGGGAGTATAATATTTTCTCTGAAAAAGTAGGGTGAGATGAGAAGTGTGATAGCCGGATAGGTAGAGAATTGGATACTTTTTCTGTGCTTTTAAGTAACTTTAATTTTGGGAATTATTATTACCAGGAGTAGTGTGACACCTTCCTCTCTTTTTAGAAAAAAGGGTATTATATTTCGTTTCTTTTTCCTCGAATATTAAAATTTGTATAGAACTTAAACATAATTATTTTTTGATTTTTTTCCCAATGGTAAACTTTAACAACTTTAATTTATAATGACAAAGAATTATTATAAAATAAAATTATGTCTAAATACGTCATATTTTCTGCGTAAACTTTAACATTTGTTATAAAAATTAAAAAAAACAAATATACTGGTAAATAATATGGATTGGGGGATATTGGCTCGCCATTTATTCGTAGTAGACAGAGTGATTAAATATTGGAGAATCATGTGGATTTTTCTACTGTGGAAGCTCATTTGGTTTCATCACAGCTTGACTTGATCAATTTAAAGATGAAACATCATGTTTTCCTTCTGTTTTAGTAGATAACAAGAGTTGGAGGATTTTTATATGGTGAATTCTTGTATAGGTGTTGTTCATTCACAAATTCAGCGGCAATGCAGCGCTTGTTCATTCGATTGCTATCTCTGCCTCGTATGTCCTCATCACTACAGGCACAATCTATGCTCAGTACCTTAGCCGAGGGCTCTCTGAGCCATCGGTTGATCTAAAGTACGTTGGAGTTGTATTGTTCTTTATAGGAATAGGTGGTAATTTTCACCACCATTACCTCCTGTCAAATCTACGAAAGGAAGGCGAGAAACAGTACAAGATCCCACGAGGGGGTCTCTTCGGTCTGGTGATATGTCCGCATTATCTCTTTGAACTTTTGGGGTTTTTAGGGATCTACTTGATTTCTCAGACGATATATGCATTCTTCTTTACCATCGGAATGGCTGGGTACTTGCTGGGGAGGAGCTACGCCACGAGGAAATGGTACCTGTCCAAGTTTGAAGATTTTCCCAAGGATGTTAAGGCTCTAATTCCATACATTTACTAGATAATGTTATGCAAATTTGGTTGAAACTGTAAGAAATATGTGGAGATATGAACTTCCTGTGACGAGCCTGTGCCACGAGTTTCTTGGGGGAGTGGTTAGCATGAAGTTCATTTTTTTGTAAGTTTGTCAATTGGCCAATAGAGTGCTGACACGCAGACAGGGAGATGTTCTCTCTCCCTGCGTGTCAGCACTTTATTGGCCAATTGACCAACTTACCAAAAAATGAAATTCATACTAACCGGATCCAGTTTCTTGTATCTGACGGTTGTTTTAATGTAATTCTATCTGAATATCTGGAATATTTTCAGAATCAAATTCAAATACAGGCAGGCAGACGATGAGTTTCTTGATATATATTTTTTTGGAAAATATTTCCATTTGGACTACTACATTCGACAGGTTTTGGACAAGAAAACAACTGAAATAAACCCTGTACAAATTAGAATAATGCTCCATACCTGCAAGTAGTGGTCAGTTTTGTGTTGAATGTGTGAGACTTGTAATACAATACATTTGAGCCCAAACACTGTCAAAATGAGTACAAGAAAGTAATATTAATATGATGTAAATACATGGTGTATGTATTAAGCTGTATGTTCTGGTATAAAAATGTTTTCAGCTGTATTCAACACTAAAACTGCATAACACCACAATATGGTGATAGATTACATGTCTAAGCAAAACTGAGCATCCTGTAACCATTCTCTAGCTCAGAGAGATTCATTTAGGGAGAAGTCATCTTTATTGAATTCCGATTCGACTCCCTCGCGGCCGTCAAATTCGTCAAGCCCCAACAATTTCTCAATTGGAAGTTCCATATTCGAGTCAAAATCTTCATCCGAAAACCACCCCATTGATTTCTTGATCAAACCATTCCCATTCGCTTCTACCTTGTCAACTTTCGGTTTAAGAGGTGCAATTTTCAGCAAATTTTTTGTCGATTCGCTCAACCTTGAAGGCATGGTGCTGCTCCTCCTAACTTCCTTGTTACCATTAGTGCGTTTTAACTCCAAAATGTTTGAGGACTTTGATCCTGAGCCAAAAACAAGTCTTCTTCTACACCCTTTCTCCATGTCCATCTTTCTGCTCTGGACTCTTAATCTGAATGATCCATAAGAACTACCCTCGGAGCTTAAAAGCTGCTTGTGGTTATTCTTGCGAGGCGACATGATAAAGAAGTCCCATGTAAAATCTGAACCCCTATCAGAATTTGCATCAATTGGCCAGAAAAGTGGCTTATCAGGACTAAAATCTGCTAAATCAAAGGCTTCTGAAGTTGCAACATATTCTGATTTTGCATCACTTATTTCAGTACTTCGAGGAAACACAAGAACCAGAAGACTTGGTCTCAGAACCCCAACTGCTCTTGTAAGATGGGCTAGGAAAATCAGATTGCATCAAGTCCATCTCGGACTGTTTATCTGAAATCCAATCAGATTCCTCTCCATCAAGATTGATTAAAGAAACAGAATAAACTGTTTTATCTACATCACGAGCCCAGAAAGGAGAATCAAGATCAGTCCTAAATCGCGACGAAGAATCATCACATGTGCTCAAATCCTCAAATGGGTCGCCGCATAATGACTGTGCGCTCTCTGAAAATGTAACGGAGGAATCCGAAAAGTTATTTCCAGATGAAGATACCAGCCATGTGACTACCTCTTCTTCCTTCAACCCTTCTTGTAAAATCGTTTCCTCTTCCGATGGCGTTTTATCAAGAACCAACGAAGCCTCTTCTATAGGACCAACTCTAGAACCATCAAACAAAGTAATTGCTTTACTCAAAAAAAATCCCGAAAGTTCTGATTTTGATAGCAAGTTCTGATTTTGATAGCTAGATAATCTATTATACTCTTCAAAACAAGATGAAGGTGATGAACTACCAAAAGATAACCACATAGACTTATCATCATCAGGCCATTTTTCCTTACTGAACTGCTTTGTAAAATCATTTTCTCCACAATCTTCAGATTCTGATAAAACTGCAGCAATCTTCTTTCTTGATTTGCATATAGGCCCCAACTCATGAATATGTAATTTCTTAGCAAGTCCCATATTATTGATCGAATTTCTGCTTCTAATCACTGTTACATTGGGGGTATCTGTGTAAACTCAAGAAGGAACAAAAAGAAAAGAACATTGGAAAACTAAAGTATGCCGGCTTACAATCATTAAACATTCCGAAATTTCAGATGGACGAAAACAAGAAAAGGCCTGAAATGAAAATACAAACTGACAAAAGCAGGGTCCTAGTGAACATAACAATAACAGATAACTGAACATAACATCTGATGTGGTTTCTCTGATTTAACTAAACAAACAAAACAAAAAAACAGAAACAAAGATATTCTAATATGAAGGAAATTGCAGACTTGGTAAATTCAAGACATCAACTTAGTGTATCAATATCAACACCACAATATAGAGTATTATTAGAGTAGAAGAGTCATCATCATGTCTTTAAATTCCCAAGTCAATAGTTCAAATCATGTAACATCAACTTTTAAAGAGGGTTTACATCAATAGCCCAATATCTACTTATCTAGAAACATTGAATACATACACTAGGTCAACACAGAAGCTCCCACTCAACACAGGGTTGGATAAAAAATTAAAAGCCTTTGAATAAACATAATCTTTGAAAATTAATCATCCAATGAAGGCCCAACAAGTGCAATTCTTCGGACTAAAATTTCAAACGGTAAGTATGCTTGATGGGTAATGCGAATTCCAAGAAATGATCAAAGCTGATCAATAATATCATATCAGCTCAAGTTTGAAGGTATCAACTATTCTAAAATTTAATACAATGTACAAATTTTTGCTCATCAAAAGAGTTGAACTTTATAGGTCAACCATTCTATACGACTTCACCTACATATCAACTCCAGCAAGCCGGATATAGTCTAGGACGCAAATCTCGCTCTAGCAAATGGACTAAATATAGTCGACCCAATTTTCCGGCGAGGAAGAGAGACTATATCAAGGAACGGCTGTTTGGTGGACTATAATTTAGGCTATAATTTTTAATATATTTAAATAGTTGAGATGGTTGAAAATGGTTGTATTTTTATTATATTTGAAATATTATATTTGAGATGGTTGTATTTTTATTATATTTAAAATATTTTTTTTATTGATAATATTTCTTTAATTTATTTTTAGATGGAAAATCATGATTCTTCGATGTATTATTTTTTTATTTTTTTTGAATTCATTGATTATTTTAATTATTTTATATTATAGTGTACGGGATAGTTCACAGTATAATCCATCTGCTGGAAGGATTGAAGATTAAAGAATATCTGCTGATGTCATATGGACTAAATATAGTCGAGCAGATAGTCCATCTGCTGGAGATGCTTAAGTGACTTAATTTCAAGGTCTTCCTCAAACAAATTAAACACCCATAAATTCCAACTTAGAGATACAACACAGTAACAACAGCCGTAAAATGGGCCTAATCATCGCCAATCTTATGATATAAAGTACTAATAAATATTCCAAAAATTAAATTTTTGCATACAACACCTTTTGCAAGATTACATAATCAAATCCCATGAACAAAAATTGGACCATAAAGCCTAAAAAAAATTACCCACTAAAAAAGAAACACATACATCACAAAAATTACCTCTTAAAACCCCTTAATTGTCAATTTCAATCAAGTAATCGAACCCAAAAAACAAAAATAAAAATTATAGACAGCATAAATCAATACCCCAAAAATTACATATATAATCACTTTCGGTAGATACATATGCCCATAACTTAAAAGCAGAGCTAACCTGAGAATAGTAAGACAAAAACAAGGAACAGAACAAAAATCGGAACAAATTAAGAGTTGATACAATTTGGTGATGAAAGGAAAGTGGGTGCGTTACCTTTTGAGAGACGATGAAGAATTGGAGGAGAGAGAAAGCAGTCTGCAAAACCCTTTAGGGTTTTAGCGAGGGTAAGGTCCACAAAAATGGAGACAAGATTTCGCTGCAAAGAGAAAGAGGCAATGAACGTAATTTGTGGGGAGTTATTTATGGAGTTTCCCGCGGTTTCCTTTTTTGTCACTTGTGCATAAAATTGATTTTTATTGTTAGAATTTAATTCAAAATAAAATAATAAATTATAAGAAAGTTAAATAAAATTAGGGTTTTACACTTTATCCAGTAATACGTCTTGTTCGGAGCTGTTGATGTTTATACCAATTGATCATAAAACAAAAAATCTGATCCATTTCCACCGAAATCACAAAGGATTGTCTAAATTGATTCCTTTCTGTCGATAAGCTTCAGTTGCATTATAGGAATTACAAAAAAAATAAATAAAAAATCATGCAAGTAATTTATGAGAAAATCGGAGATTTATAATCTATTATAAATTAATTAAACATATTTTTGGTTTCAGTACTATAGTCAATTTACTCCCTATTTTTTCAAAAATCTAGTTCTTAGATTATTAATAATTTAATATAATTAACCTCAAACACTACCACCACAATAAAATAATTTAATATTACATAAAAAAAAAATTGCTGAAATGTAATAAGCAGCTAAACAGAAACCATCAAATTAATTACATACAAACCTTGATACAAGCAAATATTTAATAATTATAATAATGCTGAATTAATTTACTCACCACAATTTTTTAACTTAAGTTTACAATGACATAAAATAAAATAAAAGGTTGTAGCAGCACCAAAAACAATAGCACTACCATTAGGGAAAAATCAACATTATTTAGCAAAAAAAAAAAAAAAACATTACAAGGGAAATAACAAACTATATAAATAAATAAAAATTTATTGGATGCAACTGTGTGGAGATCGAGCTGGTGTGGTGCGCTCCAACTGTGTGCGGCAAATTACCCATTTCCTCCCCTCCCCTCTCCTTTCCTCTTCCTTTTCCTTTCCCTTCCCCTTCCCCTTGTTCTTGCTCTCGTCCTGGAAATTGTGCGGCCTTCCAGATCACCTAAGAAAATAATCACAACGGAATCTGAAAATAGTCAGTTTTCAAGATTAAAGGGTCTCATGAGAAGGAATATAAGAAACTGATTTTCAAGTGTTTGGGATATATATAAAGGGACTTATCCATAACAAACGTTTACTATGAGTACTATTCAGGAAGTTAATTTGTGGCCGTCCATTATATGATGTAAGTGGCCGCTAGTAGAACATGTGGTCAGTGTAACTTCCACTAATTGTCTTGATTTTGAGTATTATGCTATTATGCTTTGGCCCCTAGTATGACCTGCGACCAAAATAAATATATTACTCCTATGCTCCATCCTCAATATTTTAGCTGATTCTTACAAAATTTGTCTCATATCAAATATTGAATTTTCTTTTAAAATTCATGACTATAAGATCCCACGAGGTAGGAATCATATCATAAATTCCACGACCACAATTAGTAACAAATTTATCAGTACTTCGCTATTCTTGTAATTATGATTAACTAGTATATCGATTTCTATGACATGTTCATAACTAGTAAGTGATGTATTCTGGCTGCAAGTTCTACCTGCGGCCAGATCCATCTCTTTTTTGTTCTGTATGGTGGGAGTTGCACTGGTCACAGGTACTATTAGCGGCCAGGCCCAAACTTTATTCAACCTCACTCCTTAGATCATACAATAGATGACCACAGATCAGCTTGCTGGAATAGTACTCATAGCTAACATTTGCTATGGAATAGGTCTCATTTGATGTAATTAGGTTACATTTTTTTCTTTTTTTCTTTTTTTCTTTATTCTTTCGTCCTTACATTTTTAGATACATTACTATATTTTATCATTTTTAATGTTAATTTTTTATATCTTTTTATTTATCCTTCTAAATTTTATAAATTTTTATTTTATCTCACATAATTTACATACATAACGCAGGTGAGGGGACTAGTATATATATATAATTTATGCTATGTGTATGTATCAAATGAGAGTGCAACTTGGATGTTGAAATATTATCCTTCCAAACTTTTTCTGGAAAGTTCGAATATTCTTATAGGGGTGGAAACCGACGTGTGGTTTTTTTTGGTCATGCAAAGGTGGTGACGCCCAATACCAACAAAAGCCGCCCATGAAAATATCAACTTCATATTAAGCCTGTATTTTGTGAGTTTTGTTTTCGGAAATAAAGAAATTAAATGGATGAATTGGAAAAGTTTTTTCATTTATATATTATGAATGTTTACATCAATTTTTTAATTATCAATAATACGAATAAGTATTACTCTAATTTTTTTGAAAAAAATATTTTATATCTTGCAATTTTATATATTAAATTTTCTGTTGTCAGTTAAATGGATAACTATAGTTGATAATATTCTAAAAATATATTTGGTGTAGTTGGTCAACTTTTAAATCATATTCAATCTCATATATTAATACATAATTCAACAGAAAACTTTGAATACATGATAGGATGATAACGAGGTTGTGTTAGAAAGATGTAATAAGTTAGATCTTCTTATAATTCTATCAATTTTATAAATTAATATGTTTTGTAATTATAATCAAACTCAAATTTATCGAAATTATACATATAGCAAAACTCTTTATTTATTAAGGAAGAAAAACTTTTCCTTTGCGTAACTTTCTGTCCATCCAAAATAAATCTCACAAACAAATGGTAAATTTGTTACTTATATTTTGAAAAAACAAATCATCATTTTATAAATTTATTCATAGTTTTAAATTTGATGGAGTACTTCTTAGGATTGCAAGTTGGAACCTAAGATATTACTTCTTCCATTCTATATTAAATATTATTTAATTATTATTAATTTTTTAAAATCAACTTGAGAGATTTTTAAATTTAAAATTGACATAATTTTTTTTAATTTTAATTAATATAATAATGAATATCGTAAACTATCTAAAAAGTAATATTACTCATTATAAATTTTATTGTTTTAAATTTTTTAATGAATCATCTCAATTTTAAATTTAAAAAAATTAAATTAATTTTTAAAAGTTAATAATAATTATATAATTTTGAATGTAAAGATTATAATTTTTTATATTTTAACATTTTCATTTCTTAGTATTATCCTTTATTGAACTTAATCATCAATTTGTCTTATACACATACCATAGTATTTCGTCACGTAAACGTGGACGTGGTCGATGCGCAACAAAGAGACAAACCCTAGTCAAGTGGTTTTCAGAAAATACCGAAAATAACGCCACGTGGGAACGCGTGAGCACCAAGGGCACAGATTGCGCCACGTTTTAGCTCTGAGCTGCTTGCCATGCTAGGGTGCACAGTCATCGTATCGATTCTTTTCCTGTAGCTAGCTCGAGCTCTTCCTTCCAACATTGAATTGTATTTAACTGTGCTCAATACACTAGTACAAAAATGACCTTTGAATACGGTAGGAAAAAATTAAAAGGCCACGGTGACAGCAAAATCCGTGATAAAAAAATTTTTTTGATGGTAATAGTCACGGAATTAGGTAGTCAAGTTTAGTTACGGTGATTCACCGTGACTAGTATCGATATGTAATTTTTTTATCACGGTGATTTGTAGTTAACGTGACTATTTTTATTTATAAATTTAGATACGGTTTACTCACCGTGATCTATTGGATTATTGTCACGGAAAAAATTTGTGCCGTGACTAATTTTGTAGACAAGGTGTTCTATGTTCATGTGACCAATGTATAATCCATAATTTAGACACGACAATGCACCCGTATCTAAATAGGGTTATAGCCCAATATTTGGATACGAATTTTGGGCACCCGTAAGATTTGAAAACACGGAGGGAACAGGAACGAAGCCTACTCCAAATTTCATACGCTTCAACCCAAACCTAAATCTACTATCAGTTCTCTCCAGTCCTCTCTCTCTGCTCTCTAACCCCTTCAATCTCCTGACTCCCAACCTAAAAACCTAAATCCTCTAATCGAAGGTCAATCAAACCAAAGGTTGCTCTCAATCGAAGCACAAATAGAAACATGGCGACAGAGATCGAGAAGAAGCAAAACGAATTAGCAAGGGAAGAGAGTTGTTCAGCGAAATCGATGGCGAAACAGAGGTCTGACCACCCAATTCAAATTCTCCGAACCGGAGCTTTTCTTATTTGGTAACTATCTCTTCTTAATTTTTATGAATCACACTACACGTTGCTGCAGTGTACTGATAGTAATATAGATATCTTTGAGTACGTATACATATCTTTGAGTATATAAAGACATCTTTTAGTATTTTATATAAACGTCTTAGATGATATTATATTCTTTGAACAAACTAATTGCGACTTCTCATGCACTATAGATTCAAGATTAACACGATAAAGTTTTCCCCCAGTACTCTTTGAGAAGTGTAAAAGCTGGTTTGTCCCACCTCTTCATGAAATCGGAAAACATTCTCGGTTTTAATACCCTAGGCTTTTCAGTTGGTGCTCCTGTTTTTACAAAATCAACTGCCATAGAGTGAATGGTTGCCAATTGAAGACATTTTTTACTCATAATTTTATCTGACTCAAGGTCTGCATGTATTAAATGTGCAGTAGAGATTGTACCTAATATATCATTAATAAGATAATTAATCAACAAAAAATATAGAATTTCCTACAAAATCAGACTTATTAGAATCTGAGAGACAAATGGAAAGTTTTGACAACATAACTATCGCAGACAATTATCAGCATAAATAAAATAAAATATATAATTTAAACTGCCTCTAAGGTCACATCGTGATCCATCAGGTGTAGTCTCCGTCTAGTGTACGTAGTTCATGGGCGATACAGTTCGACGTGGGATGAGATTATCATCCTAATGTATGAAATTGAGCTCAGTTATATAGAGTTAACTCTTCCACTCCGAAGGCTGTAAGCTTTTCAACTATTCCCTGAGAGATCATTACAGAGAATCAGGTGATTTTTCCTAATATATATATATTGAGCGAAAGTGTCTGCATTGCTTGCAACCAGACACTTTCGCTCAACAGTAGGAACAATCACCTGAGTCTCTGTAATGAACTCTCAGGAAATAGCTAAAAAGTTTACAGAGTCTCTATTGTTGAGCGAAAGTGTCTAATTTCAAGTAATCTTTGCAAGCATTGCAGACACTTTCGCTCAACAACAGTGTAAGACCCCAGATTTTATGAAATAAAAGTATTCAATTTTTCTATTTAGTAAATGGTTAAATTGATAAAAGTTTAAAGTTAAGGGTGATATATGTAAATTTTTTAAAATGAGCAAGTGGTTATAAAATATTCTTGTTGTTGGGGAATATTCGTTTGGTCGTAGAATATTCTTGTTGTCGGAGAATATTCGTACGACGGCGCAGCTATTTGTGGGCCTCCATAACGGAATAACTGTCGGATATAGAAAGCGACAGAAATAATTTTGGTGTGAGAAATCATCTGTTTATGGATTTCGGATAATTTATGTTTGGAATTTGGAAAAACTTCCTTCTGCAAAGTTGTAGAGAATTAAATTTCCTATAAAAGAACATAGAATTTGTATTTTTCTGATAAAGGGGCTATTTATTATGAATTATTGAAGTTTCGGAAAATAAATATTATTTAATGGGTGGGACCCACTTTTGTTGGAAAAAATTTGAATTTGAAGAGCAGCCGGCGGCTGGAGTTTTTTAAAAATAATAATATTTTATTATTTTAGTCTCCTTTGGCATCCTAAGTTTTTCCTATAAATAGGGTGCTTAGGTTAGAATTGAAAATCACACCAGAATCAGAAGTTTTCTCTCTCTATAATATCGAGCGTATTTTTGTGAGTATTTTAATACTTTGAGTATTAGTATTCAGTGCAAGTTTCTTTCGATATTATATCCGATATTCCAGTCAGAGGTACTATTCTTTTGAGGTAAGGGATGGTAAGGGATGTTATTTTTTTCGTAAATGATGTTATTCTTCTCAATATCATTATACCAAGATATTGGCATGAATTTTATTATGAAATTCTTACTTTTTTCGTTGGGGTTACTATTCACGTATACGGCACTATTTACGTATACGACACTATTCACCGAAAAATTAAATTTTCTTCTGTTTGTCCAAGTTGGCTGTTAAGGTTCCTATCTTTGATCGGATCCATATTTTAAACTTTATTCTTGAATTTTACTCCACAATTGGTTATCATGTTGACAATTGGATCGTATTGTTCTTATTCTCATATATAACATTTTTATAATCCTGGTGATGAAATTTCTCTTTGACTTGAGTGTAAAGATGGGTAGATTATTGGTATGATCATGACTATAGATTCTCTTTGGCCAGTAGTGCAAAGATGGATTGTTGACTGGTATGTTCATGACCATTGAATTTACAATTGAATATCTTTAGCTTAAGGACAAAGGTGAATTGATAAACATGGTTATAATTATTGTTTATATAAATTCTGAAATGGTTAGATATTTTTTGAGATATGAATATTTTTGGCCTGTAGTGCAAAGATGAGCGTTTGATTTGTGAATATCTTTGGCCTGTAGTGCAAAGATGAGCGGTTGATTTGTAAATATCTTTGGTCTGTAGTGCAAAGATGAGCGGTTGATTTGTGAATATCTTTGGCATGTAGTGCAAAAATGAATGATTAATTATTGAATATCTTTGGCTTGTAATGCAAAGATAAATTGATTAGCATGATTATGAACAGGAACTGTGATTTGGTATAACCATGATCTTTGGTGTTTCAGGTAAAGACAGGTGATGAGAATTATCTTCGTCCTGAGTGCGAAGAGGAATTCATCAAGATAATTATGATCATGAACTTACATGATGGTGGACAGAAATTGTTGATTGATGTTACAGGGATAAAATATTATTGGTGGACTTTTAACACGGAGAAGATAATAAACATTATAGTCTATTTGACTCTTCTAATGGATTGCTCGTTCCACCGCAACTATGGTTGAAAAGTTTTATCATCTACCATATGTTATAAATCTCTGATTTATCACTGATGAAGACTATTGATAATTTAATTATCTTTAGTCATGATATTCTTTACTGGGCTATTTGTGCTCACCCTTTTGCTTCACAATTCCTTTCAGGTAATAAGAGTGTAGCTGGGTCGAGCGGGATAACAGGGGAATAGAACGAGGGTCGAGAACTGTTGAAGTTTTCCACCAAACAATATGAAAATAATTTTATTGAAAATTTTAGATAAGTACGTCGTATTTTATACGTCATTTAACGATTGTTTTTGGTGACCTGACTTAGGTGAGGTGAACCCAACTTTGGAAGGGTGTTTTGTCACTATTATACAAGATGTCTAACCACATACGACTTCATGTTATCATAAGACATGGTTGTGCACATCCACTTGCTGATTATATCCATGAACACTACCTATATAATCTTGGAGTACGGTTAGAATATAATTCTAAGTTTGAGACAACAGAGATAATTATATGGCAAGAGAAGACCCACCATTGGAATGAACAAGATAGTATTCTTCTTGTTTTTCTTTGGGGTTTATTGGGTCAACCAAGGATAATTCTCGAGTCCTACGATATCTATTATAACATGGATGCATGGCCTCCCATGTACGAAGGTTTCCTTGAACATTTTACAAAGATTTTAATTCTTAAAACAGTTATTGACTGTACCTTTCTGTAACGTATTATTGATTTAGAGTATGGGCACTGTATTTGTATTGAAACTCACAGTTTAATTGTGGTCGTATTTTGTACGACAGTTTAAAAAGTTAGAACTTGAAGATTTGTATTTGAAATTTTTGTTGAGTGTATTTCGTGGCGACCCAGAATGGATTGGGTGGATTGGACCTATTTGGGGGCGTTACAAACAGGACCAATCACCTGAGCGAAAATGTTAGATACGAACTCAACACAATATTTTTTGAGTTTGACGATTTTTATTAAAGAGATTAAAGAATTTAATCAAACTTTGCTCATTTAACAAGTTCAAATCTTACTTAGTCGAGTTGAGTCGAATTTAGCTCGTGGACAAGAATAAATATATCACTTTTAATATATATAAGGGGCAAAGGTCCAAAAATGCCTTTAACGTTTTTCCCGATGTCCCATTTACACCCTGAATTTTTTTTCCCAAAAGTGCGCTTAACGTTACAAATTTTAAGTCACCTGTGCCCCTCCCGTTAAAAAAATTCCAACTGGACAAACGGAGCTGACACCTCATTTAATTTTGCTGACGAGGTTGAAAAGAAAAATTTAGCTCCTAATAATTAAAACAAAGTAAACAATTATACTAACACTACTATAAATTAATTATTTTAGTATAATTAATATTAAAAAATTAAAATACAAAAATATTAAATAAAGAAATTAATTAAGGCTTAAATATAGAACATTTTCTAATAAAACAAAATATATCACTTAATCAAACCAAAAAGAAAAACACTAAAATTCAAAATTAAAATAAACATAATAGATTTACATTATTTAATCAAAAAATTATAACATGTTTTCATCTCAGTTTCAATGTCAACTTCGAATTGGGTCAACCATCTTCTTCTCTAAGAAATCCTCACTGAAATACTCTCTTTCCTCCCATCCAAAAAAATATCTCAGCCGCTGCAATTGCGTATCCAAGCCATGGCGCTCTCTAATTTCCGATCCTAAAGTCATCCAAACTCACCTCAGCAAAAAAAAAATCAACCTCCACCAAAAACTCCTCATTTCAAAAAATCCTCGCATATATCCGGTCAATTATCACCATCGAAAAATGCAATCGCCGAGGTTGCATCATCATAAGTGAGGAAAAAACCAATAAAACACCCAAAACAGATACAATCACAGCAAATGCCTAAATTATCACAACAAATGCCTAAACTATCACAACAAATGCCTAAACTATAACAAATATCCTAAAAACACCCAAAACAGCTTAATTTGAACATGTATTTGCCCAAAAATTTAAACAAACATAAATCTTACAAATTCCCCAAAAAATTAGAACCAAACCCACCGAGTTAGAGCCGTACGACCCAAACTCATTTGGAAACTCATAGCCGCAATTTTTTTCCCCAAAAAATTTGCCACCTCCATTACTGCTCCGAGTGTTTGAATAAGTCGTCTTCAGAAAAAAATTGGGGAGGAAGCCAAAACTCTCCATCATCCAAATCCTTTGCCATCTGAGGAAAATAGATCGAAGTCGTCGGAATTCAATCGAAAAATCCATAGTTTTTGATCAAAAGCTTCCAAGCCACCGTCACATATCATATCTTAACACCATCACCATCGTTCCACACCTCCACCCACGCCGATTCACAACACGATAAGATCTGTAGTCGAACGCAGATCTAGATCGGAAGAAATCATGCAGTCCTTTGTAACTCTCTTTCGTCTCTAGGAATGGAAATTTGGTAAAGAAAAAGGAGGAGATATAATATAGAAAGAATATGGGAGAAAGAGAAAACAAATATTCCATCTGAGAAGTTTAACGAATTATCTAGGTTCGCTCCACAATAAGTGAACACTGAGGCAAGAAAGGCACGAAGGTTCGAACATGGTCTAAAGCCCTGGATCTACAACAAGGTTGCAGTGCTGCAGATTAACTCGTTTAGAACGCTACTGGAAAACGCTATCATTGCCGAAGGAGGAAGTGAGGCCATGAGTCTCTACAATAAGGAAAAGAAGAATAAGGGTAGGATTGAAGGAAAAGTTAAGGTGGAAGGAAACAGTGGAAGTGTAAGTGGGAAAAGAAAGAAGTTGTCTAATCCTGGAAGTCTCGATGCTAAATAGCATGTTACAAAGAAGTTCTATATATAATGTAGGTGCAAGGTAGGGCTATAAGGATTAACGTACCAAACATACTACGTTTACTTGGGTCCTCATAGTTTTAATTTTTGTTACCATTGTATATCTGTTCAATGTATTATGTTCGAAAATATTTTAACCTTAATCTTAATTACTATTTAAATGATATTGTGCTGACTTAGGTCTGTGTTCCGTTCCCCTATAAATTGTCTTAATCTGCAGGGTATTCACTATAAATCGTCTTAAATTGCTGAAGCTGCTGGCAGCGTTGACGTTTCGTTTGGGATCAAGCTCGGAGTGCAGTACAGGTGATTCCTCCACCCTTAAGCCTGTATATAATGACTTGGGTAGAGTTTAAAAATTACACTTGATTGGTCTACTCTCAATATTTTATGCCTTTTAATCCAATTGTGGTTTTTATCATATTGGTAAAGCTGTTAATACAGTCTTGATTTACTCGGAGTTAGCTTGGAATTCTAACATTTTGGGAATAAAGTAATGGAATGGTCATATAAGTATGTGGGTATTGTATTTGTTTAAAATTTTGTATGGTGGTACAAAAAATATTGGAACTGGGAATTACTAAAAGGATTTGTGGACTCTTTTTTGTTTGAGCAAATTTGATTGACAAAGACAAGTCTATAATATGTGGCTGTGTATATTACTGTAAATGTCGGAATCTGATGATAATTATCACTTTTGAAAACATTTCATTGCAAGAAGAAGATCATCCATTGAACTTTTACTGATCTTGACATACAAAGTAGTTTTTAACATGTCAGTATACAATATACACAAGCCGGAGGGCATTTAGAATTTGAAGTTTAGATTTTTAGTGCATAAACTCTGTTGTACTATATGCAGAACTACACAATAGGTTTTGCAATTACAAATATGTCATCCTGATTTCTTTTTTCAGGGTTAAAGGATCATATAAAAAGAGTGAATTATGCAATTTTATACAAATGATAACAAACGTGAGGTGAAGGAGGAAAAATGATAAGAAGTTAATTATTAAAAGATTGAAAGACATATTCTGAAGTATAAAAGGAAGACAAAAAGGAGCATGCAGGAAAGTACTGGGGTATGTAGGGAAATATGAGCAATTAATGAGAGTGCTCTAGACATTATCTTGACCTTTGCCTTATGCTCTGCTATGTCCAATAACAATAAATTGGTCAGCTATGAAATCACAGCTTGGAATCTTGCTTATAGTATATATTCTCTACCTCAATCTTACTGGATATCTATTTTCTATTTAAATGATTTGTTTCGTCTGCAGAAGTCTTACTGGGATTAAGAAAAAATTGGAGCTAATGCCGCCCTAAAGAGGAATCAAAATCGAGTTTGAAGTAAACAATTGAGCAAAAACAGAGCTTAATAAGAGGTAAGTTTTGTATTTGCTATGTTCTTAAGAATTGGGTAAATAATATATTATTTGCATCAATATTCTATGTTCTTAAGAATTGGGCAAACCATCAAACGCTCTATTTTTTGCATAACCATTCGTTCTTCAGACTGTATTTTTGTCCCCCCCTCTCTCTGTTTATATATATCTTTTCTCTGTTTCCCAATGGCAGATTATTCGAAGCCCCGGTCACATGGCATGCATGGCTTTGCAAAAGCCTATAAGACCTGCAAATCTTTTCTGTTAATGAAACGACATTCGAAAATTAAGAGGATTGAAGCCGAAAAAGAGCACAAATCCATTGAGAACCAAACTTGCAAGGTATTTCTTATATTTATTCTTATTGTGTATTTATAGAGAGTATAACTTCGTGTTTATACAAGTTGTTCTATTATGAATATCATTTGCTCATGACTGATGAAGAAATGTGTATACCTGAATCCAAATATTAATAGATTCACTAACCAGGAAAATGTTGTTAATATAGTTGAATTTGGTCTTTTGTACAATCCTTCTTAAATAATATGTCTACTTAAAGGGAAAAGAAGCAAAGACATTTAAATGGAAGTTCGAATCGTAAATTCAAAGATGGACTTCAACTTCACTCGACAATATATGGGATAATGTAATAAAAGATCAAATTTTTTTTTTGTTAGATAAAAGGTTTACACATTCTTTTGTGTCGTTGCAGGGTATAAGTTTTGTATTTTATATACTTTTTTGTTTGTTTGTGAAGATTTTAGTTTAAAGTTTTTAAAGAAACAAGAGGTATTATGGGGGATTTTATGTAATTTTCGTCATCGGTATCAATCACAATGGTCAGAAACTCCTGTTTCTAAGGAGGCAAAGGATGAATCTCAAGTACCTTTAAGGCCTAAAGCGGACAAGGAAACAGACTCTGATTCCAGGATCAGCAAATATAGTTCTGATGAAGATGATTTTAGCATTAACAAATGGAAGTTGGAACTAGCTTGGCTCACAAAAGCACTTGAACTAGCTTTGCAATTGTATAAGCGGGCTCTGCCATCAGGTCTGTTCATTATTGTCCTTATTACTTTCACCATGCATTTTATGCTTCAGGTTTATGGAAATGATTACATTGGTTGAGCTTATTTATACATTTTCTAAAGTCGTATTGAATTGGTAGCTTAAGCTGAGAATGAGCATTATGGTTGTTTGAGTCACTGGAGGGCCATTCAGCCAAGTCTGTTGATTTGCATCTCATTTTCACGTGATTTTTTAAAAAAAACTAAACATGTGAGTTTAGTTAAGTGAGAACATCAGGATATTTTATCGGCAATATATTAGCTGTCTTGCTCTTCGGCAACTGTGTATTTTTGTTTCGGTCTCTGATTTCTATAATTTTCCCTTCCGCAAGAGGTTACAGAGGCTGATGCAGTACTCATTTTGCAGGAAATGAGTTTGGAAGCAAACCCCCACCTAGCAGTAGATCAATTTCAGAAATTATTTCAAGCATTCAACAAAGTAAATTTGGAGTTCAGGATTGGAGCTTGAGTGATCTTACAGTAGGCTTATATCTTATATACCTCCAGCAAGCATCCACAAATCCATTTCAGGATGTTAAGGGTGTACAGATTTCATCTGATTCAATTGTCATTATTAGAACCCTTTCGAGAAAAATTTGTAGGCACTAACACGTATATTCTTGGCCTTTATAGTCAATTAAAGTACTCTTCCAGTATTTTCAAGGCTCAACTGCTTTGCCAATTATGTAATATGGATAAGCCTACAAATATAGCCCCTCGGCCGCATCCTATTTTAGGGAGACACTAACTCGATAAAATGAATATACAATGTCCTCACTGCTCAGCATTGCATTGGAAAGTCGAAAAGTTATCAAATTCATCTGTTGACCGCCCTTTCTTCGGAACATGTTGTTTGACAGATCTACAAGGAAAATGTTGTTATATGTATCGAAGACATGGTAGAGCTTGACAGATCTACAAGAAAAATTTTGTTATGTATTTTTAAGAACATAGTTTATTAAAAGTAGTAATATTTTTTGGTAGATATTGGAAAATAGATTGTTGTAAAAAGATTTATTGATATACGCGATGTTGTATTTATTATAAATTTGGTAGATAATTGGAAAATAGATTGTTGTAAAAAAAATTATTGATATACGCGCTGTTGTATTTATTATAAATTTATATTAGTAAGTGTGTCATCCATTATGTGTATAGAGTTCGCAGGTGGTCGATACAAAGGAGACATTGCTGTGAAGGTACATGTATTTTGATTATTCACTTTCCCCGAGGAAGTATATAAGTGGAAAGTATTTTCTGTCCATAACTTATACAGAAATTGAAGATAATCTTCATTATTTTATTTACTTTACGTGCAAAGAAGGGAAAATATTTTGTTTGAATGACTAACTGTGTTTGAAGGACTAATGTCTATTTTTTTCAGATCTGTATGACACCTTCAGTGGATGATTTGGCAACATCCATTTTGTGTCATTAATTTTTTCTCTTTTCAATGACTTCGTATTATTGATTTGAGTCGAATTGAAAATAGGGACTCAATTTTCTCAATAGTGGTAGCGACATGAGACTATATTCATATTGGTGCTGTCAATTTAATGTTTTAGGTAAATAATGAGTATGTAGAGAATTTTGATGGACATGTAAATAATGAGCATGTAGATATTGGAGCTGTCAATTTAATGTTTTAGGCAAGTAATGAGCATGTAGTGAATTTTGATTAACAAGTAAATAATGAGCATGTAGATACAATTTGTGGCAAAATTCTCAACTTCTTTACATTTTGGGTGGGATGTCTATTTTGATTAGAAATTTTCTAATTTACAACAAATAATTACGAAATTTTCTAATTTTCATCAAATAAATACTTTTTTCATATTGTCAACTCACATTTTTCATTTAGATTTATCTTTAGATATTAAATAATTACACGAGTATTTATAGTGCCGGAGTCACAGGTTAACCCTAGTATATCAATATAATACATATATGTGTGCAAGATAATAAGAACTCTTTGACCATCGTCCCTTTATAATGTATAAAAGAAGAATCATTCCATTAGAAGTGAAATGTATAGGAGGACCAAATGACCCCGAAAAAAAAGGCTAGACATTTTTAATATAACCACATAACCACTCAACCTCAAGGTCCTTACAACACTACTCCAAAAAATTAGGGTTCAAATTTCTCTCCCCTCTTTCTCTCTCAATTTTTCTCTCCCCGTCTCTCTCCGTCATTCTTAATATTTACTAATTAAGGTTCCCAAATCATCCCCCCTCTCTCTCTCTCTAGCTACTACCCATTGGGATGTTCATGATATAGAAAAAAACCAACAGAAAATCCCATGGGGACATGCATGTCATTAAGCGTAAACACCACCTTCCTCAAGAAAACCAAACACATCAACCATCCTTCCTCCCATTATGGCAGCTGCCGTCCTCCGGCAAGATTCTCCCGTCCGATCACCGTCCTCCAAGACTCGTCAGGGTACGACATCTTCAGCCGTTACCGGTTCGGACGGGAGCTCGGGAGGGGAGAGTTTGGGGTAACCTACGAATGTGTCTGTATTGAAACTGAGGAAAAGGTGGCTTGCAAGAAGATATCAAAGGACAGGCTGAGGACGGAGATCGATATCGCAGACGTGAGGAGAGAGGTTGAGATCATGAGGCATTTGCCGGCCCATCCCAATATTGTGACATATAAAGATGTTTATGAGGATAAAGAAGCTATTTATTTGGTTATGGAGCTTTGTGGGGGTGGTGAGCTTTTTGATAGGATTGTTGCCAGAGGGCATTATAGTGAGAGAGCTGCAGCTCTTGTTACCAAGACCATGCTCGAGGTCGTCAAGGTATGTCTATATATCTATATCTTGTGTGTTCTTGTCGTCCCTTATTTGCAAATAATGCTGCTATCACATAAAAAATAATCACATAAAGCTCACATACACACATGCATATTGTGGGTCTCACGTGCCAGGGGAACTCATAAATATACTTGTGTGTATGTGAGTTTTATGTGACCATTTTTTATGTGATAGTAGCATTGTTGTGACAAAAAAGGCTAAGTTAGTGGGGGGCCGACCCACTTGACAAAATAATCCTACTATCACATAAAAATAGTAACAAAAAGCTCACATACACACACATGTATATTGTGGATCTCACGTGCCAGACGGAACTCATAAATATGTATGTGTGTATATGTGAATTTTATGTGACCATTTTTTATGTGATAGTAGCATTGTTGGTTATTTGCGGGAGCCATGTGTACTGGATAGTGGATATATACAAACCATATTTTACATTTTAATTTTGGTAACCTCACCTTGGTCCAAATTTTGCCAACATAAATGATTAGTTTGCTGTGATCATTTGAACGATTTAATACGATCCAGTTAGGGTACTAAAGTTGTCACACCACGTACCATTAGTAAATATTTTATAATTTTTTATCGTATTGATTATAATTAACAAATATTGCATTTATGATGACCAACAAACAAAGTGGTCGAGTTAAAGTAAACATGCAACTTTTGCTATAACTAATATAGCAAACGTTTATAAAATCTACCATTGATATAGTATAACTTTACCATGCATAAACCAGATTCATTTAATACAATACTGCTAGACTAGTTTAATGTAACTATAACACAAATTACCGTAGTGAGTTTAATTCTCACTTAATAGATCCTCAAGGGTGTTGTAATAACATCTTTAACCGCCTCTTCAATCACTTTGTGATATTTAAATAGGTGAGCCACATCAGAAAAATTTTCTCCAACAGTCACTTCAACCTTAGTCATTAAATCTGAAACCTCCTTCTCACTCTTCAAATCTGCAACTTCTTTCTCACTCTTCAAATCTACAATTAAAGGATAAAAATATTTATTACGCTTGATTGGTTTGATGTACAGCTCATTCAATAGAAAAGACTGATGAGACAAAAAATATGAAAGTAGCAAATAATGCTCTTCAAATTGTCACGAGGTCAACAAACTTCAATTTGAAGAATTTTTTTTTGCTACTACTCTTGAAAATGTTCTAACAGTATTATTCACCCTAGAGGTTTATCACGTGACAGACCCTCTAAGTGAGGGGTGTACGTTACATAATACTCCCTCCGTTCCTTAATATAAGTCGTTTTAGAGTTGTGCACAAGTATTAAGGAAATAATTGTAAAGCATTAAATATAATATCAATTGTCTATATTGCCCTTGTATTGAAAATAAGAGTTCTATTTATTGGACAGAGAATAGTGAGAGAACTAAAGTTATATTTAATACTTGGGGTAATATTGGAAACAAAACAATTAATGCTTATTTGGAATTCTCAAACGACTTATATTAAGAGACGCAAATATTTCAGTAAAACGACATATATTAAGGAACGGAAGGAGTAGTAATAATAGTAATTATATGAGATAGATCATGCAATCAATATATATATATATATATATATATATATATATATATATATATATATATATATAATTATTGAAATTTTATTATTCAATAATAAGGCATTATGAAATTTTATATATATATATATATATATATATATATATATATATATATAATAAGGCATTATGAAATTTTATTATTCAATAATTTTATCGAGTCATTTTGATTGATCACGAGTCAATAATGATTAATACTGAGTCAATCATTCAATACTCTTCATTCTTTTGATAGAATGTATAAATATATATAGGGGAATGATCCATAGCACACGTTAACTATGTGCACTATTCCAGCTAACCCATGATCTCTTGCCGTCCAATGGAAGATCTAATGGCTGGATTGGGACCAACAGCTACTCCCTCTAGCGGCCAGCCAAATTCTTTTATGTTCAGTCAAAACGCGGTCGTTTTTATGTTCAGTCAAAACGCGGTCGTTTTAACTGGCCGCTAGAGGGAGTAGCGGCCAACATAAAAGAATTTGGTTTAATCAGGTACTTAAAATAATTATAATTTAAGTTAAAAAAATATTGCTAATTAATACTCCATTCCCTAATTAATTGGTTCACAAATATAAAGAATTATAAAACGAGTAGTAGACTAATATAAGGAATAGTACTTGATTAGGTAATTTGGGAGTAATAGTTGAATACGTAATTTGTTTGAGTAGAAATATAATATAAACTCAATCACTATTTCTTATATGGATTATGAATAATATTAATTGATTAATAAAATAGGTACTTATAAGGATAATTATTGATTATCCTCTTATAATTATTAATTATAAATAGGAAATAGTGATTGAGTTTATATTATATTCCTACTCAAACAAATTATGTATTCAACTACTACTCCCAAATTTAAATTATAATTATTTTAAGCTTTATTTTAAGTTCCTGATTAAGCCAAATTCTTTTATGTTGGCCGCTACTCTCTCTAGTGGCCAGTCAAAACGCACTAGAGGGAGTAGCGGCCAACATAAAAGAATTTGGCTTGTCGCTAGAGGGAATAGCGGTCGGCCCCAATCCAACTATTAGATCTTCCATTGGACGGTCCATAACTAACGCTTGTTATGGATCATTCCTCATATATATATATATATATATGCATGCATGCATGCGTGAGTTGTGGTTAATGTATAAACTTTTTCGTATAACGTAAAATATATATAATAATTTTCAACATTATAATAACGTATTATGTCAATAAAAAATGACAAGTATATCAAAAAAAATTATCAAATATTCATGAAAAAAGTGATATAAATAACTAATTAGCCCGTTCAATCAAACTTGTTATTATTTAAAGAGTAATTTCAGGTACTATACAAAAATTGTGTAGATCACTTAGAAACAGTATTATTGTACACTTCATCAATGTTTTGTCTAAATAAACCAGCTGGCAGCTAGCTAGATAGTTTCTATCGAGTTCCCTAACATTTTTATTATTTAAATGAATTTTATTTTTAAAAGTAATTACGTGTACGTAGGTATGTCACGAACACGGTGTAATGCATCGGGACTTGAAGCCCGAGAACTTTTTGTATGCAAATGAGCATGAAAATTCTCCATTGAAGGCAATTGATTTTGGCCTCTCCATATTCTTCCAGCCCGGTATTATATATATTGAGTTTAATAATTATGCAGCTTTAATTTAATTTAATTTGTAACACAATAAAATTAATCTGGTGTGGTCTTTTATATTTATTTATTTATAAATTGGTGATAGGTCAGTATTTCAGCGAAATTGTTGGAAGTCCATATTACATGGCTCCTGAAGTCCTTAGACGAAATTATGGAGCACAAGTTGATATATGGAGTGCAGGTGTTATTCTCTACATCTTACTTTGTGGAGTTCCTCCTTTTTGGGCAGGTAATTAAGTTTTCTTTTTTCATCTTCTTTAGTTTGTTGATTTAGGTTAGTTTATTTGAGGATGAATATTTAAAAACAAATGGAAAGATTTCAGTTAAAATTAACTAGCAAAAAAAACACAAATAGAAAGTTTGGTATTCTTTACATCTTACGTTGCGGCATTCGTGGCGGCTTGTTACTCCGTTGCTCGGTCAATTTTGTATATTCTGTTGTTATTCATGGAATATATATAACTCTTTGAATAATGCTACAGACATAAATTATTTTATAAATATTTTACAAACTGCTGATGTAGCATATTTCATCTCAGCTTTTTATGTGGGGCCGAAGACTACATTAAAGCAATTTGTTGATCAATACGCTGAGGTGGAGTATGTCACATCAGTTTGTAGAATAGTTTGTGCCTGTAGCATTACTCTAACTGTTTTTTAGAAGTATTCATAGTATCCACTAGTTGTTGCGCTTACGATTAACCATTTTCGTGATTATATATTCTTTTTGTTGAAATGATTATTATTTTAATTTTTATTACCGTAATCTTTTTATCTTTTGTAACAGATTACAGTTTTAATATATTTCAGCCTTTTGACTGTTTGATAAAAAAACAAATTGAAACTAAATAAAAATAGAAAAAGCACTTCCATTATTAAAATTTACAGTTTAAGGAGGCTGATAAGTTGTACATTTATGCTGAATTGGTAAATTTAGCACGAAATTACTTTTGGTTACTTTGGTTGTCTATTTGTGATAAGTATATTGCCTTATATATTTGGGGTGGTTGTTCCAAGTACAGAAACTGAAGAAGGAATTGCACAGGCAATAGTCCAGAGTGAGATAGATTTTAAAAGGGACCCCTGGCCAAAAGTGTCTGAAGATGCTAAAGAACTTGTCAGGGGCATGCTTGATCCCAATCCATATAATCGGATGACAGTTGAAGAAGTCCTCGGTATGTACTTTATTTACAAACCAAAATATTTTTCATCTTAAAATGATAGTCCATTTTTTCTATTTGGACGTTTAAAAGTTCAAATACGTGAGAAATTTTTCACGTTCCTCATTCGAGCTTTCTTGACCAATTATCCGTTTTCGGGAGTTGGCCCAATCGCGGACAATTACCTCGGACCAAGTTCAATATTGAAATAATTTCAGAAGTTTTCCCTGAGCTCCTAAACAATAGTGGAGGCAAAAATGGATTTGAATGTACCTTGGTGAATTAGGTTGTTAAGTGGGTTTGAATGCCGATTTCCAAAATCAATCTACCAAATCTCAATATATCCCAATATATTTAAGTGAATTGTGATTTTGGCCACTCATTCTACACAAAAGAGTCGTATTTTAACTCTCTGAAGTCAATTTGCGAATTCTTTAGATTTAAAATTGATGCAACTCATTTCGTGTTGAAAATGATAAATTTTGTAAAGATTAGTACGTTAATATATTAGTTTATAATGATTACAATTGTATAAACTAGAATCAAATGAGAACCTACACTAGTACAAAAATGACCTTTGGACACGGTTGAGAAAAATTAAAGGGACACGGTGGCAGCAAAACCTGTGACAAAAAAATTCTTTAAGAGTAATGGTCACGAAATTAGGTAGTCAAGTTTAGGTACGATGATTCACCAGGACTAATATCGATATGTAATTTTTTGGTCACGGTAGTTTGTAGTTCACGCAGCCTGTAGACACGCAACATGTGAAACGAAAACCCGTATCTAAAAACGAATAGTCACACTTTAAAACCGTATCCAAAAGTTATTTTTGTACCAATGCTATCACTTTTTAATTTTAGAATCACAAGTTGATTTCGCAAAGTCAAAACGAGACGGTTTTTTGTAGAACAGAGATAATATCAATATTGTATCGAAACTAATTGATCGGTTCGTCTTCGTATGAAGGACATCGTTGGATCCAAAATGCCAATCACGTTCCAAATGTTCCTCTGGGAGAGAATGTGAGAACAAGAATCAAGCAATTCTCTTTGATGAACAAGTTCAAGAAGAAGGTTCTCGGCGTAAGTTAATTAATTGCGTGCCCAAAATGTACCAAAATTTAAGTTTCTTGAATTTATTGTTTGTTTGTTTTTTTTGCAAAATTAAAATTAAATTTTCCTTTTGCTAAAAAATAAAATATCTAAATTTTCATACATTGCAAAATAAAATAAAGGTGGTAGCAGCAAGCTTGCCAGCTGAGGAAGTACATGGGATCAAAGAGATGTTCGATATGATGGACACTGACAAGAATGGAAATCTGACATTTGAAGAGCTAAAACTTGGTCTCAATACTACTGGCCAACATGTTCCTGATCCTGATGTTCAGATGCTAATTGATGCTGTAAGTTCACTAATTTCTTTCCACTTGCAATTTCCTTGAGTTTATACATACATTAGTTGGGCCCAAACCGAGTTTTGGATAAGAGCAATTCACAGTGTAAAAGTACCAGTTGGGTCATCTTGACGTGGTCAACTTAAAAGTGGTTTCTGATTCCAAGCGGTTTGAACTGAATAGTTCATTTGGGTATGTAAAAATGAGTTGCGTTGATATAGCATAGAATTGTATTTCAAATGACCTTTACAGATCCGGTTATTATGAAGTTAACTTCATAGTAAGTTGATCAATTGACCAATACAGTGCTGACATGCAGAGGGAGAGATCACCTCTCAGCTTGCGTGTCGACACTGTATTGGTCAATTGACCAAAATTAACTTCATGCTAATCACTCCCGACCTTTACTATACAAGTGTTATACAATTGCAAATCTCAGCTATACAAATACAATTTGCCTCTCTAGGATTTTGGAAATGAATTGTCCAAATCCAAATCCCCCAGTTTTGAATTGTCCAAATCCCCCAGTTTTGGATAAGAGCAATTCACAGTCTAAAAGTACCAGTTGGGTCATCTTGACGTGGTCAACTTAAAAGTGGATTCTGATTCCAATCAGTTTGAACTGAATAGTTCATTTGGGTATGTAAAAACGAGTTGCGTTGATATAACATAGTGTTGTATTTCAAATGACCTTTACTATACAAGTGTTATACAATTGCAACTCTCAGCTATACAAATGCAATTTGTCTCTCTAGGACTTTGGAAATGAATTGTCCAATTTAAACTGCCTGAAATCCAAATCCCCCAGTTTTGGATAAGAGCAATTCACAGTCTAAAAGTACCAGTTGGGTCATCTTGACATGGACAACTTAAAAGTGGATTCTGATTCCAAGCAGTTTGAACTGAATAGTTCATTTGAGTATGTAAAAACGAGTTGCGTTGATATAGCATAGAGTTGTATTTCAAATGACCTTTACTATACAAGTGTTATACAATTGCAACTCTCAGTTATACAAATACAATTTCTCTCTCTAGGACTTTGGAAATGAACTGTCCAATTTAAACTGCCTGAAATCCAAATTCCCCCCAGAAAATCATGACAAGGTGTAGGAATGTGGTTATACATTTTTAGTTGGCGACTTTGATCACTTGAAGTTTGAATTTGTTCATTTTTGTGCTCTTTATGTTCATTTTAATACTTGACCAACTTTTTTGTTTTTGTGCAAAAATGAATTAAAGGCTGATCTTGATGGAAATGGAACACTCAACTGTGAGGAGTTTGTGACCATTGCGGTGCACTTGAAAAGGATTAGCAGCGATGATCATCTCAGGCAAGCGTTTGACTCGTTCGATAAGAACAAGAGTGGCTACATAGAGTTTGAAGAGTTGAGAGAAGCTTTGTTCGACCAAGGTCTAGGCAATAACAATGAACAAGTGGCCAAGGACATCATATTTGATGCCGATTTGGATAAGGTAAGTCCCTCAATTTTGTTTGATAACTTAATTTTAGACGTAAGAATTGAGCGCCAAATTTTAACTAAATTTCGCTTTCGCTTTCATGAAATTACAAAGGTGTTTTAATTCCAATTCTAGAAAACGGTATTGGGTTGGCAAACCTACCATAATCATGAGACCTTATGTAGCTATTAGATCTTACACGATTTATTTTAAGATTTGACGATCACGATTTAAAAACGCAACTATTTTGCCACCTCATAGTATTGTGGAGGGCTGTGTATTTTTAAATTGTGACTATTAGATCTTGATGTAAAATGTGGTGGTCATATGCTTATAGTCACCGTTTGATATGAATCAAACGCCTCTATATATGTGTATACATATATATATATAGGGTTCGTCTCTCCAGCGAATCATAGGAAGCGAACTAAAAACGAACCAGCTATAGTGACGGTTTTTTCCGTTGCTATAGCATAGAAAGCCGATTTTTTATGTTATAGCGACGGAAAAAACCGTCGCTATAGATAGTTCGTTATTAGTTCGCTCCCTATGATTCGCTGGAGAGTCTGACCGTATATATATACATATACATATATATATATATATATATGGATAATGATCCATATTTAAAGTTAGATAAGAGTCTCAATTACCCAATTCATCTCTAACTGTTTAAAAAAAATCGAATGACTTAAGATTTAACATGTCCGATGCGGTTGGGATATGTCATCCGCACAACTATTATGCGGATGGAAACCCAGAATTTATATCACATCCTCACAACTATTGTGCGGATGTCCACCATCCGCATAATAGTTACGAGGATGGAAATAATTACAGTTTTTGGATCACAAAAATGAATGATGGAATCTGCATTTAACGTATGGGACTCTCATCCAACTTCAACATTGTTTGTAGCCAACAGTCTGTCAAATAGTTAGGCGGACGATATTTCTAACTTTGGATTACACTACCGTTCATTAATCCATTGACGAACGTTGACTTTGAATCATGCCCTTAAATGTATACAAACACAATAGTATTGCTATACAGGTCTACTAGTAATCTAAAGCCAAGTATTTTGGTTGTTGAAATGGCATTAACAGGATGGTCGGATCAGTTATCAAGAGTTTGCAGCCATGATGAAACAAGGCACGGATTGGAAGTTGGCGTCTCGTCAGTACTCGAGAGTAATGCTAAATGCACTTAGCATGAAAATGTTCAAGGAAAAATCTAAGAAAATAAATTAGTAACTTCATTCAAAGAGTTGAACTTAACTTAATACATGCAACACTCACCCCCAAGGATCAATCAGATCAATCTATGAAAATGATTTTGAGATCATGATTCTTTTCAGTTTGGGCGTTTTCAAATAATTTTGAGATGGTGATTCTTTCCAGTTTGGGCGTTTTCAAATAATTTTGAGATGGTGATTCTTTCCAAGTTTGGGCGTTTTCAATTTAAATATGCTATATTTTAACTTTACCTTCTATTAATGGTAAGAGGTAAGAGGTAAAAAATAATAATAATAATTAGTAGAATTAACATGAATGACACAATATGTAGGGGCTGTTTGTTTAGTACTGAATACAATTGAATGGCTGAATCGGTCAGTCATTAAGTGCGTTTGATTTGAAAAAAAATCGTCTAAATGGCTAAATCGATCAGATGATTGAGCTGAATCGGTCAGTCGTTAAGGTAGTGTTTGATTACATCTTAATGCATCTTAATAGCCCACCTCTTAATGCATTTTAACAACCCATATCTTTGTATTAAGACGTCCTCTGAATAGTTTAGACTCGTATTTGTATCTTAACTATTTAAAGGACCTCTTAATACAAAGATGTTGACTCTTAACACAGATGTGGGCTTTTAAGATACATTAAGAGATGAACTGTTAAAATGCATTAAGATGCAATCAAACAAGTAATGAACAGCTGAATAAAGTAAAAAAAATAAAATATATATATTAACTATTATATTAAGTAATATTAAATAAATTTACAATAATTTTGAATTTTTTCAGAGGAGTAAAATAATAAAATTATGTTATTTAGATATTTTAGACATATTAATTATCAAACAACTTTTTCCATTCAAATTGAGCTCAATTCAGATTCAAATTCATTCAATTTTTATCAAACACCCCCTCACTCTATTAAACAGCCCTGTCAGTCAGTTTTTAATGCCCAACCTTACCAACCCAGGAAGGAAAAAACCCTAAAATCCAACCACTTCATAAGACAAGCCATGAATCTTACAAAAATGGTTATATGATCTAATCAAATTTTAACCATTTCTACAACCAGTGTAGCTTTATTCATGAGATTCCATTGAACTTGATCTTCAACGAGAAACCAGAAGAAACACAAAACAAGTAAATTTGCATTGCATATAAATATATAAATATCAGTTGCAACATAAGTTCAAGAACCTAGTAGCAACAGAAGTTCAAGAACCTTGGCCTTCATAAATTATGGCTGGACATGTAGACGACACTATATACAAAAGACCAAATTATAAATATAAACCTCCCCCTTTCTTTTTCCCATTTCACTACAACAAGCAGCAGCTCCAAATCAGGCTGCTAATTCATCCTTAGTTCTTTCTTTCCTGCATTTATTTCACCACCACAGTTGCAAATATCAGTAAGCAATCCTTTAGATGCACACGCTTCAATTTTCTTGCTTCATGAGGTATTTCAGTGCAAGAAAAAGTCATGTCGCAGGAAGATACGTGTAGAACATTTCATCTGCGTTGATGGCACATTTGGCATGTTGATGCAAACTTGGAAACATTCACATAAGTGCAATGATCGCAAGCCCAATTACCCGGATCATCCACGTTTTTGCCCGACCCTACAGTACGAGAAGACGCCTTTCCCTTCCCACCTTTCCCTTTGCTACTCCCTGCAGCGGATTTTGAGCTTGTTGTTTTGCTACAAGCTCCGACAGAATCAACGTCTGATAGACCATTCTCTAGTGCTCTAACCAAGTTTTCAAAGTAATTGCGAGTCACACTGTTGCATTTTCGAGTGCTCGTCAGAAATATAGTTGAGTTTACAATAATTAAAATAAAAGAAGCAACTTGGCACAAGAAATAAAATAAGGTCAAATTAGTCTATAAAAGTTAGAGAACAATGCCAGAGCTTTAGTTGACACAAACATTTAGATAAATGGCCAACTAGAGGGAACTCTGCATAATTAGCTTCCAGCTAACCTACCATGAACCAGGTATCAGATTCATGCTGGCATTTCAATAGATCAATTACATAATTTTTTTTCTTTATAAGTTGAATAGATCAATTATATCAACAATAACAGTGACTGTAAAAATGAGACCAGGCATAAATTTAAATATCTAAAGGACACGAACACATGAAAGGGCCAACTTGAGTTTCATACACAGCACACATTCCATTTAGTGTATGGCTTATGGTTAAGCTATGGTTCAGGAGGTTTATACAAGGATCTTATAAAGTATTCAAAGTTCAAAATTTTGTATTTAGCTTGTTTCCAAAATTTAGAATATTATTGAACTTAAAGACTTACCCTAAGCGTCCAAGGATAAAAGTTCACATCACCTCTTTGTGTGTAGTCCCAAGTTAAATGTCTACTTACATGTAGTAACCAATCTTTTGCCTAACTTTTCCTATATTACCCTACAATTTAATGTCTAATATATATACTCTCTCTCTCCAATTTTATTAACCATGCCAGTAATGTGCGCTAAAGGGAAGAGAAAGGAGCTACATGCACGGTTACGAGAGTTCGAATTTATTAGACAAGGAATCATTGAATTGCATTGGTAATCACGATCAGAAAGAGAAAGGGAAGAGTGAGGAAGTCATATATGCATGGCCTATATGAGAGTTTTAATTTAGCCTTTAGATCGTATTTGAATATATTACCACAATAAATATAGACTTTAGCAATTTTCAATATAATTAAGTCCTATTATGAGAGTTTTAATTTTAAGTTCTAGAAACATTTAATATGGACAATTTTGTCATTTATTCCCTTCCCTTTCTAAATACGCGCAAAAGTCAACCATGACTTTTATCATGGGACAGGGGGAGTATTCGACAGAGTTACAAAAATCGCTAGGCGGACCAAGGCGTTGCAAGGGGCGTCTAGCGCTTAAGCGGGGATTAATCGGACCTAGGCGGGGATAATTATGTAGGCGCCCACAAAATCAGGGTGTTAGAGAATCGCCTAGCACCTTGACGGAGACTTTTAGAACACTGGTATTCGAGTATTAATCAACTTGCTTGTGCTTGACCAATATAAGTTGAACAATATTCTTGTTCTGCTCTCCTCTTTCTTCTTCTCTAAAGCTACCAGGGTCCAAATTAAAATAGATTCCCCAATAACAGCTCCCAACTTAATCCCCAAACTCTACTAAACAACCCCAGGGAGATAATGAACCTACTTCCACTTGGTGTACTTTAATAACTACAAATAAATTCTTGCACACAATTACCTAGTCAATCCAGCTAGCTTTGTACGAAAATTATTAAAATCATCTGATGTGCCATCATTAAGGTAATTATGTAGCTCCTTCTCCGCACACTGATGGAGCCTTTCCAAGTTAGCCTCAGCTTCACCTGCTCAGAAAATAGAATCAAATACAAAACAATAACTAGACCAGAACAAAACATCCTAGTAGAATATTTGGTTTAAATTGAGAGAAAACAACATACCTTGCAAGTACTCAAAAAACTGCCTCTTGGCAACTTCATGCTCTGGCAAGTAAAAACCATATGCATATGTCCATTTTAACACTCGCCTACACTCAACAATCTGCAACCATAAAGAATGAACATCGAATATCATAATCATAACGCAAACAAAATGTTTTAGCGCATATTTATCTACCATTTAACAAGGATACTATATTTATTTTATCAAATTTTATTTCTAAAGTTTATTATGTGTCGTAAATAATGTCACAATCCAATTACAAGGAAGTTCAAACTTCACAAAAGAAACTACCTTATCAATGGATTAGTGACATCACTGAAAAACTCCTAAAAGACTGCCATCACATCTCTCCCCCCCCCCCCCCACCCCACCCCACCCCACCCCACCCCACCAAATAAAATGACCCTCCAATAACAACATTCTAACAATGCTAGTAGAATGCCTTGGAGGAACCATCCAGAACTGGTGATTTATCATCATCACAAGAATCCAACACTGAGACCACAGCTTCAGAAAAAAATGTCTCTTCACCGAGCCCTGTCCTATACTAACCGAGTTGCAATCCATGCCCTTTATTATCGCTTGCCACTCATAAAAACTCAAGATAACAGGGTGTAATCCGACTCATCACTCAATCAGTCATCACCACCTTCCCACTGACCCCTCTGACATTGAGTCAACCTTTCTCTTGTAAACAAACCACACAATGTCTTGGCCCTCCCACCACCTTAATCACCATCTTTTTGTTAGTCTTGCTCACCCCTCTCACATTCCAAAATAAAGCTAGAAGTCTCATCTGAACACAATAGCATTCCTTCCCACATGCTTTCTTTCTACACCCCCCCCCCCCCCGGCTCCCCCTTCTTCTACACAAAAAAGAAAAGAAAAATCCTACTCCCCTCCCATATGTCAGGTAACAGTATTTACTGTTTCTCAACTAGAATTGAAGTTGAAAGAAAAAATTGAAAAAGATGGAATACATGATAGGCTAATTACGGATTGCCTGAGCACCTAAAGTCCATTTTCCCATTGTAGTATAGTATGGCCTCGAAAAATCAACCCTTCAACACCAGCAATTTAGTTCTTATCAAGAAAACCGGTTATAAATAAAATATTTATTGCAAACAGGTAACCTTTCATGAATACCCTTCATTTTATGGACACCCATGTTCCACATTTATCCATTACTTTGAGCATTACAGTGTCCAAAAACAAAGCTTAAAAAGTGATTCTTCAATCTATGTAAATAAAAACTCATACTTGGAAATGAACACAACCTTTGGGATGAAAATCCTTACTAATATTTGAAATTGCTCATGTACGTGTTACTTTTTTAAATTCAATGCAACAATACATAGTAATGAATGGTAATTGAATTGCAATTTAACAACGAAGGAGGTTTAAACGTACTTGTAGCCAGGCTTCTATTACAAACTTCAACTGTGACTCTGGTATCTTCTGTTTTTCACTAAGTTTTTCAAGCTGAAGAGAAATTATATATACAAAGAAAGTATTCATGAGATCAAGTCATAGAAAAAATAAAGCAGCACTTATTTTGTAGGTAGCAGATTTTTTAATGTCGAATCATGGAGGAATAAAACCACTCAGTAATCCATTCTAGAACAAATATCAGCTGGTCTTACTAAGAAAGATCACCTAATGAAAAATACCTTGGCAAATAAACATTCTGCTGGAAAATAATTCAGTTCATTGAAAGAAAATCATGATATGATGATTTCCTATGATTTGCATGTGTAATGTATATTATCTCCCAAAAAATTATAAGCAGATTTATCATAAGAAATGTCCCCTTAATCAGCTAAAACAATGCATTCAGTTTTCTTTCTCTCTACATTTTGCAAAGTTCTCAAACTTTCAGCGACTTAAGTTTAAGATATATAGCATTCAATATTAAAAGGACAGGGTCGCCTCATCAATCAACTAAATGCAGACTTAAAACACTCGCGATGAACCCAACAATAGGAAAGAAAACTCAAGTTGTACTAATTGAAGTTCAAAAACAGGTAGTGAAAGTCGATAAGAAACTCGTGGAACATAAAGATGACCCTTACACTTACATGCACAGTTTGCATTTGATTTAGATCTGCAAGTGCTTTTTGCCTTGACTGCAATTGAAAAACACAAAGGTGTCAGACTATTCACCAACTAATTATATAGATGAAACAGAATAGATATCTCAAACATAAAAATCAATTAACGAAAAAGGATTGTGCAAGTGTGTGAGTTGGGGGGAAGTCCAGAAGTAATTTTAATCCAGTACTTCTTCCCCTTTTCCGTTTCCTTAATACAGAAAACCAAGAACAGTGCAAAGCTGATTTGCCTGATTGTTTTCCCTTCTTCTGATGCCTATATGGCTTAAATATAGTACATATAAGATAGTAAGTACGTTAGTATTACCATGACAAGAGTCTTTCCTAACATGTGGGCATGTGACCCAAAAATAGTAGTTAGTTAAGGGGCATTTTTGACTTGGTATCAATTCAGCTCTATTAAGAGGTGATTGACAGAAGAATGATATGAAAATATGAATCAATTCTCTGATATTTGTCAGCTCAATGAGTCACACACACTCTCCCCCTGTCCCATTCTTATCCAATCTTCCCATCTTGCCCAAGTTTTCTTCTGAATTCTCTCTCTCTCTGTGCTGAGTTCTGACAAGAACTGCATGCAAGGTTCCAACCACACAGTTATGTTTACCACCGAAATTATCCACAATCATACTAACTTGACTCATTGGTAGAACAATATGACAGGAAAATATCCAGCAATTGTCCAGCTTATGCTTATCCAAGATCTAGTGAAGTAATTTTTGAGGCAACCAGCTGGAAGTTCCAACTATTTCAGGTACATTGACGTTGTATGCAGAGTAAACTATTAAATAGAAATGCTCCAATTCAAATTTTAGATACAAATATTACTTTTAAGGGAGACACAGGACAGTGAACATAAAATTTCAGGAAGAGATGGAATCTGAGATGGGCACTAATGCTACTAAATACTAAATGGGACACATTTAAATAAGTTTCAAGGCCATATAATAGCATATAAATGGAGATCAAGTGACAAGCTTGTTCATACCGATTGGTTGGTAGCCCACCGTTCATAATAATGAGTATATCTCTCTAAAGAGTTCTTAGCCATCTCTCTTCTCCTCTCCGTTTCATCATACTGCAAAGAAGAAACATATTGGGAAATGGTCGTCATTAATCATTCTCAACATCAAAGCATGGAAGTTCACATAGCAACAAAGAAAATATTGCTAGACAACTTAAGCAAAATGTAATTGGATCCAATACCGCTCCCTCTTGCTTTGCTGCCTCATAACGATTGCATGCATAAAACCCACCAGTCCTCTCGCCATGATCAGACCACGCACCAAGGCATAACCTGCACACACAATGGTTAAAGATTATGAGATCAACAAATTGATAATAACAAAATCAATTATTTAAAAAAGCCTAAAGCTGAATTATTGTTATTATAGCAAAAGCAGTACGATCTAGGGCACAAAGTTTCATTAAACAATAAAAACTAATAGACTACTAGAGAGGAGTGAAATCTTGAACCGAATCAATTGAAGAAAGCATGAATCAAGGAGAAAAAACATAAATAAAGTTAAAAGCACGCAACTAAGGAAACAAAGCTTACCAGCAGAACTCAAATTTGCAGGGTGGTGTGCAAGTCATGTGCATACAACCTTGGTTTTTCTCAATTGGTCGCTTGCACTTCGGACAAGGCTTGGAATTAGCAAGTATCCTGGGTCATTACACAATATCTTCAGCATTACAAAGGATGTGAAATATCATTAAATTAAGAAATCCACTAATTCTGATGGTTCAACATGAACACAGTAAAGTTCCATTTCACTTGAATGAGAAAAACTTATATTCATAAAGGCCTTGAGGAAACAACGACAAATAAAACTAAAGGAAATTTACTTTTCAAAATTGCATAGCTTATAACCATTATTCTCAAACAAATCAAAACCACAAAAACATATTATATGTGTGTCTGCATAAATATCTAAATACATGTGTATGTGTGTGTTAGTGTATTATACACTAACAATGATAGTTGAATGTTACATGCACAATAAATAAATAAAAAATCTTAAGCACAATGGGATATCATCACAAACTGCCAGAGAAGATGAATTCAGCTGAGAGAAGGAAAACATCAATTAGAAGGCCTAGCACTAAATAAAAAATCATAATTTCAAAGAGAGTCAACAGAGTTTCACAGAATAAGAACTCAAATACCAAGTCAACAGAGATCTGAATAGCATAAAGCTAGAACTCTAAAACTTAAAATACCATGGATAATCATCATGAACATTAAACAGAAAGAAAAACGAAACTATAAAATATCCGTAAGAAAACTAGCAAGCATAATGACTTTACCAATTCATGTTTTCAGACTCTGCGGTGTTTTTCAATATCCACTTGGCCACAGTTTCGCAGTCCACCGGACGATGAGCTTCCTCTGTACACTGCAATATCAGTTCCGATTATCAAGCTTCATGGTCTATCTGCAGTTAATAATGTAACCAAGAGCTAGAAATTTCAAACGGCTCCAGGAGGCTTACATTCCAACAAAAGCTATATGAGCAAAGGCAAGAAACGTCATGGATTACACTTCCAACATCAAATTCTACAGCACAATCACATCCTGGGGCAGGACACCACTTGGTCTACCAAAAAAAAAGGGAACATAATTAATATTGCAGACGGTAGAAAATGGAACAACTTGCATCACTGTTCATGATGTCAGATACATGCAAAAAAACAATAGAAGGAACAAAGTTATATCAAGATGCATGTATATTCTATGGGAAAGTTAAGAGCACTTTTGGAGATTAGAAACAAAGCCTCTCAATTTGCAAGGCTAAACACTTCTTATAATCTACCACCATACTCAAAATCCCAATATATAAAAATAGACAAAACACAACTGTATTAAGGAAAAAAAATCAGAAGGTAAAAGCTACAGTACCAGTAGGTCTTTCCTCTATTAACAAATATAATACTCCCTCCGTCCCCAAAAGGATGTGCAAAATATAATTTGCACACATATTAAGTGTTAGTAGATAATCTAGAAAATTCTAGGATATTACTCTAATAGGATGATTTGGGGAATTGCATGATTAAAGGGAGATTGCATAATTAAAGGATGATTGATTTACTTTCCAAATATACTGCACTTCTACGCCTTTATAAAGGCTCTCTATTGTACATTGTAAGACATATAATAGAAAACAGCTTCCCTACTTTATTTCTCCACATGGTATCAAAGCTTGATTGATCTTGGCAATCAAATCAAAAGATTGTGCTTCCGCGCCGACGGCGGGTGTCATTTCTTTTTATTGTTTAACTTCATCTTAAAGAAAAAATAAGGTGGTTAGGGTTCAGTTATGGTTCTTTTGTTAGAGTTGGAGTTCTTTTTTATATTTTATTTTCTCATTTTCAAAAAGGTGACATGTTCAGAGTAATTAATTTCCTGGAAATATGTAACTGAGTTGTTGATTGGAGAGCATCTTCAATTAGGTGGTTAGAGTTCTTTTGTTAGAATTGGAGTTTATTTTACTCTCTTTTTTTCTCATTTTCAAAAAGGTGAGATGTCCAGAGCAGTTAATTTCTCGAGTTAAAATATGTAAATGAGTTGTTGATTGAAGTGCAAGGATTTTCATGGGACAGGTTAGAGGAACGTGTGTCCTTCGATTTGTTGAGAGGCTTAAGAGTTCTCCGTCATTGAAGAAGGCAAGGAGTCCTTCATCGTTTTGTTGAAAAATGTTCTCCGTTATTGCCTGCACATAATATCCTTGAAAAGTGGATATGAAGTTATGTATTGAAGGTAAGAATCAACTTTGGGCATACACATCATTTTTTATTTTTCTTTTTTTTATTTTATTCGTGCAAATTGAAGAGGGCCTCAATTTGAGGGGTTTATTGGAAATAAAATATTTTACTTTTAAGTTTGGTTTGAATCTTTTTAGCTTTGGAAGTATGTTTTGTAACAAGTTATAAGTCATAATATTAGACTTTCAGCTTAAGAGGGTGTTAGTAAATAATCTAAAGGATTCTAGGATATTATTCTAATAGGATGATTTGAGGGATTGCATGATTAAAGGGTTGATTGATCTATTTTCCAAATGTACTGCACTTCTAAGCCTTTATAAAGGCCATTTATTGTACATTGTAAGACATATAATAGAAAACAGATTCCCTTCTTTATTTCTCCACGTTAAGAAATGTGGAAGTAGACTGTGTTACTCGGACTCGGGTGCGGATGTAGGGTGCGGGTACGAATCTAGGTGTTGGACACGTGAAGTTAAAAAATAAAGGATACGCGGATATGAATCCGAATTTGGACACGGGTGCGGGGATACGGTATGTTATGATTTTTTAACAATAATGTTTCTAATTGTATCACCAAGTTTTTTTTGCTCTAGGGACTGAAGTGCAAAAATATAAAGAAACGGGCAAACTGAAACTGAAACTTCAGGGGCTGAAATGGAAGAAAACAAAACTACAATGACTGATATGTAATTTTCCAGGGGATATTTTGAACTTTCAGAAAACCTGAGACTAAATTAAAAAACTATAAAAACTTTGGGGTACCTAACTGTAATTTTTCAGGGAATATTTTATATTCCAGATCTGATCTCTATTCTATTTTGATTATTCTGCTCTATTTCCATCTACACGCCATGCGGGAGTAAGGGGCAATAGCTTGGGGGATGAAAAGATTTCAAAACTCTACAAAGATGAGGATGGTGGCGGCAACTCTAGCGGCAAGGGATGGCGGCACTGTTGTTTTACTTCTCCTCTTATCTTCCCTTGATTTCGTTTCCTCTCTCTTCTTCTACCTTTTTTTTTGTTGGTCTGTTTTGAAACACGAAAAGTGGGCTGTAATCTAGGGCTATTTGGTTTGAATGGGGGGGCAGAAATTTAGGGTTATCAGATCCGTATCCGGATTGAAAGTGCCGCACCCGACACAAATCTTGCGTGTCAGATCGTGTCGATGAGGGTGCTCCATCAGAAATAGGCGAGTCCGAGTAACACAGAAAGTAGAGGAAAGAGAGTAAAAAAGTTTCAAATTTATCCCACAAGATTATAAAGTGATGAGTACTTCTATTATCTATTTTTTTATACTAATGGATGTCACTAAATGACTAAGTTACCTTTCACTTTATGTATTTTATTTCATCTTTTTGGGGACAAAAATATTTGTACCTTCAGTCATTATTTTGGGGATGGAGGGAGTAACAACTAGAGTATAGAAAAGATGTTCATTATATTGTTGGATTATGCATAGGGGTAAAAGACATTATAAGTGAATAAAATCAGTCAATTAATCAAATAACTAAGCAGGCTAAATATACTCCAATTCCAAGCTAGTCCTTATACACATCAAATGTGAGCAAGGACAAAATAGCTATACTTGATGTAGGTACCACTTGGGATATTGTGTAATAAAGCTTGGTAGAAAAGCATGTGTTTATCCTTCTAAGTTAGCATAGTTCTATGAAACAGACGGATAAAACGACATGATGAGAGTATAAAATATAATTAGAAACACTAGAGCCCAAGGCTAAGATATGAATACCTTTCTGTTATCTTCAATATAAGATCTAAGAAGGTAACGATGATACTTCTCCTTATCTACATTAGACACCAACATATTGATCATATCTTGACTCACAGCAGCACTACAGGATGGGTCGGGACACCTCAGCGTCAAGCATCCGGGGCCATCATTGATAGATGTGCTAATATAAGCTAAAACAATAAATAGAGAAGTATAAAATGAGTATACATGATTTTCCTAGCATTTACACATGGTATTGCGAGAACAGTACTATATTATGACTAAAATTCCGCCAAAGTTCAATAATATTTTGCACAAATGAATAGAAGATTCATAGATATAATGTTAACTGAGGCAGAAGAAATTAGTTATCAAAACAAGCATAAGTGCATAACTGAAAATTAAGATAAACTTGGTTGTTATCTAAACCGGGCCTGGAATCTATTATAGAAATTCTAATTAACCAAATCAAGCATATACTAGAACTAAGGATAACAATGATGCTTATTCAAAGCTGGAGCAGGAGATGCTTAAAAGATAGCAGGCATAAATTTGATTTGACCATGGCATAGTGAAAAAGAAACAAACCTGCCCAACAAGTACAACAATATGGATGACCACAAGCGGCACTATCTATCTTATCTGGAGGATAGGTTTCAAAACAGATCCCACAGGTCAGCTGCCAAAAAGTAGAGATTTTAATGCACAGAATAAAAACAGGAAAAAAGAAGAATTAGAATTGACAAATTATCTTTCGTAATTGAATATTACTTCTCTAGAATTCTGAAATTTAACAAGTAGCTTGTCCACTAAACCAACAGCCTTGCGAACTCTATCTTCATCAGCAAACCATGCCTCGTGCACGTTATTAACATTCCTACATTGTCATTATCTTATCACATTCATTATATAATAATGAAAAGATATTGACATTGTAATCATAGCATTCAGCCCAAAATCCAAATGCATGCATATGCAGCCTAGTGATATTACAATTTACTAATTTGCAACTACTCATCACGATTTGGCAAGGTTAGATACATCAATTTAATAAAACCGGAATAAACCCCCATTCAACCAAAGATGATATTCCCTCGGTCCAAGTATTTGCACCCACGTTTTAGTGTTCTGTAAATGGATTTTAAGATGTGTAATGTGCCTAAAATACAATAATATAGTAGAACTGAAAATGTCATATATAAAAATAATGAGAACTTAAAAATATGTGAAAAATATAATGTCAATTGTGTTAGTAGAACATCTTAACGTACGTGCTGAACACTCAAAAAACAACAATTGGCCATATAAAGTTAGTCGGAGGGTGTACTATGTAAATGGTGGCTGACCAAGCATACAATCACTATAGTTAATAACACCAAAACATAATGCAATCACCATTTATATTGGCGCAACAGCATGCATGCAGCAACTCGTGGAATGGAAAGAACAGTAGAAATTCTTTCGATATCATCCTCTTGACGTTGTCGTATATCTTCTTCCTTCAAGATGGTATAATTTTTCTGCAACATAATAAAGCTCGTGAAAACCCAAGAGAAGAACTACAGAAACTGCCCGGACTCAGATGAGAGGAAAATGCAATCAAGAAGTTCATGCAACAAGAATATCAGGTAAAAGACTTGAGACCTCATTCAAAAATCAGAATTCAGAACAATTCTTATCCGCTAAAGCTTTTTTTTTGCTAAATATGGAGTATGATTTATTCTTTGACAACCAATGCACCTCAATTTACAATAAGGGCCGCCCTTCAGCTATCATAGACTCACAAGCCACAACAGAATCCTGACTGAATATCCATATAAACTTAACCCACGGCCCAAATTATATATACAAGATGAACTTGCTTAGAATATACAGCAGTATAATTTCTAATCAAACCTACCCAATCAGATATTAGAAAAATAGCCAATTCCAAAGTGGATCCAAAATGGAGCTTACAATTAGCAGAAATAACTCTAAACTGAATGAATTCAGCAGAATTATTCATCTACCATTAGAAAGGTATGACACCACCAAAAAAAAGAACAATTTTTTTTAAGTTGGCAACATTTCAACCAATTCAGTAGTTGGGAACACTCAGATAGATCATCCGCAACATTACATTATTGAACCAAAGCAACATTATAGTATCCCCCCATGCTGAAAACAAACCAAAATCAAATGTGTTATAATCACCATAAGCATGATTTATCAACACAAAAAAGGCAGAGCTGTTCCAGTCAACATCACCCCTAAAAATTCAATCAAAAACATTTTTTAGAAAGAAAAAAAAAACATGAAGATATATCACTATAATCATAACAAAATTATTTATCTTTAGACCATTACAAAATAAATGTTAAACTTGAGAACATTTTGGAGAAACCCAAATGATAATAAATGCACTACAATTACAATCATCATCACCACCATTCAGCTCAAATCCTAACATCACAACAAATACCTGGCCAGTATCCACAAAAAATACCCAACATCCATCAATAATCCTAACCTAATATCATCAAACTTACCTTAATTTACACCTATCGCACCAACCAATTTGAAACAGATAAGCTCAGCTCTAGATTAACAACAACAATACAAATTACTCGAACACCATAAATACCACAAATTTCAATGCAAGCATAAGTTATCCAATCACAGTAAATAGAACACAACACTACCCATCTTTAAATAAATCACTAGAGAATGCCAAATTTGAGAACTTTATGGAGGAATGACCTGCTGGATAATTAATAACAACAGCACAAATTACTCAAACACAATAAATATCACAGATTCCAACAGACAATAACACTAAATAAAACACAACATTGGGTTATCATTAAACAAATCACTAAAAAGTCCAAAGCTGATAACTTTATGGAAAAACAACCTGCTGGCGATTAGCTACGAGGGTCTCAGAGTCATCATCGGAGTCGTTATCGAACACGTAATCCGCACCGTCATCATTATCACTGTCCACGGCCGAATCGCTACTGTAGAAATCATCAAGAGACTCAACATCGTTCGCATCGTGCATATCATCCTCTGAATCCATCGAAACCAAACGAAAACCCTAGCAAAACCCTTGAATTTGATCAGCCCGATCAACTAGTCGGCAAATTAGGGTTATACAAATTATATAGATATATATATATATAGGTGATCGAAGAAGAAAAAGAAAGGTTTGAACTTTGAGCTTTTGGTCTTGGAATTTCTGAGCTGGAAGAAAATAATGAGAAATTGATAATGTTTGTGAGCAGTTTCAGAGCTTATATATAGAAGAGAGTTTGGTAAAGGACGAAGGGAGGTGACCTGAGACCTCCATATTTATTCGGGTCCTGAATCCGACTTATAATTGGAATTTGGTTAGAACGGCTTCTAGATTCCAAGTAGTAATTGGAATTGGGTTAGAACGGGTTTTGGATCCAAGTTCTTATAGACAAATTATTTAAGAAACTTATATTTTTACATATATTTTTTATATTTTCACATAGTCTTATCTCATATGAGAAGAAAGTGAGTCACACCTTCATGTGAGATGAGAAGAGATCATGTAAAAATATCTAAAACTCATGTTGAAATAGTGTTCCCCATTATTTATACCTAGAGTTGCAAACGAACCGAACCGAACTTTGTCGAAATCAAGCCGAACTCGAAAACTTTGTCAAACTGAACTCGAACTGTTCGCGAACAAAGACAAACCAAACTATATGGTTCGCGAACATGTTCGATCGAGCAATCGAACAAAACACTCTGTTCGAACTCGACTCAACTGGGCGAGCAAGTCGAACTCGAGCCGAACCGAATCGGTTCACGAACAGTTCGATTCGTTTGCAGCCCTAAAAGTGAGGTAAGATGTGGAGCAATATTTTCAGACCTGACGAGTTATAGGTTAAAGGCTTTTGGTCGACTTACGAATGTCTAATTATACTTGTTTTTAATTATCAGACATTCAGACCTAAGGGTGCGCAACCGGTGAATACTGACCCGAATCGGACCGGTACCGAAATTAGCCAAGTTTCGATACCGATGCCGGTAGAATAAATACCAAAAATTAATATAATTATTATTTTATTATTTTTATTATTATTATTGTGATGCCCCCAAAATAGATTCACACAACCCACTCTGAATCGTCAAAAATACACTACAAAATTCAAATACAAATATTTTTATTTACAACTATTATTATGTCGTGCACAATACGACCACCCATAAACTGTGAGTTTTAATACAAATAACAATACTCATACTCCTTATCAATGATACGTTACATAAAGGTACAATCAATAACTGTTTTAGGAATTAAAATATTTGAAAAATGCTCAAGAAAATCTTCGTACATGGGAGGCCATGCTTTTAAGTTATAATAGATATCATAGGACTTGAAAATTGACATTGGTTGACCCAATAGACCTCAAAGAAAAATGAGAAGATTACTATCCTGTTCATTCCAATGGTGGGTAATCTCTTGCTATAAAATTATCTTCATTGTCTCAAACTGAGGATTATATTATAAACATACTCTAAGATTATATAGGTAGTGCTCATAGATATAATCAGCAATTGGATGCGTACAACCATGTCTTATGATAACATGAAGTCGTATGTGGTTAGACATCTTGTATGATAGTGGTAACACACCCTTCCAAAGTCGGGTTCACCTCACCCTATTTGGGTCACAAAAATTAACTGTTAAATGACGTATAAAATACGACACCCAAATTTAAAGTTCTCAATACAATTATATATTGTCATGCTGTTTGATAATGTATTGAGAAATTTCAACGGTTACCGACCACCACTCTATTCCCTTGTTATCTCTGCTCCACCCAGGAACACTCTTATTACCTGAAAGGAATTGTGAAGCAAAATGGTGAGCACAAATAGCCCAGTAAAGAATATTATGACTAAAGATAATTAAATTATCAATAGCCTTCATCAGTAATGAATCAGATCTTTAGAACTTTAGTCATCAATAGGAAAAAATCTGATGAAATACAATAGACAACAAGTTTTAGATCAACAACTGCAGCGGAACAAGCAATCCATTATAAGAGTCAAGTAGAACATAATGTTTACTATCTTCTCCATGTTAAAAGTCCACCAACAATATTTCATCCCTGTAACATCAATCAACAGTTCCTGCCCACAATCATGTAAATAGTTTATGATCATAATTATGTTGATAAATTCCTCTTCGCACCCAGGACGAAGATAATTTTCATCATCTGTATTTACTTGAAACACCAAATATCATGGTTATACCAAATCACAGTTCCTGTTCAAAATCATGCTAATAAATTCATCTTTGCACTCAGGCCAAAGATATTCATTTGTAACATCAATGGTCTTGATCATACTAGTCTACAGCCTTTAGTAATAATCATGTCAGTCAATTCATCTTTGCACTACGGGCCAAAGATATTCAACAGTAACATCAATGGTCACGATCTTGTCAAACACATGCCTATCTTTGCACTACGGGCCAAAAATATTCAACAGTAACATTAATGATCATGATCATGCCAAACACATGTCCATCTTTGCACTACGGCCAAAGATATTCATCAATTAATTATTCATCTTTGCACTACGGGCCAAATATATTCATCAATCAATAATTCATCTTTGTACTACGGACCAAAAATATTCATCAATCAACAGTTCATCTTTGCACTACGGGCCAAAGATAACTTTCACCATAATTTAAGACTGAGGATGATGAAAAATGATATGAAGAACGAATCCAGTGAGATAAAGGATAAATATTAGATATTTATAATTCAATTTATCTAGAATTCAAGAATGAAGATTAAAACATGGATCCAATTTAAAGAATAAGATTCATAAATCAAAGATAATTAGGACAGAAAAATAAACTAATTTTTGTCGTGAATAATACCCCGTGAATAGTATCCAAATGAATAGTACTCGAATGAATAGTATTTTGGATGAATAGTACTCTTGTATGAATAAAAGATAATTTAGACAGAAAAAGAAACCAATTTTATCGTGAATAGTACTCCGACATGAATAGTACCCCGGATAAATAATACTCCGGCATGAATAGTACCCCGGATGAAAAGATTAAAATTTCCATAAGCAAATTCAGATCAATATTCCAGTGAAACGATATTAGATGAAGCGCAAACCTTAAGTAATTTTTAATCATTTCAGAAATTATAGAAGCAATACTTACCATAGTAAGTTTAAATTTAGGAATATGAAACGAAATATTATTACTTACATACTATAAAGTATGGAAGAAAATAATATTCCTTACGAATATTGAACGAAAATAACATCTTTTACGAGAAAAATAATATTTTTTACCTTAGTAGAATACTAGATCGAACTGGAATATCGGATATTATGTTGAGAAAATATTGCACTGTTATCCACACTCAAAATATCCGTATACTCACAAGAAATATGCTCAATAGTATAGAGAAAGAGTTTTCTAATTTTGGTGTGATTTTTATTTTTTAACTAAGCAACCTATTTATAAGAAAGTGCCAGCACACCAGGATTGACAATTTGAACTTACGGAGGATTTTCTTCAGCACACCACCTTTGAAAATCTCTAGCACACCAATAATGACAACTCCAAGTTGCCTCCACCCACATGTTATATATATATATATATATATATATAAACATTTATAATTATTAAAAAGAATTTCAATTTAATTTTCTCTCTTCCACCTCATTTTATTTTTATACCATAAATTTATTATAATAATGTCACCTTTTAAATTATAAAATTATACTATTATATTACCACATTATCCTATTATAATATAATATTATAATAATATATTTGAATGAATTATTTTATCGGAGAAGATAAAATGTCAACTTTCAACAAATGTCTCATGCTAAAAAATTCCTTCATCTATATCAAAATTGAACAGATATTTACTTATCTTATTTATCAACAATCAATTATTATTCACATTTAATATTACAGAATCACAATATTGACAACCAGGTCGTTCCCAAGAAAGAGGGAGCTTTCCGATAAGGATTTCTTCTTATTGGCGCGCAATTATATAACTTAATCATTTTTCTCAACATAACTTTCTAGACATTGACAATAATGCTATCTAATAATATTATTCAAATAATATGAATTATTCATTTAATAATGTGAAATACTATGCAGTGGTTATTGTGATAATTATTGAATCAATAATATAAAATATCAATGTAACAATTATTGAATCAATAATATAAAATATTAAACAGTAATTACTGTAACAATTATTGAATGAGTGACTTCTTACGTAAGAACCAATAATTTAAAATACTGTGCAATACTGTGTGCTACTGTGCAACAACGCGTATTACTGTATTTTTATCACCTGGTATTTCAACAGTTTAACGGTAACAGTTTTACCGTTATGTTTATAAAAATGTCATTTCTGTCGATTTCTATATCCGACAGTTATTCCGTTGTGGGGTCCACCAATGACTGCGCTGTTGTACGAATATTCTCAGACAAAAAGAATATTCCCCGACCAAGCGAATATTCCCCGACACAACAAAAATTTTATGACCACTTGTTTACTTTGTAAAATTTACACATATCACCCTTAACTTTAACCTTTTATTAATTTAATCATTTATTGAATAGAATAATAATTATAAGAAAATTGAATACTTTTATTTCATAAAATTCGGGGTCTTACAATTATTTTATTATTTTTATTTTTATTAATATTATTATTATTTTTGTTATTATAATCATTATTTTATTATTATTATTATTATTTATTAATAAAAAAAATAAAAAATTAGAAAATCGGTATATACCGGTACGGTTCGTTAATATTGAACCATTAAAACTCGTTATCGAAACCGGTACCGAAAAACCGATATATACCGATTTTTTTGTACCGAAATCGGACCGGTTATTTTTGTACCAAACCGGTCGGTTCGTACCGGTCCGAAAAACTGAAAAATCAAAAAACCCGAAAATTATGCCCACCCCTATTCAGACCTGACGGGTTAAATGCATGTATATAATGTTAAAAACAAAATTATAAATATGTATGCACATAAAATCAGTAAGAGTTTTCAAAACGAATTTATAAATATGTATGTTTATAAAATCAATAAAAATAATTTTTAATTTCAGCATATTTTATTTTTATAATTTCGTCAATAATTATATGTGTTATTAATTATCTTAAAACTCATTTTATATTATTAAAAAATTAAGTAAATTTTTATTTTTATTTTTTCTATTTGTTTGCTAATTTTTTTGATTTTATTTTATTTTTTAAAAAAAATATTTCAATTCTACTCAAGAGTTGCCACATCATACATGAGAGTTCTATGTTAACTTTCTATTTCTTATGTGGAATCTGATGTGGCAAACCCTTTAAAGTCAACATGATTTAATAAGTAAATAAAGTTTAGTTAGTTGACGGTAAGAAAAAAAATATATAATTAGGTATTTGTAAGTTGATCTAAAGTATAGTAATAAACAAATATTTAACCTTGCCGTTTATCCAATCAAAAAAGTTTTCGATGGGATGACATAAATGAAGTTTAAAATTTTTAATCTCATTAATCATTTAATGCGCTATTATTAATTGAGGAAAGATAAAAAAAAATATAACGTATGAAGATAATCAACTCCTCCGAAAAAGATATACCTTATGAACATAATCAACTCCTCCAATTCCTCAAATACTTGAAAAAGATATTATTTGTATAAAAGTTTGGTTCTAAAGGTGATCTACTAAGAGAATATTGATAGAAGAAGTAATTTTAGGTTTTACAAAACCTTGAATATCTAGCCCTAATCCTCTCTATTAACTTCTTAGGTTTTTAAGAATACTTGCAAAAAGATGCAATAATCTTTTATACAGTAAGACCCTTCTTATTTATAGACTAACCCTCCCTCCTAAATCTTACAAGATTTAGGATTTTAATTCAACTCCTAAACTATTTAGGAACTAAATAATTTATAATAATAATAAGATTACTCTTATTAATTTATAATTAGTATTTTTAAAATATTTAATTATAAATATTAAGTTATTTAATTTATTTCATCAATAAATTAAATATATATAACTTATTATTATTAAGCCAATTTATAATAATAATAATAATAATAATAATAATAATAATAATAATAAGACTTCTCTTATTAATCGTTATTAAACTAGTGACGTCATAAATATATAAAATTATATATTATTAGTAATTAATAGAATTTTAAAAAATCTCATTTTTTATAAACTAAAATATAATAAAGTTGATTTACAATATTATTAAAAGTGGTTAATTTTAATATTTTAAAAATTGGTACAAAAAAAATATTAAGAATAATAAAAAAATCGGTTCACCGGGTTGACTTAACCTGCTGGTTCGACCGGTGGTCAACCGATTCAATCCGAATTTTGACTAAACTGGTTGAACCCGGTTAAACTGAACTGGACATAGAACCGATTCATGATTCAACCGGTTGAACCGACCTGTCCGGGCGGGATCTAAAAACAGTGTTAAGTGTGGAGTATACTTTCAATTTCCAACCATCTTTCTATATCTATATAGTAGCTATTTAATATTGGAGTATTTTACTTATCCAATTTTTATAATATTTTAAATTAAAAATGTTAAATTACTATGTTTCAAAATTAGAGATATATTTGTAAAACAACGAATTTTAAAGATAATTTTGTATTCTCAAATATAGTTTTAGTATTAATTAGGAATTTTGTGGTGGTTTGATATTGAAAATAATAATATTAAAGTAATGTCAAATTAGGAATATTATGTCACTTTAAAGTCCTAAAATAGAAATGTATCTCTAATTTTAAAATGGACTAAAAAATAAAATGTAGCTTTAATTTTTGAATAGAGGGAGTATTTATTTAGTATTGGAGTATTTTCCTTATCAAAATTTAAAATATTTTTAATTAAAAATGTTAAATTATTTTATAAAACACAATTTTTCTCTTTTTTATTTTACTTAGTTAGAAAAGTAGAAGGTATGTAAGGTATTCAGTGATGATTTTTCTCATTTTAGGGAAAGAGGGTGTTTAACAAAATGATTTTTTAACAATAAGGCACTTAATTTTCTCAATTTTTTTTGGAATAAATCAAACTCATTTTTGCACAAATATTTGTGCCTAAATAAAGAGAAAAGTATTATACAGGTCCGATCATTTAAATTATTAATAATTAGATTTATTAATTTTTTATATCATTTTGTTACTATTCAGTACATGAGATAATAGTGCTTGTACACAACTATTTATGCATAGTTTGTACACATAAAATTACTCTATTTGCAAAATACTTGAACTTATATTTGACCATTCAATTTCAAGCCTTCCACCCGACAAACTTAGTTTACTTGCAAGTCAAATTGACATCGTAGTCACTAAAGAGCTTGAAAGCCCTAACTATTTTAAAGGCAGGAAGAGGTTTGTGCAAATCAGCACCATGGCAAAGACAATAAACAATACTGGCATCGACTTTCTCAGCCGCTCGGATAAGATCGTAGTAGTCACCTGGAGACTCCCACGCCGCCGTTCTTAATATATTGGTCGCATTTGAATTTTAGGGCATGGCTTTGTATAGGGCAGAACGGTTTTTCACCATAGGTAAAGAAGAAGAAAAGATTGAGAGACACAAAGAGAGAAAAAATCAATGAAAACTAGTACTTTTAAAGTAATTTTTGGAATCCATCTTAATAGATCAGAAGTTTTAGTTTGATTATGGAGAGAACTACTGACTTTTGGAATCAAATTGTGAGTTGGTTGAGTTAGTTTCACTTGATGCTTTTAATTAATGGGATTGTGTATAGTTAAAAATGATCCACGAATACATAAATGGAATATATGTAAGACCCCAACTTTTATGAGTAAAGATTTAATTTTCTTTATATATTATTTTAAAATAGTAAGGTGTTGATTTGATGAATGTGGTAAGTTATTGTGACGAACAAGATTTTTGTAATTTAATTTGAATATTTATTGAATTAAATAAATATTTTTGATGATTTAATTATTGAGTTAAATAATTAATTGATGAATTTGTGATAGATTAATTTAATTATATGTGTTATATTGATTAAATTAATGTGGAGAATTTTTCTATGCAAAAGTATGTGTTTAATTAAGCTTATTTGATTAAGTGAATTATTTAATAAGCATAATGTTATTCTAATTAATTAGAGATTTAATGATTTGACATAATTAATAAATGAGGATTTTAATTATGTGACTATGTGAATTATTGTGGAATCATGCTATTTTATTTAATTGATTTAAATAAGATTAATTAAAAGTGTGACATTATTAAACTATATTATAGTAAGTTAATTAAAATAAATGAGAAGGGATTCCTTAAGCTAGCCAAACAAGGCCTTAAGGGGAGTTGGTCAGTTAACCCACTATGGGATTAACCGACAACCACTCACCCTCTACATATATACGTATTATATACTTATATTTTATATAATATACATATCAGTTTACATGTTCATATATTCAGAAAGAATTTGAGAGAGAATTGTGAATTTAAGAAGAAGTAGAGAAGATATTAATCAAGTCTATATCATCAAACAGAGTTAACAGGGTAAATTCTTAACCCAGTTATACTAAGTTTTAAGCTTTCTATTTTACGTACTTTGAAGTTCTCTGTAATCGTCAATTTTGAATCATTGTTGGTTATATGATTTTATATGGGTTAAATTATGTTTATAACATGTTTTATACCATGTATACATAAATCACAGTGATCAATTTTATGTAATTACGTCTTAATTAAGTTTTTAAAACTTTCCATTAACGTACTTTGAAGTTTTCTGTAAAAGACTAAATTGATGACTTGTTCATGATATGGCTATATATATATATATTAATTGATGTTCATAACATATTATATGCCATATATGCATAACTTTCCGTGATCACACCATGGAATTTTGTTCATAATTGGGTTTTCAAAAGTTACAGAGTGTAGAAATTGTACATATGGCCCATATGGCCCTTACGTACAAAATTTACACGCCTTATACGTTTATTTAACCTAAATTGATACTTGCATGTAATTATGTACGTTTAAACGAACAAAATGGAAGTTAAACGAACGGATTCGGTGTTATAACGAATCCGTAACGTTGAATTTCTTGTTTTCCTTCAAAACTTTACAAAAAATTGAAAACAGTGAAAATAGATGCCTTGAATTGTGTAAATACGTGATTTAAAATGCTAAGATCATGCTAGAAATGTTATATAATGTTTCTGTAGAGTTTTTACATTATGGGTAGCCTTATAATTCATTACGTTAGTTTAATTTGGATTTATTTGGCCTACTCTGTGTGTTCATCGCGAACCAAGGAGTGCACCAGCAGGGGGACCCGCCCCAGCGGGTGTTCATGGGCATTAGGACTCGCCCCAGCGGCTATAAGGGCTGTCTGGGAGCCTTTTTTTTGGTTTTCGAGACTGTTTTGACCTCCTGTAGTAAAATAAGCATAACTTTTTCATACGAACTCCGATTAAGGCGATTCAAGATGATTCGGAACGATAACGAGTAGACCTACAACTTTCATTCTTTAAGTTTTTCAATTTGAAATCGTTAAAATGGGTAAAAATGACCATCTTTGTGACTGATGTGTATTCGGAGGCAATCGGAGGGCTTCGGACATGCACGCACACAAGTGTAGTGTTCTCGATAATAAAAGATGTTGTTTTAAGTTACATACATGAATATTATATGATTTAAAGTTCATGATTAATAAATTAAGTTATGGACATGTGTAAGATAATGTGAAGGTTCAAGTTAACAAACTAAGTGCGAACTTGAATATCGTAATTGTAAAACTTGATTATAATTGTTTAAAGGGCTATACATGTGTGATATACATGTTGTGAGTTTACATTCATGTTATGTGATTAGCCATTGAGTAATATTATAAATCAAGTTGTAAGTCGAACTTAAATGAATAGTTCAACAGTTAAACATGGTAGTTATGAAAACTAATCGATATCGTATACATAATGTAATGTGTAGGACGTTGAGGAAGTGAATTGTAATTATATTTGTAGCTTGTGCAAGAGGCAAGTTTCCTATCCTTAAACTTGTTTAATATTTTGCAAGTTTCCTAAACTCAAACTTTACTTTTTACATTGAGCAAGTGTTCTAAACTTTACCTTTATCGAGCAAGTTTCTTAAATTCTACGTTATTCATTTATCAAGTCGTAGACTTGTGTTCTATATCGAGCAAGCTCTTGTTCTTAATTGTTCAAGTTCAAAATTTCATATTAGATGTTATAACTCTTTTGAAAGCATGATTCAGATATACAATACTTATTCAATTGTATACTTTTGAGAATTTATTATTCGATTTGAGCATGGTTTATTGTTGAACCTTATAGGACTAGTGAACCCTTATCGATTCGACTAGTCCATAGTTGATGTACGTTCTAAATTCTAGAATCTTTATTGAGCTTATCCAAATCAAACTTCCTTTGGTGCGGACTCTGATGTCAAAATTGAGATGAACAACCCTGTAAAAGGGATTATTTACACTTTAGCGTTGAGATATTGTGCACAGTATGGTACTAAGGGCTGATCCCCCTAAGTACGAGAAGTAGAGTCCATAGTCTTATGACTGTTAAAGGTTTAAAGTATAAACACTTACAACCTAGGACATAGTTCAAGGTCTTATGACCCTCAGATGTTCTTTTGATTCCTGTTATTTATCCTCGAGTCAAAAATTGAGTTTTTTTATTCAGATGTCTTTGATTCACTCACATGTTATTATATTGTTGTCATATTATTATACTTGTGGGCAATCATGCTCACTCTTGCGTAATAATAACATTGCAGTTAAGAGCGAAAGGTCCGACGAGCCTTCTACTAGCAAAGGCAAGGGCAAGGGCAAGGTCAACAAGTGATGAAGACTTGTTGTTTATTTTATGTGTTTATGTTTCAGACTTATGTTAAAGTTGTGGAAGACTTATTTAATTGTTTATGTTATGCACAGATGTTTAAGGTTAGTATGACCTGGGATTGTATTTATTATTCAGATGTTGTAACCCCATAAGGGGAGGATTTATTTCTATCTATTGCATGATTTGCATTTATTATGGGTAGATAGATAGATGATATTTGTACAGTGAATACCAAGTCCTGTAGAAATTGAAATACCCGGATTTGGGGGTGTCACAGTTATGGGGTGATTTGTGCAAGTTTTACAAAATAAGCAAGTGGTCATAAAATATTCAATTGTGTCGGGGAATATTCGTTCGATCGGGAAAATATTCTTTTTGTCGGAGAATATTCGTACGACGGCGCAATCATTGGTGGGCCCCATAACGAAAATTGTCGGACGACAATGATAAGTTTTCTAAAAATAACGGCAGAACAGTTACCGTTAAACTGTTGAAATACCCGGTGATAAAAGAACAATAATACGCGTTATTGCACAGTAGCACATGGTATTACACATTATTTCGAATTATTGGTTCTTACGTAAGAAGCCACTCAGTTTCATTCAATAATTGCCACAGTAATTGTTGCATAGTATCTTATATTATTGATTTAATTATTATCGCAATATCATCTGAATAATATTTTATATTATTAAATCAATAATTGACACGACACAATTATTCATATTATTAGTTAGCATTATTGACAATGTCTAGAAAATTCTTTCGAGGAAAGGGTTAGGTTATATAATTGCGCGCCAGTAAGGATAAATTCTTATCGGAAAGCCCTCTCTTTCTTCGGAATGATCTGGTTGTTAATATTGTGAGCTTATAATATTAATTGTGAATAATTATTATGTGATGGATATTGGTTCAATTTTGATATAAATGAAGGAATTTTAACATGAAACATTTATTGAAAGTTGACATATTTTTCTATGGAATCACAATTATTTTCTCCGATAAAATATTCCTTCAAAATATTATTATAATATATTAGAATTTTTTAAATAATAATATTATTATAATATATTAGAATTGTTTAAATAATAATATTATTATAATATATATTTAAGCATGTGAGAAAAGGATGGAGGTAAACAAGTTGCTTTGGGATTTTTTTTTTCAAATTGAGTGTGCAAGTTCATTTTTTCAAAATAAATGTGTGCATTCCTTTCCAAGTGAATGATTTTCCTACAAACTATATTTCCTTAAGGGGTGGGCCCTCAACCAATAAGAAGTGAGGAGGTTAGGCAAGGTGGAAAATGAGAAGTTAGGCAAAGTTAGGCCTAGAGAAAAAAAAATAAATGTTAGGCAGAATGCTTTGTTTTTTCTCCCTCCGTTGCACTATAAATAGAGGGGTAACCCTCCTTCCTAAACACACTTTCAATATCAAAAATTCTTATTCTATAGTATTGTGAGTATTTCTTGTGAGTATTTAGATACTTTGAGTGTTGATAACAGTGCAAATTTTTTTCGTCATTATATCCGATATTCCAGTCAGATCGAGTAATATACTAAGGGGTATTATTTCTTTCGTATTCATGAAGAGAGTTATTTTATTTTAATTCTCGTAAGAGTTGTTATTCCATTCTTTATTATTCTGTTGGAATAACCTGTCTACGCGGTCTACCGCATGCATGGTGAAATCATGTTGTTATTCCATTCTTTATTAATCTGTGGGAATAACCTGTCTACTCGGACTACCGCATGCCTGGTGAATAACCCTTCGTATTCAGTTGTTATTAAATTGTGAAAATAATCTGTCTGAGCGGACTACCGCCTGACGGGTGAAAATTCAATTGCAGTTTCGTATATTATTTCATTTCAGATTCCTAACTCTAAACTTACTACGGTAAGTATTGCTTCTATAATTCTTGAAATGATCAGAAATTCCTTGAGTTTTGTGCTTCATCTAATATTATTTCACTGGAATATTGGTCTGAACTTTCTTGTGAAATTTTTATCTTTTCATGTCGAGTTACTATTCACGAGTTACTATTCACGATAAAAAATTATTATTTTTTCTTTCCAAATCATCTTTGGTTGGATCCAGGTTTTGATCTTCATTCTTGAACTCTGGATAAATTCTCTAATATTTGTTTTTATCTCACTGGATTCGTTATTCGTATTGTTTTCATCATCCTTAGTCCTAAATGGTGATATAACTGAATATCTTTGGCCTGTAGTGCAAAGATGAATGATTACTTGATGAATATCTATGGCCTGTAGTTACAATGATGAATAATTACCTGATGAATATCTTTGGCCCGTAGTGCAAAGATGGATAGGTGTTGAGATGAACATGACCAACTGGTGATACAAATGAATATCTTTGGCCGTAGTGAAAAAGATGAATATTTGATTCGAGATGTATATTAATTGATGTTACCAGGATAAAATATTAATGATGGACTTTTAAATCAGAGAAGATAGTAGACATTATTATCTACTTAACTTTTCTATTGAATTGTTATTTTCGCTGCGAATATTAATCTAAAACTTGTTGTCCATAATATTTTATCTGATTTGTTGAAGACTAACGATAATTTATTTTTCATTATCTTAGTCATAATATTCTTTACTGGGCTAGTTGAGCTCACTCTTTTCTTCCATTGTTCTCTTCAGGAAAGGAGAATATCGCGGGTACTAGTCGGGGAATGGAGTGATGGTCCGAGTTAGAGTTGTAGAAGTCCTCACTATTTTTTTTATAAAATAGTGTGATAATAAATGTAATGAGGACTTAGTTTGAATGTTTATATTTTTTACATGTCTGTATGACACTCACAGTGGTGTGGTCGTATTTTGCACGACCGTTTGATATAAAAGATTGTATTTGAATTCTGTACCATGTATTTGGCGACTCAGAATGGGTTGAGTATTAAACCTATTTTGGGGGGCGTCACAGTTGGTATCAGAGCTTAGGGATATGATCTCTGACGGAGATCTGGGAATAGAACTAGGAAGGGAGAGACGAGTAAAATCCTTCGATAGTGTGTAGGGCTGCAAACGAACCGAACTGTTCGCGAATCGGTTTGGTTCGGTTCGAATTCGATTCGATTTGAGTTCGACTTGCTCGCTTAGTCGAGTCGAGTTCGCACAGAGTGTGCAGTTCGATTGCTCGATCGAACATGTTCGCGAACCATGTGGTTCGGTTCAGTTTTTGTTCGCGAACAGTTTGAGTTTGGTTCGGTTTGGTAAGTTCGAGTTCGGTTCGATAAGTTCGAGATCGGTTCGAGTAGTTCGATTTCTTAATTACATGTTTAAATTATTTCTAAAATTATAAATACAAATAATTGGTTATTTCATATTAAATTCTAAAATTTATCTTATTAATAATTGTTAAATTTGTAGTTATTTTTTTTATTACCTAAACATTTTTTTTATTTTTTAAATAATTTATTATAAGTAAACTTTTTTATTAAATAATTAATAAATAATAATGTGTACTTCTTCATCTCTAAATTCTAATTTAATTAAAATAATTTTAATATTTTCATAAAATTTGGAACAATAATTGTTGGATTAATATAATTTACATTCTAAATAATTTAATAAATTATAACCCATGTCATAATGCACATAAATAAAGTCATTATCATCATGCAATGACAAGTTGACATTAATTAAAGAATGATACAGTATAGTTGCTTACATGTACATCAGTTATTGAAATTATTAAATCGAGATAAAAAATAGAGAAATCAAGTCTTCAATGTACTTATCGAGACTTTGGTAATAGAATAATAATCAGTCAAATAATTTATTGAATAATTTTGAAACTTTAAAAAACTATACATAAATTTGAATATCAAAAATAAAAACTAGATATTAAATTTAAAAATCGTAAAAAAATTGAATATTAATTAAAAATGACAACAAAAGAAATACATTACTAATATTAAATTGTGAGTTTTTGATAATCATTTGTTTGTAGACTCTGCTTGAAGTGGTTGTACCTTGAAGAGTTGAAAGGCTTTTCGATATTAATATTTGATTATTGATATTTGTAAATCAAATTTTTTCAAATACTTGTTAACTTTTAAGTTAATTATAACTTCTAATTTCAAAGTAATCATTTTTGATTTTGATCTTTTTGGATGAATGATGATTATCATATTTTATCTAATTTTTATTGAACACTTAGACTCTTAGAGAAGATATTTTTTTTATTTATTCAACTATTTTTTGCTTTAGAATTCTAAGTTTGTGTTCGTGAACAAGTTTGTGTTCGTGAACAAGTTTGTGTTCGTGAGCAAATTTATGTTAGTGAGCAAGTTTGTGTTCGTGAATAAGTTTGCGTTCGTGAACAAGTTTGGTGTTCGTGAACATAAGTTTGTGTTCGCGAACAAGCTTATTTTCGACTTGTTCGCGAACTGTTCGCGAACTCGATCATGTTTGCGAACAGTTCACCAATGTAAGAACCCAAATTTTATGAATAAAGATTTAATTTTTTTTATATATTACTTTAAAATAGTAAAGTGTTAATTTGATAGATGTGATAAGTTATGAGTAAAATGTGCAAATATTTCAAAATAAGGAAGTGGTTATAAAATATTCATTGTTGTCGGGGAATATTCGTTTGGTCGTGGAATATTCTTGTTGTCGGAGAATATTCGTACTACGGCGCAACCATTTGTAGGGCCCCACAACGGAATAACTGTCAGATATAGAAAGCGACAGAAATAACCTTTTTATAAAATAACGGCGTAGTTGTTACCGTTAGTACTGTTGAAATATCCGGTGGTTAAAATACGCGATGTTGCACAGTATTTCGAATTATTGATTTTACGTAGGAAGGCACTTACTCAATTATTGTTACAGTAATTACTGTTCAATATTTTATATTATTGATTCAATAATTGCATAATATTTTATTGGTTTAATATTTGCTACGTTGATATTTTATATCAATAATTACTACTTTACTATTTTATATTAGTGATTCAATAATTGTCATTGCACAGTATTTCAAATTATCAAATTAGTAATTCATATTATTTGAATAATATTAATTAGATAGCATTATTGGCAATGTCTAAGAAAGTTCTGTTTAGGAAAGGGGTTGATTAATTGCGCGCTAGTAAGGAGAAATCCTTATCGGAAGACCTCATCTTTCCTGAGAACGACCTGATTGTCAATATTGTAGTTCTGTAATATTATTTGTAAATAATTAATTGTTGATTTATATGATAAGAAAATATTTATTTTTGTGGATATAAAAGAAGGAATTAGTGCTGAGGTATTTTTATCAATATTTTGGTGTGAAAAATCATCTGTATGTGAATTTCGGTACATTTTTTGTTAGGAATTTAAAAAAACTTCCTTCTACAAAGTTGTAGAGAATTAAATTTCCTATGAAAAAGATATAGAATTTGTATTTTTCTGATAAAAGGGCTATTTATTATGAATTATTGAAGTCTTGGAAATAAATATTTTTATTAAAAACATGGGTGGGACCCACTTTTGTCATTTTGTGGGTTGGAAATGCTAAAAATTCAATTTCAATAGTGGTGGGCCTAGGATATTTCAAAGGTGGTATGCTGGAAATTTCTCCGAGGCTGTAATTGTCAATTGTGGCATACTAAGCATTTCCTATAAATAGGGTGCTTAGTTAGAAATGAAAATCACACCGGAGTCAGAAAATTTTCTCTCTATAATATCGAGCGTATTTCTTATGAGTATTTAGATACTTTGAGTGTGGATAACGGTACAAGTTTTCGTCCGCATAATATCCGATATTCCAGTCAAAACTACCCTTCTGTTAAGGTAAGGGATATTATTTTTGGAGTAAAAGATGTTATTTCCTTTCAATATTCATAATGAATATTATTTTCTTTCATATTCCATATTATGGAAGTAATAATATTTCATTTCATATTCTTAAATTTAAACTTACTACGGTAAGTATTGCTTCTTTAATTCATGAAATGATCAGAAATTTATTGAGTTTTGCGTTTCATCTAGTATCATTTCACCGGAATAATTTTCTAAACTTTCTCGTGAAATTTTTATCTTTTCATGTCGAGTTACTATTCACGGCAAAAAAATATTTTTTTTTGCTCTTGGATTGGATCCAAGTTTAGATCTTCATTCTTGAACTCTGGATAAATTCTCTAATATTTGACCTTTATCTCACTGGATTCGTTATTCGTATTAGTTTTTCATCATCCTCAGTCCTAAATGGTGATATAACTGAATATCTTTGGCCTGTAATGCAAAGATGAATGATTACTTGATGAATATCTTTGGCCTGTAGTGCAAAGATGAATGATTACCGGATGAATATATTTGGCCCGTAGTGCAAAGATGAACAGGTGTTGAGATGAACATGACCAACTAGTGATACAAATGAATATCTTTAGGCCGTAGTGCAAAGATGAATATCTGATTAAAGATGTATATTGATTGATGTTACAGGGATAAAATATTGATGATAGATATTTAAATCATAGAAGATAGTAGACTTCATTCTCTACTTAACTCTTCTAATGAATTGTTATTTCCGCTGCGAATATTGATCTAAAATATGTTGTCCATTATATTTTATCTGATTTATTGAAGACTAACGATAATTTATTATTCATCATCTTAGTCATAATATTCTTTACTGAGCGAGTTGAGCTCACCCTTTTTTTTCATTGTTCTCTTCAGGAAATGGGAATATCGCGGGGACTAGTCGGAGATCAGAGTGATGGTCAGAGTTAGATCAGTAGAAGTCCTCACTATTCTATAAAATAGTGGGATAATGATTATAATTAATAAGGAATGAATTTGAATGTTTATATTTCGTATTATATACGATTTGTATCGAAATTCACAGTTTGTGTGGTCGTAGTTTGCACGACCGTATGATATAAAAGATTGTATTTGAATTCTGTACCATGTATTTGGCGACTTAGAATGGGTTGGTATTGAACCTATTTTGGGGGCGTCACATTTGGTATCAGAGCTTAGGGACATGATCTCTGGCGGAGATCTGGGAATAGAACTAGGAGGGGAGAGACGAGTAAAACCTTCGCTAGTGTGTCCTACCTAAGCTTAATTGTTATTTAATTAGGTCGGTTGGAACATAGGGTTAATATATGATATGTTAATTTATTTGATTAACCCTTGTTTTGTGGCAGAATTTGAGAATGACAGCTGAAAATCTAAACAATGGAGTGAATGATACCGTTGAGACATCTTTAATCACCAACCAAGAGAACGTGCAACAGGAAGGAAACAATTCTCCTGTAAACAACCCTACCGAAGAAATGATAAATGACGGGATGTTTAGAAACTTTTTGCAGTTCATGCAAAATCAGACGAGGGAGACCCGTGTTCATAATACAGGTGGAAAAAACTAACTCGCGGCTTGTCACTGCCAAGCAGTTTATAGAGTTGAGACCACCAGAGTTTCAGGGAAAGCCAGATCCAATTAAGGCAGAAAATTGGATTAAGCAAATTACCAAGATATTTGATGTCTTGGGATGTACGGAGGAACAGAAGGTTCCATTTGCCACCTTTATGTTCCTGTGGAGAGGCAGATTACTGGTGGGAATCTGTGAAGCGTACCCTGCCTGCCGCACTCAAGATGTTTTGGGGGCGTTTCAGAAACTGTTCAATGACAAGTACTTTTCAGAAAGTATTCGTCACATGAAAGAAGTAGAGTTTATCAGGCTGGAACAGAACAACATGACTGTGTCCCAGTACGAGGCTAAATTCGCGGAGTTATCTCGGTTTGCACCTCATTTGGTGGAGAATGAGGAACGTATGACGCGGATGTTTCTGAGAGGTTTGAAACCTGAAATTCGTCAATACCTAATTTCTCACAAATTTTCTCTATATTCGGATGTAGTGAACATGGCCCAGCTATTAGAACAAGATAATGATTATGTTCAACCAAGGGACAACAACCAAGGTCGTACCGGCAGCAGTCATCGGAACAATGACAACCAGCAGGGAGGAAAGTATCATGACAGAAGCGGTAACCACTCCGGTGGTAATCGTGGCCATGATAATAGAAGAAATGAGTCGGGGGGAGATTTCAAGAAGAGAAGGTACAACAATGAAAACGTGAAAGCATCGACAGCAGCACCAACATCAACTATTTCTAGGGGAGGAGAATGACCGTCGATCGTATGCTATAAATGCGGGCAAGAGGGACACATCAGCCCCAACTGCACACAACAATCCAAGGTGTGTTATAACTGTGGAAATGAAGGGCATATAGCTCGAGTGCGTCCTGTAGCGAAACCAAGTCCAACAGGGATGGTGACTCCAAAGGCTATCCCTGACAAGTCAAAGTCAGTGGTTCCTAGAAGAGCTTTTGTCGTGACTGCCCAACAAGTAGGGAACCCGAACGAGGTTATTACGGGTAAACTGATAATAAACTCTTGCGAAGTTTACACTTTATTAGATACTGGTGCTACCCATTTTTTTATTTCACCTGCTTGTGCTCAACATTTGAACTTGACACCTGAGAAATTATACTTTGACTTATCTGTTAAAACTTCGTTGGGAGAAACCTTCGTTACATATACAGTTTACAAATCTTGCTCGATTCAAATTGGTACCCTCGCCCTACCTGTTGATCTTATATCTTTGAAAATACTTGCATTTGATGTGATTTTAGGAATTGACTGGTTGACCACTTATCATGCCAAAATTGATTGTTTTCGAAAGGTTGTTAGTTTTCATATTCCTAACCAACCTATTGTGCGAATTCAAACAACCAAACCACTAAAATCAATCAATGTTATTTCAACTCATAAAGCTATTCGTTTATTAAAAAACGGATGTCAAGCTTTCTTAGCCCATGTCACTGATCTAAACCAGAATACGTCAGGTTTGAATGATATTTCTGTTGTTAATGAGTTTCCTGATGTATTTCCTGAAGAACTTCTCGGTCTACCCTCGGAACGTGAAGTTGAATTCTTTATTGACCTTGAACCTGGTACAAAACCCAATTCTAAAACCCCATATCGATTGGCTCCTATTGAACTACAGGAGTTAAAGGTCCAACTACAGGAGTTGTTAGACATCGATTTTATTCGTCCTAGCACATCTCCTTGGGGTGCTCCTGTTTTATTCGTAAAGAAGAAAAACGGGAGTATGCGACTTTGTATTGACTATCTGGAGTTGAACCATGTCACCATCAAGAATAGGTATCCATTACCGCGTATTGATGACATGTTCGACTAGTTACAAGGTGTACAATTCTTTTCAAAGATAGATCTTCGTTCTGGATATCATCAGTTAAAGATTTAAACTGAGGATATTCCAAAGACTGCTTTCAGAACTTGATACGGGCAATATGAATTCTTAGTTATGTCTTTTGGATTGACTAATGCTCCTGCTGCTTTTATGGATATGATGAATCGTGTATTCAAGGAATATTTGGATCAGTTCGTGGTTGTCTTTATTGATGACATCCTCATCTATTCCAAAAGCCGTGAAGATCATGAGCACCATTTGAAGCTGGTACTTCAAAGGCTTCTTGAAAACAAGCTATATGCCAAGCTGAAGAAATGTGAGTTCTGGCTTGAGGAGGTAGCATTCTTTGGGCACGTGGTATCAAAACGTGGAGTATCTGTTGACCCGACGAAGATTGAAGCAATACAAAGTTGGCAGCAACCGAAGTCGGTGACCGAAGTACGTAGCTTTCTGGGCTTAGCTGGTTATTATCAGGAGATTCATGGAAGGATTTTCTCTAATTGCTACTCCATTAACTCAGCTAACTCGGAAGATATAAAATTCGTATGGAACGAGGAATACGAGAAGAGCTTTCAAGAGCTCAAGAGGAGACTCATTTCGGCACCTGTTTTGACGATACCATCTGGTTCGGATGGATTTGTCATTTACAGCGATGCTTCGGGCAAAGGGTTAGGATGTGTTCTCATGCAACATGGGAAAGTCATAGCCTATGCCTCGCGACAACTCAAAGAATATAAGAGGAATTATCCTACTCATGATTTAGAGTTGGCAGCTGTCGTTTTCGCGTTAAAGATCTGGAGACACTATCCTGTATGGGGAGAAAGTGGAGATCCATACGGATCATAAGAGCCTTAAATATTTCTTCACCCAAAAGGAACTCAACATGTGGCAACGACGTTGGCTTGAGCTGTTGAAAGATTACGACCATACTATCCAATACTATTTTGGAAAAGCGAACGTGGTAGCTGACGCGTTGAGTAGAAGATCATATGCGGGAACGAATGCGATGCTTTCAAGGCTCATTTGTGTGACTTACAAAGGATGGAGATAGAGTTCAAGACTCCGAGGACCCATGCGATGATGTCAAGTATACAGGTAGAACCAGCTTTGATTGATAAAGTTAAAGCTGCTCAAGCTACAGACCCGGAGCTGATGAAGATGAAAGGATCGATGAAGAAGGGATGCTTCGAGTCAACTCCAGACTTTGTGTTCCTAACGATTCTGACTTGAAGTATAGAATCATGATGGAGGCATACAACACACCGTTTGCAATCCATCCTGGTAGTACCAAAATGTATCGTGATCTTCGTCATACATTTTGGTAGAGCAATATGAAGAGAGAGATCGCGGAGTTCATCTCGAGGTGTTTAATCTGTCAACGTGTCAAGGTGGAGCATCAAGTGCTAAAGGGTCCATTGCAACCACTTGAGATTCCAAAATGGAAGGGGGAACACATTACCATGGATTTCGTTACGGGTCTTCCCAAGGTTTCTCAAGGCATAGATGCGATTTGGGTTATTGTTGATAGATTAACCAAGCCTGTTCATTTCTTGCCTCTACGAGAGACTTATTCACTTCAATGTCTCGCTCGTATGTACGTGAATGATATTGTGAGATTGCATGGCATGCCAGTATCCATAGTTTCGGATCGTGACCCAAGATTCACTTCAGGATTTTGGGTTAGTTTGCAGAAAGCTATGGGCACGAATTTACGATTCAGTTCGGCTTATCATCCTTAAACGGACGGGCAATCTGAAAGGACTATTCAAACTCTTGAAGATCTATTGAGACTCTGTGTTCTAGACTTCAAAGGGAGTTGGAATAAGGTACTTACCATTGGTGAATTCTTCTACAATAACAGGTATCAGGCAAGTATAGGCATGGCTCCATTCGAGGCGTTGTATAGACGAAAATGTCGTTCTCCAGTATGTTGGGACGAGGTGGGTGAAGCAATATTGTTGGGACCAGAGTTAGTACGTATGACTACGGAAAAGATTCAAATGATCCAGCAACGTATACAAACTGCACAATATCGACAAAAGAGTTATGTAGATCTTCATCGAAAGAACGTGGAATTTAATATTGGGGATCATGTGTTGTTACGTGTTGCTCCATGGAAAGGAGTTACGAGATTCGATAAGAGAAGAAAGCTCAATGCACGATTCATTGGTCCATTTGAGATTCTTGATCGAGTAGGAAATGTGGTCTATAGACTCGCTTTACCGCCTAACATGTCTCGTGTTCATAATGTGTTTGACATATCCATGCTACGTAAATATGTGAAAGACCCAAACCACATTATTGAGTTGGAACCAGACAAGATATCCGAAGATTTAACATACGAGGAGGTACCTGTCAAGATCTTGGATAAGAAGAAACATGTTCTACGCTCAAAAGTTATATCTCAAGTCAAAATTTTATGGAGAAACCTATGAAATTGAGGAAATGACATGGGAGTTAGAATCAGAAATAAAAACGAGGTATCCTCACCTTTTCGACATACCAGGTACGTACGTCAATTTCGAGGATGAAATTTCATAAGAAGGGGAGGTTGTAAGACCCCAAATTTTATGAATAAAGATTTAATTTTCTTTATATATTACTTTGAAATAGTAAAGTGTTAATTTGATAGATGTGATAAGTTATTGGTAAAATGTGCAAATATTTTAAAATAAGCAAGTGGTTATAAAATATTCATTGTTGTCGGGGAATATTTGTTTGGTCATGGAATATTCTTGTTGTCGGAGAATATTCGTACAATGGCGCAGCCATTTGTAGGCCTCACAACGAAATAACTGTCAAATATAGAAAGCGACAGAAATAACCTTTTTATAAAATAACGGCGTAGTTGTTACCAGTTAGTACTGTTAAAATACCCGATGGTTAAAATACAATAATACGCGGTGTTGCACAGTAGCACACGGTATTGCACAGTATTTCGAATTATTGATTCTTACGTAGGAAGACACTTACTCAATTATTGTTACAGTAATTACTGTTCAATATTTTATATTGTTGATTCAATAATTGCATAATCTTTTATTGGTTCAATATTTGCTACGTTGATATTTTATATCAATAATTGCTACTTTACTATTTTATATTAGTGATTCAATAATTGTCATTGCACAATATTTTAAATTATCATATTAATAATTCATATTATTTGAATAATATTATTAGATAGCATTATTGGCAATGTCTAAGGAAGTTCTGTCTAGAAAAGGGGTTGATTAATTGCGTGCCAGTAAGGAGAAATCCTTATCGGAAGACCCTCTCTTTCTTGGGAGCGACCTGGTTGTCAATATTGTAGTTCTGTAATATTATTTGTAAATAATTAACTGTTGATTTATATGATAAGAAAATATTTATTTTTGTGGATATAAAAGAAGAAATTAGTGCTGAGGTGTTTTTATTAGTATTTTGGTGTGAAAAATCAACTGTATGTGGATTTTGGTCATTTTCTGTTAGGAATTTAGAAAAACTTCCTTCTACAAAGTTGTAGAGAATTAAATTTCCTATGAAAAAGATATAAAATTTGTATTTTTCTGATTATGAATTGTTGAAGTTTTGAAAATAAATATTTTTATTAAAAACATGGGTGAGCTCACTTTTGTCTTTTGTGTGTTGGAAATGCTGAAAATTCAATTTCAATAGTGGTGGGCGTAGGATTTTTCAAAGGTGGTATGCTGGAAATTTCTCCGAGGCTGCAATTGTCAATTGTGGCACGCTAAGGATTTCCTATAAATATGGTGCTTAGTTAGAAATAAAAATCACACCAGAATCAGAAAATTTTCTCTCTATAATATCGAGCGTATTTTTTGTGAGTATTTAGATACTTTGAGTATGGATAACGGTACAAGTTTTGGTCCACATAATATCCGATATTACAATCAAAACTACCCTTCTGTTAAGGTAAGGGATATTATTTTTCGAGTAAAAGATATTATTTCCTTTTAATATTCATAATGAATATTATTTTCTTTCATATTCCATATTATGGAAGTAATAATATTTCATTTCATATTCTTAAATTTAAACTTACTACGGTAAGTATTGCTTCTATAATTCATAAAATGATCAAAAATTTATTGAGTTTTGCGTTTCATCTAGTATCATTTCACCAGAATAATTTTCTGAACTTTCTTATGAAATTTTTATCTTTTCATGTCGAGTTACTATTCACGATAAAAAAAAATATTTTTTTTTATCTTAGATTGGATCTAAATTTTGATCTTCATTCTTGAACTCTGGATAAATTCTCTAATATTTGTCCTTCATCTCACTGGATTCGTTATTCGTATTGTTTTTCATCATCCTCAGTCCTAAATGGTGATATAACTGAATATCTTTGGCCTGTAGTGCAAAGATGAATGATTACTTGATGAATATCTTTGGCCTGTAGTGCAAAGATGAATGATTACCGGATGAATATCTTTGGCCCGTAGTGCAAAGATGAATATGTGTTGAGATGAACATGACCAACTGGTGATACAAATGAATATCTTTGGCCGTAGTGCAAAGATGAATATCTGATTAAAGATGTATTTTGATTGATGTTACAGGGATAAAATATTGATGATGGACATTTAAATCATAGAAGATAGTAGACTTCATTCTCTACTTAACTATTCTAATGAATTGTTATTTTCGCTTGCGAATATTGATCTAAGACTTACTGTCCATTATATTTTATCTGATTTATTGAAGACTAACGATAATTTATTATTCATTATCTTAGTCATAATATTCTTTACTGGGCTAGTTGAGCTCACCCTTTTTTTTCATATTTCTCTTCAGGAAATGAGCTAGTCGGGGATCAGAGTGATAGTCAGAGTTAGATCAGTCGAAGTCTTCATTATTCTATAAAATAGTGGGCTAATGATTGTAAATAATAAGGAATGAATTTGAATGTTTATATTTCGTATTATATACGATTTGTATCGAAATTCACAATTTGTGTGGTCGTAGTTTGCACGACCGTATGATATAAAATATTGTATTTGAATTTTATACCATGTATTTGGCGACTCAGAATGGGTTGGTATTGAACCTATTTTGGGGGCGTCACAGCGAACACCAAACAATCCGAACTCGTACATAGTTGTTGGTTCGATCGAGTTATTCGATCATGTTCGAGTTCGACTAAAAGTGTTCGTATTCGGTTCGAGTTCGACAAAGTTCAGTTCGGTTCGGTTCGTTTGCAGCTCTACTAGTGTGTGTCCTACCTAAGCGTATTTGGTATTTAATTGGTCGTTTGGAACATATGGTTAATATGTGATATGTTAATTTATTTGATTAACCCTTGTTTTGTGGCAGTATTTGAGAAAGGCAGCTGAAAATCTAAACAATGGAGTGAATGAGACCGTTGAGACACCTTTAATCACCAACCAGGAGAACGTGCAACAAGAAGGCAATATTCCTTCTGAAAACGACACCAAGAAACTTTGACTTATCTGTTAAAACTTCGTTGGGAGAAACCTTCGTTACATCTACAGTTTACAAATCTTGCTCAATTCAAATTGGTACCCTCGCCCTATCTATTGATCTTATATCTTTGAAAATACTTGCATTTGATGTGATTTTAGGAATTTACTGGTTGACCACTTATCATGCCAAAATTAATTATTTTTGAAAGGTTTTTAGTTTTCATATTCTTAACCAATCTATTGTGTGAATTCAAACAACCAAACCACTAAAATCAATCAATGTTATTTCAAGTCATAAAGCTATTCGTTTATTGAAAAACGAATGTCAAGCTTTCTTAGCCCATGTCACTGATTTAAGCCACAATACGTCGGGTTTGAATGATATTTCTATTGTTAATGAGTTTCCTGATGTATTTCCCGAAGAACCCCTAGAACGTGAAGTTGAATTCTTTATTGACCTTGAACCCGGTACAAAACCCATTTCTAAAACCCCATATCGAATGGCTCCTATTGAACTTCAGGAGTTAAAGGTTCAACTACAGGAGTTGTTAGACATTGGTTTCATTCGTCCTAGTACATTTTCTTGGGGTGTTCCAGTTTTATTCGTAAAGAAGAAAGACGGGAGTATGCGACTTTGTATTGACTATCGGGAGCTGAACCATGTCATAATCAAGAATAGGTATCCGTTACCTCGTATTGATGACCTATTTGACCAGTTGCAAGGTGCACAATTCTTTTCAAAGATCGATCTTCGTTCTGGATATCATTAGTTAAAGATTAAAACTGAGGATATTCCGAAAACTGCCTTCAGAACTCGGTACGGGCATTATGAATCTTAGTCATATTTTTTGGATTGACTAATGCTCCTGCTGCCTTCATGGATATGATGAACCGTGTATTCAAGGAATATTTGGATCAGTTCATAGTTGTCTTTATTGATGACATCCTCATCTATTCCAAAAGCAGTGAAGATTATGAGCACCACTTGAAGCTAGGACTTCAAAGGCTTCGTGAAAACAAGTTATATGACAAGCTGAAGAAATGTGAGTTCTGACTTGAGGAGATAGCATTCCTTGGGCATGCAGTATCAAAATGTGGAGTATCTGTGGACCCGACGAAGATTGAAGCAATATAAAGTTGGGAGCAACCGAAGTCGGTGACCGAAGTACGTAGCTTTTTGGGCTTAGCTGGTTATTATCGGAGATTCGTGGAAGGATTTTCTCGAATCGCTACTGCATTAACTCAGCTGACTCAGAAAGATATAAAATTCGTATGGAACAAGGAATGCGAGAAGAGCTTCCAAGAGCTCAAGAGGAGACTTATTTCGGCACCTGTTCTGACGATACCATCTAGTTCGGATGGATTTGTCATTTACAGCGATGCTTCGGGCAAAGGGTTAGGATGTGTTCTCATGCAACATGAGAAAGTCATAGCCTATGCCTCGCGATAACTCAAGGAATATGAGAGGAATTATCCTACTCATGATCTAGAGTTGGCAGCTGTCGTTTTCGCGTTGAAGATCTGAAGACACTACCTGTATGGGGAGAAAGTGGAGATCTATACGGATCATAAGAGCCTTAAATATTTCTTCACCCAAAAGGAACTCAACATGCAGGAACGACGTTGGCTTGAGCTGTTGAAGATTATAACCATACCATCCAATACCATCCTGGAAAAGCGAATGTATTAGCTGACGTGTTGAGTAGAAGATCATATGCGGGAACGAATGCGATGCTGTCAAGGCCTATTTTGTGTGACTTACAAAGGATGGAGATAGAGGTCAAGACTTCGAAGACCCATGTGATGATGTCAAGTATACGTGTAGAACCAGCTTTGATTGATAAAGTCAAAGCTGCTCAAGCTACAGACCCGGAGCTGATGAAGATGAAGAAGAAAGTGCAAGAAGGTGCTATTCCAGGAGCAAGGATCGATGAAGAAGGAATACTTCGAGTCAACTCCAGACTTTGTGTTCCCAACGATTCTGACTTGAAGTATAGAATCACGATGGAGGCACATAACACACCGTTTGCAATCCATCCTGGGAGTACCAAAATGTATCGTGATCTTCGTCATACATTTTGGTGGAGCAATATGAAGAGAGAAATCGCGGAGTTCATCTCGAGGTGTTTAACGTGTAAACGTGTCAAGGCGGAGCATCAAGTGCCAAAGGGTCTATTGAAACCATTTAAGATTCCAAAGTGGAAGTGGGAACACATTACCATGGATTTCGTTACAGGTCTTCCCAAGGTTTCTCAAGGCATAGATGCAATTTGGGTTATTGTCGATAGATTAACCAAGTCTGCTCATTTCTTGCCTATACAAGAAACTTATTCACTGGAACGTCTTGCTCGTATGTACATAAATGAGATTATGAGATTGCATGGCATGCCAGTATCCATAGTTTAGGATCGTGACCCAAGATTCACTTCACGATTTTGGGTCAGTTTGCAGAAAACTATGGGCACGGATTTACGTTTCAGTTCGGCATATCATCCTCAAACGGACGGGCAATCGGAAAGGACTATTCAAACTCTTGAAGATCTATTGAGACTCTGTATTCTAGAATTTAAAGGGAGTTGGGACAAGTATTTACCATTGGTAGAATTCTCCTACAATAATAGTTATCAGGCAAGTATAGGCATGACTCCATTCGAGGCGTTGTATGGACGAAAATGTCATTCTCCAGTATGCTGGGACGAGGTGGGTGAAGCAACATTGTTGGGACCAGAGTTAGTACGTATGACTACGGAAAAGATTCAAATGATCCGGCAATGTATAAAAACTGCACAAGATCGACAAAAGAGTTATGCTGATCTTCATCGAAGGGACGTGGAGTTTAATGTCGGAGATCATGTATTTTTACATGTTGTTTCATGGAAAGGAGTTACGAGATTCGAAAAGAGAGAAAAGCTCAACCCACGATTCATTGGTCCATTTGAAATCCTTGACCGAGTAGGAAATGTGGCCTATAGACTCGCCTTACCTCCAAGCATGTCTCGTGTTCATAATGTTTTTCACATATCCGTGCTTCGTAAATATGTGAAAGACCTAAACCACATTATTGAGTTAGAACCAGACGAGATAACCGAAGATTTAACATACGAGGAGGTACCTGTTAAGATCTTGGATAGGAAGGAACATGTCCTACGCTCAAAGGTTATACCTCAAGTTAAAGTTTTATGGAGGAACCATGATATCGAGGAAATGACCTGGGAGTTAGAATCGAAAATAAAAGCGAGGTATTCCTCAACTTTTCTTCATACCAGGTACGTACGTCAAATTCGAGGACAAAATTTTATAAGGAGGGGAGGTTGTAAAATCCCAAATTTTATGAATAAGATTTAATTTTCTTTATATATTATTTTGGAAACAGTAAGGTATTGATTTGATAAATGTGATAAGTTATGGGTGAGATGTGCAAATTTTACAAAGTATAAGTGGATATAAAATATTCATTGTTGTCGGGGAATATTCGTTTGGTCGTGGAATATTCTTGTTGTCGGGGAATATTCGTACGACGGCGCAACCATTTGTGGGCCCTACAACGGAATGAATGTCGGATGTAGAAAGCGACAGAAATAACCTTTTTAACGGTAAAACTTTTACCGTTAAAACTGTTGAAATACCCGGTGGTTAAAATACAGTAATACGAGGTGTTGCGCGGTAGCACATGGTATTGCACAGTAGATCTAATTATTGATTCTTACGTAAGAAGTCACTACTCAATAATTGTTACAGTAATTACTGTTCAAAATTTTATTTTATTGATTCAATAATTGCTACGTTGATATTTTATATTAGTGATTCAATAATTGTCATTGCACAGTATTTCAAATTATCAAATCAATAATTCATATTATTGGAATAATATTATTAGATAGCATTATTGGCAATGTCTAAGAAAGTTCTTTCTAGAATGGGTTATTTAATTGCGCGCCAGTAAGGAGAAATCTTTATCGGAAGGTCGCCCCCTCTTTCCTAGGAACGACCTGGTTGTCAATATTTTAGTTCTGTAATATTATTTGTGAATAATTAATTTTTGATATATATGATAAGGAAATATTTATTCAATGTGGATTTAAACGGAAGGAATTTTTAACAGGTGACATTTGTTAAAAGTTGGTATTTTATCTTATCCGAAAAAATAATTCATTCAAATATATTATTATAATATTACATTATAGTAGTATGATGTGATTATATAATAGTATGATTTTTATAATTTGAATGGTAACATTATTATAGTAAATTCATGATATAAAAGTAAAATGAGGTAGAAGAGAACAAATTGAATTTGAATTCTTATGATGTAAGCAATGATGTCATCAGAACGATGAGGTAAGCATTGATGTCATAGGATCGATGATGTAAGCGATGATGTCATAAATTATGAAAAAAGACTATTTTATCTTTATTCTGCCGAGCTTATAAATAGAAGCTCATTTCTTCATTATTTCTCACCAATTCACTAAAGCTATAGAGAGAAAAGTATAGAGAGAATAAAGGAGAAAGAAGAAGAGTATTCTACTATTACACTAGTGTAGTCTTCAAATTTTTAAGATAAGGGGTATTATTTCTTTTGTATTCATGAAGAGAGTTATTTTCTTTCAATTCTCGTAAGGGTTGTTATTTCATTTTTTATTATTCTATTGGAATAACTTGTCTACGCGGACTACCGCATGCATGTAAAATCCTATTATTATTTCATTCTTTATTATTCTGTGGGAATAACTTGTCTACGCGGACTACTGCATGCCTGGTGAATAACCCTTCGTATTCAGTTGTTATTAAATTATGGAAATAATCTGTCTGAGCGGACTACCGCCTGACGGGTGAAAATCCAATTGCAGTTTCGTATATTGTTTCATTTCAGATTCCTAACTCTAAACTTACTACGGTAAGTATTGCTTCTATAATTTCTGAAATGATCAGAAATTCCTTTAGTTTTGCGCTTCATCTAATATTATTTCACTGAAATATTGGTCTGAACTTTCTTGTGAAATTTTTATCTTTTCATGTCGAGTTACTATTCATTAGTTACTATTCACGGGGTACTATTCAAGGTAAAAAAAATTATTTTTTTTCTTTCCAAATCATCTTTGATTGGATCCAGGTTTTGATCTTAATTCTTGAACTCTGGATAAATTCTCTAATATTTGTCTTTTATCTCACTGGATTCGTTATTCGTATTGTTTTCATCATCCTCAGTCCTAAATGGTGATATACCTGAATATCTTTGGCCTGTAGTACAAAGATGAATGATTATTTGATGAATATCTTTGGCCTGTAGTGCAAAGATGAATGATTACCTGATGAATATATTTGGCCCGTAGTGCAAAGATGGACAGGTGTTGAGATGAACATGACCAACTGGTGATACAAATGAATATCTTTGGCCGTAGTGCTAAAGATAAATATTTGATTCGAGATGTATATTAATTGATGTTACAGGGATAAAATATTAATGATGGACTTTTAAATCAGAGAAGATAGTAGATATCATTATCTACTTAACTTTTTTATTGAATTGTTATTTCCGGTGCGAATATTGATCTAAAACTTGTTGTCCATAATATTTTATCTGATTTGTTGAAGACTAACGATAATTTATTTTTCATTATCTTAGTCATAATATTCTTTACTGTGCTAGTTGAGCTCACCCTTTTCTTCCATTGTTCTTTTCAGGAAAAGGAAAATATCGCGGGTACTAATCGGGGAATGGAGTGATGGTCCGAGTTAGAGTTGTAGAAGTTCTCATTATTTTTCTTTGTAAAATAGTGTGATAATAAATGTAATGAGGATTTAGTTTGAATGTTTATATTTTTTACATATCTGTATTGACACTCACAGTTGTGTGGTCGTATTTTGAACGACCGTTTGATATAAAAGATTGTATTTGAATTATATACCATATATTTGGCGACTCAAAATGGGTTGAGTATTGAACCTATTTTGGAGGGCGCCACAGGGGGCGTCACAATATATATATATATATATATATAAATAACAAATGGAGTACTACTCCCACCATGTTAATAAAATGAGTTTTTATTTTGAATTTTTAAAGACAATTTCTCGAAAATTTTAAATTTGAATACGAAAGTGTCAAATATTTTAATTAAGAAAATTGATATTTTTACATGATTTTTTAATTTTTTTCACATGAAAAATGTCACTATAGATGTATGACGACGGTAAAAATCGTCGCTATAGGATCTGTAGCGACAGTTTTCATCTGAAAATATCAAAAAGTCATGTTGAAAATATCAATTTTCATTTAATTAAAAAAGTACATAAGGTGAAAGACAACTCACGTCTTAGCTGTGATATCCCAATAATAAAACTCTTTTGAAAAATTATAAAATAACATTTTGTATACAACATGGGATGCGGTGTATTTTTTTGTATATTCAATTACACAAAACAATATCGTTTCAGTGTGATTGCTTACATAGAGTTATATATATGCTGTATTTTTTGCCATACTTTAATTACTAGTACTTCTTAAATATACTCACTTAGATATATACTTAATTAGATTTATATTAATTAAAAGTCATATAATAACGATTATATTAACTATTGTTAAACGATTATATTAAAAGTACTTCTTAAATATACTCACTGAATTTTAGGATTAATTTTGTTGGGATACTACTCGAATCCTATTCAGAAAATAATTTGCTAATATGGAAAGAATAACTCCTATTTTTAATAGGAGTATTATTTTAGAAAGAAATCAATTTTCAGTAGAAATTTTATTTTAGAAGTGTCCTATTTTGAATAGGAAGAGGAGATATGTGGGGTATTGTATAAATAGAGTATTATATATGTTGAGTTGTTGAAGTGTAGTACAATAAAAAGTTATGTAGCATCCTAAGAGTTCAGAGAGGATGTGAGTGCGTTTTGTGTTTGTGTGAGTGGAAGGGTTTTACAACTTTTAGTCCGTGCAAAAGGTTGTGTCGCGGTATTGTAGAACCTCAAGTTTTAGAGCGTAAAATTTGGAAGGATTATTGTAAGCCCATTATTTTGATATAGTGGAGATTCGGAGTTTGGCATGTGGAAGGGTTTTTCACAATAAATCTTGTGTTAGTTTTATCTCTGTTTATTTTATTGTGTGGTTTGCGTTAACTTAATTCCCAAAAAGTGGTATCAGAGCCAGGTTGGTTGAATCCAAGGTAGAAGGGGAATTAGTCGCATTGGTGTGACAAATAAAGAGAATAAAGATTGAAGCAGTTGATGTTCATTGTGATGTTGATGAATAAGAGATTTTGCGCTTATGGAGAAGCACCGTTGCAGTCGCTAGATGAAGATCATGAAGATGCTGATGAAGATAAAGATAATGATGATGGTAATGATAATGATAATGATAAATATAAAGATTATTGTGGTAGTGTAGATCATGCGGATGATAGTGGCGACTGCGACAACGATGACAATGATGAAATTGAAATATTTGCGGATTCGAGTCGAGAGAGGAATTGTTGGGAAACTACTCAAATCCTATTCAGATATAAAGTTGAAGTATTCGGGGATTCGAGTCGAGGGAGGCAATTGTTGGGATACTACTCGAATCCTATTCAGCAAATAATTTGCTAATATGAAAATGAAAAACTCCTATTTTTAATAGAAGTATTATTTTAGAAAGATATCAATTTGTAGTAGGAATTTTATTTTAGAAGTGTCCTATTTTGAATAAGAAGAGGAGATATGTGGGGTACTGTGACGCCCCCAAAATAAGTTCAATACTCAACCCATTCTGAGTCGTCAAATACATGGTACAGAATCCAAATACAATCTTTTAAAACATACGGTCGTGCAAAATACGACCACGCAAACTGTGAGTTTCAATACAAATCGTATATAATATGAAATATAAACACTCAAATTCAGTCCTCACTAATTACAATCATTATCACACTATTCTACAAAATAGTGAGGACTGTTATTGCTCTAATCTCTGACCATCACCCCGATCCTTGACTAGTCCCTGCGACATTCTCATTTCCTGAAGAGAACAATTGAAGAAAAGGGTGAGCTCAACTAGCCCAGTAAAGAATACTATGACTACGATAATGAAGAGTAAATTATCGTTAGTCATCAACAAATCAGATAAAATATTATGGATAACAAGTTTTAGATCAACAACTGCAGCAAAAATAACAATTCATTAGAAGAGTTAAGTAGAGAATGATTTCTACTATCTTCTACGATTTAAAAGTCCATCATCAATATTTTATCCCTGTAACATCAATCAATATATATCTCAAATCAAATATTCATCTTTGCACCTCGGACCAAATATATTCATTTGTATCACCAGTGGTCATGTTCATCTCAACACCTGTCCATCTTTGCACTACGGGCCAAAGATATTCATCAGGTAATCATCTTTGCACTACAGGCCAAAGATATTCATCAAATAATCATTCATCTTTGCACTACAGGCCAAAGATATTCATCAAATAATTATTCATCTTTGCACTACAGGCCAAAGATATTCGTTTGTATCACCATATAAGACTGAGGATGATGAAAAATAATATAAGGAACGAATCCAGTGAGATAAAGGACAAAGATTAGGGATTCGTAATTTAGTTTATCCAAGTTCCAGAATACTCCGTAATAATCAATTATGGAGCAAAATTCAAGAATGAAGTTTAAAACTTGGATCCAATCAAAGATAATTTGGATAAAAAAATAATATTTTTTTACCGTAAATAGTAACTCGTGAATAGTAACTCGTCATGAAAAGATGAAAATTTTATAAAAAATTCAAACCAATATTCCAGTAAAATGATATTAGATGAAGCGCAAAACTCAAAGAATTTCTGATTATTTCAGGAATTATAGGAACAATACTTGCCGTAGTAAGTTTAAATTTAGAAATATGAAATGAAATATTATCACTTTCACAATATGAAATATGAAAGAAAATAATATTCATTATGAATATTGAAAGAAAATAACATCATTTACGAGAAAAATAATATCCTTTATCTCAGTATAATACTCAATCTGACTGAAATATCGGATATTATAATGAGAAAAACTTGCACTGTTATTAACACTCAAAGTATCTAAATACTCACAAGAAATACGCTCGATATTATAGAAAGAAATTTTTTGATTCTGGTGTGATTTTCATTTCTAACTAAGCACCCTATTTATAGAAATGCTTAGCACACCAGGATTGACAAAATTTCCTACAGTGGCTTCTCATCACCCAAGTTTGAAAATCAAGCACAACACCTTTGAAATAATGCTCAGCACATTTTACACCAACAAAGGACAAGAGTGGGGCCCGCCCATTCTAGAAAATCCTCCACCAAAAATTAATTCAAGCTCAATATTCTGAAACTTTAATAATTCATAATAAATAGCCCTTTTATCAAAAAAATATGAACCTTATGTCCATTCCATATAAAATTTAATTCTCTATAACTTTGTAGAAGAAAGTTTTTCCAAATTCTAAACGAAAAATTATCCAAGTTTACATACGGATGATTTTTTCACACTCATCACTCTTGAAAATCTCTAGCACACTCAAAATTTCAAAGCCTCCACTTTTGAAATAATGAATTCCTCCACATGTTTATATATATATATATATATATATATATATATTAAAATATTTATAATTATTAAAAGAATTCTAAATTTTATTTTCTCACTTCCGTCTCATTTTATTCATATATCGTGAATTTGTTGTAAAAAAATATCATCACTATTATATTATATTATTATATTATCACATTATACACTTATAATATAATATTATAATAATATATTTGAATGAATTATTTTATCAGAACATATAAAATATCCATTCTCAATAATTGTCACTTTTACTAAAAAAATCTCGGCTTAAATCCACATTGAATAAATATTTACTTATCATTTTTATCAATAATTATTATTCACAAATAATATTACAGAACCATAATAATGACAACCAGGTCGTTCCTAGGAAAGAGGGGGCTTTCCGATAAGGATTCCTCCTTACTAGCGCGCAATTAGATTAACTAACCCTTTTCTAGACAGAACTTCCTAGACATTATCAATAATGATGTCTAATAATATTATTCAAATAATATGAATTATTGATTTGATAATGTAAAATACTGTACAGTGGTTACTGTGACAATTATTGAATGAATAATATAAAATATCAACAGTAGTAATTATCGAATCAATAATATAAAATATTGAACAGTAATTACTGTAACAATTATTGAGTAAGTGACTTCTTACGTAAGAATCAATAATTCAAAATACTGTGCAATACCGTGTGCTACTGTGCAACAACGCATATTACTGTATTTTTATTACCGGGTATTTTAACAGTTTAACGGTGACAGTTTTACCGTTATTTTATAAGAAGGTTATTTCTGTCGCTTTCTATATCTGACAGTTATTCTGTTGTGGGGTCCACCAATGACTGCGCCGTCGTACGAATATTCTCCGACCAAACGAATATTTTCCATCACAATGAATATTTTATAACCACTTGCTTACTTTGAAATATTTGCACATTCCACCCATAACTCACCACATTTATCAAATCAACACCTTATTATTTTAAAATAATATATAAAAAAAAATTAAATCTTTTTTCATAAAAGTTGGTGTCTTACAGGTACTCTATAAATAGAGTATTATGTTGAGTTGTTGAAGTGTAACACAATGAAAAGTCATGTAGCATCCTAAGAGTTGAGAGAGGGTGTGAGTGAGTTTAGTGTTTGTGTGAGTAGGAGGGTTTTACAGCTTTTAGTCGGTGTAAAAGGTTGTGTCGCGGTATTGTGGAACCTCAAGTTTTAGAGAGTAAAACTTGGAAGGAATATTGTAAGCCCATTATTTTGATATAGTGGAGATTCGAAGTTTGGCATGTGATTTTTTCCTGTAAGAATTTTTCACATTAAATCTTGTGTTATTTTGTCTCTCTTTATTTTATTGTGTGGTTTGCGTTGATTTAATTCCTAACAAATTTTGCAAATTAATTTTAGAGATACAAAATAAGACTCTTTTTTGTTGTTGAAACAAATGGAGTATTAATGTAAGATCCCAACTTTTATGAATAAAGATTTAATTTTTTTATATATTATTTTAAAATAGTAAGGTGTTGATTTGATAAATGTGATAAGTTATGGGTGAGATGTACAAATTTTATAAAGTAAGCAAGTAGTTATAAAATATTCGGTTGGTCGAGGAATATTCTTTTTGTCGAAAAATATTCGTACGACGGCGCAGTCATTGGTGGACCCCATAACGGAATGACTGTCGGATATAGAAAACGACAGAAATAACCTTTTTATATAAATAACGGTAAAACTTTTACCGTTAAACTATTGAAATACCCGATGATAAAAATACAGTAATAAGCGTTGTTGCACAGTAGCACACGGTATTGCACAGTATTTTGAATTATTGGTTCTTACGTAATAAGTCAATAATTCAATAATTGTTACAGTAATTACTGTTCATTATTTTATATTATTGATTCAATAATTGCTACAATTGCATAATATTTTATTGATTCAATAATTGCTACGTTGATATTTTATATTATTGATTCAATAATTGTCATTGCACAGTACTTCACATTATCAAATCAATAATTTATATTATTTGAATAATATTATTAGATAGTATTATTGGCAATGTCTAGGAAGTTCTGTCTAGAAAAGGGGTTTGGTCACCTAATTGCGCGCCAGTAAGGAGAAATTCTTATCGGAAAGTCCCCCTATTTTCCTGGGAACGACCTAGTTGTCAATATTGTAATTCTATAATATTATGAATAATAATTGATTATTGATAAAAACTGATAAAAAACTATTTATTTCAATTTTGATATAACTGGAGGAATTTTTAGTATGAGACATTTGTTGAAAGTTGGTATTTTATCTTCTCCGATAAAATAATTCATTCAAATATATTATTATAATATTATATTATAATGTGATAATATAATAGTATAATTTATAATTTGAAGTGGTAATATTGTTATAATAAATTTATGGTATAAAATAAAATGAGGTGGAAGAGAGAAAAATTGAATTTGGATTCTTTTAATAATTATAAATGTTTTAATATATATATATATATATATATACATGTGGGATTTTGGTGGTGGCTTGAATTTGTCAAGTATGGAGTGCTGAATTTTTTTTTCCAAAGGTGTGGGCTTGAATTCATCCGTTGGTTTATTTAGTCAATATTGGTGTTCTAGGCATTTTTCTATAAATAGGGTGCTTAGTTAGAAATGAAAATCACACCAGAATCAAAAATTTCTTTCTTTATACTATTGAGCGTATTTCTTGTGAGTATTTAGATATTTTGAGTATTAATAACAGCGCAAAAATTCTTCAGCATAATATCCGATATTCAGTCAAATCTAGTATTTTACTAAGGTAAATGATATTATTTTTCTCGTAAATGATATTATTTCCTTTCAATATTCATAATATTATTTTCTTTCATATTCCATATTATGAAAGTGATAATATTTTATTTCATATTCTTAAATTTAAACTTACTACGGTAAGTATTGCTTCTATAATTCCTGAAATGATCAGAAATTCTTTGAGTTTTACGCTTTATCTTATATTATTTCACTGGAATATTGGTCTGAACTTTTTACGAATTTTTTATCTTTTCATGACGAGTTACTATTCACAAAAAAATTTAATTTTTTTTTGTCCAAATTATCTTTGATTGTATCCATGTTTTGATCAAGAACTTTGGATAAATTCTCTAATATTTGTCCTTTATCTCACTGGATTCGTTCTTTATATCATTTTTCATCATCCTCAGTCCTATATTGCGGTGAAAGTTAATTTTGGCCCGTAGTGCAAAGATGAGCTGTTAATTTATGAATATATTTGGCCCGTAGTGCAAAGATGAGCTGTTGATTTATGAATATCTTTGACCTATAGTGCAAAGATGGATAGGTGTTTGACATGATCATAACCATTGGTGATACAAACCAATATCCTTGGCCCGTAGTGCATGGATAATTCGTTGATTGAAAATATTATTGATTGATGTTACAGGGATAAAATATTGATGATGGATTTTTATATCATAGAACATAGTAGACATCATTCTCTACTTAACTCTTCTAATGAATTGTTATTTTCGCTGCAGTTGTTGATCTAAAATTTGTTGTCCATCATATTTTATCTGGTTTATTGAAGACTAACGATAATTTATCCTTCATTATCTTAGTCATAATATTCTTTACTGGTTAGTTGAGCTCACCATTTTCTTTCATTGTTCTCTTCAGGAAATGAGAATATCGGGGGTACTAGTCAAGGAATGGAGTGATGGTCCGAGTTAGAGTTATAGAAGTCATCACTATTTTATAAAATAGTGTGATAATAATTATAATGAGAACTTATTTGACTGTTTATATTTTCATATTATATATGATCTGTATTGAAGCTCAAAGCTTGTGTGGTCGTATTTTGCATGACCGTTTATTATAAGAAGATTTGTATTTGAATTATGTACCATGTATTTGACGAATCAGAATGACTTGTGTGAACCTATTTTGGGAGCGTCACAATTAATTTGCTAACACAATATTTAACGTAAAACTTATGGCCAAATAGTGGCATTAACTAAGGTTTGATATTCTCATATTAGAGATGCATGCATTATAAACTCTTGTTAACTTATACTCCACCTTTTAATAAGTTATGTTTATATTTTGAAAAAGGGAAAGTATTAGATAATAAATCCACGAATATTACGCAAAAAAAACTAAAGTTTATTTTGCAAAATTTGTTAATATTCAAGATGATTTTTTGCTATATATATTCTTAAGAATAATAAATTATTGCTTAGTTAAATAATAGTGACACGATAGTAAAATTATAATGACAATTAAATTTGAAAATATGGTGTTGTCTTATATTATTATAATCAAAAAAATAATTATCTTTTTAATTATCAGATTCTCAAAGTTGTGAGGCAAAAAAAAAGATTATGAAGAGTTTTTAATTATATTTTATTTTATTTTGTCAGGACTCCATCTTTTAATTAGTTTTATTTGATTTTAGAAAGGAATTTTATATTTGACCTAAAAGTGTAGATATTTATGATTTTGATTGAGTTAACAAATCAGATCAAAATGTAGAAATAATTGCTTCTTCTTTTTTTATTCTATCTCAGCATATAGAGAAAATTATGGAGACGTGATTGACCCTGTCAATTAATTATCAGATAATTGAGCCTAAAAAGATATTTCAAATATAATAAATTCATATACTTTTAGTTAATACAATAATTAATATTGTAAACTATTTAAATAAGGGTTATTAATTATAATATTATAATATTTATTGTTTTGTGACCGTTAATGAAACTTTTTTAATTTTAAATTGAAATATATTTTTAATTAATTTTTAAAAGTCAATAATATTATAATTTGAACGTATGAAGTATTAAAGCATTAAATAAAATATGTAGGTACAAAAATTCCTCAAACACCTTCCTGTTACTCTAATCAGAGGAGTGGAACTGGTAAATATCGGCCCGAACCGGACCGGTACCGTACTGAATCGGTACCTGAAATTAGCCAAATTTTAATATCAATACCGGTACCAGTTGGACCGGTATACCGAACCGATTCGGTATCGATTTTTTCAGAATAAATACAAAAAATTAATATAATAATTATTATTTTAATATTTTTATCATTATTAATATTTTTATTATAATTTTATTATTTTTATTAATATTATTATATTTTATTATTATAATCATTATTTTATTATTATTATTATTATTATTATTATTAATTATTTATTAATAATAAAAAATAAAATAAAAATTGGAAAATCGGTATTGTAAGACCCCAACTTTTTAAGAATAAAATTTAATTTTCTCTACATATTATTTTAAATAGTAAGGTGTTGATTTGATAAATGTGATAGTTACGGGTGATATATGTAAATTTTACAAAATAAGCAAGTTGTTATAAAATATTCATTGTGTCGGAAAATATTCGTTTGGTTGAAGAATATTCTTTTTGTCGAAAATTATTCGTACGACGGCGCAATCATTGGTTGACCCCATAACGGAATAACTGTCAGGTATAGAAACGACACAAGTAACCTTTTTATAAAAATAACTATAAATTTTTTACCGTTAAACTGTTGAAATATCCAGTGATAAAAGTATAGTAATACGCGTTGTTGTACAATAGCACACAGTATTGCACCGTACTTTTAATTATTGATTCTTACGTAAGAAGTCACTCATTCAATAATTGTTACAGTAATTACTGTTCAGTATCTTATATTATTGATTCAATAATTGAAACATTGATAATTGCATATTATTTTATATTATTGATTCAATAATTGTCAAAGTAACTACTGCATAATATTTTACATTATTAAATCAATGAATGTCACACATATTATTAAAATAATATTATTAGATAGCATTATTGACAATGTCTAGAAAGTTCTGTCGAGAAAATGGGTTAGGTTATATAATTGCGTGCCAATGAGGAAAAATTCTTATAGGAAAGCCTCCTATTTTCTGGGAACGACCTAGTTGTCAATATTGTGATTCTGTAATATTAATTGTGAATAATAATTGATTGTTGATAAATATGATAAGTAAATATTTTTTCAATTTTGATCTAAATGGAGCAATTTTTAGCAAGTGACATTTATTGAAAGTTGGCATTTTATCTTCTCCGATAAAATATTTATTCAAATATATTATTATAATATTATAATATAATAGTATAATGTGATAATATAATAGTATAATTTTATAATTTAAATGGTAACATTATTATAATAAATTTATGGTATAAAATTAAATAAGGTGGAAGAGAACAAATTGAATTTGAATTCTTTTTAATAATTATAAATATTTTTAATATATATATATATATATATATATATATAATTTAAAAACATGTGATAAAAAGAGGAGGTAAGGTACTCTACTTTGAACTCCTTGTTTTCAAAATAAGGATAATGCAAATCATCCGCCTACATGCTTTGTCAACAGTGATGTGCTAGTATTTTTCTATAAATAGGTTGCTTAGTTAAGAAATAAAAATCACACCAGAATCAAAAAAAAATTCTCTATAATATTGAGCGTCTTTCTTGTGAGTATAAGGATATTTTGAGTGTGGATAACAGTGCAAGATTTTTTCAACATAAACTCCGTTATTCCAGTCAGAACTACTTTCCTATTAAGGTAAAGGATATTATTTTTCTCGTAAAGGATGTTATTTTCTTTTAATATTCGTAAATGATATTATACTCGTAAGAGATATCATTTTCTTTCATACTCCATATTATGAAAGTGATATTATTTAATTTCACTATTCCTAAATTTAAACTTACTATGGTAAGTATTGCTTCTATAATTCCTGAAATGATTACAAATTCCTTGAGTTTTGCGCTTCATCTAATATTATTTCATCGGAATATTGGTTTAAACTTTTTTATCAAATTTTAATATTTTTATGTCGGGGTACTATTCATACGGTACTATTAATGGGGTACTATTCACGAGAAAAATTAGTTTTTTTTCTGTCTAAATTATTTTTGATATATGAATATCATTCTTGAATTTTGCTTCATAATTGATTATTATGTTGACAATTTGAACATTCTTGAACTTGGATAAATTAAACTACAAATCTCTAATATTTGTCCATGATCTCACTTGATTCGTTCTTTATATCATTTTTCATCATTCTTAGTCTTAAATTATGGTAAAAGTTATCTTTGGCCCGCAGTGCAAAGATGAATTGTTGATTTATAAATATCTTTGGCACGTAGTGCAAAGATGAACTGTTGATTGATAAATATCTTTGGTCGTAGTGCAAAGATGGACAAGTGTTTGACATGATCATGACCACTGGTGATACAAATGAATATCTTTGGCCAGTAGTGCAAAGATAAATTATTGATTTGAAATATTTATTGATTGATGTTACAGGGATAAAATATTGATGATGGACTTTTAAATCATAGAAGATAGTAGATATCATTCTCTACTTAATTCTTCTAATGGATTGTTATTTTCGCTGTAGTTGCTGATCTAAAACTTGTTGTCCATAATATTTTATCTGATTTATTGAAGGCTAACGATAATTTATTTTTCATTATCTTAGTCATAATATTCTTTACTGGGCTAGTTGAGCTCACTATTTTCTTTCATTGTTCTCTTAAAGAAATGAGAATATAGCTGGGACTAATTGGGGAATGGAGTGATGGTCCGAGATAGTGCTATAGTAGTCCTCACTATTTTATAAAATAGTGTGATAATAATTGTAATGAGAACTTAATTTGAGCGTTAATATTTTCTACATAATATCTGTATTGACGCTCACAGTTTGTATGGTCGTATTTTGTACGACAGTTTAATAGTTGGAATAGGAAGATTTGTATTTGGATTCTGTACCATGTATTTAGCGACTTCAGAATGAGTTGTGTAGACATATTTTGGGTCACAGGTCTGACGCCCCCAAAATAGGTTCAATACTCAACCCATTCTGAGTCGCCAAATACATAGTACAGAATCCAAATACAATCTTTCATATCAAACGGTCGTACAAAATACGACCACACAACTAGTGAGTGTCAATACAAACATGTAAAAAATATAAACATTCAAACTAAGTCCTCATTACATTTATTATCACACTATTTTAAAAAAAAATAGTGAGGACTTCTACAGTTCTAACTCGGAACATCACTCCATTCTCCGACTAGTACTCGCGAATATTCTCATTTTCTGAGGAGAATAATGGAAGAAAAGAGTGAGCTCAACTAACCTAGTAAAGAATATTATGACTAAGATAATGAAGAATAAATTATCGTTAGTCTTCAACAAATCAGATAAAATATTATGGACAACAAGTTTTAGATCAACAACTACAGCGAAAATAACAACTCATTAGCAGAGTTAAATAGAAAATGATGTCTACTATCTTTTTTGATTTAAAAGTCCATCATCAATATTTTATCTCTGTAACATCAATCAATATACATCTCGAATTAAATATTCATCTTTTGCACTACGGGCCAAAGATATTCATTTGTATCACCAGTTGGTCATGTTCATCTCAACACCTGTCCATTTTTGCACTATGGGCCAAAGATATTTATCAGATAATCATTCATCTTTGCACTATAGGCCAAATATATTCATCAAGTAATCATTCATCTTTGCACTATAGGCCAAAGATATTTCGTTATATCACCATTTAGGACTGAGGATGATGAAAAATAATACGAATAACGAATCCAGTGAGATAAAGAATAAATATTAGAGAATTTATCCAGAGTTCAAGAATGAAGATCAAAACCTAGATTCAATCAAAGATGATTTGGAAAGAAATTTTTTTTTATTGTGAATAGCACCCCTGTAAATAGTAACTCGTGACTAGTAACTCGACATGAAAAGATAAAAATTTTACAAGAAAGTTCAGACCAATATTCCAGTGAAATGATATTAGATGAAGCGCAAAACTCAAGGAATTTCTGATCATTTCAGGAATTATATAAGCAATACTTACCGTAGTAAGTTTAGAGTTAGGAATCTGAAATGAAACAATATACAAAACTGTAATTAAATTTTCACCCGTCAGGCATTAGTCCGCTCAGACAGATTATTTGCACAATTTAATAACAACTGAATACGAAGGGTTATTCACCAGGCATGCAGTAGTCTGCGTAGACAAGTTATTCCCACAGAATAATAAAGAATAAAATAACAATAGGATTTCACCATGCATACGGTAGTCCGCGTAGACAGATTATTTCAACAGAATTATAAAGAATGGAATAACAACCCTTACGAGTATTGAAAGAAAATAACTCTCTTCATGAATACGAAAGAAATAATATCACTTACCTTAAAAATTTAGAGACTACACTAGTGTAATAGTAGAATACTCTTCTTCTTTCTCTCTTATTCTCTCTATACTTTCTCACTCTATAGCTTTAGTGAATTGGTGAGAAATAATGAAGAAATGAGCTTCTATTTATAAGCTCGGCAGAGTAAGGGTAAAATAATCTTTTCGCCATAATTTATGACATCATCGCTTACATCATCGATCCTATGACATCATTGCTTACCTCATCGCTCCGATGACATCCTTGATTACCTCATCACTCTGATGACATCACTGTTTGCATCATAAGAGTTCAAATTTAATTTGCACTCTTTCACCTTGTTTAACTTTTATACTATGAATTTACTATAATAATGTTACCATTCTAATTATAAAAATCATACTATTATATAATCACATCATACTACTATAATGTAATATTATAATAATATATTTGAATAAATTATTTTATCGAAAAAGATAAAATACCAATCTTCAACAAATGTCACATGTTAAAAATTCCTCCGTTTAAATTCACATTGAATAAATATTTCCTTATCATATATATCAAAAATTAATTATTCACAAATAATATTACAGAACTACAATATTGACAACCAGGTCGTTTCTAGGAAAGAGGGGGCCTTCCGATAAGGATTTCTTCTTACTGGCGCGCAATTAATCAACCTCTTTTCTAGACAGAACTTCCTTAGACATTGTCAATAATGCTATCTAATAATATTATTCAAATAATATGAATTATTGATTTGATAATTTGAAATACTGTGCAATAACAATTATTGAATCACTAATATAAAATATCCAAGTAGCACTTATTGATATAAAATATCAACGTAGCAAATATTGAACCAATAAAATATTATACAATTATTGAATCAATAAAATATTAAACAGTAATTACTGTAACAATAATTGAGTAAGTGCATTCCTACATAAGAATTAATAATTCGAAATATAGTGCAATACCGTGTGTTACTGTGCAACACCACCTATTACTGTATTTTAACCACCGGATATTTTAACAATACTAACGGTAACAGTTTTGCCATTATTTTTATAAAAAGGTTACTTCTGTCGCTTTCTATATCCGACATTCATTCCGTTTTGGGGTCCACCAATGATTGCGTCGTCATACGAATATTCTCCGACAAAAAGAATATTCCTCGACCAAACGAATAATTTTCGACACAACGAATATTTTATAACCACTTGCTTACTTTGTAAACTTTGCACATCTCACCCATAACTTATCACATTTATCAAATCAACACCTTAATATTTCAAAATAATATATAAAGAAAATTAAATCTTATTCACAAAATTTGGAGTCTTACAACCTCCCCTCCTTATGAAATTTTATCCTCGAAATTGTCGTACGTACCTGGTATGTCGAAAAGGTGAGGATACCTCGCTTTCATTTCCGATTCTAACTCCCAGGTCATTTCCTCGATATCATGGTTCTTCCATAAAATTTTAACTTGAGGTATAACCTTTGAGCGTAGGACATGTTCCTTCCTATCCAAGATCTTGACAGGTACCTCCTCATATGTTAAATCTTCAGCTATCTCGTCTGGTTCTAACTCAATAATGTGGTTTGGATATTTCACATATTTACGAAGCACCGATATGTGAAAAACGTTATGAACACGAGACATGCTTGGAGGTAAGGCGAGTCTATAGGCCACATTTCCTACTCGGTCAAGGATTTCAAATGGACTAATGAATCGTGGGTTGAGCTTTCCTCTCTTTTCGAATCTCGTAACTCCTTTCCATGGAGCAACACGTAACAATACATGATCTCCGACATTAAACACCACGTCCCTTCGATGAAGATCAGCATAACTCTTTTGTCGATCTTGTGCAATTTGTATACGTTGCCGGATCATTTGAATCTTTTTCATAGTCATACGTACTAACTCCGGTGCCAAAAATGTTGCTTCACCCACCTCGTCCCAGCATACTAGAGAACGACATTTTCGTCCATACAACGCCTCGAATTGAGCCATGCCTATACTTTCCTGATAACTGTTGTTGTAGGAGAATTCCACCAATGGTAGGTACTTATCCCAACTCCCTTTGAAGTCTAGAACACAGAGTCTCAATAGATCTTCAAGAGTTTGGATAGTCCTTTTCGATTGCCCGTCCGTTTGTAGATGATATGCCGAACTGAATCGTAAATCCGTGCCCATAGCTTTTTGCAAGCTGACCCAAAATCGTGAAGTGAATCTTGGATCACGATCCAAAACTATGGATACTGGCATGTCATGCAATCTCACAATCTCATTCACGTATATACCAGCAAGTCGTTCAAGGGAATAAGTCTCTCGTATCGGCAAGAAATGAGCAGACTTGGTTATCAACAATAACCCAAATCGCATCTATGCCTTGAGAAACCTTGGGAAGACCCGTAACGAAATCCATGGTAATGTGTTCCCATTTCCACTTTAGAATCTCAAGTGGTTGCAATGGACCCTTTGGCACTTGATGCTCCGCTTTGACACGTTGACACGTTAAACACCTCGAGATGAACTCCGCGATCTCTCTCTTCATATTGCTCCACCAAAATGTATGTCGAAGATCACGATACATTTTGGTACTTCCAGGATGGATTGCAAACGGTGTGTTGTGTGCCTCCATCATGATTCTATACTTCAAATCAGAATCGTCAGGAACACAAAGTCTGGAGTTGACTCGAAGTATTCCTTCTTCATCAATCCTTGCTTCTGGAATAGCACCTTCTTGCACCTTCTTCCTCATAGTCATCAGCTCCGGGTCTGTAGCTTGAGCAACTTTAACTTTATCAATCAAAGCTGGTTATACGCGTATACTTGACATCATCGCATGGGTCCCCGGAGTCTTGAACTCTATCTCCATCTTTTGTAAATCACAAAAAATAGGCCTTGAAAGCATCGCATTCGTTCCCGCTTATGATCTTCTACTCAATGCGTCAGCTACCACGTTCGCTTTTTCAGGATGGTATTGGATGGTATGATCGTAATCTTTCAACAGCTCAAGCCAATGTCGTTGTCGCATGTTGAGTTCCTTCTCGGTGAAGAAATATTTGAGGCTCTTATGATCCGTATAGATCTCCACTTTTCTCCCGATACAAGTAGTGTCTCCAAATATTCAACGCGAAAACGACAGCTGCCAACTCTAGATCATGAGTAGGATAATTTCTCTGATATTCTTTGAGTTGTCGCGAGGCATAGGCTATGACTTTCCCATGTTGCATGAGAACACATCCTAACCCTTTGCCCGAAGCATCGCTGTAAATGACAAATCCATCCGAACCAGATGGTATCATCAGAACAGGTGCCGAAATGAGTCTCCTCTTGAGCTCTTGAAAGCTCTTCTCGCATTCCTCGTTCCATACGAATTTTGTATCTTTTCGAGTCAGCTGAGTTAATGGAGTAGCGATTCGAGAAAATCCTTTCACGAATCTCTGATAATAACTAGCTAAGCCCAGAAAGCTACGTACTTCGGTCACCGACTTCTGTTGCTCTCAACTTTGTATTGCTTCAATCTTCGCCAGGGTCAACAGATACTCCACGTTTTGATACCATGTGCCCAAGGAATGCTACCTCCTCAAGCCAGAACTCACATTTCTTTAGCTTGGCATATAGCTTGTTTCCACGAAGCCTTTGAAGTACCAGCTTCAAGTGGTACTTATGATCTTCACGGCTTTTGGAATAGATGAGGATGTCATCAATAAAGACAACCACGAACTGATCTAAATATTCCTTGAATACACGATTCATCATATCCATAAAAGCAGCAGGAGCATTAGTCAATCCAAAAGACATGACTACGAATTCATAATGCCCGTATCGAGTTCTGAAAGCAGTTTTCAAAATATCCTCAGTTTTAATCTTCAGCTGATGATATCCAGAATGAAGATCGATCTTTGAAAAGAATTTTGCACCTTGAAACTGGTCGAACAGGTCATCAATACGAGGTAACGGATATCTATTCTTGATGGTGACATGGTTCAACTTCCGATAATCAATACAAAGTCGCATACTCCCGTCTTTCTTCTTTACGAATAAAATAGGAGCACCCCAAAGAGATGTACTAGGACGTATAAAATCGATGTCTAACAACTTCCTGTAGTTGGACCTTTAACTCCTGAAGTTCAATAGGAGCCATTCGATATGGGATTTTAGAAATGGATTTTGTACCGAGTTCAAAGTCAATAAAGAATTCAACTTCACGTTCCAGGGGTAGACCGGGAAGTTCTTCGGGAAATACATCAGGAAACTCATTAACAACAGAAATATCATTCAAACCTGACGTATTCTGGTTTAGATCAGTGACATGGGCTAAGAAAGCTTGACATCCGTTTTTCAATAAACGAATAGCTTTATGACTTGAAATAACATTGATTGATTTTAGTGGTTTGGTTGTTTGAATTAGCACAATAGATTGGTTAGGAATATGAAAACTAACAACCTTACGAAAATAATCAATTTTGGCATAATAAGTGGTCAATCAGTCACTTCCTAAAATCACATTAAATGCAAGTATTTTCAAATATATAAGATCAACAGCTAGGGTGAGGGTACCAATTTGAATCGAGCAAGATTTGTAAACTGTAGATGTAACGAAGGTTTCTCCCAACGAAGTTTCAACAGATAAGTCAAAGTCTAATTTCTCAGGTGTCAAGTTCAAACGTTTAGCACAAGCAGGTGAAATAAAAGAATGGGTAGCACCGGTATCTAATAAAGTGTAAACTTCGCAAGAGTTTATTATCAGCTTACCAGTAATAATCTCGTTCGAGTTCCCTGCTTGTTGGGCAGTCACGAAAAAAGCTATTCTAGGAACCATTGACTTTGACTTGTCAGGGATCGCCTTTGGAGTCACCATCCCTACTGGACTTGGTTTCGCTACAGGACACACTCGAGCTATGTGCCCTTCCTTTTCACAGTTATAACACACCTTGGATTGTTGTGTGCAGTTGGGGCTGATGTGTCCCTCTTACCCGCATTTATAGCATACGACCGGCGGTCGTTCTCCTCCCCTAAAAACAGTTGATGTTGGTGCTGCTGTTGATGCTTTCACGTTCTCATTGTTGTACCTTCTCTTCTTGAAATCTCCCCCCGACACACTTCTTCTATTAACATGGCCACGATTACCACCGGAGTGGTTACTGCTTCTGGCATGATACTTTCATTCCTGCTGGTTGTCAATGTTCCGATGACTGCTGCCACCGGTACGACCTTGGTTGTTGTCCCTTGGTTGAACATAAACATTATCTCATTCTAATAACTAGGCCATGTTCACTACATCCGAATATAGAGAAAATTTGTGAGAAATGAGGTATTGACGAATCTCGAGTTTCAAACCTCTCAGAAACATCCGCTTCATACGTTCCTCATTCTCCACCAAATGAGGTGCAAACCTGGGATAACTCCGCGAACTTAGCCTCGTACTGGGACACAGTCATGTTGTTCTGTTCCAGTCTGATAAACTCTACCTCTTTCATGTGACGAATACTTTCTGAAAAGTACTTGTCATTGAACAGTTTCTGGAACGCCCCCCAAGACATCTTGAGTGCGGCTAGGCTGGGTACGCTTCACAGATTCCCACCAGTAATCTGCCTCTCCTACGGAACATAAACGTGGCGAATGGAACCTTCTGTTCCTCCGTGCATCCTAAGATATCAAATATCTTGGTAATTTGCTTAATCCAATTTTCTACCTTGATTGGATCTGGCTTTTCCTGAAACTCTGGTGGTCCCAACTCTTTAAACTGCTTGGCAGTGACAAGCCACGAGTTATTATTTCCACTTGTATTATGAACACGAGTCTCCCTCATCTGATTTTGCATGAACTGCAAAAAGCTTCTAATCATTTCTTCGGTAGGGTTGTTTGCAGGAGTAATATAGCCTTCTTGTTGCACGTTCTCCTGGTTGGTGATTAAAGGTGTCTCAACGGTCTCATTCACTCAATTGTTTAGATTTTCAGCTGCCATTCTCAAATACTACCACAAAACAAGGGTTAATCAAACAAATTAAAATATCACATATTAACCCTATGTTCCAACCGACCAATTAAATAATAATTTAGCTTAGGTAGGACACACTAGCGAAGGCTTTTACTCGTCTCTCCCCTCCTAATTCTATTCTCAGATCTTCGCCAGAGATCATATCCCTAAGCTCTGATACCAACTGTGACGCCCCCAAAATAGGTTCAATACTCAACCTATTCTGAGTCGCCAAATACATGGTACAGAATCCAAATACAATCTTTCATATCAAACGGTCGTGCAAAATACGACCACACAACTGTGAGTGTCAATACAGACACGTAAAAAATATAAACATTCAAACTAAGTCCTAATTACATTTATTATCACACTATTTAAAAAAAATAGTGAAGGACTTCTACAGCTCTAACTCGGACCATCACTCCATTTTTCGACTAGTACCCGCGATATTCTCATTTTCTAAAGAGAACAATGGAAGAAAAGGGTGAGCTCAACTAGCTCAGTAAAGAATATTATGACTAAGATAATGAAGAATAAATTATCGTTAGTCTTCAACAAATCAGATAAAATATTATGGACAATAAGTTTTAGATCAACAACTGCAGCGGAAATAACAATTCATTAGAAGAGTTAAGTAGAAAATGATGTCTACTATCTTTTTTGATTTAAAAGTTCATCATCAATATTTTATCCCTGTAACATCTATCAATATACATCTCGAATCAAATATGCACTACGGGCCAAAGATATTCATTTGTATCACCAGTTGGTCATGTTCATCTCAACACATGTCCATCTTTGCACTACGGGCCAAAGATATTTATCAGGTAATCATTCATCTTTGCACTACAGGCCAAAGATATTCATCAAGTAATCATTCATCTTTGCAATACAGGCCAAAGATATTCCGTTATATCACCATTTAGGACTAAGGATGATGAAAAATAATACGAATAACGAATCCAGTGAGATATCCAGAGTTCAAGAATGAAGATCAAACCCTGAATTCAATCAAAGATGATTTAGAAAGAATTTTTTTTTATCCGTGAATAGTACCCCTTGAATAGTAACTTCGTGAATAGTAACTCGACATGAAAAGATAAAAATTTCACAAGAAAGTTCAGACCAATATTCTAGTGAACTGATATTAGATGAAGCGCAAAACTCAAGCAATTTATGATCATTTCAGGAATTATAGAAGCAATACTTACCGTAGTAAGTTTAGAGTTAGGAATCTGAAATGAAACAATATACGAAACTGCAATTGAATTTTCACCCGTCAGGCTGTAGTCCTCTCAGACATATTATTTCCACAATTTAATAACAACTGAATACGAAGGGTTATTCACCAGGCATGCGGTTGTCCGCGTAGACAGATTATTCCCACAGAATAATAAAGAATGGAATAACAACATGATTTCACCATGCATACGGTAGTCCGTGTAGACAGGTTATTCCAATAGAATAATAAAGAATGGAATAACAACCCTTACGAGTATTGAAAAGAAAACAACTCTCTTCATGAATACGAAATAAATAATACCCCTTACCTTACAAATTTGAAGACTGCACTAATGTAATAGCAGAATACTCTTCTTCTTTCTCTCTTATTCTTTTTATACATTCTCTCTCTATAACTTTAGTGAATTGGTGAGAAATAATGAAGAAATGAGCTTCTATTTATAGGCTTGACAGAGTAAGGGTAAAATAGTCTTTTCGCCATTATTTATGACATCATCGCTTACATCATCGATTCTATGACATCATTGCTTACCTTATCGCTCCGATGACATCCTTATTTACTTCATCGCTCCGATGACATCATTGTTGCATCATAAGAGTTCAAGTTCAATTTGCACTCTTCCACCTCGTTTAACTTTTATACTATGAATTTACTATAATAATATTGTCATTCTAATTATAAAAAATCATACTATTATATAATCACATCATACTACTATAATGTAATATTATAATAATATATTTAAATGAATTATTTTATCAGAAAAGATAAAATACCAACCTTCAACAAATGTCACATGTTAAAAATTCCTCTGTTTAAATCCACATTGAATAAATATTTTCTTATCATATATATCAAAAATTAATTATTCACAAATAATATTACAGAACTACAATATTGACAACCAGATCGTTCCCAAGAAAGAGGAGGCCTTCCGATAAGGATTTCTCCTTACTGGCGCGCAATTAATCAACCCCTTTCCTAGACAGAACTTTCTTAGATATTGCCAATAATGGTATCTAATAATATTATTCAAATAATATGAATTATTGATTTGATAATTTGAAATACTGTGCAATGACAATTATTGAATCACTAATATAAAATAGCCAAGTAGCACTTATTGATATAAAATATCAACGTAGCAAATATTGAATCAATAAAATATTATACAATTATTGAATCAATAATATAAAATATTGAACAGTAATTACTGTAACAATAATTGAGTAAGTGTCTTCCTACGTAAGAATCAATAATTTGAAATACTGTGCAATACCGTGTGCTACTGTGCAACACCACGTATTACTATATTTTAACCACCGGGTATTTCAACAGTACTAACGGTAACAGTTTTGTCGTTATTTTTATAAAAAAGTTACTTCTGTCGCTTTCTATATCCGACATTCATTCCGTTATGGGGTCCACCAATGACTGCGCCGTCGTACGAATATTCTCCGACAAAAAGAATATTCCTCGACCAAACGAATATTCTCCGACACAACGAATATTTTATAACTACTTGCTTACTTTGTAAACTTTGCACATCTCACCCATAACTTATCACATTTATCAAATCAACACCTTACTATTTCAAAATAATATATAAAGAAAATTAAATCTTATTCATAAAATTTGGGGTCTTACAACAGGTATATACCTGTACGATTCGGTGGTTCGGTATAAAAAATCCGTACCGAAACCAATATATACCGATTTTTTGTGCCGAAACCGGACCGGTTCTTTTTGTACTGTACCGGACGATTCGATTTAGTTCGAAAAACCGAAAAAATCAAAAAATTATGCACACCCCTAACTCTAATTGACAGGAGATAGGAAACAACCTTGTGCCACCTATACTATTACAATTTAATTTTAAGATTCACTAGGAAGAATATGGGGAAGGGGTTAACGGAACTTTGTGAAAACTTATTTCCTTCACTCCTACTCGGGCTCAATTCGAGATCGTGCTCTATTCAATACTTAAACGCGTTTTAATCAAATTTTATTTTAAACTAGATAATTATTATGAACCAAATCTGAGCATTTTAATACTCGACTTGACTTGATCATTTAACATGAAGATTTTACCATAGATATGTTACAAATTGACCAGCCATATGTTTGTTTCAAAATTTTGCTGAATCACTTATGTGAAAGAAAAACCTATATAGGACTATGTAGAATCAATTATAAGACTTGCAAACAAATAAGCTCATATAACTAAAATTGAGAGGCTTGAAAATTGCCCAATTGTGCATTAGTTACTGGATGAAAAAAGGACCGATTATATTCCTCCTTCGCCTCATTTCCTCCTCTCCTATGTCTGTTTTACTAATCAGACATCTCACAAAACTTGTCTAATATTATGTTACACAATAATTTCTTAAGAAACTCTAAAATACATAATTACAAAAAAATGAAGCTAACTAGTTATACATCAATCCTCCTACTTCTCTACATGTTCCTCAGCAAAATTTATTATCATTTTTTGATAAATTTTAATGTACGTATACATATTTATTTATTTATTATTATTATTACTACTTAAAATTAAGCTTGTATACATTTACCCTTAGAAACAACTTAAAAACAACTCAACTAATTTATTATCTCCTCTAATTAAACAACTCACATTATGCATCCGTATCTACGCTAGCTAACTAGTTTATCTCAAAGTAAATTATATCTCCACTAATTTTAACGGTATCTTTTAAAACCCTATACGCAACTCCGATTAAGCACACATTTCATACCACTAGCTTACCACAAAAAAATATCATTTTTTGTTCCCAATTTCATAGTATAATAATGCTACTATCACATAAAAAATTTCATATAATGCTCACATACACACACATACATACTGTCTCAATTTCATAGTATAATAATGCTACTATCACATAAAAAGTTTCACATAATGTTCACACACACATACATACTGTGAGCCCCCACCTGACATGTGAGACCTACAGTATGTATGTGTATATGAGTATTATGTGAGATTTTTTATGTGATAGTAACATTATTTTTCATAGTATTTCATAGAGTAATGCTACTATGACATAAAATAATCACATGCCGCTCACATACTGCTGACGTGACACCTATAGATTTGTTGTTGACATGACTCACTTAACTCAACAACAAATACATGAATGCCACGTCAGCAATATGTGAACAGTATGTGATTATTTAATGTGATAATAACATTAATCTATTTCACAACACTAGCTTACCAGAAGAAAAAAACATTTTTTGTTCCCAATTTCATTTCAGTATCGAACCATGATGATACAAGTAACATCACTACTAATCAAACAAGCATATATCTGGTAACGACCCATAAATAAGCCAAGTTTCATTAAACATAGGTAGATCGAGCAAACAACTCAACAATAAATTCCCCCATAAAACAAGTAGTAGTGAAGACTTTAAAATCCTAGAGATCACAATCAATTAACAACTACAAAAGTCTACAAACAAGGTGTGATATTTGAAATATTTGATCAACAAGATGTCCTAAGTAGTTGCAGTCAAAAATGCTCTTCCAGGCTGGCGGTTGGCTAAAGGACCATGGCACCCAAGAAGCTGCAAAAATCAGAAAATCGATCAGAAGTGTTTTACACCAGGTCTATACATCCAAATCAGAGGGCAACATGCCAACTCAACCACAAATAGATTACAAGACAGCTAGATTAGCTATACAGCGTGTTATAAGAAATCTATTAGTTAGAGAAGCCAAACAAACCTTGGCGTTGACACCATCTGGCATGATGCGGTTTGCTGCTTTCCACCTGACATAATCAGTACGGTTGAATTTTGTAAATCCCCTGCAATAGTGTATCAGAACTGTTATACAGCAGCCTTTTATCCACATGCCATGTTCCAATGTACATAATTATATAAGTGCATGATAGATTATGTAGATCTTCTATTTCTCTCGCATCCTTTAGGGCATGGATGGTAGGTAGTGAGATGTTGCAAATAGACGGAGAGGCCAATAACATAAAATTATAGATACATGCCAAATATGACAACAAATACATAAGAAACAGCAAAAGAAAATTGTGGTAGAAGGCAATATAATAGAATTTAAGGTTGTAGCTTGTTTGTCTTTTGGGATTATGTTATGACCTCTTTCAAAACCTTTTATGAAAGAAATACTATTTCCAAGTTAAGGGGTAAAATTATTACACAGCCATTACGGATTGTGAAAATATGAATGTACATACCACTTCCTGCTAACAATAATCTTCTGACGACCGGGGAACTTAAACTTTGCACGACGCAAGGCCTCCTGGGCATGGTTGCTGTTTGAGTCTTTGCAACGGACAGAAAGGAGAACCTGCCCAATACTCACACGAGCGCACGTACCCAGGGGTTTCCCGAAAGCCCCCCTCATGCCTGTCTGGAGCCTATCCGCCCCAGCACATGAAAGCATTTTGTTAATGCGAAGTACATGGAATGGATGAACCCTGACCCTGAGATGAAAAGCATCCTTTCCAGCAAATTTGGTCATATATTTATTGCACGCGATACGCGCAGCTTCAAGTGCCTCACTGGAGACATTCTCCTTCTCCCAACTGACCAAATGAACGCAGAAAGGAAATTCATCAACCCCCTTTTTCTTCATCCCAACATCATAAATCCTGATTTTTGGATCAGGCACACCACGGCAGTAGCGGGATTTCGGATAGGGTTTGTTTTTAATCTGGCGATAACACCTTGCGGGTCCTGGAAAGTAAAATCAATAGGAAAGAACTCATAAACTTACTTCCAGTGCAATGGAAATGACATTGTATGATTAGATGGTGAAATTTTATATAAAATTATCAGAATATTTGATTCCATGGATAATGCCAATTTATCATAAGTTCTTGGATATCAAAAAGAAAAATAAATAGTTATGCGGACAAGTTGAATAAAGCATCACGTCCTGAAAAAATAGAAAACAAAAACCTACACACAAATATGAAGACATTGATGATTACCAGTTTACCACCAAAATCAAATGCTAGAAATTTATAACCTTGACAAGCTTTAAGTTAGACGTAAGGTAACTTTTTCAGACCAACATATGGTTTGTGGAATATAACTCATACATACACAAACAACCAAAGTGCCTACAGATACTGCAGTCAACAGCGCCAAGTTAAGCTTTTGTTAAAAAAAAAACCTGTTTCACATATTCGATAACCAGGACAGTTATTTTAATGAACTAGAGATTTGTTAATTCAACCATATACTGACCATGGATGTACAAGGCTAATATGGAACACAAAAGATCAGCCAGTTCTCACAAATAAAAAGATGGTCTTTCTAGAAATATCCCTTGAAATTAAACAAATTAGCCCACATATGCTAGACAACATCTAATGCCTATATTGAAATATAAAAGACAAATTTTGATCAAGATTCTATCATAACAAAACAAATTGAACTGCTCTGGATGTAACTGAATAGCCCAGAAAAAGACAATCTCTAAATTCTTTAAATATAAATCAGCCTATAATACAACCCATTCATTTCTACAAATAGAATAAAATAATCAAAAATCAGTTCCTCAAACAAAATGAATGCTCAAATTGTTTGATTCCAGACCACACAAATATGCAATAAACAACAGAACAAGTAGCAACATCTACAGATTATTACATACAAATTGTATGCTTTCTACACAAAAACATTCTTTCTACACAAAAATTAAATAATCAAAAAGCAATTCCTCAAACAAAATGAATAAACAACAGAACAAATAGAAACATCCACAGATTATTACATACAAATTATATGCTTTATCAGTATATATAAATTTATATACAGAGACAGAGAGAGAAATAGGAAGCTAAGAGACTTACTTCTTCCCATCGTGATCCGTCTCTTATTGACCTGCGGCTTCTGAAACGGGAAATATAGGAACGAGGGTTTTAAACGAAGGTTTTATACTTTTATAGGTAGGGAAAAGCTGAGAGAAGCCGGTACTATTGTATGGGCCGAATTTGGATCCTTCATGGACTATAAATGGTCAGGTCCACTGGGTTAATAAAATTATTGAGCTGGATTAGCTTTAATTATTGTTTATTTGAACTTTTTCTTGTTCTAATATTTTATAAATAAAATCCCTAAAAAGAAAGCGTAGTTGTTTTTCCGATTTTCAAATAAATAAATAAATTAAAAGTCTATTACGAACAATACATGAATAGGTTTAAGTTCTAATGACTAATGACTTAAATTTTAATTTTTGAGTGTTGTTACGTAACAAAATTATTTTACAAAAATGATGTGGCAGAGTGTAATTAATGAATGATCCATTATACATACATGAATATGGATAGTGATAGTTGGACCTAGCAAAACTAGCCCCGACCCTGGCTCGCCCGTCAAAAAACGGGCTTTGTGCTTCATTTTTTCAGTTCATCAAAATCGACGTCGTTTTGGCCTGACCCGACGATGACCCGGTCCATTTGGGGCAAATTCAGAAATGTGTCAAAATATAGTCATAAATTAGTCCAAGCCCTTGGGTAGGCCTGACCCGCCCGTCAAAAAGCGGGATTTGGACTTCACTTTTTCAGCCCATCAAAATTTGGACCGTTTTGGCTCGACCCGACGATGGCCCGGCCAATTTGCCAGGTCTAGTGATAGCAACCAACCACAATCAATCACATCATTTTTGTAAGCAACTTTGTGTAAGATTCTTTTGTCATCAAAGTACTATTATAAATTTTTAGATCAAGTTAAGTTTATGTATGACGCCCTTGTGTCCGTGCATGTCCCCAACTTATTCCCTAACACTATTTATAAACACAATACAATTAATAAAAAAATTAAGTGGTAATTTAAATTTAAAAGTTATATTTCTTTTTTGTCTTTATAAACACAAAAACAGTTTTTTGAAAAAACTAATCACTTGAAAATTTTCGTTCTTTTCTTTTCTATACGAATCTATCTAACAAAATACAAATAATTTTGAATTTTTCATTCACTCAATAAATCATCTAGGCCGTCCAAAGTTTGGGATAAATCCCACCGTCCATACAGTGCCGGAGGCACGGGACACGGCTAGTTCAAAATATTTGTCCTATTATTTTATGTCTAGAATACAAGAAACACCCACAAAGAATATTATAATTTACTAAGTCCCTCGTGACTTAATAGTAAAAAAATTACTTGGGTGTATGAGATCTTGTGATCCATACTTGTTAAACGTACCACCATCCTCCCTCCTCGTGTAAATTGTCACAATCGCAAGAGATGGTTTATTAGTCTTAATTTCTTTTTTGATTTGTCTAAATTCATTTGTTCTCCTTTTTTTAAATACTATTTTGACCTCACTTTTCCTATACTACTTTCATCAACTTTAAATTTTTTTATTGAAAACAACATGACTGAAAAAAGTAATATTTCACTCCTTTTTCCCCTTCTCTCGCTCATCTATTTTATTGATCCAAGAAAGAGTACTTAGGAGATTAAATATAACAAAAGAGATGATAATAAAAATTTTAAGATGGGTAATTTGAAGATAATTTTTTTTCTTAATAAACGTATACTTTTAAATTAGAACAAATAAACTTTGATGGAGGGAGTAATTAACAATTTAACATGCATAAAGATGTGATCATTGCTTTTAAACAATGTTTAGTTACAATTTCATCCACATACTACTGATAAAAGAATAGAGACTCTGTGAACGAGAGCTTAGTATTCGGAGTCTGAAAACTGCAGGTAGTATCTCTCGTTGGACTCTGACTCGAACCTGTATAAAATGTTTAACGAGGTTGGGGGACACGGAACGCCTTTGATAAAGATGTTAGCAAGTATGGAAGAAACTTAGAATATCAAATTTGGGTTTAGTATAAATGCCGTGTAGTCTTATCAATGTTGTAGGAATTTATTTATATATATATATAAACATGATTAGTGAAATTTGTCGCGCGTTCCATCTAGAGTACCTAACAAAGGGGGTGGGTTGGTGTCACAGGGTGTACAATCTGACACTAATTTTTTGCGTCTTTGCCCGCCTTGTGATGCACTGGTTCGTCCAACCAGTCAGCAACCTGTCAATCACACAAGTACAGTCTATATAATTGAGCCATGCACACAAGCCAACACAGTGTTTACAGGACAACGTCCCAACCTTTTATTGCTTACTCAATAACAAGTAAATACAATATATGACTAGGGGCTCACAGGCTACACTTGCTCAGTGATCTCTGCCTTGCCAAGCCCCCTGGTTGTACATATTTATACACATTAGGCTGCAGTTGACACCCCCAACTGCTAGGACATTCAGAATCAATAGGAAACCAGCATTTTGAATTCATAACTGCTTGTCAACTGCCTACTAGCAGATATGGGCGTCCCATGATGTATATAACTATCCATCAACTGCCCACCAGCAGAATATGTGCACCCCATGATGTGCAACTGGCTGGAGACATGCCAGTCATGTGCATGGAGGTTGATTGCCAGCAACTGTCCACAACTGTCTGTCAGTTGGGTCTTGCTCCAGTTAACCAATCCTAACTGCCCACAGTGTTAGCCCATCTTTTTGATGTCCTCACCCACCAGTGTATCAGCCCACATTGTTTATGTCTCAGCCCACGAAGTTGCCCAATCATGTTGCCACAAGATGCTGTCCATTTAGCCCACGAATTTCCAACTAGCCCAGCACTTGCCCAAGGTGCTATCCAAGTCTGCTGTGCACATCCAGCCCATGCGTCTGTCCACATGCTTCAGCCTTGTTGCATGTTGGGCACCAGCCCATGCCATGCTTGCATGCTGGGTGCTAACCCATGCCATGCCTTGACATGCCAGCCCAACGTCTGTGCCATGCCCAACGCCTGCTCAACAGCGTTCTTGCTTGTTCATGCCCAGCTCATGAACGATCTTCAATGATCCGATCCAAGCCACCAATCTGATGTTTGACATTGTTGGAGGGGAGCCCAACAATGTCCCAACGTCCCGTACGCATCGCCCATGGCACCTGCCCATGGTCCCGGGTAACCTTCACGGAGTACCCCTCTCCTATAGTAGCACTTATGAAAAAAATCAAGTTGCCACGACTAGACATCAGGTATGTCTGAGGAGTCATAATGTAGACCCTCTAGATTTGATAGTTTTCTGACATAGGCCTAGTTGCTGCCCAATGACCCAAGTTGCTGCATAGTGTCAACCACTACTGCTCAATGGCCCAAATGGCCGAGTGTCCAAAACCCATTCGCTGGTTAAGTGCGCCCAGCGCCCTTGGCTGCCGCCTGGTGCCGCACGCTACCGCACGCTGCCGACTGTTGTCGCACGCTGCTGCACACTGATGCTCAGGAAGCCTTGTTGAGTTCAAGGCTTGACTTGGCATGCTATCTGAGCGTCCCGCATGCCAAGTGCGTGTCAACCCACTAAGGGGCTAACAGTTGGCCACCAGCGGACGGGGTTGTTATTGTTATTTTTTTTTTTTTTGTAATTTTAATGATGACAATATAAGTGTGGTCAAATGAATATATTTGTGTATGTGATCAGCTTAATGGATTTGCTTGGGCTGGTTAAACATGTTATAAGATTGCTTTCCTTGTTGGCCCAAGATTGAAATTATAGTTCTACTCGATCTAGGTCATTAAGGAAACTTAGGTGGTGTTTGATTATATCTTAATGCATCCGAAATTGTGGGTTGTTAAGATGCATTAAGAGGTGAACTGTTAAGATGCAATCAAACACCACCTTAGAATTGCATGAAAGTTTCTCTGGCCCGCAATTTTTAAATTTAAGACAGTGTTTTTGCTGGAAATATTTATTTAAAATATCCTATCTATAATTATAGTATTGATCATATGCAATTTAAATTGAAAATGAGTCTTATATGGAAATTGTTTTAGATATACAAACTGCCTAGAGTTGGAATAAAACAAACCTTATCAGATAACCTCTTATACTCCTTTATTTAAGCTATTTCAGTTTGACTTGGAAATCATATCGTTGATAGCTGATTTGAGAAATGTATTATATCCGTTAGACTTAAACAAACTACTGAAATCATGATTCTTTACCACTGTGGTTTGAGACTTTTATGCTAACAATTTTCTTAGTCGTTGGTATTCTCATTATATATACTCTTTCTTCTCGGCTAAAGGAGGCAGAACACTTGAAGCTAATATCAATCTTTGTATAGAGATATTTTGTGACGAACAAGATTTTTGTAATTTTATTTGAATATTTATTGAATTAAATAAATATATTTTGATAATTTATTTATTGAGTTAAATAATTAATTGATGAAATTGTGATAGATTAATTTAATTATATGTATTACATTGATTAAATTAATGTAAAGAATTTTATAATTTTAAGTATAAATTTAATTGAGCTTATTTCATTAAATGAATTATTTATTAAGCATAATGTTATTCTAATTAATTTAATAATTAATTAGAAATTTAATGATTTCACATAATTAATGAATAAAATTTTTAATTATGTGACTATGCGACTTAATGTGAATTTATTCTATTTTATTTAATTGATTAAAATAAAATTAATTGATTAATTAGAAGTGTGACAATTAACTATATAATAAGAGTTAATTAAATTAATTGAGAAGGGAGTAATAAAAGGGGACTAACCAAACAATGCCTTAATGGGGGTTGGGGCCAGTTAATCCATTATGGATTAACTGATCACTATCTCCACCAGTTGCTATATACGTATATCTATATTAGCAATAGTTTTTCATATATCAGACTTCATATGTTATTATCAGATAATAAGTTTTAGAGAGAAAAGTAGAGAGACAAGAGAGAAAGTTGGAGAATTAAAGCTATTTTATCAAACAGAGACTGCAAGGATAATCCCTGCATCCCAATTTTATTTCACGTATTATATTTTTCCATCACTGTATATTTCGAAGTTCTCTGTTAAAGTGAAAGTTGTGATTTATGCAAGAATTTAAGATATATGTATGAATATATGTTCCTAACATGTTTTCCATCATGTAATCATGTTTTAAAACAATAAAGTCCATGTGAATATGTTTTAATTAAGTTTCAAAAAATTTCAGAGTTTTTTCATTTACGTGTTTTAAAGGTTCTCTGTGAATGAAAAATTTGGTGATTGTTGATTAAATGACCATATATGTGTTACTAATTGTTCATAACATGTTTTATACTATGTATGCATGATTTACAGTGATTAAATTCATGCAATCATGCCTTAATTGGGTTTTCAGAAGTTACAGAGTATAAAAGTTGTATATATGGCCCTTACGAACAATTGTATGCCATGAATTATTTTTTTAACTTAAAATTGACAGTAGATTATGATAATACATGTTAAAACAAAGAAAACAAACTTTGAACGGACGGATTCGGAGTTATAACGAATCCGTGACGTCAATTTTCATGTTTTTCTTCAAAACTTTCAAGAACACCAAGAACAGTGAAATTACGTGATTTGATTCTAGTAATTGCATGATTTAAGATGTTAAAAGCGTGTTAGTAACATTGTATGATGTTTCTATAAAGTTTATACTTCATAGAAATCACGGTACTAGTTTAATTTGCATTTAATTGGAGTAATTGGCCTACGAACTGTCAAAAATAGCAAACCAGTTTTCTCACCAGCAGGGGGGCCCGCCCCAGCGGGTCCTGGTAGGCCAAAACCCCCGCCCCAGCGAGGGTGTATGCTGTCCGGAGTGAAAATAGTGTAAGGCGAGACTATTTTTGACCCTATGTAGTAAAATAAACATAACTTCTTCATACAAACTCCGATTAAGACGATTTAAGATGATTCGAAAAGATAACGAGTAGACCTACAATTTTTATTCTTTAAGTTTTTCAATTTGAAGTCGTTAGCAGGGGTTAAAATGGCCATCTTTTGTGACTGATGCGTATTCGGAGGCAATCGGAGGGCGTCAGACATGCCCGTATGCAAGTGTAGTGCTCTCAACGATAAAAGATGTTGTTATAAGATATAAAACATGAATATTATTAAATATAATGATGTTTAACATTAATCAATGATGTTTTAGACAAATTGCATGAGCATGTTAAGCGTACACAAGAGGGACGAGTCGGGCGTGCGACGAATGAACGTCGAAACGACGTGCCAAGTGTAATACTATGCTATAACATACTTGAGGACTTGATGAACATGTAATGCTATTCTATAACATGTTATTAACACATATTATGTGATTTGAAGTTTATGTTAATAAACTAAGTGTGAACTTGAATATTGTGATTGTAAAACTTGATTATAATTGTTTAAAAGATTATACCTATATGATATGCATATTGTGAATTCATACTCATGTTATATGGTTGGTTAATAAGTTAACACTAGGAACCAAGTTGTAAGTTGAACTTAAATGAAAGGTTCAACAGTTGAACATAGAAGTTATGAAACTAATCGACATCGTATGCATAATGTAATGTGTAGGACGTTGAGGAATTGAATTGTAACTATATTTGTAGTTTGCGCACCAGGCAAGTATTCTATCCCTAACTTGTTATTGTTAAAACAAGTTTCTTTAAATTCTAAATTCTTTGATTAAGCAAGTCCTAAACTTATATTCTATATCGAGTAAGTTCTTGTTCTAAATTGTTCAAGTTCAAGATTTCATATTAGATGTTATAATTCTTTTAAAGCATGATTCCAGTTATACAATACTTATTCGATTGTATACCTCTTGAGTTTTATTATTTGAATTAAATATCATTTATTGTTGAACCTTATAAGACTAGCGAACCCTTACTGATTCGACTAGTCCATAGTTGATGAGCGTTCTAAATTCCAGAACTATTATTGAGCTTATCCAAACCAAACTTTCTTTGGTGCAGACTCTGATGTCAAACTGAGATGAACAACCCTATTATAGAGGATTGATGATGCTTTAGCGTTAAGATATTGTACATAGTATGGTACTAAGGGCTGATCCCCCTAAGTACGAGAAGTAGAGTCCATAATCTTATGATTGTTAAAGGTTTAAAGTATAAACACTTTACAACCTAGGACATAGTTCAAGGTCTTATGACCCTCAGAAGTCCTTTTGATTCTTGTTATTCATTCTTGATTCAAAAACCGAGTTTTCTTATTCAGAAGTCTTTGATTCACTCGCATGTTATTATATTGTTGTTATATTGTTATACTTATGGGCAATCGTGCTCACTCTTGCGTAATAATAACATTGTAGTTAAGAACGAAAGGTCCGAAGAGCCTTCTACTAGCAAAGGCAAGGGCAAGGTCAACAAGTGATGAAGGCTTGTTGTTTATTTAATATGTTTATTTTTAAGACTTATGTTAAAGTTGTGTAAGACTTATTATTCGTTTACGTTTTCGCTTTTGAGATTTAAGGTTAGTATGACCTGGGATTGTATTTATTATTCAGATGTTGTAACCCCAAAAGAGGAGGATTTATTTCTATCTATTTAATGGTTTTCTTTTATTATGAGTAGATAGATAGATGATATTTGTACAGTGAACACCAAATCCCGTGGAATTGAAGTACCCAGATTTGGGGGTGTCACGTATTTTCATCAAGAACCTTCAAATTTTATTTCCATCAATTCATTGTATTGTTTTTAATTCCTTTTGGATGGAAAAACATATTACTTTGTAATCATATTTCCTTGTATTAAAATCTGAGTTCAAGCCTTAGTTGGCTTGATCGATCCAGTAGTGGATGGGATCTGTTCAAAGAGAGCTTTCAAGGTTGCAAAGGTGTAGTTGTGTCCAATATCTCAGTGCAAAGCTACTTTGAACAGGGAGTTTATTGTATTTAGTATTTATTTAATAAAAATAGTCTCCAATACCAATTGGTATTGGATGTAGATTAGGCCACTAGATTAGAGGATAGGGGCTAAACCACATAAAAATCTTTATTTTTGTGGTTTGCAAATTTGCGTGGCTTGATCATTTACATTCTTATTTTGAATTTGAACAGCTAGTATACATTTACATAATAGTGTTCTGAAGATATTCGTAACAAGCTAATCCAGACATCAACTCTCACTAGTTAATCCCATCTGCATTATAACTAAATTTGAATTTAGTTTAAAGCAGACACCAAAACACATATGTATCACCTGTCTGTTTTAAACCTGTAACATGAAAAATAAAAATTGGACATTGTCGATCACTTCTAACTTAGACACCTATTCACCCTCTTTAAGCGTGCACTTATACATAATTACATTTGGTGTCAGAGTAAGGCTTTACTAATATTGATCTTTGTAGGTCGTAGGGGAAGATCCTATGACACATCTCAACTTTCAAGAAGGTCAGTCTACAAGCAGGCCACCTCTGTTGCTAAGAGGTGAGAACTTCAACTTCTTGAAATTCAGAATGAAAATCTATCTCAACAGGGACCCATGGGAATGGTTGGTAGTTGAAAATGGTTACGTCATCCCGAGGCATGATGATGGTAGACCCAAGACTCTCATGGAAATGGATGCAAATGAATCATATATGGTATCCTATGACTCTAAAGCCATGAACACGTTGCTGAGTGGTATGGTTCAAGCTGAAATCGACAAGGTCTTTGCATGTAATATGACAAAAGAAATTTGGGATACAATCATTATGAGCCATGAGTGAACTACTATGGTGAAGAAAGTTAAGCTAAGCATGTTGATGCAAGAATACGAGCATTTCAAGTTAGAGAAGAATGAAACAATTAAAGAAGCTCAAGCAAGGTTCCTCACTCTAATGAACTCTCCAAGCATGCTCGGTCGAAAAATAGATCAAAGGGAAATAAATAGAAAGCTGCTAAGAATCATGCTCAAATGGTTCGCACCAAAGGTTACAACTCTTCAAGACTCAACAACAATTAGTACTGTGGAAACTCTCACTTTATTTGGAGAGTTTAAAGAATTTGAAAATCAACTAAAAAGGTATGATGAAGAAGATGAGGCACCTAAGAAAAAGACTTTAGCTTTACTAACTGAAAGTTACATGGAAGGTGATGATGAAGACTCTGATGAAGAAATAACAATGATGACTCGAAAATTGAGAGAGCTAATTATAAGAAGAACAAATCAAAATTCTACGGAAAAACTTTCAACAACAAGAAGGACTTTAAGCAGAAACCACAAGAGGAAACTTGTTTTGAATGCGGAAGGTCTGGTCACTTCAAGAGATATTGTTTTCAATTCAAAAGGAAGAACAAAGGGAACAACTCAAGAGGAAAAACATTAATGACCTGGAGTGACGATGAATCCGAACATGAAGCTGATCAAGATGATGAAACTGTTCAACTATGTTTCACCGGATTAAACAACCAGGAACCATTCGAGGTAAACACTGAACTTGGAGAAATTACTATTTCTAATTATCTTGTTTTAAAGAATGAAAATATTCATATTAAACAGAAAAATGCTTATTTAAAAAATTGGATAAATGATCTAATGAAAGAAGCAGAAACTTCAATTGAGGAAAAATAAGAAATACTTAAAGATTTCACATCAAGTGAAGTATCCAAGTTAAATGCTAAAATTAATTATTTAGATAATTATAATAAAATCTTATATAATTGTGCAAACAAATTAAATGAAGAAAACAATGTTCTTAAAAAGGAAAATGATAGTTTAAAAGAAAGTTTAAAAATGAGAGATACAATTATTGATGCATTTAATGATGGAAAAATAGTAAACATGCAAAATAACAATGGGGAATAAATAATTTCAGTAAAAAGGGATCTCGCAAAATTTGTTCAAAGAAAAAAAATTGAATATAATGTTAGGTGCTCAAAGGTCAAGCCTAGACAAACAAGGAATTGGGTACAATCCTGTTAAGAACATAAAAAGCACTACTAATAAAATTAGAGTAATAAATAATAAACCAAGGAACAAGCCCTTTTATTGCCCATCTTTTGTTACATGCAGAAATTGTGGTTTAAAAGGACATTTTGATACAAACTATAATAACATAAAAAAAAACAAGTTTGGGTAAAGAAAAGTGAATTAATTGCTACTAACAAAATCAGACCCAAACAAGTTTGGATACCAAAACGATGAGATACTTCTTTGTTTTGTAGGTATGCATAAAGGCGAAAGTGCCATTAAACAAATGGGTGTTAGGCGGTGGGTGTTCTAGACACATGACAGGTGATAAAACTAAATTCACCTCACTTGTTGCAAAGAAAGGAGGGATGATTATTTTTGGAGATAACACCACATGCCCAAATTATCGGTAAATGTAAAGTTAGAAATGGGAAGGTTTACATTGATAATGTCCTACATGTTGAAGGGTTAAAATATAATTTAATTAGTGTAAATCAACTATGACTAATGGTCATAAGGTAATTTTTGAAAAAGGTAAATGCGTTATTATTCATGCTTCTCATAAGGTTCTTCTAGTAGCTAACAAAGAAGGTAATATTTATACAATTAATTTTGAAAATCAAAATAATGACATCTGTTTAACTACTATTCAAGACCAATCTATTTTATGGCATAGAAGGTTAGGACATGTACACATGGAACTTATTAGCAAGTTAGCTGCTAAGGACCTTGTCAAAGGTCTACCAAAATTAAAATATGAAAAGAAAGGAATTTGTAATGCATGTCAATTAGGAAAACAAACAAGAAATTCTTTCTTAAGCAAAAATCAGGTATCTACATCCTTACCCCTCCAGTTATTTCATCTTGATTTATTTGGACCAGAGAGATATGCTAGCTTGGGAAATAATTATTATGGTTTTGTCATTGTTGATAATTTTTCAAGGTTTATATGAGTTTTATTCTTGAAAACTAAAGATCAAACTTTGGCAGAATTTGAAAAGCTCATAAAGAATCTAGAAACAAAGCATAACCTCAAGCTAATCAGTATAAGAAATGACCACGGTGGCGAATTTGAAAAAAAAAATTATTCCATATTGCAGTGAAAAATGTATTACACACGAGTTTTCAGCACCAAGAACGTCATAATAAAATGGAGTGGTGGAACATAAAAATCAGACTATCCAAGAAAAAGCAAGAACTCTACTTCAAGAAAGTAAACTGCCTAAGAAATTCTGGGCAGAGGCTGTAAGTACTGCATGTTACATTTTAAATAGAGTATTAATTAGACCTAATTTATTGAAAACACCATATGAGTTACTAAGCAAGAGGATTCCAAATATTAGTTATTTTAAAGTGTTTGGTGTTAAATGTTTCTTTCTAAATACTCATGGTAATCTTGGTAAATTTAATGCTAAATCAACCGAAGCTATTTTTTCTTGGATATTCAGTGCATAGTAAGGCATATAGGGTTTATAATCTTGATAAATTAAAAGTTGAAGAATATATGCAAGTAATCTTTGACGAATTTAACCATGATCTGTCAAAAGAAGAGAATGATGATTTTACAGGAAAAGACAATCTGAATCGTGGAAATCTGACATCTCAATCTAGACAGCCTAACTCGTCAGCATCAAAAGGAAAAATAGATGAACTTGGAAAGTAGACAGATGAAATCAGACAGCTTGAGTTGTCTACTTCAGAAGAAAATTTAGATATGCAGACACCTAAATCCAGACAGCTTGACCCGTCTGCTTTAGAAGACAAATCAAACAAACATTTAGAGGCAGAAAGTGATATTCCAGAACATGAACTAGAGGAGCAATTGTCCAATGTCAGACTTCTTAAATCATCTAGAATTATGAGAAATCATCCTCCAAATCTGGTCATAGGTGATATCAACACTTGGACGAACATAAGAAGGAAAACAAGAAATTATTGTGCATTCTTACTTTTCATTCACAAATTGGACCTAAAACCGCCAAAGAAGCAATTCAAGACGAAAAGTCGACAATCATCATGCAGGAAGAGTTAAATCAATTTGAACGATGTCAGGTATGAGATCTTGTTAAACCTCCTAAAAATGCTTCAAAATGGATTTTCAAAAATAAATTAGGTGAAAATGATATTATAACAAGAAACAAATCTAGGTTGGTAGCACAAGGTTACAATCAACAGGAATGTATAGATTATGAAGAAACATTTCCCCTTGTTGCAAGGTTGGAGGCAATAAGAATTCTTCTAGCTTATGCATGCTATAGAAAATTTAAATTATATCAAATGGATGTAAAAAAGTGCCTTTTTAAATGGTTATTTAAATGAAGAAGTGTATGTTAAGCAACCACAAGACTTTGAACATGAAAAATATCCACATTATGTGTTTAAATTAAAGAATGCTTTTTATAGATTAAAACAGTCTCCAAGAGCCTTGTATAAAAGACTAAGCAAGTTATTATTATACAATGGTTTTAATCGAGGTAAAATTGACTCTACTCTTTTTATTAAAACCAAAAATAAAGATTTATTAATTGTTCAAATTTATGTTGATGATATAATTTTTGGAGTTACTACTAACTTATTGTGTGAGTGGTTTTCCAAATGCATGCATAATGAATTTGATATGAGCCTTATGGGTGAATTAAACTACTTTTTTGGGGCTTCAAATCAAACAAACCAATGACGAAATTTTCATTCACCAATCGAAATATGTAAAGGAGTTATTGAAGAGATTTGATTTTGAAAATACCAAACCAAAGGCAACCCCAATGAGCACAACTGTCAAGTTAACATCGGGTGCTAGAAGTAAAGATGTTGAGGTAGCCAAGTATAGAGGTATGATTAGTTGCTTACTTTATTTAACAGCATCAAGATGTATAGTGTATGCTTATATGCTCGATTTCAGACTCATCCTAAAGAATCTCATCTTAAAGTGGTAAAATGAATTTTTAAATACTTAGTTGGTACAATTAATCTTGGATTATATTATCCTGCATCTCCAAGCTTTGAACTCATTGGATACTTAGATGCAGATTATACAAGATGCCAAGTTGATAGAAAAAGCACAAGTTGAGCTTGTGAATTTTTAGGTCAAAGCCTTGTGTCTTGGCACAATAAGAAACATACACCAGTTGCCTTGTCCATTATAGAAGGTGAATATATGGCTGCAGGTAATTGTTGTTCACACATTTTGTGGATGATACAAACCTTACATGATTTTAATGTGATGTGTGAAAATGTGCAAATTCTTTGTGACAATACCAGTGCAATTGATATATTTAAAAATCTTGTGCTTCATTCTCACACCGAACATATTGAAGTAAGACATCATTGTTTGAGAGATAGTGTTGATAAAGGATTAATTAAATTCGTATTTGTCCGTACTGAACATTAATTGGCTGACATTTTTACAAAACCTTTAAGTGAAGAACGTTTTTGTACCTTGAGAAGAGAACTAGGCATGTCTATCTGTACTTAAGAGGGTTTAGTATGCATACAAATTATTTAATGTGTTTATTGGATTTAACCTCATAAAATGTTCACATCACATAATTTTTTAGCACATTATATGTTTATTACTTGCAATTAAGTGTTATTTTTATGCCTTAGCCTCCGTAACTGATTAAATAAGGGTAATATTGGGATTGCTATTTTCTTAAAGGGCATTATTGGGATTAAATTCACATCACATAATGTATTTTCTCATGTACATGTTATTTGAAAATATATGTGGTTATGCCTTAGCTTCCTGATCAAAATGAAATAAGTGTAATATAGGTATTAAAGATTTTTTTTCTGAAGGGCACGATTGAGGTTTGATATACTGTATTTTAGCGGAAACAAAATACGTTTGAGCCTCACTTTGTTTCTGAGTTTTGGACGGAAAAGAAAAGAATAGAAAATCTAAATTAGAAAAGAAAAGAAAAGAATAGAAAATTTAAAATTTTTCTTCGTGTTGTTTTTGAGTTTTTAATAGAAAAGAATAAAATTTTAAAATTGGGGACATGAGTTGTAATTTAAAATTTATTATATTGAAAGTTGAGGATAATATGGGAATTATAAAAATATTACTTATTCCAATTTCTTTTCCGTTCAAATCAGGTCAATTTTGGACCGAAAAATTTGGCAGAAAAAGTGGCCAAGCTTTCTATTCATTTCTTTTCTTTTCCATTTATTAAAAAATTCAAAAACATAATAATTGAAAAGAAAACTTAAATTTTCTGTCCATTTCTTTTCTTTTTTGTCCATTTTAAAAGTCAGAAACATTGTGTTAGTCTTTACCCAACCATCTTTCTCTCTCACCAAAACCCTTCATCTCCTATCTCTCTGTTCTCTTTTTTCACCCACACAAAACCTATGATTTAAATCAACTAATCTGATCTCCTTCCCCTGTTCTAATGGCGAAAACGAGAGGGGGTCACACTGTTAACACTGGTCGCGAGCCTGTTCGAAGGGGAGAGAAAGAAACCAGGGCTCCCTGGAAACCCGGCGTCTGAATCAGAATCTTCAGAAGCTCGTTACCGATTTGGGGGCTTCTACACAGTGCATGAAACGAAAAGGGCAATAATCAAATGGTAAAACCCTTGCCTCTGTGAGTATCCCTGATTCACTCTGATGAGGACATGGCATGCGTAGACTCAAACAAGATTAAAGGGACATAGGGATCAAGCAAGGCTAGAACTAAAAGGTTCAAACAAGGGCTCAATGGATTGATCCAAGATGTTTGGGCTGAAGCTAACACAAGGAAACCCAATAAAGAGTATGAGACAGAGACACAAGTTTGGGTCAATTTAATACAAGCCCAATTCTAATCATCTTAGCAAAGCCCACAGATTACATGCAAAAGGGGAAGGAAGATTAATTTATTATTCATGTGGGCTGTCCAGCATGTTTTTCAACTTAACATATTCATTACATGAATATCCCCTAACATGGAAAGTGGGATATCTTTATTGTTTCTTTATTACATGACGTGGCGGCTTAACAATCTATTCAGGAAGCATGCAAGTCCTAATGGGATTCGGGTTTATTCAGCAGTGCAAGCGGCAAGGATTATAATAATTTAGGATTTTATTTAGTTAGGATTTCCATTCCAGTTTTAAATTGGATTGTTATTCCTTTTATTATTAGGATTAGAATAATTTGTTCCTATTGTTATTAGGATTTGGATTATTTTGAGTAGTATAAATATAGGTCCAAGTTGATGTAATCAAACACATTAGACATTATTCATTATTCAATATATTTGTGAGGTTATTCTCTACTTTTGGTTCTTTGAAGAATTCCTAAGTTATTTTCTTAGTTTTTTTTTGAGATTCAACTTTGACTTATCATACAACAATACATAGTGGTGTGCGGCGTCTTCTACCGCATCAATCGTCGATTGTACCGAGATTACCGCTTCAATATAAGCGAGGGGTCAAGGTGTCGTTGGTGTCCATTCAACGCAGATTTCCAAACGCGAGCAATTGTGCCAAGATTACCGTCTACATATAAGCGAGGGGTTAGGGTGTTGCAAGCAATTCACCCAACAACTTTGCTAGAAACGATCGGGGCGACGACCACCTCACGCAAACGTGCCGTGGAGTCTATCATTTGGTATCAAAGCTAAACCTTTCTAGCGAGTTACTTATCTTTAATTTTCTGTTGCATATATATTGTAAAAAAAAAAAGAAAAAAAAAGAAAAAGAAAATAAAATATTTAGAATTTTAAATTTTGTCGATTGCATGCTATTATTGAGAGTCATACCATCTATATTTTGTTTCATGATAAGTTATTTTTGAATTGATTAGTAAAACCTAGAATTTTGCTAGGGGAATTCAAGAAGAACCTATTAGAGAGAATATTTTGAGGTAAAAGGCTTAGTGGTGAGATTAATCGAGGGTAAAAGCCAATTTATTGAGAGTATACACGAGTGAACCATTGATTTGAGCGAAACACGTAAGGGAGTGGTGAGAAAACTATTTTCTACTAACCCTTGTTTTGCAGGAAATATGTCTAAAGATAAAGGAACTTATGGGGAACAGCCCTCGACGGCTGAATTAAAATTCCAGATGGAAGCCATGCATAAAGAATGGGATTGAACATTGAGAAATACTATGGAGCAAATGCAAGAACAATTAGAACATATGAGAATGTCTATGGATGCGTTATCCCAAAACACTTAGAGAACACAACAAGCTGACACAAGAAAGGAAGATCCTTCCGGTGAGGATAGTGCAGGGAAAGATCGTGAATCTAATATTCCACAGCGAAGACATGGAGGTGCTAGGGAAAGAGGAGGTCGAGACAGAGAAGATGACAATTTGGATAGCATAAAAATGAAAATTCCAGTTTTCCACGGCACGGGTGATCTTGAGGCATATTTGGATTGGGTAACCAAGATGGAGCAGATCTTTGATTGTCATAACTATTCAGACCTTAAGAAAGTCAAGCTGGCTGTTACCGAGTTTTTCGGATATGCATTAATATGGTGGGATCAATTGACAGCTAATTGGAGGAGGTGTGATGAGCGGCCGATTACAACTTGGGCAGAAATGAAAACTATCATGAAAAAGAGGTTTGTACCAACATACTATCAACAGGAGATTATTCGTAGTTTGCAAAATCTAAAACAAGGAAGTAAGAGTGTGGATGACTACTATAGAGAGATGGCAATGTTGAAGGATCGGGCTAATTTGGTCGAGGATAATAAGGCAGCGATGGCTAGGTTCTCGGCAGGATTAAATTGGGAGATTGAGGATTTAGTTGAACGACAACATTATTTGGAGTTGGAAGAACTGGTCCACATGGCGATTAAGATAGAGAAACAGCTCAAGAGGAAAGGAGGACAACGAGGAAATTCTAATGCTAGTTCATCATGGAAACCTAATTATGCAAAGAGAGAGGAAAAATCAGTTGTGAATAAACCAAAGGTGGAACCTAAGCAATGGACGACTAGTCGAGAGATATAAGGTTAAATTAGCAACCTTCTTTTGGGCGGAATTGGGATATTGTATGCTTCAAGTGTCAAGGCAGGGAACATATTTCTAGCCAATGTCCAAATCAGAGGAAAATGTTGTTACTTGACAATGGAGATGTGGAGACCGAGGGGGAAGAGAGTGACACTGATTCTATGCCACCATTAGAGGAGATAGGTGAGGATGCGATACATGGTGAAATTCTGGTTACAAGAAGAGCACTTAGTACGCAGGTTAAAGAGGAGAGCAGTGAACAGCAAGAAAATCTATTCCATACCCGATGTCTTGTGAATGGAAAAATCTGTTGCGTAGTCATAGATGGAGGCAGCTGTACAAATGTGGCGAGCACTACGATGGTGGAGAAATTGGGGATGACTACCACCAAACACCCACATCCGTATCGTTTGCAATGGCTCAATGATAATGCAGACATTAAGGTCACCAAACAGGTGTTAGTGCCATTTACTATTGGTCGATATGTTGATGAGATATTATGTGATGTGGTGCCTATGCAGGCGGGGCATATGTTATTAGGTAGACCATGGCAGTTTGATAGGAGGGTTTACCAATGTATATTCCTTTGTTCACGACAGAAAGAAAATCAATTTGCGTCCTATGTCACCACAACAAGTGCATGAGGACCAAATAATCTACAGAAAAATCATATACAAAGAAAAGAGAGTGAGGAGCAGAAAAATCAAGAAGAAAAAAATAAGAGAGAAAAAGAAAGGGAGAAAAAAAAGGATGAGAGGAAAACAAACATCTTTGCAAAAAAGAGCGATGTGAGAAAAGCTTTGGTTTCTAAACAGCCGATGATTTTACTTCGGTATAAAGAGGCGCTTTTGAATACTAACGCTAATAATTCTTTGCCTAGTGTTGTTTCATCTCTTTTGCAGGAATTCGAAGAGTTATTTCCCGAGGAGCTTCCTCAAGGACTGCCACCGATTCGGGGAATAAAACATCAAATTGACTTTATTCCTGGTTCGACCATTCCAAACCGTCCGGCTTATCGGAGTAATCCAGAGGAGACGAAGGAGTTACAAAGGCAAGTCGACGAACTGATGGGAAAAGGGTTCGTAAGAGAAAGTATGAGTCCATGTGCAGTTCCAGTGATTTTAGTGCCAAAAAAGGATGGAAAATGGCGGATGTGCATCGATTGTCGAGCGGTAAATAATATTACGATAAAATATAGACATCCCATTCCTCGTTTAGATGACATGTTAGATGAATTACATGGGTCTTGCATATTTTCAAAAATTGATTTAAAAAGTGGTTATCATCAAATTAGGGTGCAAGTGGGTGATGAATGGAAAACAGCGTTTAAAACTAAATATGGTCTTTATGAGTGTTTTGTATTACCTTTCGATTTAACTAATGCACCCAGCACTTTCATGAGATTAATGAACCATGTTTTGCGTGTAAGACCCCGAATTTTATAAATAAAGATTTAATTTTCTTTATATATTATTTCGAAATAGTAAGGTGTTGATTTGATAAATGTGAAAAGTTATGGGTGAAATGTGCAAATATTTTAAAATATGCAAGTGGTTATAAAATATTCATTGTTGTCGGGGAATATTCGTTTGGTCGTGAAATATTCTTGTTGTTGGAGAATATTCGTACGACGGCGCAGTTATTTGTGGGCCCCACAACAGAATAACTGTCGGATATAGAAAGCAACAGAAATAACCTTTTTAAAAATAACGGTAAAACTGTTACGGTTAAACTGTTGAAATACCCGGTAATAAAAATATAGTAATACGCGTTGTGCACAGTAGCACACGGTATTACACAGTATTTTGAATTATTGGTTCTTACGTAAGAAGTTACTTACTCAATAATTGTTACAGTAATTACTGTTCAATATTTTATATTATTGATTCAATAATTTTCACTGCACAGTATTTCACATTATCAAATCAATAATTCATATTATTTGAATAATATTATTAGATAGCATTATTGACAATGTCTAAGAAAGTTCTGTCTAGGAGGGGCTAATTAATTGCGCGCCAGTAAGGAGAAATTCTTATCGGAAGGCCCCCTCTTTCCTGGGGACGACCTGGTTGTCAATATTATAGTTCTGTAATATTATTTGTGAATAATTAATTATTAATTTTTGTGAATATAAAAGAAGAAGTTAGTACTGAGGTATTTTTATCAGTATTTATTATAAATTTGGTTTATTATATGTACCCCCACTTACTCAATTTTTAAAATAATCGGTATAAAATTATTCAGTATATATATATATATATATATATATATATATATATATATTATATATGAAAGTGACATGTGGGGGTGGGGCCCACATGTGGGATGAAATGAAAATGGGGTGGGGGGAGGAAACGTATGGGGGAGGGAATATTATTATTATATATATATATATATTATATTATATTTAAAATTTTTGTTTTATTAAAATATTTTATTGCACAGTGATGAATAGTAAAATTAAATTTTTTCGCCAATGCGCGCCCGTGAATTCGTCCGAAATTTTTCACTGTGCAGTCCGTGATTTTTATTCAAATAGTACCCTTCCATTCTCCTATAAATAGGATGCTTAGTTTAGAATTGAAAATCACACCAGAATCAGAAGTTTTCTCTCTATAATATCGAGCATATTTTTGTGAGTATTTAGATACTTTGAGTGTTACCATTCAGTGCAAGTTTCTTTCGGTATTATATCTGATATTTCAGTCAGAAGTACTATTCTTTTGAGGTAAGGGATGTTATTTTCTTTCATAAATGATGTTATTCTTTTTAATATCATTATACCAAAATATTGACATTAATTTTATTATGAAATTCTTACTTTTTTCGACAGAATTACTATTCACGTATACGACACTATTCACATATACAGCACTATTCACGAAAAAAATTAAAATTTCTTTTATTTGTCCAAGTTGCCTGTTAAGGTTCCTATCTTTGATTGGATCCAAGTTTTGAGCTTTATTCTTGAATTTTGCTCCACAAAGTATTAATATGGAGTATTTTTGAATTTGGATAAACTTAAATACGAATCCTTAGTCTTTGTCCTTTATCTCACTGGATTCGTTCTTTAAAATATTTTTCATCATCCTCAGTTCTAAATGGTGATATAACTGAATATCTTTAGCCTGTAGAGCAAAGATGAATGATTATCTGATGAATATCTTTGGCCCATAGCGCAAAGATGAACAGGTGTTGAGATGAACATGACTACTGGTGATACAAATGAATATCTTTGGCCCGTAGTGCAAAGATGAATATTTGATTTGAGATATATATTGATTGATGTTACAGGGATAAAATATTGATGATGGAATTTTAAATCATAGAAGATAGTAGACTTCATTCTCTACTTAACTCTTCTAAAGATTTATTATTTTCGCTGCGAATATTGATCTAAAACTTGTTGTCAATAATATTTTATCTGAATTGTTGAAGACTAACGATAATTTATTTTTCATTATCTTAGCCATAATATTTTTTACGGGGCTAGTTGAGCTCACCTTTTTCATCTACTGTCCTCTTCAGGAAGTGAGAATGTCGCAGGAACTAGTCGGGAAACAGAGTGATGGTCCGAGTTAGAGCAGTAGTAGTCCTCACTATTTCTAATAAATAGTGTGATAATAATTGTAATGAGGACTTAATTTAAATGTTAATATTTTCTACATATTTGTATTGACACTCACAGTTGTGTGATCGTATTTTGCACGATCGTGTGATATAAAAATTTATATTTGGATTCTGTACCATGTATTTGGCGACTCAGAATGGGTTGGGTTGACTGGACCTATTCTGGGGGCGTCACAGTTGGTATCAGAGCTTATGAATATGATCTCTGGTGGAGATCGGGGAATAGAACTAGGAGGGGAGAGACGAGTAAATCCTTCACTAGTATGTCCTACCTAAGCTTATGTGGTATTTAATTGGTCAGTCGGAGTATAGGGTTAATATGTGATATGTTAATTTGTTTAATTAACCCTTGTTTTATGGCAGTATTTGAGAATGGCAGCTGAAAATGTTAACAAAGAAATGAATGAGACCGTGGAGACACCTTTAATCACCAACTAGGAGAACGTGCAACAGGAAGGCAATGTTCATCCTGAAAACAACGCTGATCAGACGATAAACAATGAGATGTTTAGAAGTTTTTTGCAGTTCATGCAAAACCAGACAAGGGAGACTTGTGTGCAAAATACAGGTGGAGATAATAACAACTTGCGGCTTGTCACTGCCAAGCAGTTCAAAGAATTGGGATCACCAGAGTTTTTGGGAAAGCCAGATCCGATCAAGGCAGAGAACGTGGGTTAAGCAAATTACCAAGATATTTGATGTCTTGGGATGCACGGAGGAACAAAAGGTTCCATTCGCCACCTTTATGTTCCGTGGAGAGGCAGATTACTAGTGGAAATCTGTGAAGCGTACCCAGCCTGCTGCACTCAAGATGTCTTGGGAAGCGTTCCAGAAGCTGTTCAATGACAAGTACTTTCCTGAAAGTATTCGTCATATGAAGGAGGTAGAGTTTATCAGACTAAAATAAAATAACATGACGGTGTCCCAGTACGAAGCTAAGTTAGCGGAGTTGTCCAGGTTTGCACCTCATTTGGTGGAGAATGAGGAACGTATGACGAGGATGTTTCTGAAAGGTTAGAAACCCGAAATTCGTCAATACCTCATTTCTCACAAATTTTCTCTATATTCGAATGTAGTAAACAGGGCCCAGTTGTTAGAACGAGATAGTGATTATGTTCAACCAAGGGACAACAACCAAGGTCGTACCGGTGGCAGCAATCATCGAAACAATGACAACCAGCGGGGAGGAAAGTATCATGACAGAAGCGGTAACCCCTCCGGTGATAATCGTGGCCATGATAGTAGAAAAAGTGAATCAGGAAGAGATTTCAAGAAGAGAAGGTACAACAATTAGAACGTGAAGACGTCGACATCAGCACCAGCATCAACTATTTCTAGGGGAGGAGAACGACCACCGGTTGTATGCTATAAATGCGTGAAAGAGGGACACATCAGCCCAAACTGCCCACAACAATTCAAAGCATGCTATAACTGTGGAAAAGAATGACATATAGCTCGAGATTGTCCTGTAGCGAAACCAAGTCCAGTGGGGGTGGTGATTCCAAAGGAGGTTTCGGACAAGTCAAAGTCGGTGGTTCCAGGAAGAGCGTTTGTCGTGACAGCCCAAAACGCAAAGAACCTACACGAGGTGATTACGGGTAAGCTAATCATAAACTCTTGCGAAGTTTACACCTTGTTAGATACCGGTGCTACCCATTCTTTTATTTCACCTGCTTGTGCTCAACGTTTGAACTTGACTTCTGATAAATTAGACTTTGACTTATCTGTTGAAACTCCGTTGGGAGAAACCTTTGTTATATCTACAGTTTAAAAATCTTGCTTGATTCAAATTGGTACTCTCACCCTACATGTTGATCTTATATCTTTGAAAATACTTGCATTTGACGTGATTTTAGGAATTGACTGGTTAACCACTTATCATGCCAAAATTGATTATTTTCGTAAGGTTGTTAGTTTTCATATTCCTAACCAACCTGTTGTGCGAATTCAAACCACCAAACCACTAAAATCAGTTAATGTCATTTCAAGTCATAAAGCTATTCGTTTATTGAAAAACGGATGTCAAGCTTTCTTAGCACATGTCACTGATCTAAACCAGAATACGTTAGGTTTGAAAGATATTTCTGTTGTTAATGAGTTTCCGGATGTATTTCCCGAAGAACTTCCCGGTCTACCCCTAGAACGTGAAGTTGAATTCTTTATTGACCTTGAACCCGGTACAAAACCCATTTCTAAAACCCCATATCGAATGGCTCCTATTGAACTTCAGGAGTTAAAGGTCCAATTACAGGAATTGTTAGACATCGATTTTATTCATCCTAGTACGTCTCCTTGGGGTGCTCCTGTTTTATTCGTAAAGAAGAAAGACGGGAGTATGCGACTTTGTATTGACTATCGGGAGTTGAACCATGTCACCATCAAGAATAGGTATCCGTTACCTCGTATTGATGACCTGTTCGACCAGTTGCAAGGAGCACAATTCTTTTCAAAGATCGATCTTCGTTCTGGATATCATCAGCTGAAGATTAAAACTGAGGATATTCCGAAGACTGCCTTCAGAACTCGGTACGGGCATTATGAATTCCTAGTCATATCTTTTGGATTGACTAATGCTCTTGCTGCTTTCATGGATATGATGAACCGTGTATTTAAGGAATATTTGGATCAGTTCGTTGCTATCTTTATTGATGACATCCTCATCTATTCTAAAAGCCGTGAAGATCATGACCTCCACTTGAAATTGGTACTTCAAAAGCTTCGTGAGAATAAGCTATATGCCAAGTTGAAGAAATGCGAGTTCTGGCTTGAGGAAGTAGCATTCCTTGGGCACGTAGTATCGAAACGTGGAGTATCTGTTGACCCAGCGAAGATTAAAGCAATACAAAGTTGGGAGCAACCTAAGTCGGTGACCGAAGTAAGAATCTTTCTGGGCTTAGTTGGTTATTATCGGAGGTTCGTAGAGGGATTTTCTCGAATCGCTACTCCATTAACTCAGTTGACTCGAAAAGATACAAAATTCGTTTGGAATGAGGAATGTGAGAAGAGCTTCCAAGAGCTCAAGAGAAGACTTATCTCGGCACCTGTTCTGACAATACCATCTGGTTCGGATGGATTTATTATCTACAGCGATGCTTAAGGCAAAGGGTTAGGATGTGTTCTCATGCAACATGGGAAAGTCATAGCCTATGCCTCGCGACAACTCAAAGAATATGAGAGGAATTATCCTACTCATGATCTAGAGTTGGCAGCTGTCGTTTTTGCGTTGAAGATCTGGAGACATTACCTGTACGGGGAGAAAGTGGAGATTTATACGGATCATAAGAGCCTTAAATATTTCTTCACTCAAAGGAACTCAACATGAGGCAACGACGTTGGCTTGAGCTATTAAAATATTATGATCATACCATCCAATACCATCCTGGAAAAGTGAACGTGGTAGCTGACGCGTTGAGTAGAAGATCATATGCGGGAACGAGTGCGATAATGTCAAGTATACGCTTGGAACCAGCTTTGATTGATAAAGTTAAAGCTGCTCAAGCTACGGATCCGGAGCTGATGAAGATGAAGAAGAAGGTGCCATTCCAGAAGCAAGAATCGATGAAGAGGGAATACTTCGAGTCAACTCCAGACTTTGTGTTCCTAACGATTCCAACTTGAAGCAGAAAATCATGATGGAGGCACACAACACACCATTTGTAATCCATCCTGTGAGTACCAAAATGTATCGTGATCTTCGACATACATTTTGGTGGGGCAATATGAAAAGAGAGATCACGGAGTTTATTTCGAGATGTTTAACTTGTCAACGTGTAAAGGCGGAGTATCCAGTGCCGAAGGGTCCATTGCAACCACTGGAGATTCCAAAATGGAAGTGGGAACACATTACGATGGATTTCGTTACGGGTCTTCCCAAGGTTTCTCAAGGCATAGATGCGATTTGGGTTATTGTTGATAGATTAACCAAGTCTACTCATTTCTTGCCGATACGAGAGACTTATTCCCTTGAACGTCTTGCTCATATGTACGTGAATGAGATTGTGAGATTGCATGGCATGCCAGTATCTATAGTTTCGGATCGTGGCCCCAGATTTACTTCACGATTTTGGATCAGTTTGCAGAAAGCTATGGGCACGGAGTTACGATTCAGTTCGGCATATCATCCTCAAACAGACGGACAATCAGAAAGGACTATTCAAACTCTTGAAGATCTATTGAGACTCTGTGTTCTAGACTTCAAAGGGAGTTGGGATAAGTACTTACCATTGGTGGAATTCTCCTACAATAACAGTTATCAAGCAAGTATAGGCGTAGCTCCATTCGAAACGTTGTATGGGAGAAAGTGTCGGTCTCCAGTATGTTGGGATGAGGTGGGTGAAGCAACATTGTTGGGACCGGAGTTAGTACGTATGACTACGAAAAAGATCTAAATGATCCGACAACGGATACAAACAGCACAGGATCGACAAAAAAGTTATATGGATCTTCATCGAAAGGACGTGGAATTTAATGTTGGGGATCATGTATTGCTACGTGTTGCGCCGTGGAAGGGAGTTACGAAGTTTGGGAAGAGAGAAAAACTCAATCCTTGATTCATTGGTCCATTTGAGATCCTTGATCGAGTAGGAAATGTGGCCTATAGACTCGCTTTACCTCCAAGCATGTCTTGTGTTCATAACGTTTTTCACATATCTGTACTTCGCAAATATGTGAAAGACCCAAACCACATTATTGAGTTAGAACCAGACGAGATAGCTGAAAATTTAACGTACGAGGAGGTACCTGTCAAGATCTTGGATAGGAAGGAGCATGTCCTACGCTCGAAAATTATACCTCAAGTTAAAGTTTTGTGGAGAAACCATAAAACTGAGGAAATGATCTGGGAGTTGGAATCAGAAATGAAAGCGAGGTATCCTCACCTTTTCGACATACCAGGTACGTACGTCAATTTCGAGGATAAAATTTTATAAGGAGGGGAGGATGTAAGACCCCGAATTTTATAAATAAAGATTTAATTTTCTTTATATATTATTTCGAAATAGTAAGGTGTTGATTTGATAAATGTGAAAAGTTATGGGTGAAATGTGCAAATATTTTAAAATAAGCAAGTGGTTATAAAATATTCATTGTTGTCGGGGAATATTCGTTTGGTCGTGGAATATTCTTGTTGTTGGAGAATATTCGTACGACGGCGCAGCTATTTGTGGGCCCCACAACGGAATAACTGTCGGATACAGAAATAACCTTTTTATAAATAACGGTAAAACTGTTACGGTTAAACTGTTGAAATACCCTGTGATAAAAATACAGTAATACGCATTGTGCACAGTAGCACACGGTAAAGCACAGTATTTCGAATTATTGGTTCTTACGTAAGAAGTTACTTACTCAATAATTGTTACAGTAATTACTGTTCAATATTTTATATTATTGATTCAATAATTGTCACTGCACAGTATTTCACATTATCAAATCAATAATTCATATTATTTGAATAATATTATTAGATAGCATTATTGACAATGTCTAAGAAAGTTCTGTCTAGGAGGGGTTATTTAATTGCGCGCCAGTAGGGAGAAATCCTTATCGGAAGGCCCCCTCTTTCTTGGGAACGACCTGGTTGTCAATATTATAGTTCTGTAATATTATTTGTGAATAATTAATTATTAATTTTTGTGGATATAAAAGAAGAAGTTAGTACTGAGGTATTTTTATCAGTATTTATTGTAAATTTGGCTTATTATATGTACCCCCACTTACTCATTTTCTAAAATAATCGGTATAAAATTATTCAGTATATATATATATATATATTATATATGTGAAAGTGACATGTGGGGGTGGAGCCCACATGTGGGATGAAATGAAAATGGGGTGGGGTGGGGTGGGGTGGGGTGGGGTGGGGGGGGGGAGGAAACGTATGGGGGAGGGAATACTATTATTATTATTATTATTATTATTATTATATATATATATATATTACCTACCGTATAAGGTAGGTAATTATAATATATATATATATATATATATATATATATTATATTTAAAATTTTTGTTTTATTAGAATATTTTATTGCACAATAATGCATAGTAAAATCAAATTTTTCCGTCAGTGCGCGCCCGTGAATTCGTCCGAAATTTTTCACTGTACAGTCCGTGATTTTTATTCAAATAGTACCCTTCCATTCTCCTATAAATAGGATGCTTAGTTTAGAATTGAAAATCACACCAGAATCAGATGTTTTCTCTCTCTATAATATCGAGCGTATTTTTGTGAGTATTTAGATACTTTGAGTGTTACCATTCAGTGCAAGTTTTCTTCAATATTATATCCGTTATTTCAGTCAGAAGTACTATTCTTTTGAGGTAAGGGATGTTTTTTTCTTTCGTAAATGATGTTATTCTTTTCAATATCATTATACCAAAATATTGGCATGGATTTTATTATGAAATTCTTACTTTTTTCGATGGGATTACTATTCACGTATACGGCACTATTCACGGAAAAAAAAAAAAATTATTTGTCCAAGTTGCCTATTAAGGTTCCTATCTTTGATTGGATCCAAGTTTTGAGCTTTATTCTTGAATTTTGCTCCACAAAGTATTAATATGGAGTATTTTTAAATTTGGATAAACTAAAATACGAATCCTTAATCTTTGTCCTTTATCTCACTGGATTCGTTCTTTAAAATATTTTTCATCATCCTCAGTTCTAAATGGTGATATAACTGAATATCTTTAGCCTGTAGAGCAAAGATGAATGATTACCTGATGAATATCTTTAGCCCATAGGGCAAAGATGAACAGGTGTTGAGATGAACATGACTACTGGTGATACAAATGAATATCTTTGGCCCGTAGTGCAAAGATGAATATTTGATTTGAGATATATATTGATTGATGTTACAGGGATAAAATATTGATGATGGACTTTTAAATCATAGAAGATAGTAGACTTCATTCTCTACTTAACTCTTCTAAAGATTTATTATTTTCGCTGCGAATATTGATTTAAAACTTGTTGTCAATAATATTTTATCTGAATTGTTGAAGACTAACGATAATTTATTTTTCATTATCTTAGTCATAATATTTTTTACGGGGCTAGTTGAGCTCACCCTTTTCATCTACTGTCCTTTTCAGGAAGTGGGAATATCGTAGGAACTAGTCGGGGAACAGAGTGATGGTCCGAGTTAGAGCAGTAGTAGTCCTCACTATTTCTAATAAATAGTGTGATAATAATTTTAATGAGGACTTAATTTGAATGTTAATATTTTCTACATATTTATATTGACACTCACAGTTGTGTGGTCGTATTTTGCACGATCGTGTGATATAAAAGTTTGTATTTGGATTCTGTACCATGTATTTGGCGACTCAGAATGGGTTGGGTTGACTGGACCTATTCTGGGGGCGTCACATTGCGTCCATTCATTGGAAAATTTGTCGTAGTTTATTTTGATGATATTTTGATTTATAGCAAAAATTTGGAAGCTCATGCATTGCATTTAAAATCTGTTTTAGATGTACTTAGGAAAGAAAAGTTATTTGCTAACTTGGAAAAATGCACGTTTTGTTCGGATAGAATTATTTTTCTTGGCTTTGTTTTGAGTTCACAGGGAGTCCAAGTTGTGAGGAGAAAATACGTGCGATCCAGGATTGGCCGAGTCCAACCAATGTAAGTCAAGTACGAAGCTTTCATGGACTCGCAAGTTTCTACCGACGCTTTGTTCGGAATTTTAGTGAGATTACAGCACCATTGACCAAGGTCATCAAGAAAAGTGTAGGCTTTAAGTGGGGTTATGAACAAGAAAAAGCATTTAATTTGATTAAGGATAAATTGACAAATGCTCCTTTACTTATCTTGCCTAACTTTGCTAAAACTTTTGAGATTGAGTGTGATGCTTCAGGTTTAGGGATTGGAGCTGTGTTGATGCAAGAAGGGAAACCAGTGGCGTATTTTAGCGAAAAATTGAGTGGGGCAGCTTTTAACTATCCTACTTATGACCAAGAGATGTACGCTTTGGTTAGAGCTTTGTAGACATGGCAACATTACTTGTGGCCTAAGGAGTTTGTGATCCACACCGATCATGAATCATTGAAATATTTGAAGGGTCAGCACAAGTTGAACAAAAGACATGCACGATGGATGGAATTTATCGAGACGTTTCCATATGTTATTCGATATAAGCAAGGTAAGGAGAGCGTCGTTGCAGATGCTTTGTCTCGCAGGTATGTTTTGTTAAATACTCTTGATACGAAATTACTTGGGTTTGAACGAATCAAAGAGTTATATGCTAATGACCTTGATTTCGGTGAAGAGTTTAAAACTTGTGAAAAGAATGTTGTGGGTAAATACTTTAGAATTGATGGGTTCTTGTTTCGTGTAAATAAACTATGTATACCTATATGTTCTTTACGTGAGTTGTTGGTTAGGGAATCACATGGGGGTGGTTTAATGGGACATTTTGGTGTTGATAAAACTTTTGTTGTTTTGAAAGAATATTTTTATTGGCCTCATATGAAACGAGATGTGGAAAGAATATGTGATAGATGTATTACTTGTCGCCAAGCTAAATCTCGTGTTCAACCCCATGGATTGTATACACCATTGCCTATTCCTAATGAACCTTGGATTGATTTATCTATGGACTTTGTGTTGGGTTTACCTAGGTCTAAGCATGGTCATGATTCAATATTTGTGGTCGTGGATAGATTTTCAAAAATGGCACATTTTATTCCATGTCACAAAACTGATGATGCATCTCATGTAGCTAATTTATTCTTTAGAAAGATTGTACGATTGCATGGTATGCCTAAAACTATTGTTTCTGATAGAGATACAAAGTTCTTGAGTTACTTTTGGAAGACATTGTGGTGTAAATTGGGTACTAAACTGTTATTTTCAACTACTTGTCATCCACAAACTGACGGTCAAACTGAAGTAGTAAATAGGACTTTATTGGCAATGTTACAGGCTATCATTAAAAAGAATATCAAGCAATGGGAAGAATGTTTACCACATGTTGAGTTTGCATATAACCATTCTGTTCATTCTGCTACTAATTTTTCTCCATTTGAAATTGTATATGGTTTTAATCCCTTGACACTATTGGATTTATCACCATTGCCTGTTTCTGAGTATACTAACATGGATGGAGAGAAAAAGGCTGATCTTGTTAAGCAGATTCATGAAAAAGCCAGACTCAACATTAAAAGGAGGACGGAACAGTACATTAAGCATGCGAACAGGGGACGACATCAAGTGATCTTTGAGCCCGGAGATTGGGTGTGGTTACATATGCGGAAAGAAAGATTCCCAATTCAAAGACGTTCGAAATTGCTTCCGAGAGGAGATGGTCCATTTCAAGTTCTCGAACGTATCAATGACAATGCCTATAAATTGGATTTGCCAGGTGAGTATAATGTTAGTGCCACATTTAACGTTACTGATCTAAGTCCGTTTGATGTAGGTGATGATTTGAGGACAAATCCTTTTCAAGAAGAGAGGAATGATGAGGACATGGCATGCATAGACTCAAACAAGATTAAAGGGACGTGGGTATTAAGTAAGGCTAGAACTAAGAGGTTCAAACAAGGGCTCAATGGATTGATCCAAGATGTTTGGGCTGAAGCTAGCACAAGGAAACCCAATAAAGAGTATGAGACAGAGACACAAGTTTGGGTCAATTTAATACAAGCCCAATTCTAATCATCTTAGCAAAGCCCACGGATTACATGCAAAAGGGGAAGGAAGATTAATTTATTATTCATGTGGGTTGTCCAGCAGGTTTTTCAACTTAACATATTCATTACATGAATATCCCCTAACATGCAAAGTGGGATATCTTTATTGTTTCTTTATTACATGACGTGGCGGCTTAACAATCTATTCAGGAAGCATGCAAGTCCTAATGGGATTCGGGTTTATTCAGCAGTGCAAGCGGCAAGGATTATAATAATTTAGGATTTTATTTAGTTAGGATTTTCATTCCAGTTTTAAATTGGATTGTTATTCCTTTTATTATTAGGATTAGAATAATTTGTTCCTATTGTTATTAGGATTTGGATTATTTTGAGTAGTATAAATATAGGTCCAAGTTGATGTAATCAAACACATTAGACATTATTCATTATTCAATATATTTGTGAGGTTATTCTCTACTTTTGGTTCTTTGAAGAATTCTAAGTTATTTTCTTAGTTTTTCTTTGAGATTCAATTTTGACTTATCATACAACAATACATAGTTGTGCGTGGCGTCTTCTACCGCATCAATCGTCGATTGTACCGAGATTACCGCTTCAATATAAGCGATGGGTCAAGGTGTCGTTGATGTCCATTCAACGCAGATTTCCAAACGCGAGCAATTGTGCCAAGATTACCGTCTATATATAGGCGAGGGGTTAAGGTGTTGCAAGCAATTCACCCAACAACTTTGCTAGAAACGATCGGGGTGACAACCACCTCACACAAACGTACCGTGGAGTCTATCACACTCCCTTCAATCCCTAAGCTTCATGATACTGCATTAACTTTTTGTTCCCCCAAGTTTTCAAATCGATTTCAAAAACTCATGGTGAACAAGAACATTATCTATGGTAAATCTGTTGACCCCGTTCTATTTCACCAAATTGGGGTTTCTACTATTTTTGAAACTGTTAGTTTGGGGGATATGTTAACTCCTTCTCAGAATGCCTATTCAATCTTAATCAAACAGTTCTTTGGAAACATGTCTATCACGTCTGATAAGATAATCACTTTTGTGCAAAACAAAACTGTGTATTGATTCTATGCTTTTGAGTTCTCTGTTTAATATCCCTTGTTCTGGTGTGTCCATTTCCCCTAAAAGGTCCATGTGAGTTTGAAAACTTCAGTGTTCTTGATCAGATAAAACTTGTGAAAAACTCTTCTATTACTGAATTTGGTGAGTTACCTTCTGTTGTTGAAACTTCTCCCATGAACAGTGTCATCCATAAAATTATTCAAGCCAACTTAGTTCCCCGAACTGGTGGCAGGTCTGAAATGACTTTTGAAGATCTAATTTTATCAGCATTGATTTTATGTGGCACAAAATTCAACTTTGCTTTATTTATGATCAAACATATGGAGAGCTGCTTCAAAAACAAAACAAAATGTTTTCCCTATGGAAGATTTTTAACAAAAATCTTTGAATATTTTGAGATTTCTTTTGAAAATGAAGAAGTTGTTCAAATCATTGTTGTTATTGATGAAGCTAATCTTCATAACTCTATTCTTAAAGTCAATGCTGAGTATCTTTTATCTCGGATATTGAGGACTCCACTGACATCATTGCTTCATCTACTCTTCCATCTCACAATCCTACATCTTCTATTCCTGTTCCTCCCACTGGTCCTCAATTATCTGAGCTTTTTCAACTGGTTCAAACCATGGGACATAAACTTGACACTGTGCTTACCACAGTTAATTCTTTTTCCGGGTCAGTACAATCCTTATCAGACAAAGTGACCATTGTGTCGGAAAAAGTTGATGCATTGGTGGTCAGACATGATTCGTTAGATGTCAAGCTGAAGGACCTTGACAAGAAGGTGGAATAAGGTTTATATGAGACTGACCCCAATGAAGCATCAAACCCTTTTTGATAACAAAGGGGGAGAGTTTTTTAAACTGCTTTCGGAAACAAGCTTTGGGAAACTTACTATTATTATCTGCTACTGATTTGAATTTATTAACTGTTTTTTAATAATGATGATAATTGTGGATGTTTTATTTTTGGACATAATTGTTTGGATTTAAATATTATTTTGGGATGAGATGATGATTATGAATGTTTGGAAATATTGGTTATGATATCTATTGGTTATAATATGTTGGATATCTTGATCTGTTATGGCTTATCAATTTGCATATTATTAGTTATTCAATTGTGTTATCATGTTAGACATATATTATTATCATCAAAAAGAGAGAGAATGTTAATTTTTATTCTTTGTGATTTTAATGATCACAAGATAAGTCTGGTCAAATGAATATACTTGTGTATGTGATCAGTTTAATGGATTTGGTTGTTTTGCTTGGGCTGGTTAAATATGTTATAAGATTGCTTTCCTAGTTGGCCCAAGATTGAAATTATAGTTCTACTGGATCTGGGTCATTAAGGAAACTTAGGATTGCATGAAAGTTTCTCTAGCCCACAGTTTTTCAATTCAAGATAGTTTTTTTGCTGGAAAGATTTATTTAATATATCATGTCTATAATTATAGTATTGATATGGAATTTAAATTGAAAATGAGTCTTATAAGGAAATTATTTTAGATATACAAACTGCCTTGAGTTGGAATAAAATAAACCTTATCTGACAACCTCTTTTACTCCTTTATTTAAACTATTTTAGTTCGACTTGAAAATCATATCGTTGATAACTGATTTGAGGAAGATATTATATCCGTTAGACTTGAAAATCATATCGTTGATAGCTGATTTGAGGAATATATTATATCCGTTAGACTTAAACAAACTGTTGAAATCATGATTCTTTACAACTGTTGTCTGAGACTTTTATGCTAACAATTTTTATAGCCGTTGGTATTCTCCTTATATATACGCTTTCTTCTCGACTAAAGGAGGCAGAACACTTGAAGCTAATATCAGTCTTTATAGAGAGATACTTTCATCAAGAACCTTCAAAGTTTATTTCCAGCAATTCATTGTATTATTTTTAATTCATTTTGGTTGAAAAAACATAGTCCTTTGTAATTATATTTCCTTGTATTAAAATCTGAGTTCAAGCCTTGTTTGGCTTGATCGATCTAGTAGTGGATATGATTTGTTCAAATGGAGCTTTCAAGGCTGCAGAGATGCAAATGGGTAGTTGTGTCCATCTAAGTGAAAATCTACTTTGAAACGGAGTTTCTTGTATTTAGTTTGAACAAGTTTATTTAATAAAAAGGATCTCCAATACCAATTGGTATTAGACATGAATTAGGCCACTAGATTAGAGGGTAGGGGCTGAAACACGTAAAAATCTTTGTGTCTGTAGTTTACAAATGTGCGTGGCTTGATCATTTACATTCTTATTTTGCATTTGAATAGTTAATATACATCTGCATAATAGTGTTATGAAGATATTCGTAACAAGTTAATCCAAACACCAACTCTCACTAGTTAGTCATGTCTGCATTATAATTAAATTAGAATTTAGTCTAAAGCAGACATCAAAAGACATATGTATCACCTGTCTGTTTTAAACCTGTAACAGAAAAAATAAAAATTGGTCATTGTCGATCATTTCTAGATTAGACACATGTTCACTCCCCCTCTAAATGTGCACTTGTACATAATTATAGATATGGGTCGGGTTTTTTGGATTAGATCAAAAAGGCTCGTTGTTTTTTAATGGGTCATACTTTCGTAGACCATGACTTATAAGTTGGGTGACCCACATGTTTATTACTTTCTTTTTTTTACATATATTTTTTTAGTGTTCTTAAACAATAAATGAAAATTATTTTAAGTTCTTTTGAACAATAAAACATAAATTGCATTAAGTTTTCTAAATAATAAAACTTAACTTGTTTCAAAAAGATGAAAAAAATCAAAAAAACGTAAAATTATTTGCAAAATAAGATATTATTATCTCTCTCGTTTACTAGTGTTACATTTTCATTATTGTCATATTCTATGTATAAAGAATGGATAGTATTGATAACTACACAAGGATTAGGGAGGAGTGGCGATTAATTATAAAGAGAAGATGAAATAATTAGGGTTAACTTAACCTATTAGTGGATATTAATAGGAGATTTGTTTTTTTTAAAGTAATATTAAATATTAACTAACAACTGGATCACCCGCGAGATGAGTCGTTATAGATTGGGTTTAAATGGACTAGGTCAAAAAGACCCGCTTTTTAATGGGTGACATTTATTCCAAACTTTTAAATTTAACGGGTGGATTTAGTGATTTAGATGATAAATTGTCAGGACTAGTTTCATTAATACAATGATGCTAAAAGTATCATATATCGCTCACATACTGCATGAGTGGCATCCATGAATTTATTGTTAATATGGCCTACTTAATTTAACAACAAATTCATGGGTGCCATCACATGCATTATGTGAACAGTACTCCCTCCGTCCCAAAATAACTGCTCAGTTTTGACTTTTTTTAGTCATATTGACTATTTTTAAAATTAATAATTAAGCATGTATAAATATTTTTTTAACATTATAAAAATTACTATTAGTAGTAAATTGTATATACTTTTTTTTTGTTATAACCTCTGCACCTATATTCTGGCAAAAATAGTATAAAAAATAATCATTTAAAAAAATCAAAACTAAACAGTTATTTTGGGACGGACAAAATATTTAATACTTTTATGTGCTATGCAGAGACGTCAAGTAAGTTGCCCATCCCTTACCCAAACGGCTGACACGTCTCCGTGATACCATGTGATTTCGACTTCGGACCTTGTTAATGGGCCTTCGGATCTATATCCTAATAATGGGGATACAAATGGTAAACCTAGATATGCGTACTGTTCAATATTTCGTATAATTAGACCTAGCAAAAAATAAATTTGAATTGGTTTTAAGTTACATAAAATAGGTTTGAGTTGGTTTTGAAATCAAAATCATATTACCTAAATTTAATATGGGTTATGTGGTTTAGATTTAAATGGTTATGCGTCGAATCCAAGTCGACCTATTTTTCAAATTATAGTTTCACTAAAATCTTAATTTATGTTATACTAAAAGAGTCTTATTTTGATTTTTTAGACCCAAGTTTGAAACTAAAAATTTTAATTGATGTGATTAATTTGAGTATTAAAAATATTAATTTTGTGATTATAGGCACTTTCAAAAAAAAATTACATTAATAATTATGATGTTAATTAAAATTAATGAAATTATTGAGAATTTTATTATAATAATCAGTAAATATTAATTTTTTTGGAGTGTTTATATAATCAGTAAATATTATTTTTTTGGAGGGTGAGAGTGGGGGTGGGGCGGGGGACGTAGGAGTGTATACATAATCAATAAATAATATTTTGTTTTGGGGTGGGGGGTGGGGGTGGGGGTGGGCATGGGGGGTGAGGTGTATACATAATCCATAAATATTATTTTTTTTGGTGGGGGTGAGAGACGGGGGGGGGGGGGGGGGGGGGGGGGGGGCGGATCCAGCCACAAAGTTAAGTGGGGTCAAATTCGAAATTTTTTTTGTTAAGAATAAAAATTATAACTATATATATATATAATTTTCTAAATCCAATATATTTTCTCAACACTTAAGTCGTTAAGTTTAATATATATATATATATATATATATATATATATTCATAATTTTCTTATAAGGAAAATATTAGAATGATTTTTTTAATCAACAATTTTTTTTATTAAAAATCCAATATAGTACAAATGTGACAAATTCAAAAGAGTTGGATAAGGCCACATGGGATAAAGAAACTAAGTAAATAGTCTTGGAGTTTTAACACCTTATCTTTGTCTTTGAGTTTTAATTTGGTGATAAAAGAAAAGGAAGCGAATGAAAACAAAAAGAGATAATGTCAGTTTTGTAATAGAAGAGAAAAAAATTTAAGAAAAGTGGTGTTTTTGAGTATTAATCAAAAAAAAATATAAAAAAATGAGTGTATTTCGAGTCAAAAATTTTCTTCTCATTTTTTTTCTACAACTAAAAAACTTTACAGGATGTTAGTTAAAAAAAGAAAAGAAAGTAGAAGAGAGTACTTACTTTTTGAGCCAAATATTACACATGGAGAGAGAAATAAGAGAAGTAGTACAAAATTATCTTTACTTTAAAAAGTCATTTATACAAAAAGAGGGTGGTGGTGGGGGTATGTACTATGGGGAAAGGGAAGTAGCCAAGGAGGGCACAAACACATGGACGAAAAATCAGTGGGGGCAGGTATCCCCCCTGCCCCTAGGGTAGATCCGCCCCTGGGAGCTGGGGCTGGGGGTGGGGGGGTGCGCGGGGGACAAGGTTGGGGTATATATATAATCAATAAATATTATTTTTTGAAATGAGATGGGGTGGGATAGGGTGGGGGTGGGATAGGGTGGGATAGGGTGGGGGAGGAGGTGTATACATAATCAATAAATATTAATTTTTTGGGGGTGAGGGATAGGTTTGGGGTTGGGGTTGGGGGTGGGGGTGAGGGTTTATATAATATAATATAAAATAATTTATGGAGAGAAGAAAGAAATAAAATTTAATTATATAATATAAATTGTATAATTTAAATGAGTTATTTTAATTAATTAAGGGAGGATATGTTAATTATTTAAATTAGTAGTTCGTTACACTAAAAGTGTTAACTTTATTATGGATTATTTCCATAATTAGTGAAATGATTTTTATGCATAATTACAAGTGTATAAATTACAAAAGTATGTAATATGTATATAATTTAATATGTATAATGTATGTGTTGTATAAGAATGTAGTGTAATAATGCATACATGTTGATGTATTAGCTCTTTAAAGTGCAAAAAATTATTATAGACTAATATGGGTCAAAAGTAGTTAAATTAGATCTAACTCATATTTGTAATAATAATATGAGTCCAAAACCAAACCAATTCATCACTTAAAAATTAGTTAACCAACCCAATAGATCCAAGTGATTTTGGTTAACTATATGATTTTCAACTTAAATTGTCAGCTCTACGTATAATTAGTATTCCAAGTGTTGGAATTTGAATACATGCCTTTTTCAAAATAATATAATCCTATCTCCGTGACTTTTTAAATGTCGTTTTAAAGAAATATTTTTATTTTTTAATATTTGTCGTTTGAGAATTTCAATTAAGCATTAATTATATAGTTTTCAATATTATCCCAATTATTAAATATAAATTTGATTCTTTCATTATTTTTTGCCCAATAAATAACATCCTCTTTTTTCAATACAAGAACAATATAGACAATTAATATTATATTTAATGTTATACAATTATTTTCTTAATACTTGAGTACAAGACGGAGGGAGTAGAATTTTGAATACGAGAAAAAAGAGGAATTGATGTTAAAGTGATCAGATGCACTACAGTAGATGTGCAAATATAAATATTTTGTTTCAAATTTTGTATTATTACAGATTGATGATCTAACTAGAAACTCAAAATCAATGGGTAAGATAGGACATTTATGCCATAATTTTGGACAAAATTATTTATTAAAAATTTGAGGGAGGGGCGGGGGGGGGGGGGGGGGGGGGGGTTGGCGGGGGGAACTTATAGATGCATATGATTCTTTTTTTATTTTTTCTTGAGGATCAAAAACAACTTTAATTTAAGCTAACCCCTTAAATTTTGTATAAAAATATATTTCATCAAGTTACACAGGTCAAAAACCCATAATTGAAACAAAATATAAAAAAAATTATTTGAATAGAAATGACTTGTCATTCAAAAAGGAAAAAGGTTCAATGAATCAATAATAATTATACGCGGACAGATAAATTGAACAGAAAAATTAGACCGGAACAATAAAATAAATTTGTTCCAGCGAATAATTGTTCAATTGTTCGCTGGAACAAATTCATTTTATTCTTCTGATCCAATTTTCACGTCCAAATTTTCGATCCGCGTAAAAGAATTCATTGTTGTCAATTTGATTTCGACTTTGTAGACACTTCAACAAGATGTATTTGGTCAAAGTGGGAGTCTTGGATACCGGAATAGAGTTTAACACACATTAAACAAAATAAAAATGCTTCTAAATAGGATTATTGCTTCACAACAATGTTCTTCCATGGATACCAATGAAATTAAAGCTAAGTTTGGAAAATTTGATAGTGTTTGAAGAGCATACAAATAATTAATAGTGGATTTCTCTTTAACTTGTAAAATTTATATAATGAAAATGATTAATAGTGGATCTCCATTTGTAAAATTTAATCCCTCTATTCCATCTTATTTGATTGATGTTGACTTTTTTAAATTAACTTAGGAGATTTCTAAATTCAAAATTGACAAAGATTCTTTTAATTTTAATCAATATAATAATAATTATTACTCCCTTCATCCCATAATAATTGTCGTTTTAGAGGAATTTTTTTTTTCAATTTATTTGTCGTTTACAACTTTCTAGGAGAATAAATTATTTACTTTCCTATATCACCCATACCTTCTCTTATTGTCCCAAGAAATTCTCTCCCTTGTATTAATAGTTTTCAACTTCCCATAAAGGGGTAGTGATGGAATTTGACACAAATTTTAATTAATAAATGATAGCATTAAATGACTTTCTTAATCCATGTGCATGAAGCTAAAACGATAGTTATTATGGGATGGAGGGAGTATAATCTATCTAAAAAGTATTATCAGTTTTATTGTTTCATAAATTTTAACAAGTCATTTCAATTCTGAATTTGAAAATGTCTCAAATTAACTTTTAAAAGTCAATAATGATAACATGTGCCCTAAAGGCACATGCTAAGCACACAGTTCAATGGAATATTCCCTTGAATTGTATTCATATTCACTTGAACTTGGTGCAAATATAAAAATTAAAGGTATATGCACACAGTTCAAGAGAATATTCTCTTGAACTGTGTGTTTAGCATATGCCCTAAGTGCATATGTTAAGAGGACCTTATAATTTAAAATGGAGGGAGGATATAATAAAAATGGTTAATTGTGAATCTAACTTTAATGCCAGGACTATATCTGGCTTAAGACAACTTTGATGTTAAAAAAAAACACTACATAAGAATTATCATAAAACTATCATCTTACACTATTCAATAATAATATGTCACATTAGTAATTTAGAAAAAAAATAATAGATTTGAGTTGTATAAAAAAAATCAATGGTCACAACTACAACATAAAAGCTCCAATGAAGATGAATATTTCACATGTAGGAGTTTGCATATGTATGTTGAGTGTTCTTCTGTCGTGCGACTCAATTATATACGTGCGACCTGCGGCCCATGCCTCCTATTTGTTCATCACGGGCAGCGTGAACTCTAATTCAATCTGGATATTAAATTATGAATAATGTTAGGAGTTTCAAAATTTTGATCTCAAATGAGTCTCAAAAGACATGAAATTAAATATTTTAATAATAATTTATGACTTAGCAAATTACGTGAGATTTATCCAACCATGGTTATAATAACACCTTATTTGAGACTATTTTTAGACACAAATTTGAAACTCTTATACATCACTCTTAAATTATTTGATTTTTTCCTTACCAACATAGCATAATAATACAATTGAATTATATAGAAAATAATTCTCCTAAAAATATTTAAAAAAAATAAATTACAACTAATAAAGAATTAATAATTTTGAATCATATAATACTCATATACATATACATACTTTGAGCCCTGTATGATACGTAGAATCTGCAAATATATAATTATGTGATAGTTGCGTTGCTCTTATACCAGCTAAAAAAAATCTCTCTATCCAGGCGCCTATGAGTGACACTCAACAAGTAAGCGCGCGTGACACTACGTTGCACTATCGTCCGGTCAACCTTATTCCAAGACTAATGCCAATTGTAAAGTGAGAATAGAGAAGCGAGTTCCTGAATAATAAACACATGCGCAAGTATATAAAGAATTGTACATTGTAAGTACTTAATATAATTGACGTGTACGACAAACTTATCCATATCCACATCAATTTCGTTGCAAATCCATCCACGTGTTTAAAAGTGATAAAGCTGCCCAAGGTTATGTTAAAAATAAAAATAATATTACTATCACATAATTTTGGGTCACATGATGCTCAGATACACATGCATACTGTGAGCCCTGCGTAATATGCAAGGCATGCAAATATACATGTGTGTGTATGTGAGCTTTATGTGATCTAAATTATGTGATAGTAGCATTGCTCTAAAAATAATGCTACTATCACATAATAAGTGTCACATAAATTTCACATATTGCATGTGTGGCATCCATGGATTTGTTATTAAGTTAAGTGAGTCATGTCAATAACAAATTAATGGGTGTCACTCATGCAGTATGTGAGATTTATGTGACACTTATTATGTGATTGTAGCATTGTTCGTATGTTAACTATTGTCAAAGATTAGTAGACGTATTTAGCAAAAAAGAAATAAAAAGTGAGTTGTAATTTTGCCATTTTAAACAAAAAATTGATGTTATTGCCAAATTAAACAAAATGTTGATGTTAGTTAACTCAATTATGTGGTATTCTTGTTTTTTTCCTAACTCTTTTTCACTCACACACTCGGCAAATTAATACTCGAGCCCTCAACCTCATAATTATAATAAATAAAAATTTATAATGGAGTTACTTCGTTTTATAGTCCCAAATAATGTTTTCAGATCCGAACTGATAATCGAACAAAAAAATTTATCGAGTAGATGAATCACCAGTTCAATTTAAACTCGTTACTGAACTGGTCCGGTGATGTCATAAATATATAAAAACATCTAGTATTAGTAATTACTAAAAAAATTATTTTTTATGAACTAAAACATAACAAAATTGAGTTACAATATTACTAAAAGTGATAAATTTTAATAATAAACAAATTTTGGTACAAAAAAATATATTAAAAAGTAATTAAAATCGATTTACTATTGGGCCAGCTTAACCGGTTTTATCGGTTGAACCACCGGTTTGAACGGTGGTCAACCAGTTCAATTTGAATTTTGATTAAAACTGGGTAATTGGTTAAATTCGAACCGGAGTGTCGAACGATTCCGAATTTAACCGATTTAACCTTGGTCCAATCTGGGTTTCAAAACCTTGGTTCCAAAGTATAAATTACATGAAATAGTCTTAAAGACTCCATTGTTGGATGTTCTTGAATTATTTAGTAGGACTTCTTTTTCCTAATAAAGGGATTATATGCATTTAGGATAGAAATATTTAGACAAATTATCAATATTATCCACTTTATAATTTCTAAATTCATATTAACGTTTTGTCATATACATTGGTAGCGATAATTGACACAACATATTAAGAGTTCACATAAATAAATATTTGCCAAATATATTGGATCAAAATTAATTACAAATAAATGAAAATCCCATTGGTAGGTGACTCACCTCCGGGTAATTAGTCACATCAAATTCAACCTCTCCATCTCCACCGACCAATGTCCTACATTTCCTCACTTTATTCTCCCTTGGCACAAGTTTCCCTGATAGAGAACAAGAAAAAAAAACACCCTTTTATTTTCTCAGGAAAATCCTTCATTTTCCCCTCTCTAGAACGTTCTTATCATCCAAATCTTCTGTTATATAGCAATTTTTTTTTTCAGGTAGACCACCAAAACCTTTGGGTCTTAAATTCCCAGAAGCAGATTTCATTTAATTTCCAGTTTTAGCTACTAATTATCCTTACATTTGGGTTTTAACATGCCATTTGAGCCTTCAAATCAAAGAAAGATAAGAACTTGTTGGTGGGTTTGTGCTTTTGTATTGTTTCATACCCAAAATCAGACGATTATTTCCAATTTTATCGCAAATTTCTTTGTAGTTCAAGTGTTTGATCATATTCTTGAACTGGGTTTATGTTAATTTCTTATCACAAATTACTGGTTTGGAAATCTAATTGAGTTTTTGTTTAGATCATACTGATTATTGGGTTGAGAGTTTTTTCTTTTAGTTTTGTGAGAAAAAAGTTACTAAAAAAGAATATAGTTTGTTAAACTATGACGATCGTTTCTTTGCCGGGGAGTTCAGGGTATTTAGAAACAGATGATGGGAAAATTACATATTTTAGCAATTCATATGTATTGGGTTTGACTTTGATTGCTGGAATTGGTGGACTGCTTTTCGGCTATGACACAGGTATCATATATATATAAATATTTTGAAGTTATGTATTTTGGTTTTATGAGATTGCTTCACTTCTGATTGTTGTTTTAATGAATTGCTTATTTCTCAATGTTCCCCAAAAAAAGGGTACTTATTTGTTGATTTTTGTAGGAATACAAATGTTTGCATAGTAAAAAATTACATATAATCCTTTTGATGATGTTTGTTAATAATAGATGATAACAACTGTACTTTGTATTGATTTTTTTTTTTATTGAAAATGTGTCTTATGCAGACATTTAATATCATTAAAAGGAATAAAAAAAGTAAAAAAAGAGTACTTATTTGTTGATTTTTTAGGAATGAAAATGTTTGTGTAGTAAAAACTTACATATAATCCTTTTGATGATGTTTGTTAATAATAGATGATAACAACTGTAATTTGTATAGAAAATGTGTCTTATGCAGACATTTAAAATCATTAAAAAGGAATAAAAAAGCAAAGAATCTTTTCGGGCCGAGTATTATTTTTTATTTCATCATGGAAAAGTTTGAATTTTGTGGACTTATGTGGTCAATGATTTATTCATGTGCTGATGTGCAAGATATCAGACTGTTAACTACTGTTTAACTTATACTACGAATTTCACCTTTAGGGGCCAGAGTCCCATAGAATTAATTAATTGCGTGATCAGAGCTGTTGGGTTTGCTTTTATGCAGCAGTCTAGTTTACTTGATCAAGTGAAGATCCCTCTGCTTAAGCGAGTATCTGTCTCGCTTAAAATTTTGAAAACTTTTGCACTTATATTTCCTTCTCATTTGTTGTGAGATGAGTAATAGATGCAAGGGAATCTAAAAGTGGAAAAAAGGATAGGAGGAAAATTCCGGTCTTCATCTTGCCTAGTTAGATGTGAAATAAGCAGTTCTTAAATTTATTCTCGTCTCTTGTTTGTTCTGTTGTCTCCTAATTGTTTATGCATAATTATAAATATTTCTAGTAATGTGTTTGGAAAAAATAAGGATTAATTGAGTATGTTGAATTGTGAAACAAGTTGAAGAAACAAAGTCTCTAACTTAATAATAGTAATAGCTCAACTATATTTTATAAATTGATGAACCATCCATTTTAAGGTGTTCACTCTAGAGTAAAACTTAGATGAATGACAATCTATTTTTACATTTCTTCTAGGTTCCAACCACCAGTTCTTACTTTATATGAAACTGTTGTTTGCAGGAGTTATATCGGGTGCCCTTCTTTATATCCGTGATGACTTTGAAGCAGTCAACCAGAGTAGTTTCCTGCAGGTACACGTTCTAACTAACTGATGGATAATAACATTTGAGTAGCAGAACAAAGAAAAGCGAAAGATAGAACAAAAATTAGAAACTATTTCCTGCATTTAACACGGTCCATATGTAGCTGTTATTTCTCTGATTGACAAAGGACCAATGAGAGAAAATTTAATATTCTTCTTGTTGGCAGTGCCGCTGCATAGTATGTATAATTTATTCCAAAGATGATGATTAAGCAGAAAGTGAGACAAAAAAGAAAAAGAAGTGAACCCAAGGACTTTTATTTGGTTCATCACCAATTGGAATACTTTAGTGGTAGTACAAGCTTGATGCATGATTTTTTTAAGAGACTTATCTTTCATTTGGTAGCACACACTCGAACAATAGTATCTTTTGCATTAGCCTTTCTATAAGGCAAGGACTGGTTCCTATTGGAGGACAAGGAACCGGAAACTCCTCTCTCGAAAACCCTGAGATTATTAAGGTTTTTAGACTCTGAATTCAAAATTTGTCAACAATAATTGAATGCGAGTTGAAGTTGTAATGAAAAATAAAAAATTATCAACAGTGTTAACCAGCTGATGTGTTGGTTGTGAGCTAATGGTATTAGATCAATGGTAAAACAATCACTTTTAAGTACAATAACTAGAAATGAGGAATCATTTTTGAAATTATTATATGGTCTTGATACATTCTGTGATGTTCTTTTTTACTAAAAGACAAAAAAGAAACTGGCTTTTACATCAGATTTTTCTGTTCAGCATGAACATGAATGTAACACTTCACTCAAAAAATTTATTCTCCAATAAATTTATAATTTTGAATAGCTAGAAAGCTACAGACTCAAAAGGCCTCAACATTGACCTCTCATGTATTCTTTTTAACTGTCTTTCTTAAGGGTCAGATTTCTTGTTCTACTGTTATTAGTAGTTTAACATGTCATATTGTATCATTTTTTTCTTCTGTTGAAGTTTGTTGCTCTATTTGGCAGGAAACTATAGTGAGCATGGCTTTGGTTGGTGCAATTATCGGAGCTGCATTTGGTGGGTGGATAAATGACGTCTATGGACGTAAAAGAGCTACTCTTCTTGCAGATGTCGTCTTTACATTGGGATCCATTGTTATGGCGGCTGCTCCAAACCCATATGTTCTTATATTTGGACGGCTCTTGATTGGCTTGGGTGTGGGTGTGGCATCTGTGACTGCTCCTATGTATATAGCAGAAGCTTCCCCATCAGAAATAAGGGGTGGTCTTGTTAGCACTAATGTGCTTATGATTACTGGCGGACAATTTCTTTCCTACCTCATAAATCTTGCTTTTACAGAGGTCAGATATTTTTCCACTTTGTCATATTCATAATACTGTGTATGATACTACTAATATATGCATACTTCCCCAGATTATATCACATTTCCTGATTCAAAATGAGGTCCAATTGCAAATCATTAATTAGTGATACTGTGACATGGACGAGGGCATTTCAAATTATTGGTTGTCATGCATTCCGAAGTCATACAAAATACTATTTTTCCCCCTTAGTTTAACAGAGAAAGTCTGGTTATACATACGTGGTCTTTGTTAGGAAGGGAGTCAAAATCAATATAATAGTGATAGAGGTTGGAATTAGTACAATTAAACATGAGCATCTGAACGTGTCAAACTCAGTTGTTTTCCTAATAGAATACAAGCTAGCTCTCTTTGACTATCTAGTGCCTAATTTAACCATCAGAATTTTTCAAGGGGGGTTTTCTTCTCTCCTTTAACTTTTTTGTCTATTTTTGGTTTATCATTTTTTTTAAATACATGTTTTTGCTTTTCTTTGACAGAAAGAACTTAACTCTGTTTTAGTTCTATACTATAATACTAATTTTTTATAGAAGTTTTTGAAGTTTATTCTGTAACACTTGTACTAGATTAATGCTATTTTAATACCATTTGTTGGTAGCTAATAATGTTTTTGTACAATAAATAGACCTAACTATTGCCTTACTGGAATTGCTCTATATTATTAATAAGCTTGTATTTTTGTACAAGGCTTGTGCTTTTGCTTAATCATGTCATACAAGCACCAAATCATCAGATATTGTGTGTGCGGACTTTTCTTTCTCTCAGGCCCTTTCCTTTACTCACTTTGAACCTCTGAAAGAATTATTATGCATCAATATCAGTTAGTTTTCACAAGGTATATTTATATCTATTTGATACAATAGTGCCAGAGGAATTTATGTCTTTTTCATCATTATTGCAATATATTCTTGGCATGAAAGGTTTTCATTGTGCAGTTTGAAGAGGCAGCATGAAGATAGAATTGGGGCTTTTGCACTATAAGATTTCGCATGGAGTAACATTACTAAAGGAAAAATTTTCTTCTATCCTGTATATATTTGTCGCAATGTCATTTTCTGGCTGTTGACATTTTAAAGTTATTGCGTGAGACTAAATTTAATATATCTAATCACTTAGGTTTCTCTACTGATTGTTTTAGAGAAATTTCTTGATTTTTTTGGCATGCTGTCAAGTTACATATGAGGTTCTTTATATTCCCCGCCTTTTTGTTTGTCTTGGCTGATGATGACATAATTGTTTACACACGCACACACATATTTGATGAACACATTCAGTTATTCATTGCTGTTCAGCAGTTCTTGACCTCTTCTGACGAGGGACTTACTTGGAAAATCCTATTTAGTTACTTGCTTTGTGAGAGGGGTCCTAGTTGTTCTGCTTTACATTCCTGATTTCAAATTGAAAATATGGAAGCCATATCCCTTGAGTATTTTGATTTTTATGATTCACATACAGTGAAAGTGTTCTCCTTCCACCTCCCCTGCTGAGTGTGAGATTTTATGCTATGTATTATTTTGGAGCCTAAGGAGCTATTTTCTCCACCTGTCTAATAATATTCATGTATCCTCCTTTTTCTCAATCTGGTTTTAAAAAAGTTCTCATAAAAACGTGAAGGAGTCATAGCCAAACAATATATGTGATATTGTGTTAGCTTCTTAGCTTTTGTCAGGACACTGAAAATGTCAGGACAATATTTAATGTACTAATTGCTTTATGTTTTTCAATCTCTTGATGCTTTTCTGCCTTACTAATATTTTTTTTTTCGTTCTTGATAATGCTGGATACTGGTTAGCTTTCATCTATACCATTAGGGCCATGGATGAAGGTTACTATATAGTTCTGGTGTTTTTACTTCTGTTCTTCTTAATCGTTGGCCCTTTTTAGTTTATAATTTTCGATAATGATCTCTCTCTCCCTTCTTTGTCTCTGTGTGTGTGTGTCTTCATGTGTGATTTGCAAGAGGCTTTTTGTTTTATCTTTTCTTCACTTTATTAAGGATCAACATGCTCCAGAACAAACCACACTTTATTGGCACTCTGATGTTTTATACATATAACTTGTATTGTCAACATATTGCATTTCAAGGTTACCTTTTGGAATTCAGAAACAGTTTCTAAGGATTAAGCATGAAGCTGATGTTGACATCAGGGTAATGTTTATGCAGATTGTAATGCTCTTGAAGTTTAGTGGAGTTTGTGAATAAAAGTTTACAGACCAGATGTTCTAAATATATACTCCCTTCGTCCTCAAAAAGATGACTAAAGCTATAATTTTTTTTGTCCTTAAAAAGATGACTAAAGGTACATAAAGTGAAGGGCTATGTCATTTAGTGGGGTCCATTGGTATAGAAAAAATAAAAGTACTCATCACTTTATGTAATTGTGTGGGGCTACTAAGGATAAATTTGGAACTTTTTTTACTCTTTTTCCTCTACTTCACATTTTTCTTAATTTGTGTGAAAAATGTACTTTTGTCATCCTTTTGAGGATGGAGGGATTAATAGTTTCTCTATTTACTTTATTCTAGAAAGAGTATGTGATGGAGTGAAAGACTTGTCAGGATTAGGTTGCATTTGGAGTTAAGTACGAGTAAGTTTCACGTCTGGTGTATATCTTAAAACTAAGGACATCAAACCTAAGAAATCTATCATTAGCAATTTGCACTAGGAAAGCGTATACTGGGTAATGGGTTTAGTACTAGAAAATTGAGGAATATCTTATATATATATATATATATATATATATCTTTTGTTTCAGAATTTTAGTTCAGTAGATGGTCATTTCTGTACTTCTGTTGTAGCTTTAACATGTCGTCATTGTGTGAATAATCTTGTTCTAAGGTCAAACTGTATAGTTACAATAACTTGTTAGGGTGTTTGGAAGTTTATCTCACTTCGCTATCTTCTTCTCTCTGTTTTTGTTGTTAATCTTAAAATTCATAGATAATGCTTGTTCAACATGATGTTTCATGTTGCCTAACAATTGTAGAGATCTTTGAGGCCACAAGTAGTGAAGGATATCTATAAAACTCTATGTTGGTGAACATATAATTGTGTTGGGACAATTTTTGTTAATATCCTTGATTTAAATGTTGCTACATAAGAATGAAGACTTTTACTCTGTTAGCGTTCTGTGATTCTAAATTCTTAGACGCTAATAAATTAATATCAATTTGCTTCTAACGAAATCATAATTTTGTTGCTTATATTATATAAAAGCTTATAGTTCTTTGGTTTTATAAGAATTTGAGGTCTATGTGACACTGAAAGTTTTGCTAGTGTAATCATTATGTTAAGAGGCATGAACTTTTATTATTTCTTATTCCTTACATTTAAAAAAAATAAAATATTCTCATGCAAATTTTCGGTGTGATCAGGTTCCTGGGACATGGCGATGGATGCTTGGAGTATCTGCTGTGCCAGCTGTTATTCAGTTTACGCTTATGCTATTCTTACCGGAGTCCCCTCGCTGGCTTTACATGAAGGTACAAAATATTACTTTTCAGTGTTCCTCTTGAAGTCTGTTCTCCGTATATTTTCTTTATAATCATTAAAAATTTAACAAATATCTTCTTAACTCAGAAGGACAAATCTGAAGCTATTGTCGTGCTTTCTAAAATCTATGATCCTTTTCGGTTAGAGGAGGAGATTGATCAACTTGCTTCTGCATTGGAGGAAGAACAACAAAGAAAGAATGCTGTTAGTTACTGGGATGTTTTTAGAATAAAAGAAATCAGACTTGCATTTCTGGCTGGAGCTGGACTTCAGGTAATAATCTGACTTCCCTAGATACCACGAATCTTTTAGTGCTTCAAAGTGGTCATGATCCAATAATATTTTTATAGTGCTTTTTTGTTCGGCTCATAGTTACATTATGATGTCGGATCTCTTCTTTTTTGAAAGCTTTGTTGCATTTAGTTACTTGTTTAAGTCTGGTTCTTCCACCACTAGGTTGCTTAAATTATCAGACAAGGCTTTTCAAGTGCCAAAATAGGTTGGTTTAGTGTCAAAAGATGATTCAGAATTTCTTGTTTACTTTGCTCTTTTATTTCACTCTGAAGGACTTGGTGCACGACTTGGTATTATTCTGATGCTTATTTCTGGGTAGGATTAGGGTGGACTCGATTTTACTATTTTAGAGAACATGTAATGCAATCTATTCAAGGTATAGGATTGATACTTATTAGGTGCAAAATTGCGAGAATTCATCGTAGAGCTTGATATTTTTCAACAATAAGAAATTAAAAGAAGAAATAATTAAACCAAAACATTGACTCTATGTTATTCATAGGAAAACATGTGTTTCAGCCATGTGATGAAAACGATTTCATGTATTTCCTTCCCCTCAAGGAATGCCATTTATGAGTTTTTTTCTTTTTTGGTGTAAATGATTGCAAAATGTAGCAAAAAAGAAAAAAAAAATGATCGCAAAAGAACATGTAACTTCATGTCATTTATGAGTTTTTTCTTTTTGGTGAAAATGATCGCAAAAGAACATGTAACTTAATATGATTATCTTATGTCCCCAAATGATTATATTTTGTCCATTTTTGGGGTTCAAAGAAATAGAATCAGTTTAGAAATGCATCATTGTGGTCCCTTGTGGCTACGTCAGTTATATAATAAATGAAACTCTGAGCATGGAACAATTTTGAATTTGCAGGCATTTCAGCAGTTCACCGGGATCAACACAGTCATGTACTACAGCCCAACAATCGTTCAAATGGCTGGCTTCAGTTCAAATCAGTTGGCGCTTCTACTATCCCTCATCATTGCACTAATGAATGCCATTGGTACAGTACTTGGTATATACCTAATTGACCATTTTGGGCGTCGCAAGTTGGCCTTGAGTAGCTTATCCGGTGTAATCGTGTCCCTCGTCCTCCTATCCGTGGCATTCTTTCTTGGATCATCCGGTCCTACTAATGGAAACTATGGGTGGGTTGCAGTTTTGGGTCTAGCCTTATATATTGCGTTCTTTGCACCTGGAATGGGACCTGTGCCGTGGACTGTGAACTCGGAGATATATCCGGAATCGTATCGAGGAATATGTGGAGGAATGTCAGCAACTGTGAATTGGGTATCGAATCTGATAGTGGCACAAAGTTTTCTCTCGATTGCTGATTCTGTCGGGACTGGTCCCACGTTCTTGATACTTGCTGGTATTGCAGTGGCTGGGTTCATGTTTGTGATGGTTTATGTCCCGGAAACGAAGGGGATGACCTTTGAGGAAGTGGAGAATATATGGAAGGAGAGGGCTAGAGGCAGTGAGTTTGGCAGGGAACCTCTTCTTGAACAAGGGAGTTAGTCCTGAATTTTATGGATTAGGATCCTCTCTATTACACGTATCTTTCAATTTTTCCTTAGCGACGCAAATATTACTTTTAGCGATACTTTCAGTGACACAATTGTTTACAATGAATTTTATTGTGTTGCTAATTGTTACGACGAATTCTATTTTGTTGGTAAATGTAATATTTTTTGTCGCTGAATGTTTATTGGGAGAAATTAGAAGATGTGTAATAGAGGGGATTCTAGCCCGAATGTTATGGGCTTTTTCTTGGGGTACTCCTAGTTTATTGCCAGCATTTTAATGGTGTTTTCAGTCAGTTTGTGTATTGATGTAGTTTTATAAATATATGAGGGTGAAGTTCACCTATTGCACTCACTTGTTTGATGTATATGATTTTTGCTATTAATGAAAATCATTATTTGTTTAGGTAATTTCCTGTGTTTTCATAATATTTTTTGATATTTTTACATAAAAAATATTGTTATAGATGTATACTGATGGTGATATATAACGATGATTTTTATATAAAAATATTATTTTTAATTGTGAATTTATCATTTTTTTATATATTATCCACCTCATTGGACATGTTAATTTCTCTCTCCTATCAATGTCTTTTCCATCCATATCCTTCCTTATTTTTCCACCTCTAGGCTCTAGCCCATGTAAAGTCAGAAGTTCCAAAATGAAGAGTAATGTTCGGATGATAAAAGATGACATTAAAAACAGAGAATACAGAACCACGTGTCAAATTATAATTTGTTGATCTTTTTATCATATATGGGAGAGTAAAATGGTTATATCTAATTACTATCATTCACATCATTTTATATTTTTTTTATCCAATCTTTTATCACCAAAATATTACTTCCTCCGTCCCTTAATATAAGACGTTTTAGAAAAAAAAAAATTATCCCTTAATATATGATGTTTTAGAATTTCAAGTAAGCATTAATTGCTTAATTTCTAATATTACCCCAAGTATTAAATATAACTTTGGTTCTCTCACTATTTTTGTCCAATAAATAACAATCTTTTTTTTCAATACAAGGACAATATAGACATTTGATATTATATTTAATGTTATATAATTATTTTCTTAATGTTTGTGCACAACTCTAAAAAGTCTTATATTAAGAGACGGATGGAGTATTTATTACAAAAATAAATATCCAACTTTGAGAGCACGTATCCCAATAAATTCTTACTCTATTGGTTAAAGAGGATCCGGTTAGCACGAAGTGAACTTCAGTTCATTTCATGCCCAATACAATGTTGACACACAGGGGGAGGGTGATATTTCTACTTGTGTATCAGCATTGTATTGGATATGAAGTGAACTTACTATAAAATTCACTTCACGCTAACTACTCCCGGTTAAAGAGTTCTTGATAATGTCCCCATTAGTTTTGAAGGCCACCTAATCATGTATGTGTCACTAATATATGATTTATGAATAAAAAATCTAAATATTAAGGAATTATATTTTAGGGCTTTTTAATTATCAATTATTTTACTATTGCCCATTGTTCATTAATTATTTTGTTGTGATTTAAACAATATATTTCATTCGTTCTAAAATATAAGACTTGCTTTAAATTAGTGTCTAATAAAGACGTATATTAATATTTATATTATTATAAAACTTAAGTTATCAGGGAAGGTATTAAGTATGTTTTTGATATTTTTACATAAAAAGTGTCGTTATAGATGTATGGTGATATATAACGACGATTTTTATATAAAAATATTATTTTTTGTTGTAATTTTATCATTTTTTTATATATTATCCACCTCATTGGACATGTTAATTTCTCTCTCCTATCAATTCTTTTCCATCCATATCCTTCCTTATTTTTCCACCTCTAGGCTCTAGCCCATGTAAAGTCAGAAGTTCCAAAATGAAGAGTAATGTTCGGATGATAAAAGATGACAGTAAAAACAGTGAATACAGAACCACGTGTCAAATTTTAATTTGTTGATCTTTTATCATATATGGGTGAGTAAAATGGTTATATCTAATTACTATCATTCACTTCATTTTATATTTTTTTAATCCAATCTTTTATCACCAAAATATTACTCCCTCCGTCCCTTAATATAAGACGTTTTAGAAAAGTTTTTTTTGTTCCTTAATATATGATATTTTAAAATTCCAAGTAAGCATTAATTGCTTAATTTCTAATATTATCCCAAGTATTAAATATAACTTTGGTTCTCTCACTATTTTTGTTTAATAAATAACAATTTCTTTTTTCAATACAAGGATAATATAGACATTTGATATTATATTTAATGTTATATAATTATTTTCTTAATGCTTGTGCACAACTCTAAAAAGTTTTATATTAAGGGACGGAACGAGTATTACTTTGAGAGCACGTATCCCAATAAATTCTTACTCTATTGGTTAAAGAGGATCCGGTTAGCATGAAGTGAACTTCAGTTCATTTTATGTCCAATACAATGCTGACACACAGGGAGAGGGTGATATTTTCGCTTACGTGTCAGCATTGTATTGGATATAAAGTGAACTTACTATGAAGTTCACTTCATGCTAACCACTCCCGGTTAAAGAGTTCTTGATAATGTCCCCATTAGTTTTGAAGGCCACGTAATCATGTATGTGTCACTAATATATGATTTATGAATAAAAAATCTAAATATTAAGGAATTATATTTTAAAGGCTTTTTAATTATCAATTATTTTACCATTGCCCATTGTACATTAATTATTTTGTTGTGATTTAAACAATATATTTCATTCGTTCTAAAGTATAAGACTTGGTTTAAATTAGTGTCTAATAAAGACGTATATTAATATTTATATTATTATAAAACTTAAGTTATCAGGGAAGGTATTAAGTATGGTGTGTAAAAAATACTTAAAACTAGAATATCCTTTTAATTCCAGGCCAATTGGAGATATTGAACAACATCCAATGAAGCAAAAATTAGTTTATTTTTATAATGTTTAGGTTCCTTTTTATTTATTTTTATTTCCAGAGTTCAAATTTATGGCATTCATATCTTCAAATCATGTAGTATTTTTTTTTGGAAATATATATACTTTTTTATTAAATCTTTCTATCCCTGTGACTGAAATTATCTAAAAGAGTGAAAAGTCATTTCATGCATTTGGACACCAAATTTTCTTTAATCATGTGTCTGAAAAAATATTAGTGCCAAAAAGGGAAGTGATTAGCATGAAATTAACTTTGGTCAATTAATTAATACAGTATCGACACGCAGGCCAGGAGGTGACCTCTCTCTCTCTGCGTGTCAATACTGTATTGGTCAATTACTAACACAGTGTCAACACGCAGACCGGGAGATGACCTCTCTCTCTCTACGTGTCAACACTGTATTAGTCAATTGACCAACTTACTAGTATACACAATTCAAGAAAATTAACAAACTAGTTGAAACAATGAGTTGAATTGTCATGTCACAACTAATTTTGTTGGGGTGGCAATGTTTGGATCCAAGTAATGCCTAGCCAAGTTCTGTGTTGATTCAAGCTACTAATCCAGCTACTAATTAAATTTGATTAGGACTTGCCATGCTATAATCTACCATATAAACATTATAAGCATCTTCTCATAATTACAATCAACAATGATTACATTAGGTTTCTAATACTCCATTCGTTTCAAATTACAGATAACTTTTTAGTCTGTTTTAACCTTAAATATAAATTGTCATATTTAAATTTTTTTAGCATATAATTATTTACTCGTATTAAGTAGATTGAATAATATAATGTCATGATAACTACAATTCTAGCGAATGTTAGGAATATTTTGAATTTTTTTTAAAATTATCATTTTAAAAATGTATCGCTAATTTTAGAACATATGAGTAAATGTTGATGACCTCGAGCCAAGTGCATCATTTTTTATTTTGTTGATCATAGAATCTAACCAATTGAAATATATATTGAAAGTGTAAACGATTACGAACGATGAAAAGATTACAACTAATTATACAATTTGGCAGCCAAGTACAAAATTGATTATACAATTTGGCAGCTTATTTTTACTTAAATTTTGTCTAAATTAATTTCTACTACTACTACTACTATAATTTGAGATTAGACTATTACTTAAGATATTCAATTATAACTAAAATTATACTACCTCCATCCCATAATAAGTACTTTTTTAGGCTTAATAATTTTTCCCAAAATAAGTGATGTATTAGAACTCCAATATAATTTTTACAATATTTTCTCATATGTGCCCTTATGCATCCAATGGTATTTATTGCGTATTTATTGGAAAGTTGAAAGGTTGAAGAAAGAGAAAGAGAGACTAAAAGGCAATAAAAAAAGTGTCAAACAAAACAAAAAAAGTATATTAAGGGTATTTTTATCATTTTAACTTGTGTATTGGTTTGTGTAATTTAAGCTAAAAAGCACTTATTATGGGATGGAAGTAATAAAACATATATAGAAGATAACAAACTTTCCAATCATTGCTCCCATGCATACCCTTTTCCCAAGAGTAATTAAATGGACTAAATCAAATAGTATTATATTACTAGTTGTATATTACTATGTGAATTAAGCTGCTCAATGATTAGTTACAGAAATGTCAAAACACAACCCTCTAGAAGACAAAACAGGTTTAATTAGTTTCCTTATCCACCTATCATTATCTTATGCATGAGGTATTTACAAATTACTCCCTATTATTTCTAAAAGGATGACTAAAGGAGTTTTTTTTGTCCTTAAAATGATATGATAAAATACATAAAGTGAAGGATAATTAAGTCATTTAATAGTTTATTATTAAAAATAAAAAAAATACTAAACATTTTATATAATTTTGTGGGGCCATTAGGGATAAATTTAGAATTTTTTTACTCCTTTTCCTCTCCTTTTACTTTTTTTTAATATGTGTACAAATTATACTTTGCTCATTTTGTTGGGGACGGAGAGAATAATAATTTGATCACTTCAAAATTTCTTATTTAATAATTGTAATATTTCTCGTAGATATACTTAATTTACAATGAATATTAAAGTTTTTGATTGAGAAAATATATGAACAAGATTTCTAAATTGTTAAAAATTTGTTGATAATTTAAATATTGGAAATAGACCAAATGTGATAATTTCACTCCTAGTCCCTTCCCTCCCCCTCTAGGTATATCTAGAATTGAATTATAATAAAATAAATTCTTGGAAAAAAATATTAAAATTAAAAAGCAAACGTGAATATATGCTACAATTCTTAATTTTACATTTTACCAATTACCCTTCGTTCTAAAAAGAAAGAGAGCACCATATCTTTCATAATTATTATTGCTAATATGATTATTACTATTATTATTAGTAGTTAGAATTATTTTGGGTGGTAATTAAGGAAGGAAATGGACTCCTTTCTTGAGGAAAATTTCCTTAGGCAAGAGGGAGTATAGATTTAAAATTAATAAGTTAATTTGTTTTTTTTATAATAATTAAAAAAAGGAGAGTGAGAAATGTCCAAATTTGACATAGTAACATGTCACACTATCATAAATGGTGGATAGGATATGAATGAAAGTTTGAAACATGTGGACCAAACGTCACAAATCTATTTTTAAGCATCCATCACAAATCTTTAGTTTGTTTTCTATTTTGATATATATATATATATATAGGACTATATGTATATATACAGCTGTGTATTATACGGTCGGGTTATGGCGACGGTTCACCTGTCGTCGTAGCCTAAAATAACTATGATGACGGGTGAAACCGTCGCTATAGTCCAAAAATCCGTCGCCATAACCGACTGTGTACTACACAGCTGTATACATATATTTTTCTCACAATTCTATTTTTAAGCATCCATCACAAATCTTTAGTTTGTTTTCTATTGTGCTATGTATATAGGGCTATATGTATATACACAGCTGTATATTATACGATCGGGCTATGGCGACGGTTCATCTGTCGTCGTAGCCCAAAATAGCTATGGTGACTGGTGAAATCGTCGCTATAGTCCAAAAATCAATCGCCATAACCGACTGTGTACTATACAGCTATGTACATATATTTTTTTCATATATATATATATATAAAATGATTTATAACCTGTATTTGTTATAAATTAAAAATTTGTATACATCTCTATCGTTCAATATATAAATTAACGTCTAAAATTAGAACTGAAAATTTCACGTCCGCTATTAATAGTATCGAACGACGGTACGTACTATTTTCAGCGACATCCACTATTATTAGTAGCAGACGACACCTGTTATCCGTTATTATTAATAGCGTACGTAACCCGTCGTCCGTTACTAATAGTAGCAGACATATCTTTTTAATATCTAATCTCGACTGTTGATTTTTGTATTGGACGTTAATAATAATGTTTGTCCATTTTTAATTCATAGCAAATATTTGTTATGGATCATTCCCCTATATATAAATATATATTAGCACAATTATTTGCTTTTATTCCCTCTCTTCAATTTTTTTTAGAAATTGCAAATGCTTGACAATATATATATATATATATATATATAGGATCCGTCTCTCTAGCGAACCATAGGGAGCGAACTAATGACGAACCGGCTATAGCGACGGTTTTTTTCCGTCGCTATAACATAAAAAACCGGCTTTCTATGTTATAGCGACGGAAAAAACCGTCGCTATAGCCAGTTCGTCATTAGTTCGCTCTTTATAGTTCGCTGGAGAGACTGACCCTATATATATATATATATATATATATATATATATATATATATATATTGAGAGGGTATATATAGGTGAGTTTATGTATGTTTTTTGAGGGTAAACTTAAGATCCTTATCGTGTGTGTGTCTATATATATATATATATATATATATATATATATATGTTGCATTTAAGCCTCTTGATATTATAAATTAAATTAATATAAATTTATTTAAAATTAATAGAAACAATTGTGATTATTATGAATTATTTAGAAAATACTGATAATTGTAAAAATTCTATTTCTCGTCTATGTGTAAGCAAGCTGATAACTGACTGGAGTTTTCTTTTATATATTACGTAATAATAATAAATGGGGTATTATTTGTGGATAAATTATTAATAGTATTATTGATGATAGAGACTGGCCACGTGGGTTGTTGGCCTGTAATTGTCTTATTGTGAAACCCCGCGTCCACGTCTGGGAGAGACCATGTTGGCACATTGTAAGTCACGACCAAATTGCATTATTACCACATGTATGCATGCATGCATGTATGGTTGAAATTATCTTCATATATACATACATCTGCCAATATATAGCGGTAACGCTCTCTAACGAAATATAGGGAGCGAACTAAAAACGAACCGGTTATAACGACGATTTTTTTCATCGCTATAGCATAAAAAACCGATTTTCTATGCTATAGCGACAGAAAAAATCGTCACTATAGCCGGTTCGTTTTTAGTTCGTTCTCTTGATTCGCTGGAGAGATGGACTTATATATATATATATATATATATATATATATATATATATAGAAAGGATCAAGAGCATTCTCCTTATCTAGCACTCCTCCTTAAATAACACTCTTTTATTAAAACTACGTCGTTTTGAAAATTCTTAAAATAGAGTGGTCCCATTTGCTTTCTTTTTATTTATAAAAATATCACTCGCGGCCTCACATATTTTTTAAAAGAATCTCCAAAATGACGTAGTTTTAATAAAGAAGTGCTAGATAAGAGGAGTGCTCTTGATCCTTCCTATATATATATATATATATATATATATATATATATATATATATATATATATACGGAAAGGATCAAAGGTATACCCCTTGATCCTACATACCTTGTTCACAACCTTTAGCGACGGGCCGGACGACGGTTCGATCCGTCGGGTACATTAGAGAACCGTCGTTTTAATTTTTAGCGACTTATCGAACCGTCGCTATAACATGTAAAACATTTATCTATTCTATAGGTCCGTCGCTAAAAGTGGTGAGCATGATATGTAAAATAAAAGGATATGCCCTTGAAATGGGTTATATATATATATAGATAATGATTCATATCATGTATTTATTATAAATCATTTATAGGGCATATATTATTTATACTATTGAAAACAAGAAGAAACGATAAGAATTAGAAATTAAAAATCGATATCCGTTATTAATAATAACGAACGTCAATTTTTACTTTCTAATCTTGATCGTTCTTTCTTATTTTTAATAATATAAATAATATATATTTTATAAATATCCATAACAAATATATATTATTAATCATTCTTTTATATATATATATATGTACGATCAAACTCTCAAACAAACAAAGGGAGCGAGCCCAAAAATCAACCGAGTTTAGTGACGTACCATATATATATATATATATATATATGTAATTCAGAGAGAAGATGAGTTGTCGATTAGGTGGATGACCCATCACGCTTTGTAGATCAGAAAATGAAGCAACCGACTACCACTTGGCTCAATAAGTCTAGGCAGACATTTTTTTTGGATCGGGTTATTAAACATCTTTAATTTTTTTATATTATTTTTTTTTCTTTTGAATTTCAAAAAATTTATAATATTTATTTTAATTTAAATTTTTACAAAATTCAGTAATTTAAGTATAATTTGAATACATGTAAAAAACAGAGTTGCACAGACTGTACAACCATATTTATTTTTTTATATGTATTTAAATTATACCTAAATCACTGAATTCTATAAAAAAATTGAGTTAAAATAAATATTATATATTTTTAAGCCTTGAGTTACTCAGATAAAGTGTGTTTTCTCTTTTATTATGCGTGAGGTTTGTTTGTGAAACTTGATTGATTAGTTCTTAACGTGATTATGAGATTAGACATGTTCAGATAGAAAATGCTACTATCATATAATTTGTGTCACATAAAGTTTACATACATACACATGTATATTTGCGAGCCCTGTCTGTCACGCAGAACTCACAGTATACATGTGTGTATATGAATATTATGTGACCCAAAATTATGTGATAGTAATATTATTTGTTCAGATAAATCAAGATCACTATCCCTCTGTCTCTCTCTCTCAGTTGTTACTATTTTTTAGAACCCTATAATTATTACAATTTTAAGAATATATTTCATTCTACGGACCTAATAGAAACTTGGGAAGGGTCATGAAGGCAATTAAGAAAAACTAATTATCTTCTGACTTTTCTTAACAACTAAATTAAATGAGAAGTCTGTACCTGTACTAAACTATCGCACACATGAATATATTTCCCACCACATAAACATTTTTCTCATTCCACAATTAATGGACTTTTAATTTATTTTACATATATTAAATTTCACCAACCACATTTAAACACATGTTTTGATGACTTTTTCACACATTTTAGTTTAAAGTTAGAATAATGATGAACAATCTTATTTTTCTAGTCTTACTAAGTGTAAACGAGTCGAATTGAACCGAACATACAATTGTTCGGATTCGATTCGAAAAGTTAAATTCACACTCGAATTTGACTTATATTCGAATTGTATTTGAAAAGTTCTACTCAGATTCTATCCGACTCAGATCGAATTATATTCAAACTATTCGCGAGTTTCAAATTCAAACTCGAATTCGAGTCTATTCATAATAACTAATTTTATAATATATATAATTATAAATTGAACTTATTATTTTACTTAGAAATAAGAAAATATATTTACTATTACACTTTACAAATATAAAATCACAATTAAAATTAAAATTAAAATAATTAATTATTTTAATTTTATTTCAGTACTTTGTATATATTATAAGAGAATGTATCGAGTATCTACTCGAATATATATCGATCGAGTATGCATCGAATCACAATCGAGAATTCGAGTAGTTTGATTCCTAAACGAATCGAATATAACCTTGCTTAAATTTTACTCGTATTTTTATTCGAATTATTTTTTGTGCTCAGATTTGGATCATATTATTAACAAATTTGAGTCTCGCTTGTATTTTTTCGAGTCGAGTCCACCATTTGGTTGGATTTACAACCTTACTTACTCTTACAAAAAAAAAAAACAAACGCAAGACTTCTGAAATTGTGAATATTAACAATACATCATACATGTCACTATGTTTATTATACAAGTGAATTTAGCTGCAATTTTTTTTTTCAAAGTTTCATACAAAATTAATAATTATTGCTAAAAAGACATGTCACGATGTTCCTAACAAATTTAAATACATACAAAATAAATAAAATATGTGTCGGCTGGCTGGCTTTAAAAGCCTGCAAGTCATAGCAAATTAAGCTGCTTTAGGTGTTAGGTTGGCAAATAAAATAGTGTACATATTTCTAGCGAGGTCTCTATTATAATATTGTAGCATTTGACAAGATTATGCTAAAACTTGGCAATTTAATTGGTGTTTTGAGCACACAGAATCAGGAGCTAAAGGCATTATTCCCAAAGATTCCGGCCTAAGGGGTGTTTAATAAAAATTGATTAAATCTGAATTTGAATGAGTTGAATTTAAATTTGAATGAAAAAAATTGTTAGATTATTAACATTTTTGAAATATCTGAATGACATAATTTTATTATTTTACCTCTCTGAAAAAATTCAAAGTTGTTGCAAATTTATTTAATATAATAGTTAATATTTTTTTTTAATTTTGTTATTTTTTTAATTTTTTTTTACTTTATTCAGCTGCTCATTCAACTATTCAGTCAAAAAAATCTAACTTAGCCATTCACCTCAATCATCTGATCGATTCAGTCATTCAGACGATTTTTTTCTAAAATAAACACATTTAATTGCTGATCGATTCAACCATTCAAATATATTCAGTTTAAACAAACATCCCCTAATACTTTATTTTAAAACTACAAATTATTGGGGTAGAAGCATATTATATCTATTGTTATGCACACTAGGAAAGTCTAGAATGTGGTAAATCAACTGGTGGCTATTTTGTAGGACCCATGAAATAGTTTTTTTTTTGTGTGGAAGATCTTAGAGGGTTAAAAGTTGGAGCAATTTGGATTCAATCAATCAATTAAGTGTCTTATTTGTGTTTAATATTGGAATGGGTCAAAGTATTTTGATGCACAAATATGGTTTTGATAGACAAATGGAAGGGTGTCCGAGCCCCACCAGAAGTCTGCGAAATAAGTAATTTGACTTTAATCATTGAATTACTTTATCAAACATATTTGTTTTCTTATAAATATTTTTAATTATATATATAAGTATTTTTATTTTTAATCGTCAAAATATTTTATTTTATATTATATATATATATATATATGTGTGTGTGTGTGTGTGTGTGTGTGTGAACGAATTTGTAATAAGATAGATTTGATTTTAAGCATTCTCTATATTGACCATCACATCATCATAACTAGAATGACTTGATTAGTACATTTTCACAATCCGTTTACTATTTTCCTAGGGGATTGAGAATTCCGACCGGTCTAGTGACCGGTCAAATTTTTATTTTATTTTTTTTGACTCTCAAAAAATATATAATATTTTTTTAATTAGAATTTTTATAAAATTTAATAATTTTGGCGTAATTTGGATACATATAAAAAATAGTGTTGTACAAATTGTACAACATTATTTTTTATATGTATCCAAATTACACCAAAATCACTGGATTATGTAAAAATTTCAATTAAAAAAATACTATATATTTTTTGGGAGTCAAATAAAATAAAATAAAATAAATTTTTTGGTCCGATCACTAGACCGATTGAAATTCCCAGCTAGTGTAGAAGGATTGATCCGTTAATGGATCATGCTATCAAGTAAAATGAGCTTCCTGAGATTTTTGTGTGGAGAAATTCATCTAAAAATGTCTCGTTTGAGAGAAAATGCAATGTTTAAAATGAAACTTATCTAAAATATTTATGGGTTCTTTACATAAATATACAACAATTAGAAAGTAATTACAACATTAGTGCATTCACAAAATAATTATAAAAAGATGACAATAAATTCAAACAATTTAATTTCACATTAATAAGGAATCCTAAAATCAAGGAGAAAATAATTGCCATAATTAATAATTCAAATTCAAATATTTGATATCTAACAACAAAAATAAATTCATAATTCAAAATTCAAATCAAAAGGAGGAAAAACAAAAAATTATTTCTCGTCATCTTCCTCCCTCGTCATCTTCCTCCTCCGCCGCCGCGCTTGGAATTTTCGTTGCGCCTAGTTATTAACATGCTTCCCCCAACTTCATCCTGGTGACCCACTTGCGGAGCCAATAGGCCATAAAGATCCTCCACAAAACTCTCGGATGAGTCATTGAGGGGTCTGATTCCTGACCCACCTTGTTTGTCAATACAAGGATTGTCCCCTTCAGATAGTACACGAACATACTTAGCTGCACGAGCGAGCCTGACTTTCCGGTTGTTCAGCCTGTTGATTCCACAAAATATAAAAAAAAACTGAGAAGTAGGGAAACTCACCACAAAAGAAAATAATTTTTGCATTGGAGGATGAATTAGAACTGAGAACTGATTTTTTTTTTTACGATTTGGTTACTCACAAAAACTAAAATAGTTACCTTTGTATGAAGGTTTGACTACCAACTGCATCACATTCAAAATAAATTGGTAACCTAATAAAACTGAATTAGTTACCTTGGTCTTCAGGTTTGGCAACCAACTGCATGAAGGTTTGGCTATCAACTGCATCACATTCAAAATAAATTGGTAACCTAATAAAACTGAATTGGTTACCTTGGTATGAAGGTTTGACATGCATGAAGGTTTGGCTACCAACTGCATTATATTCAAAATAAATTGGTAACCTAATAAAACTGAATTGGTTACCTTAGTATGAAGGTTTGTGTAAGACCCCAACTTTTATGAATAAAGATTTAATTTTTTTATATTATTTCGAAACAGTAAGGTGTTGTTTTGATAAATATGAAAGTTATGGGTGAAATGTGCAAATATTTTTAAAATGAGCAAGTGGTTATAAAATATTCTTGTTGTCGGGGAATATTCGTTTGGTCGTGGAATATTCTTGTTGTCGGAGAATATTCGTACGACGGCGCAGCTATTTGTGGGCCCCCACAACGAAATAACTGTCGGATATAGAAAACGACAGAAATAACTTTTTTACAAAATAACGGCGTAGTTGTTACCGTTAGTACTGTTAAAATATTCGGTGGTTAAAATACAGTGATACGCGGTGTTGCACAGTAGCACACGGTATCGCACAGTATTTCGAATTATTGAGTCTTACGTGAGAAGCCATTACTCAATAATGGTTACAGTAATTACTGTTCAATATTTTATATTATTGACTCAATAATTACTACGTTGATATTTTATATTATTGACTCAATAATTGCTGCATTGATATTTTATTGACTCAATAATTGTTACGTTGCTATTTTTTAGGATTGATTCAATAATGGCTACAGTTGATATTTTATAGTATTGATTCAATAATTGTCACTGCACAGTATTTCACATTATCAACTCAATAATTCATATTATTTGAATAATATTATTAGATAGCATTATTGACAATGTCTAAGGAAGTTCTGTCTAGGAGGGGTTATTTAATTGCGCGCCAGTAAGGAGAAGTCCTTATCGGAATACCCCCTCTTTCCTGGGAACGACCTGATTGTCAATATTATAGTTCTGTAATATTATCTGTGAATAATTAATTATTGATTTATATGATAAGAAAATATTTATTTTGTGGATATTAAAGAAGGAATTGGCGCTGATGAGTTTTTATCAATATTTTGGTGTGAGAAATCATCTGTTTATGGATTTCGGATAATTTATGTTTGGAATTTGGAAAAACTTCCTTCTGCAAAGTTGTAGAGAATTAAATTTTCTATGGAAGAACATAGAATTTGTATTTTTCTGACGAAGGGGCTATTTATTATGAATTATTAAAGTTTCAGAAAATAAATATTATTTAATGGGTGGGCCCCACTTTTGTTGAAAATCTAAATTTTGGAAAGCCTCCAGGCGACGGATTTTTTTTTAAAATAATAATATTTTATTATTTTAGTCTCCTTTGGCATCCTAAGCTTTTCCTATAAATAGGGTGCTTAGGTTAGAATTGAAAATCACACCAGAATCAGAAGTTTTCTCTCTCTATAATATCGAGCGTATTTTTGTGAGTATTTTATACTTTGAGTATTAGTATTCAGTGCAAGTTTCCTTCGGTATTATATCCGATATTCTAGTCAGAGGTACTATCTTTTTGAGGTAAGGGATGTTATTTTCTTTCGTAAATGATGTTATTTTTTTCAATATCATTATACCAAAATATTGACATGGATTTTATGTTAAAATTCTTATTTTTTTCGTCGGAGCTACTATTCACGTATACGGCACTATTCACGGGAAAAAATTAAATTTTCTTCTATTTGTCCAGATTATTGTCAAGGTTACTATCTTTTGTTGGATCTAAGTTTTGAGCTTTATTCTTGAATTTTGCTCTATAATTGATTATTACGAAGTATTTTTGAATACTAAAATACGAATCCTTAATATTTCTTTATTTCACTGGATTCGTTATTTATATGGTTTTTCATCATCCTCAGTTCTAAGTGGTGATATAACTGAATATCTTTGGCCTGTAGAGCAATGATGAATGATTACCTGATGAATATCTTTGGCCTGTAGTGCAAAGATGACAGGTGTTGAGATGAATATGACCACTGATGATACAAATGAATATCTTTGGCCTGTAGTGCAAAGATGAATATTGATTCGAGATGTATATTGATTGATGTTACAGGGATAAAATATTGATGATGGACTTTTAAATCATAGAAGATAGTAGACTTCATTCTCTACTTAACTCTTCTAAGGAATTGTTATTTCCGCTGCGAATATTGATCTAAGATTGGTTGTCCATTATATTTTATCTGATTTATTGAATACTAACGATAGTTTATTTTTCATTATCTTAGTCATAATATTCTTTACTGAGCTAGTTGAGCTCACCCTTTTCATCTGTTGTCCTCTTCAGGAAATGAGAATGTCGCAGGGACTAGTCGGGGGACAGAGTGATGGTCCGAGTTAGAGCAGTAGTAGTCCTCACTATTTTTGATAAATAGTGTGATAATAATTGTAATGAGGACTTAGTTTTAATCTTAATATTTTCTACATATTTGTATTGGCACTCACAGTTGTGTGGTCGTATTTTGCACGACCGTATGATATAAAGTTGTATTTGAATTCTGTACCATGTATTTGGCGACTCAGAATGGGTTGGGTTGACTGGACCTATTCTGGGGGCGTCACAGTTGGTATCAGAGCTATAAGTAAAGAGCCCCGAGCCTCTCGCTGGTGACTTCCTGTTTATGGGGGATGCACCGAAGCCAGACTCTCCGTAGGGGACGCCGTTCTGCGGTGGAAAACTGATAGGTATCAATGTAAGGTGCTGTCCAAGGTTGGGACATGAGTTACAGTTGGTATCAGAGCTTAGGGATATGATCTCTGGCGGAGATCGGGGAATAGAACTAGGAGGGGAGAGACGAGTAAATCCTTCGCTAGTGTGTCCTACCTAAGCTTATGTGGTATTTAATTGGTCAGTCGGAGCATAGGGTTCATATGTGGGATGTTATTTGTTTAATTAACCCTTGTTTTATGGCAGTATTTGAGAATGGCAGCTGAGAATGTTAACAACGAAGTGAATGAGACCGTGGAGACACCTTTAATCGTTAACTAGGAGAACGTGCAACAAGAAGGCAATGTTCATCCTGAAAATAACGCTGGTCAGACGATAAACGATGTGATGTTTAGAAGTTTTCTGCAGTTCATGCAAAACGAGACGAGGGAGACTCGTGTGCAACATATAGGTGGAGATAATAACAACATGCGAGCTGTCACTGCCAAGCAGTTCAAAGAATTGGGACCACCAGAGTTTCTGGAAAAGCCAGATCCGATCAAGGCGGAGACGTGGATTAAACAAATTACCAAGATATTTGATGTCTTGGGATGTACGGAGGAACAGAAGGTTCCATTCGCCACGTTTATGTTCCGTGGAGAGGCAGATTACTTGTGCGAATCCGTGAAGCGTACCCAGCCTGCCGCACTCAAGATGTCTTGGGAAGCGTTCCAGAAACTGTTTAATGACAAGTACTTTCCTGAAAGTATTCGTCATATTAAGGAAGTAGAATTTATTAGACTCGAACAAAATAACATGACGGTATCCCAATACGAAGCTAAGTTCGCGGAGCTGTCCAGGTTTGCACCTCATTTGGTGGAGAATGAGGAACGTATGACGCGGATGTTTCTAAGAGGTTTGAAACTCAAAATACGTCAATACCTCATTTCTCATAAATTTTCTTTATATTCGGATGTAGTAAACAGGGCCCAGTTATTAGAACGAGATAATGATTATGTTCAATCAAGGGACCACAACCAAGGTCGTACCGGTGGCAGCAGTCATCGGAGCAATGACAACCAGCGAGGAGGAAAGTATGACAGAAGCGGTAACCACTCCAGTGGTTATCGTGGCCATGATAGTAGAAGAAGCGAATCGGGGAGAGATTTCAAGAAGAGAAGGTACAACAATGACAACGTGAAGACGTCGACATTAGCACCAGCATCAACTGTTCGAGGGGAGGAGAACTGACCACCGGTCGTATGCTATAAGTGCGGGAAAGAGGGACATATCAGCCCAAACTGCCCACAACAATTCAAAGGATGCTATAACTGTGGAAAAGAAGGACATATAGCTCGAGATTGTCCTGTTACGAAACCAAGTTCAGCGGGGGTGGTGATTCCAAAGGCGGTTGCAGACAAGTCAAAGTCGGTGATTCCTGGAAGAGCGTTTGTCGTGACAGCCCAAAACGCGAGGAATCCACACGAGGTGATTACGGGTAAGCTGATCATAAACTCTTGCGAAGTTTACACCTTGTTAGATACCGGTGCTACCCATTCTTTTATTTCACCTACTTGTGCTCAACGTTTGAACTTGACTTCTGATAAATTAGACTTTGACTTATCTGCTTGAAACTCCGTTAGGAGAAACCTTTGTTACATCTACAGTTTACAAATCTTGCTTGATTCAGATTGGTACCCTTACCTTACCTGTTGATCTTATATCTTTGAAAATACTTGCATTTGACGTGATTTTAGGAATTGACTGGTTAACCACTTACCATGCCAAAATTGATTGTTTTCGTAAGGTTGTTAGTTTTCATATTCCTAATCAACCTGTTGTGCGAATTTAAACCACCAAACCACTAAAATCAGTCAATATCATTTCAAATCCCAAGGTTATTCGTTTATTGAAAAACGGATGTCAAGCTTTCTTAGCTCATGTCACTGATCTAAACCAGAATACATCAGATTTGAATGATATTTTCGTTGTTAATGAGTTTCCTGATGTATTTCCTGAAGAACTTCCGGTCTACCCCCAGAACGTGAAGTTGAATTCTTTATTGACCTTGAACCCGGTACAAAACCCATTTCTAAAACCCCATATCGAATGTCTCCTATTGAACTTCAGGAGTTAAAGATTCAATTACAAGAATTGTTAGACATCAGTTTTATTCGTCCTAGTACGTCTCCTTGGGGTGCTCCTGTTTTATTCGTAAAGAAGAAAGACGGGAGTATGCGACTTTGCATTGACTATCGGGAGTTGAACCATGTCACCATTAAGAATAGGTATCCATTACCTCGTATTGATGACCTGTTCGACCAGTTGTAAGGAGCGCAATTCTTTTCAAAGATCGATCTTCGTTCTGGATATCATCAGTTGAAGATTAAAACTGAGGATATTCCAAAGACTGCTTTCAGAACACGGTACGGGCATTATGAGTTCTTAGTCATGTCTTTTGGATTGACTAATGCTCCTGCTGCTTTCATGGATATGATGAACCGTGTATTTAAGGAGTATTTAGATCAATTCGTTGTTGTCTTTATTGATGACATTCTCATCTATTCTAAAAGCCGTGAAGATCATGAGCACCACTTGAAGTTGGTACTTCAAAAGCTTCGTGAGAACAAGCTATATGCCAAGCTAAATAAATGCGAGTTCTGGCTTGAGGAAGTAGCATTCCTTGGGCACGTGGTATCGAAACGTGGAGTATCTGTTGACCCGACGAAGATTGAAGCAATACAAAGCTGGGAGCAACCTAAGTCGGTGACCGAAGTACGAAGCTTTCTGGGCTTAGCTGGTTATTATCGGAGATTCGTAGAGGGATTTTCTCGAATCGCTACTCCATTAACTCAGTTGACTCGGAAAGATACAAAATTCGTTTGGAGCGAGGAATGCGAGAAGAGCTTCCAAGAGCTCAAGAGGAGACTTATTTCGGCACCTGTTCTGACAATACCATCTGGTTCGGATGGATTTGTTATTTACAGTGATGCTTCGGGCAAAGGGTTAGGATGTGCTCTCATGCAACATGGGAAAGTCATAGCCTATGCCTCGCGACAACTCAAAGAATATGAGAGGAATTATCCTACTCATGATCTAGAGTTGGCAGCTGTTGTATTCGCGTTGAAGATCTGGAGACACTACTTGTACGGGGAGAAAGTGGAGATCTATACAGATCATAAGAGCCTTAAATATTTCTTCACTCAGAAGGAACTCAACATGCGGCAACGACGTTGGCTTGAGCTGTTGAAAGATTACGATCATACCATCCAATACCATCATGGAAAAGCGAACGTGGTAGCTGACGCATTGAGTAGAAGATCATATGTGGGAACGAGTGCGATGATGTCAAGTATACGCGTAGAACCAGCTTTGATTGATAAAGTTAAAGCTGCTCAAGCTACGGATTTGGAGCTGATGAAGATGAAGAAGAAGGTGCAAGAAGGTGCAATTCTAGAAACGAGAATCGATGAAGATGGAATACTTCGAGTCAACTCCAGACTTTGTGTTCCTAACGATTTCGACTTGAAGTATAGAATCATGATGGAGGCACACAACACACCATTTGCAATCCATCCTGGGAGTACTAAAATGTATCGTGATCTTCGACATACATTTTGGTGGGACAATATGAAGAGAGAGATAGCGGAGTTCATCTCGAGATGTTTAACTTGTCAACGTGTAAAGGCGGAGCATCAAGTGCCGAAGGGTCCATTGCAACCACTGGAGATTCCGAAATGGAAGTGGGAACACATTACGATGGATTTCGTTACGGGTCTTCCCAAGGTTTCGCAAGGCTTAGATGCGATTTGGGTTATTGTTGATAGATTAACTAAGTCTGCTCATTTCTTGCCGATACGAGCGACTTATTCCCTTGAAAGTCTTGCTCATATGTACGTGAATGAGATTGTGAGATTGCATGGCATGCCAGTATCCATAGTTTCGGATCGTGATCCCAGATTTACTTCACGATTTTGGATCAGTTTGCAGAAAGCTATGGGCATGGATTTACGATTCAGTTCGGCTTATCATCCTCAAACAGACGGACAATCGGAAAGGACTATTCAAACTCTTGAAGATCTATTGAGACTTTGTGTTCTAGACTTCAAAGGGAGTTGGGATAAGTACTTACCATTGGTGGAATTCTCCTACAACAACAGTTATCAGGCAAGTATAGGCGTAGCTCCATTCGAGGCATTGTATGGGAGAAAGTGTCGCTCTCCAGTATGTTGGAACGAGGTGGGTGAAACAACATTGTTGGGACCGGAGTTAGTACGTATGACTACAGAAAAGATCCAAATGTTCCAACAACGTATACAAACCGCACAAGATCGACAAAAGAGTTATGCGGATCTTCATCGAAAGGACGTGGAATTTAATATTGGAGACCATATGTTATTACGTGTTGCTCCGTGGAAAGGAGTTACGAGGTTTGGGAAGAGAGGAAAGCTCAATCCACGATTCATTGGTCCATTTGAGATTCTTGACCGAATAGAAAATGTGGCTTATAGACTCGCTTTACCTCCAAGCATGTCTCGTATTCATAACGTGTTTCACATATCTGTGTTACGTAAATATGTGAAGGATCCAAACCGCATTATTGAGTTAGAACCAGACGAGATAGCTGAAGATTTAACGTACGAGGAGGTACCTGTCAAAATCTTGGATAGGAAGGAGCATGTCTTACGCTCAAAAATTATACCTCAAGTTAAAGTTTTGTGGAGAAATCATGCTATTGAGGAAATGACCTGGGAGTTGGAATCGGAAATGAAAGCGAGGTATCCTCACCTTTTCGACATACCAGGTACGTACGTCAATTTCGAGGACGAAATTTCATAAGGAGAGGAGGTTGTAAGACCCCAACTTTTATGAATAAAGATTTAATTTTCTTTATATTATTTCGAAACAGTAAGGTGTAGTTTTGATAAATATGAAAGTTATGGGTGAAATGTGCAACATTTTTAAAATGAGCAAGTGGTTATAAAATATTCTTGTTGTCGGGGAATATTCGTTTGGTCGTGGAATATTCTTGTTGTCGGGGAATATTCGTACGACGGCGCAGCTATTTGTGGGCCCCCACAACGGAATAACTGTCGGATATAGAAAGCGACAGAAATAACTTTTTTACAAAATAACGACGTAGTTGTTACCGTTAGTACTATTGAAATACCCGGTGGTTAAAATATAGTGATACGCGGTGTTGCACAGTAGCACACTGTATCGCACAGTATTTCGAATTATTGAGTCTTACGTGAGAAGCCATTACTCAATAATGGTTACTGTAATTACTGTTCAATATTTTATATTATTGACTCAATAATGCTACGTTGATATTTTATATTATTGACTCAATAATTGCTGCATTGATATTTTATTGACTCAATAATTGCTACATTGCTATTTTTTATAATTGATTCAATAATGGCTACAGTTGATATTTTGTAGTATTGATTTAATAATTGTCACTGCACAGTATTTCACATTATCAACTCAATAATTCATATTATTTGAATAATATTATTAGATAGCATTATTGACAATGTCTAAGGATGTTCTGTCTAGGAGGGGTTATTTAATTGCGCGCCAGTAAGGAGAAGTCCTTATCGGAAGGCCCCCTCTTTCCTGGGAACGACCTGGTTGTCAATATTATAGTTCTGTAATATTATCTGTGAATAATTAATTATTGATTTATATGATAAGAAATATTTATTTTGTGGATATTAAAGAAGGAATTGGCGCTGATGAGTTTTTATCAATATTTTGGTGTGAGAAATCATCTGTTTATGGATTTCGGATAATTTATGTTTGGAATTTAGAAAAACTTCCTTCTGCAAAGTTGTAGAGAATTAAATTTCCTATAGAAGGACATAGAATTTGTATTTTTCTGACGAAGGGGCTATTTATTATGAATTATTGAAGTTTCGGAAAATAAATATTATTTAATGGGTGGGCCCCACTTTTGTTGAAATCTAAATTTTGGAAAGCAGCCAGGCGGCGGAATTTTTTTTTTAAAATAATAATATTTTATTATTTTAGTCTCCTTTGGCATTCTAAGCTTTTCCTATAAATAGGGTGCTTAGGTTAGAATTGAAAATCACACCAGAATCAGAAGTTTTCTCTCTCTATAATATCGAGCGTATTTTTGTGAGTATTTCTATACTTTGAGTATTAGTATTCAGTGCAAGTTTCCTTCGGTATTATATCCGATATTCTAGTAAGAGGTACTATCTTTTTGAGGTAAGGGATGTTATTTTCTTTCGTAAATGATGTTATTTTTTTCAATATCATTATACCAAAATATTGACATGGATTTTATATTGAAATTCTTACTTTTTTCGTCGGAGTTACTATTCACGTATACGACACTATTCACGGGAAAAAAATTAAATTTTCTTCTATTTGTCCAGATTGTTGTCAAGGTTACTATCTTTTGTTGGATCTAAGTTTTGAGCTTTATTCTTGAATTTTGCTCTATAATTGATTATTACGAAGTATTTTTGAATACTAAAATACGAATCCTTAATATTCATTTATTTCACTGGATTCGTTATTTATATGGTTTTTCATCATCCTCAGTTCTAAGTGGTGATATAACTGAATATCTTTGGCCTGTAGAGCAAAGATGAATGATTACCTGATGAATATCTTTGGCCTGTAGTGCAAAGATGACAGGTGTTGAGATGAATATGACCACTGATGATACAAATGAATATCTTTGGCCTGTAGTGCAAAGATGAATATTGATTCGAGATGTATATTGATTGATGTTACAGGGATAAAATATTGATGATGGACTTTTAAATCATAGAAGATAGTAGACTTCATTCTCTACTTAACTCTTCTAAGGAATTGTTATTTCCGCTGCGAATATTGATCTTAGATTGGTTGTCCATTATATTTTATCTGATTTATTGAAGACTAACGATAATTTATTTTTCATTATCTTAGTCATAATATTCTTTATTGAGCTAGTTGAGCTCACCTTTTTCATCTGTTGTCATCTTCAGGAAATGAGAATGTCGCAGGGACTAGTCGGGGGACAGAGTGATGGTCCGAGTTAGAGCAGTAGTAGTCCTCACTATTTTTGATAAATAGTGTGATAATAATTGTAATGAGGACTTAGTTTGAATCTTAATATTTTCTACATATTTGTATTGGCACTCACAGTTGTGTGGTCGTATTTTGCACGACCGTATGATATAAAGTTGTATTTGAATTCTGTACCATGTATTTGGCGACTCAGAATGGGTTGGGTTGACTGAAACTATTCTGGGGGCGTCACAGTTTGGCTTACCAACTGAAATATGACAAAACTGCATGTGTGGAAGTGGATGGGTTACCTTGGTATGAAGGTTTAGTTACCTTGGTATGAAGGTTTGGTTACATTGGTATGAAGATTTGGTTATCAACTGCACTATGAAAAAACTGCAGGTGTGGAGGTGGATTGGTTACCTTAGTATGAAGGTTTGGGTACCTTGGTATAAAGGTTTGGTTACCTTGGTATACTCCACATCAGCATCTTGAAGAATAAATTATTTTAATGTAGTATTCGGCCCCACATAAAAGCTGATGTGGAGTATGACACATCAGCAAATTATAATATAGTTGTAGAATAAGTTGTGTCTCTAACATTATTCTTCCTAAATATATTTGGTTTCTAAATTCAGAAGGAGGTGTTAGGATTTGTTCCGACGCCTCTCTTTTTAGGAGATCTTTTACAATCCCATTAAAGAATTATACCTAATGAGGAACCCTAATCCAATACTACCTAATGAGGAACCCTAAACCAATACGGGGAAGGACTTAGTGAAGGTGGTGAGATCACTATAAATACAAGGTTTTACCTTGATTCTAAAGGTACATGCACATTATTATTTTTCAGCACTAGAGCGTTAAGCCTCCATTTGTTAAACCTTGTTCAGCCTGTATTTATTTCTTACGTACCGGAGCTATCCCCTGACGGCCCAAGCCATCAAACTTCTTGGCGTTAACATAGATCATTACCACACACACACACACACATATATATATATATATATATAGGAAGGATGAAGAGCACTCCCCTTATGTAGCATTCCTCCTTAAATAACACTACTTTATTAAAACTACGTTGTTTTGGAGATTCTTTTAAGAGAGTGATCTCATTGCTTTTCTTTTATTTATAAAAATGCCACCCATAGTCCCACTTGTTTTATATATATATGGGGAAAACCATTATAGTGCTAGCACTAGATAACATTTTGTACACCTATTTAATTATACTACATATTTTTGATATATAGTTTTTTTTCTCTTTATATTTTTTTTTCTAAAAAAGATCTATTTTCATCTGTTACACTATTTCTTTTGCTTATGTCAGTATTCCGTCTCTCTACTGGAAGTCATAGTTCCCTTTTGATACGTTTGTGAGTTAATTTGGAGGAATGAGATGAGAACGAAAAGTTAGAAGAGGGGAAGAGATGTGAAAGGATGAGAAAATATTATAATTTTTTTTATCATGTTTGTGAGTTTTAGAAAGGAATGAAAAAGATAAGATTTTAATCATTTTTTTTTGTTTGTGAGTTTAGGAGGGTAGGGAAGAGAAAATATTTTTATTTTTAAACTACAGTATTACTATATTACACTTATATATTAATGTAATAAATGACATAATTTATATCGAAAAGTTACTTTAGACAATATAAAATAAAAACTTTCTCATTTCTTTTCATCCTTCCAAATCCTCCCACTTTTGGGGAGAAAGTTTTGAGCAAAAAATAAAATTAATTTTACTCCGAATCCCGTCCATTCCTTCTTTAAAAAACTCACAAACATGAGATTTGGAGTAATTTTAATTATTTTCCTTCCATTCCCTTCATTTTCCCCTTAAAAAAGACTTACAAACACAGTATTCATGTCTATTTACTTTTCATCTAGTATTTTTTTATTCCCTTCAATTTTTGTAGAAATTATGGCGAGGTCTTGGCTTGGTGTTATAGCCTAAATATGGATTAATACCCTGGACTTTTATTTTATTTTTTCATTTTGGGGATTGTCTTCTCAAAATTTTTCATTAGGGGATTAAATTCTTAATTTTTTCTTTTCTAATTTGGAGATTGACTTCTTAATTTTTTTAATTAGGAGATTAAACTTTTAATTTTTTTCTGATTACGTCTAGTTGATAGTTTCACGTCAGAAAATTGATGACATGACAGCGACACATGACTAAAAACAAATTATGTATAATATTGAGTCTCATTTTAAAATTTATTCAATTAATTTTTTGTACCAAAAATGGATAAATATAAGATCATTATTAATTTTTTTAAAATAAATTTAATACAATATAAACTCAGTTTAAAAAAATCATCAATAACCAATATAATCATAAATATTTTAAATCGTATATGTGACGCCCCCAGAATAGGTCCAGTCAACCCAACCCATTCTGAGTCGCCAAATACATGGTACAGAATTCAAATACAAATTTTATATCATACGGTCGTGCAAAATACGACCCCACAACTGTGAGTGCCAATACAAATATGTAAAAAATATTAAGATTCAAACTAAGTCCTCATTACAATTATTATCACACTATTTATCAGAAATAGTGAGGACTACTACTGCTCTAACTCGAACCATCAGTCGGTCCCCCGACTAGTCCCTGCGACATTCTCATTTCCTGAAGAGGACAACAGATGAAAAGGGTGAGCTCAACTAGCCCAGTAAAGAATATTATGACTAAGATAATGGAAAATATATTATCGTTAGCCTTCAATAAATCAGATAAAATATAATGGACAACCAATCTTATATCAATATTCGCAGCGAAAATAGCATATCATTAGAAGGGTTAAGTAGAGAATGAAGTCTACTATCTTCTATGATTTAAAAGTCCATCATCAATATTTTATCACTGTAACATCAATTAATATACATCTCGAATCAAATATTCATCTTTGCACTACATGCCAAAGATATTCATTTGTATCATCAGTGATCATGTTCATCTCAACACCTGTCATCTTTGCACTACAGGCCAAAGATATTCATCAGGTAATCATTCATCTTTGCTCTACAGGCCAAAGATATTCAGTTATATCACCACTTAGAACTGAGGATGATGAAAAACCATATAAATAACGAATCCAGTGAAATAAAGGATAAGATTAAGGATTCGTATTTTAGTGTTCAAAAATACTTCGTAATAATCAATTGTGGAGCAAAATTCAAGAATAAAGCTCAAAACTTAGATCCAATCAAAGATAAGAACTTTAACAAGTAATTTGAACATATAGAAGAAAATTTAATTTTTCCGTGAATAGTACCGTATACGTGAATAGTGCCGTATACGTGAATAGTAACCCCGACGGAAAAAGTAAGAATTTCATAATAAAATCCATGCCAATATTTTGGTATAATGATATTGAAAAGAATAACATCATTTATGAAGAAAATAACATCCCTTACCTCAAAAAGATAGTACCTCTGACTGGAATATAGGATATAATACCGAAGGAAACTTGCGCTGAATACTAATATTCAAAGTATAGAAATACTCACAAAAATACGCTCGATATTATAGAGAGAGAAAACTTCTGATTCTGGTGTGAATTTTCAATTATAACCTAAGCACCCTATTTATAGAAAAAACTTAGGATGCCAAAGGAGACTAAAATAATAAAATAATATATTTTTAAAAAAAATTTCGCCGCCTAGCGGCTAAAAATTTTCCAACAAAAGTGGGGCCCGCCCATAAAAAAAAATATTTTTCGAAACTTCAATAATTCATAACAAATAGCCCCTTTGTCATAAAAATACAAATTCTATGTCCTTTCATAGGAAATTTAATTCTCTACAACTTTGCAGAGGGAAGTTTTTCCAAATTCCAAACATAAATTATCCGAAATCCATAAACAGATGATTTCTCACACCAAAATATTGATAAAAACTCATCAGCGCCAATTCCTTCTTTAATATCCACAAAATAAATATTTTCTTATCATATAAATCAATAATTAATTATTCACAGATAATATTACAGAACTACAATATTGACAACCAGGTCGTTCCCAGGGAAGAGGGGGCCTTCCGATAAGGACTTCTCCTTGCTGGCGCGCAATTAAATAACCCCTCCTAGACAGAACTTCCTTAGACATTGTCAATAATGTTATCTAATAATATTATTCAAATAATATGAATTATTGAGTTGATAATGTGAAATACTGTGCAGTGACAATTATTGAATCAATACTACAAAATATCAACTGTAGTCATTATTGAATCAATCATAAAAAATAGCAACGTAGCAATTATTGAGTCAATAAAATATCAATGCAGCAATTATTGAGTCAATAATATAAAATATCAACGTAGCAATTATTGAGTCAATAATATAAAATATTAAATAGTAATTACTGTAACCATTATTAAGTAATGGCTTCTCACGTAAGACTCAATAATTTGAAATACTGTGCGATACCGTGTGCTACTGTGCAACACCGCGTATCACTATATTTTAACCACCGAGTATTTCAACAGTACTAATGGTAACAACTACGCCGTTATTTTGTAAAAAAGTTATTTCTGTCGCTTTCTATATTCCGACAGTTATTCATTGTGGGGGCCCACAAATAGCTGCGCTGTCGTACGAATATTCTCCGACAACAAGAATATTCCACGAACAAACGAATATTCCCCGACAACAAGAATATTTTATAACCACTTGCTCATTTTAAAAATGTTTGCACATTTCACCCATAACTTTCATATTTATCAAAACAACACCTTACTGTTTCGAAATAATATAAAGAAAATTAAATCTTTATTCATAAAAGTTGGGGTCTTACAGTATAAATGTACTATTAATTAAAATTTTGATATTTCATAACCATCAACAATCAATGTAATGACAATTTTAGCCCTTTTGGTATAAAAAATTAAGGCTTAAATATAGATTAATACCCTGACCTTTAAGTTTATTTCATAATCATCAATAATCAATATAATTAATTTTTTATACCAAAAAGGGTAAATTGTCATTAAATTTATTTAAAAAATTAATAATGGCCTTATATTTATCCTTTTTGGTACAAAAAATTACCTGAATAAATGTTAAAATTAGACTTAGTATTATACATAAATATTTTTTAGTCACGTGTCGCTGTCATGTTATTAATTTTCTGACGTGATACTATTAATTAGACGTAATCAGAAAAAATTAAAAGTTTAATCGCCTAATTGAAAAAATTGAAAAGACAATCCCAAAATAGAAAAAATTAAAAATTTAATCCCTTAATTAAAAAAATTAAAAGACAATCTCCAAAGTAGAAAAATTAAAAATTCAGGATATATTATATTTAGACCTTGTATTAATTCACAAAATTATAGATTTGTTTCTAGATTTAGAGCAAGAGAATGGATGATATATTTGCTAGCATATGCCTAGTATTATTTCTTTTCAATATATTTGGTACTACTTGATAGAAGTTCAAAGTCTTTTAAATTTAGGTATTTTGTTATTTGTTCAATAATTACGTCTTAGACACATGAAACACACAAGTTTACATGTGTGTGCATTTAATATAATGTAGTTTAATCGAAAAAATCTTGAAATATCAAAATAATTATTAATAAAAATTGTATAATATTAAAACTATCATTAATAATTTTTTTAAATTATAGGACACGTGTGTACGCCTAAAACACATCCTCACTTTTTTTTCTCTCTCCTCTCTCTCTCTCTCTCTCTCTCTCTCTCTCTATATATATATATATATATATTATGATTTACTCAATTTTATATAAACTAGAAGTGGTTTACAGATTCAAGAAACTAGGGAAGTGGGAATTGATGATTTAAATAATGATTATGACTTGATTTGGTCTGCACTTATAACACTCTCTTTGAAAATGTTATATATAATGATGGGTTGGCACAATATCTAGGCAACTTCATGATGATGTCTTTGAGCAGAAAATATGTATTCAATTTTGCATCATCTTTTCAATCATATTCATAGTCAAATTAACAGAGTTCAGAATATTTATTGGTTTACTGTGTATATTATTTGAAGTGTTGTTATAGTACAAATTGTCATTTTATCTTGGGAGACGAGAGACCAGAATTCTCTCTATTTTAAATAAATGAAGATTTTTTATTTTATGGTCTAGATTTAAAATGTGTTAGAATGTGACATCATGCTGACAGAAGAGAGCGAGCGTACATTTTAAATCTATTTATTTAAATGGAGAGAATCCTAGACCGGAGACGAGCGCTAATAACTCTAAGCTCCATAAATGGCGTAATTGTATTAAGAATATAATATCAAGTACTAGCCTAGACATATTATAATTTTTTTCTATATTTTCTTTCTGATTTATATCAGATTGAAATATACATTTTCCAAATATATATATCAGCAGCCCCAAGGCATTATTTCCCAATATATTCCGGATCAGAAATTCCTTTGTTCAGAAGCAGAAGTCTCAATCAAAATACCCAGTTGCCAATTTGTAGCTATGTGATAATTTGCTTTCAATTATCAAGTGTGTGTCCAAATTTAATTATACAAGTTCCATCAGAATGTGTACGTGGTCCAGTGAAATAATGCTATACTTTTAAAATATTACGTATATATAAATTTATATATATTAATTTATTTAAGTTTTAAAAATATTAAATATGATAATTATTATCTAAACTCACTAAAAATACTTTGGGGAAATCAAAATGTAATTTTTTTAATTAATAATTTAAAAAGATTTGTAGTTTTCTAACTGCAATGATAACTAATATCTGTTGGGCTACTCTTAACATATACTCCCTCCATTCTTAAATATAGGTCGTTTTGGACTTTCTTTCTTATTCCTAATTATTTTACGTTTGTACCATCTAGGAGAATTGATTACAATTTTTTTCAAATTACCCCTCATTACTCCACTTAATTTTTTTATCCATATTGACAACGGCCGTGTTTTATGGGGGAGAGAGAAAGGGAAAGAAAATAAGAGTAAATGAGACCATTGAGTTTTTTTAAGAGTAAATCATGGGAAATATTGAAGAGAAAGAGTATGAAATAAGTGAGGTGAAGTGTATTATAGACAATTGATACTATAATTTATTATGATACCAATACTTTTTTTTTTTAACAATATCAATATATTTATTTTAAGCAATTATTATTCTGACACATTTAAAACTTAATATTTGAGACTCCTAATATTACTCGATCAATACTAATATTTAAAAGATCGATTTGACTTCAGTTTTCAATTAATTAAAGAATCAATCGAGTTATCTTAATAATGATTCATATTATCGAATGCGTTGACTTGGTAGTATAAAATGTTGTGTTTCATAAAAATAATGCTACTATCACAAAAATAATCTCACAATGATCACATACACACACATACATATTGCGGTCTCACATGTCGGCGGGGTCCACAATATGAATGTGTGTGTATGTGAGCATTCTGTGAGATTTTTTATGTTATAGTAGCATTGTTGGTTTCATAACTACAACCGATTTGACTAGGTAATTGTTAGTTACATTAATTTTTTAATTACTGATGATAGGGTATGATACCCATATTTGTAATGAAGCTAAAACGATTATTATTATGGAATGAAGATAATAATATTTAATTAAATTAGATAAATGTACATAACAAATATTATAATTAAACATACTACTATAATTAAACATACTACTATAATTATATGTAGAATATTACAAAGAAAATTTTGAAGTAAATACTTACAAAGTAGCTTGTGCATTGCACAAGCTATCAAGCTTGTTGTTTATTAAATACATATATTTTAGTTCAATTTACTTCTCAATAAACTAGTATCATTATTCATTTCACTATACTTGTATTTCAGCAATTGTGTGTGTATATATACATAGGGAAATACTCCATAGTAAGTGTTTGTTATGAACACTATTCCGGCAAACGTATTTTACATCGTTAATCTAGAGATTTAATGACCCAAAGAGAAATTTTTTTTACTTGCTGAAATAATAAGAGTAGCAGTCAAAGAATATTTTTTTGCTGGCCACAACTAGGACATGCGGCTATGAGAAAAGTCTAAAACACCCACACCTTAATTAGATTTAAATAATTTCAATGTATAAAAAATTTCTTAAGTAATAAAATTTAACACATTGTCAACTATATATAATATCTTTATTTTTATAAATAATTTCTTAATTAATAAATTTTAAAATTGTCAAATATATTAAATGTATTTATTTGTATGAATAATTTCAAGTAATAAATTTTAACTTAACTTTATTTACACATATCACCCTTACCTTTAACGTTTTATCAATTTAACCATTTATTGATTGGAATAATAATTATAAAAAAATTAAATACTTTTATTTTATAAAAGTCGGGATCTTACAACTTTTCCATAACTTCCTTATCTAAAAATCTTTATTCCCGAATTTCATAAACAATAAACATTATGAGTCCAATATTAAAGCCCTCTACGATGTTTTCCATCCTTTATGCTTAGGCTTATGATTTTAACTTTTTATACATATTAACAAGTGATTTATCATATCTAAACCACAAGTAGCTTTATCACTCCAAGATCATTCAATGATCTCTCATCAAACAACATAACCCCCAACAAGGCACTTCATATCATACTACAAATCTTTTAAAAGAAATAAGATGAAGAAGACAGGTTTCTAGAGTTTCTTACCTTTGATGTTCTTCTTCTTCTTCTTCTTCTTCTTGTAGCTTATGTTTGATCAAAACTTGAACTTCTTGCTCTTCTTTCCTCCTTTTCTATCCGTACACTCCCTCTCTCATTCTTTTCTCTCTTGCTTTCTCGCTCTTCCTTACGTAGCCCATAAGATGAAATGAACAAATGACCAACGGTTGGACGATTTAACTTAATTAAATCCCCCACCAACTAACCTATATAACCATGCTACCAAGGGTTAACCACCCATGATCAACTAACTTAAGCTAGATAAATTTATGACATTAAGGGCTTGTTTAGTTGAAACAAAATGAAGGAAGGGGACCGACATTAAATGGCTCGTCTCTTTTACCTCCAAACTTACCAAAAATAGAAAGTTTCCATCCAACCTTATCTCTCCCCTTGCCATGACCGGATACTCCCTCATTCCTTCCTTCTCCTTTTAGCTTTTCCACATTCTTTAACCACATGCTCTTTAATTAACAAGTGACACATGCCCCTCCTAGCTTGTAACTCACCCCTTAGCCTTTTAATCCTTCCTTATCCCATGTGCTAAAATGCCCACACATGACACCTAACTCTCCTTTCGTTCGCTCCAAGTTTGGCTTACTCTTTGGCTCCAAGTCTTGCAAGAATTGAATTAAGTCTTCAAGTCATGGTTTCAAGACTTAAGCCACCCTAACCCTAAGTTTGAGCCTTAGCTCAACCCTAGGCCAAGACATCTCAAATCCTAGCCAAGTCCCTTTCATATCCTAACCAAGCCATTCATTCAAACCCTAAGCTTGGCTAGACCAAAATTAATTTAATTTCTCATTTTCTTTTTAGTTAGATTTCCTAAATTTTTTTGGTTATATTTTCGTAACACGCTCGGTTAGCCGAAAAATTGACTTTTGATTTTCAAAAATCCGATTTCGCCACCGTTCCCTTTTTCTCGAAATAAATGTTATGTCACTCTTATAAAAATCGAAAAAACGAAGTTGCGTTTTTAGCTTTAATAGTGATTTTACGTCTTTTCTGATAAAAATATTTTTATTATTTTCGTTTCCCTTTTCCAAATAAACGCTTATATCGAAATTCAAAAAGTTCAAAAAACGAAAAAGCATTTTCTGCGTTTTATGAATAGTTATTTGTGCGTTTTTTTTCTCTCCCAAAAACTCTTGACACTCATACTTAGTCACGTAACACGTAAACTAGGTCATTAATCGACCTAAAAACTCATAACACATAATTTATTCTATCAAAATATTTATTTTATTTAATAAATATTAAAAATCTTATTAAAAAGATATTCTACGATCTCGATCGTTACATTCTCGTTACAAAGTAATTTTTTGAATACACCCCAACGCCATATTTCTTTTAATTTATACAAATATTTCAACCATTCGTGATTATGTAGATCATAGTTTTCCATCAACAATTTCTATCTGTACTCAAATTCTTGTATACTCAAAGACTTAAAGACACATTAGATAAAATCTGACTTAAAAGTTAGATGTGTAGAATAGACATGACCAAGTTTTTCAAGATATTTTTTTACTAATGTGTCACGTACACAATGCATGGTGAGTATGAAGGAAAAACCCTAGCAATAACATTCGACATAGCACGATCTTGATCAGTGCTAATGGTTATGGGGTGTTTGAAGTTCATTGTTTCAAGCCTAGAAACAACCATACAAATGTATCCCAGTCTCATCGTTCAATAGTGCATACCCAAACAATACAGAATGGTAATGATGATTTACATCAGTGAAATGTGTAAATAACATGGAATATTGTTTGTTCGATATGTGGTATCAAAAGTAATAGTATCACAAAATTTAGATAAACTAGTATTGACCGATAATCTATCCACATAATACATCATTTACGATTATTAACGCCTGGTTTGGCACAAAAAAAATCTACTCGGGCTTTCACACTGCAACTTTTTCAACTAATCTATTGCAGCTTGTGCATCATTCAAATCCATCAAATCACATCTAACATCTCTAACTATATTTCTCACATCCATCTCAGAAAATCCAACATTGCTCATACCTTATTCTAATGAGCTAAGAACATTCATCATCGTACTTGTATTAATCCTAGCATTATTAAGGCTTTCAATCAAATCTATAACAACTCCTAAAATATTTTTATGTGTGAATTTGTGAAACTTTACTTGGGGACACAAATTCATGATTGCGATTCAGTTTAAGAGGAGACACAAACCAATTATCTTTACTCTTATCATGCACAACATAAATTTTGCTATACATTATGTTCTATTAATAGTGCCCCTCATCCTCTTTCCCTTATTATTATTATCTTCATCATCAATTAATGACAACCTCATTATTCTTAACAACCATATATTCAGCTTTACAACACTGAATACAATCTAGAACAAAAATCTTGAGAATTCACATGTTTTATGCTAGTTTCTATTCTTACTTCAAATCTAACACATTTTGTGACGCCCCCAGAATTGGTCCAATCAACCCAACCCATTCTGAGTCACCAAATACACTCAACAAAATTCAAATTACAATATTTTATATCAAACGGTCGTGCAAAATACGACCACACAACTGTGAGTGTCAATACAGACATGTAGAAAATATAAACATTCAAACTAAGTCCTCATTACATTTATTATCACACTATTTTACAAAAAAAAAATAGTTGAGAACTTCTACAACTCTAACTCGGACCATCACTCCATTCCTCGACTAGTACCCGCGATATTCTCATTTCCTGAAGAGAACAATAGAAGAAAAGGATGAAGCTCAACTAGCCCAGTAAAGAATATTATGACTAAGATAATGAAAAATAAATTATCGTTCGTCTTCAACAAATCAGATAAAATATTATGGACAACAAATTATAGATTAACAACTGCAAGTGGAAATAACAATTCATTAGAAGAGTTAAGTAGAGAATGAAGTCTACTATCTTCTATGATTTAAAAGTCCATCATCAATACTTTATCCCTGTAACATCAATCGATATACATCTCAAATTAAATATTCATCTTTGCACTACGGGCCAAAGATATTCATTTATATCACCAGTTGGTCATGTTCATCTCAACACCTATCCATCTTTGCATTACGGGCCAAAGATATTCATCAGGCAATCATTCATCTTTGCACTACAGGCCAAAGATATTCATCAAGTAATCATTCATCTTTGCACTACAGGCCAAAGATATTCAGTTATATCACCATTTAGGACTGAGGATGATGAAAAATATTTTAAAGAACGAATCCAGTGAGATAAAGGACAAAGATTAGGGATTCGTAATTTAGTTTATCCAAGTTCAAGAATACTCTATAATAATCAATTGTGGAGCAAAATTCAAGAATGAAATTCAAAACTTGGATCTAATCAAAGATAATTTGGAAAGGAATTTTTTTTATCGTGAATAGTACCATATGAATAGTAACTCGACATGAAAAGATAAAAATTTTCACAAGAAAGTTCAGACCAATATTCCAGTGAAATGATATTAGATGAAGCAGCAAAACTCAAGGAATTTTTGATTTTTTCAGGATTATAGAAGCAATACTTACCGTAGTAAGTTTAGAGTTAGGAATCTGAAATGAAAACGATATACGAAACTGCAATTGAATTTTCACCAGTCAGGCGGGAGTCCGCTTAGACAGATTATTTCCACAATTTAATAACAACTGAATACGAAGGGTTATTCACCAGGCATGCGGTAGTCCGCGTAGACAGGTTATTCCCACAGAATAATAAAGAATGGAATAAAAACAAGATTTCACCATGCATGCGGTAGTCCGCGTAGACAGGTTATTCCAACAGAATAATAAGGAATGGAATAACAACCCTTACGAGTATTGAAAGAAAATAGCTCTTTTCATGAATACGAAAGAAATAATACTCCTTACCTTAAAAATTTAGAGACGAAACTAGTGTAATAGCAGAATACTCTTCTTCTTTCTCTCGTATTCTCTCTATACTTTCTCTCTCTATAGCTTTAGTGAATTGGTGAGAAATAATGAAGAAATGAGCTTCTATTTATAGGTTCGGCAGAGTAAGGGTAAAATAGTCTTTTCGCCATAATTTATGACAGCATCGCTTACATCATCGATCCTATGATATCATTGCTTACCTCATCAGTTCCGATGACATCATTGCTTATCTCATCGTTCCGATGACATCATTGCTTACATCATAAGAATTCAAATTCAATTTGTTCTCTTCTACCTCATTTTACTTTTATACCATGAATTTACTATAATAATGTTACCATTCAAATTATAAAAATTATGCTATTATATAATCACATCATACTAATATAATGTAATATTATAATAATATATTTGAATGAATTATTTTATCAAAAAAAGATAAAATACTAACTTTCAACAAATGTCACATGTTAAAAATTCATCCGTTTAAATCCACATTGAATAAATATTTCCTTATCATATATATCAAAAATTAATTATTCACAAATAATATTACAGAACTACAATATTGACAACTAGGTCGTTCCCAGGAAAGAGGGGGCCTTCCGATAAGAATTTCTCCTTACTGGCGCGCAATTAATCAACTCCTTTCCTAGACAGAACTTCCTTAGACATTGCCAATAATGCTATCTAATAATATTATTCAAATAATATGAATTTTTGATTTGATAATTTAAAATACTGTGCAATGACAATTATTGAATCACTAGTATAAAATAGCAAAGTAGCACTTATTAATATAAAATATCAACGTAGCAAATATTGAACTAATAAAATATTATGCAATTATTGAATCAATAATATAAAATATTGAACAGTAATTACTGTAGCAATAATTGAGTAAGTGCCTTCTTACGTAAGAATCAATAACTCGAAATACTGTGCAATATCGTGTGTTACTGTGCAATACCGTGTGCTACTGTATTTTAACCATCAGGATATTTTAACAGTACTAACGGTAACAATTACGCCGTTATTTTATAAAAAGGTTATTTCTGTCGCTTTCTATATCCGACAGTTATTCTGTTGCGGGGCCCTCAAATGGCTGCGCCAGTCGTACGAATATTATCCGACAACAAGAATATTCCACGACCAAAAGAATATTCCCCGACAAAAATGAATATTTTATAACCACTTGCTTACTTTGAAATATTTGCACATTTCACCCATAACTTATCACATTTATCAAATCAACACCTTACTATTTTAAAATAATATATAAAGAAATTTAAATATTTATTTATAAAATTTGGGGTCTTACACATTTCGCAATTTTTTATAAAAAATTTCAGTATCTTCCAACGTATCAAAAATTTAACCAACATAAGGAATGGTATCATCAACTAGCTAGTTACATCATTATTATCATACATTTCTTCCGCGGTACTTTAAATTAAATGATATGATTTCTCAACAAACAAATTCATGACAAAACAAATCAGTCACTTATAACAAATTAAATTACATATTATTGTATTTGGCTGATGTTCGTCTCCTGGTATACTTTCTAGTTGGCTATGCTCTCTCAATGGTATAAGTAGGTGAGGAAGGAAGAAAGAAAAACGATCTGGTATGTTCAGTACTTGTTCTGCTCTCTCAAGTTGATTGAAGCTTTGACAAAAAAATATGATCATTTAGGTTAACCAGTCCTAACGTCTGCACTTTAGTAATTCCAACGGGTAAAACATTTTTTTTATCATCTGCAGTTTATTTTTGTGGATGTGACCTAACTACAAAAAAGTTTGATTTAGACCTATTAATTTTTTCATTTCTCTTGCATATTCTTATCTGGAATGATGAGAAACATGCATGGCTAAACAAATAAATCAAGCAATGGGGTGACAATATATTGATATACATATTCCATTTGTTTAGCCATGGTCATGTTTCTCATCATCTCATATAAAGATGAATCAGACATCACACAAATATGCAAGAAAAAATAGAAAATTTGAAAGCCTTAAATCGAGCTCTTGTAATTCAAGATCGCCAATGTGAAGATGAGATTTTTTTTTCCAAAAGTGTATATATGCAGACGGGTGATATGACTAAAAAATTTCAATGTTAATCTATCAATCTTCCATTCAGTCGTTTAGCCATGCGTGTTTTTCATCATCCCAGATCACTATGAATCAGTGTGAACACGAATGTGCAATAAGAAATGAAAATTTTGATAGCTTTAAATTCGAACTCTTCTAGTTTCAAATCGTCACTACCAAAATGAGATGAGATCCAAAAGTCATGATATGAAGAACGCAAATAGACAAATTTTCGTCGTTTTATAAAGAATTCACCGTCCGCAATTTAGTTCTACGAACATTGATTTACCTTAAAACTCTACAATTTGAGTTTTAATTTGGAATATACTCAGCGTCCGCAGTTTAATTTTGCGGATGAGTGATATGAGCAAAACGTCGTTGTGTTAAATGATATTAACATCTGACATACCTAGCGTCTACAATTTAGTTATGTGGATGGAGGAGGGCTTGGACATTTTTTGGTCCACATAACTAAACTGCGGACTCCCCATATTAAACTATGAATGAGGCTTCCTCTTTACTATTCAATGAACGAATAGATAACTGAGATCTTCTGTAAAGATATCTTTATTCTTACAACTATAAGTATTGCTCATTCCTCATATATATATTTCTAGTGCAAAAAAGCAATTAATTCCTTGTCACTTTATAAAAAAGATGTGTTGGGGCCCGAATATTTGAGGACCAAAGACCCGGATTGGGCTTGGCCTGGGTTAGGACAAGGTTGGGCCGTGGTGGGTCCGAAAGGACCATGTTGGGTTATAACTCCTAGTTATATGGAGATTCTACATATGGAAGGAGGAATCAGTCATGGATTGGACTTCCTATATCTTAGGAGATTTGATACTATCCTATTATAAAAAGGATACACGGGAGAACCTTAATCCAATATGAAAGTGGATTCTAGCATGGATGTAAGATACTATAAATATATGGCTTGACTATTCATAAGGTACACTTACACAATATTACTATTTTCCAGCATTAGAGTATTTTACCTCCATTGTTAACCTTGTCAGCCTGTACTTACTCTCACACCTGGAGCTATCCCCCGGCGGCCCAAATCGTCAAGCTTTTCGGTGTTTACCCGTTTTGTACAGGGTTGGACACGCTATGATGATTGGAGCGCGTGGAACGAATCTTGACGTTAACAAGATGTGTTGCTATTTTTAATCTCTTTATAGTTAGAATTTAGGGAACCATTTTATCCTTTCATGAGGTTTCACAAGATCAGGGTTCTCACTCCTCACCTCACGCATGGTCCTAAAAGGTTTCTCTTTCCCTTTTTCATCCCCCATGTTGCATGTCTTTACATCAAAGCAACTAATCATTATTTCATTCCCCTTTGGCTTTATTACCTTTAACCTAACTCTATGTTTACATTTTGTCTAGTTAGATTTAGATTCTCCACTATGTTATTGTCAATTTAAATAAATATAATAAAATGAAGTGTAAAATATATGTTAGTTATTTGTCCTATGTTATATTTAGAGAATTGATATTTCACAAGTAATTAAATTTGATAGTTCCAAAAGTTCCTTCTCACATGAATAATAAGTAGGGTCTACCTCATGTGAGAGAAGATCTTGTGGAACTATCAAATTTACTTGTAAAATATCAATTCTCTATATTTAAGTGACTAATTTTAAATGTCCTTAAGAAGAAGAGTAAATGCAAAACTTATATTTTCTTTTGTATTCTGCCCTAAACAATGGACAAAATATAGAATAATATAGAATTTCAAGATAATAGTGCTTTTTATTTTTTATTTTATTTTTATAATACCAAGAGAGGTACCCAACTCAAGGATAAAATGACGTTTATCCTATTTCAAAATAATGCTTTCCATTGTAATATTTAATTTCACATGCAGAGATTAATAATCAAAATATAAAATAAGGAACAATTCCAAGATAATAGTGGTTTTTATTTTACAATTTTTTTTAACCTAGAGAATACGTTAACCCAATGATAAAATAACGTTTATCTCGTTTCACAATAATGCTTTTCGTTGAAATATTTCATTTAAGACGAAGAGATTAGTAGAAAAAATTAAAGCTAAAAATGACAAGTTCTCCATTCCAATATAACTAATGCTAGGATCACATAAAAAGTTACACATAACTCTCACATACATACACACACATACATAATGTGGGCTCCACATGTCAAGTAGGGGTCCACAATATGTATGTGTGTATGTGAGAGTTATGTGTAATTTTTTATGTGATAGTAGCATTGTTGTTCCAATATTTAGTCTCCTTGCCACCCGTGACTATTTGGTCGGCTGATATAACTCACTTCTGTTGATATCGAGATCGAGGGTTTGCTTAGCGTGGAAACAATAGTCATTTCTATTTGATTTTCATTTATTATAATGCTACGTTTGAATTGAAGTAATGAAGGTGGGAATGAAATGACTCATTCTTATATAATGAAAAAAATTATGTTTGGTTGCGATTGGAATGAATTGAACCATTTTTATTCCTTCCAAATTTATGAATTTAATTTCTTGGGGAAGGGAGAGCATGTAATAACTCATTCTAACTAGAATGGAATGAATCATTCCACTCACCATTCTATTCCTTCAGTCCAAATGTAGCATAAATGATTTGGACAAAAGAAAGTATTTCAATTTTTTGCTCAAAATAATGGTGAGATAATTGTTGCAACATACTCCTTCCGTTCCTTAATATAAGTCGTTTTAGAAAAATATTTTCGTTCTTTAATATAAGTCGTTTGAGAATTTTAAGTAAACATTAATTGCTTAATTTTTAATATTACCCCAAGTATTAAATATAACTTTAGTTCTCTTATTATTCTCTGTCCAATAAATAACACTTTTTTTAATAGAAGGACAATATAGACAATTGATATTATATTTAATGTTTTACAATCATTTCTTTAATACTTGTGCACAACTCTAAAACAACTTAGGGGGTGTTTGATAAAAATTGAATGAATCTGAATCTGAATCTGAATGAGCTGAATCTGAATCTTAATGAAAAAAATTATTTGATAATTAACATGTCTGAAACATTTGAATGACATAATTTTATTATTTTACCCCTCTGAAAAAATTCAAAAGTTGTTGTAAATTTATTTAATATTACTTAATATAATAGTTAATATTTTTTTTAATTCTTAAAATTTGTTTGTATTTTTTTATTTTATTCACATGCTCATTCAGTCATTCAGTCAAAAAAATATGACTTATCCATTCAGCTTAATCATCTAATTGATTCAGCCATTCAGACGATATTTTTTCAAAACAAACGCACTTAATGACTGACCAATTCAATCATTTAATTATTTAAATATATTCAGTCCTAAACAAATAACCTCTTATATTAAACAACGGAGAGAGTAATAAGTTAGAACCTATGGACCTAGAAGATATTTCTTTGTCTTTTAAGTAGTAGTAGGTAGTAAATTAAATGCAGACTTCATTAAAATACTTCCCACCTAAGCTAAGAAGACCAGGCAAAGTTGGAGCAATTAATTAATGAGTTTTTCTATGGGGACAGTCGAATTGGACATAAAAATTAGACATTTTGATTTTTTGTTGTTGTTGTGACTTTTAAAAAATGTGTAGTATTTATTTTAACTTGAATTTTATAAAAAAAATATTTTAGGTATAATTTGGATACATATACAAAAATAGTATTTTACAGACTGTATAATACTGTTCTTGTATATGTATCTAAATTATACTTAAAATATTTTTTTAATAAAAATTTCAATTAAAAAAAATATTATTTATTTTTCGAGAGTCACAAAAAAAATCAAAATGTCCAATTTTCACGTCCAATTCGACTGTCCGCTAATACTTATTGTTAATTAATTGCTGTAAAATAAGAAGACCCAATAATTCATTTCCTTACACAAAATCTGCACCACCAATCATATAGCCAGCTGGGCCTCAAAAATAATCATACACCAAAAGGTGACAAATTCAACAGTACCAGTAAACATGGGTGGAGCCCACTTAAAACCCCAATAATGGAGCCCACGTCCCTGTTGTTCTCACTTCTCACCATTCAAGGCACGTCAGCATCATTATTAAGCTCAAGAAAAAGAACAAATTTTGGGGATCCACACGCAACTACCTATTTCCTCTCTCCCACTCCAATTCACCCATCATCATCTTCTTATTCCAGCTGTCCCTATTTCCCATTCCCAAATCTATACTACATAAATACTATTCCCCCATTATTAATTAATTAATATTTTATTTTATTTTTTATTTATAACTTTTAAAAATATATTAATATTAATGATTTAGTTTCTCTTTTTCACTCTACTATTAATATTAACCGTATTTCTTTTATCCATTCAATAATTATTTAAAGAATAATATGTGTCTTTAAGGCACATGCTAAGCACACAATTTAAGATAATATTTTTTGAAATGTGTGTATATTCTCTTAATTTTTATATTTGCACCAAGTTCAAGAGAATATACATACAATTCAAGAGAATATTCTCTTGAACTGTGTGCTTAACATGTGTCTAAGGACATATATTAAGAAATTCCTATTATATATAGTTACTAGCTGTACCCGTGCGTGCCTCCGGCACTATTTAGCTTCAGACGGTGAAATTTATCCCAAACTTTGGACGACCCAAATAATTTTTGAATTGAGCAGAAAATTCAAATTTATTTGTGTTTTGTTATATAGATGTATAAACAACCATACATCATATACATATATCTGTGTTATGTATGTATGTTTTTTAAACGCTATGTATGTATGTATGTATGTATGCATGTATGTATATACATGTAAAGGAGTACATTTGGGGATTCTTTAAAAAGCTGGCACCCCTCTCACAGATAGCACTTTAAGAGAGAGAGAGACAGAAAGAAAAGAGGAGAGAGACAGAAAGAGAGAAATGGGGAGCTTAGGTATAGCATCTGAATCAATTTCCAGGGCAAATGGAGGCTCTTTCCTAGAGTTCAATCATTACCCAGAAATTGAATCTTCAGAATTTTCAGAGGAAAATTTTGAATACCCACAAACTGAGTTGTTCAAGAATAATGATTCTTGGCCGAAAAGCAAGATTCAGAAGAAGAAAAATCAAGTTTTTCTTGAAGGGTATGTGGAGACAGCTGATGATGATGAGCTGGGGAGGACAAAGAGCTTGACTGATGAGGATCTCGAGGAGCTAAAGGGTTGTTTGGATTTGGGTTTTGGGTTTAGTTACGATGAAATCCCTGAGCTCTGCAATACTTTGCCAGCTCTTGAGCTCTGTTATTCAATGAGCCAGAAGTTTCTTGATGAGCAACAGAAATTGCCGGAGTCTTCTCAGTCTCCGGTGGCATTGCCGGAGGCCTCTTCGCCGCCATCGGGGCCGATTGCCAATTGGAAGATATCTAGTCCTGGTGAGTTTTATTTTCTTTAAACATCTGTTGAAATTTGATTTCTTGAGAAAAATGCAATCTTTGTTGGGGTTTGTTGATTTTGAATGTTTTGTTGTGATTATGAAATGGTTCATTTGATTTTGAATTAAAGTAAACCTTTTATTGTGGTGGGTTCTGTTTAGTTAGGGAGAGTCCATGACCCGAAAAAGTCTTGCAATTCAATATTTTAATTCAGCTATACCACATTCAAAACCAATTGCATTTAGTGGAGTAATCCATTATCATTGAATTAAATTCAAACCCCATATATAGATGAATGGGCTTCATCGAAATTGTTCAATATTAAAGAAAAGTTTGTGTGTTGATTGTGGTGTTCTGTGGAAGGAAATCTTAATCGAGTAGAATGGCATAGACTTCTGTAACTTGGAAGTTTAATTGATGAATAATCCAGATCAATCCTATCTTTTGAGATTGCTATTTTATTTCTACATGAAAATCGTCGCTATAGATCCTATAGCGATGGTTTTTACCGTTGCTATACATCTATAGCGACACTTTTCATATGAAAATATCAAAAAATCATGTAGAAATATCAATTTCTTTTCTAAAAGATGATTATTAAAGGAATCTCAAAGATCAAATGCACAACTTTTTTTCCTTCTTCGTGTAGACCACCTTGTTTTGGCCTTGACCACACTTAACAGAATCGAATGTTCTTTATATGGACGTGTTGAATTATGTTAATACTCGTGTTGAAGAACCTAATTCCAAACCAAGTTTGTCAATTTTTCAATAGCGTGGGTTACCTTAATTTTAGTTAGGAGTAATGCTAGAGACACAACTTATTCTACAACTATTTTACAATTTGCTGATGTGGCATATTCCACCTCAGCATATTGATGAACAAATTGCTAAAATGTAGTCTTCGACCCCACATAAAAGCTGAGATGGGGTGTGACACATCAGCAAATTGTAAAATAGTTGTAGAATAAGTTGTTTGTCTAGCATTATTCTTTAGTTTAACACGAAAAGTACATAAAAACGTATGGTTCTAATTTCTAACTTTCTCTTATCATGCTGCTACTTTTAGGCGACCATCCTGAAGATGTCAAAGCAAGGCTTAAATTTTGGGCTCAAGCTGTAGCGTGTACTGTTAGACTATGCAGTTAGATAGATCGAAATTCGAAGTTGATCAACTGAAGAAAAAACAGATGGCCATGGAATTTCATGCAAGGGCTGCTGCTGCTGCTCCTCCTCTCAGAGGATTGGGGTGGCCAAAGGGAACAACAAAAGTTCCTTGGATTCTTTACCCGGAGATGGACATTCCATGATCTGTCAATGATGGGTCGGCTTATAATTAGTAAGTAGAATAAGGACATGAAGAGAAGAAGAATGTTTCTGATCTGAGATTTTAACCAATACCCAATACAAGTCTGACTCGAAATCAATCATGGCTAAGATGTACTATGTGCTCATTGTATCATGTGGTTCGGAAATAAATGATATCAATAAAGTCATTCTTCTTCATCTTCTTGTTCCTACTATTTCTCTAGTATTTCAAAATTTGGCCAAGTTGTTGTGTATGTACATAGAAAGGAAGGAAAAGAATGAAAAACATTAGGAATTCCAAGTCTTGGAAGTTAGAAAGGCAATCCAATGTTTGCTTAGGTTATACTCCCTACGTCCCAAAATGAGATTCTCATTTGATAAAGGGAACTGATATTTTCGCACGTTTTTTTGATATTTTCACACGAGCATGCAGTGGGTCCCACTTTCATGGGAGAAGGAACCATGTGAAAATATCAAAAATACATGTGGAAATAGCGCTCCCGACGCACAAAGCTAATTCTTCTTGATGAGCTTTGGTTTTGAGTTCTGTGCTAGCCTGAGAACAAAATGGTTAATGTCATGGGTGAGTGTATGAAAGATTTGACCAGTAATTCAGAAAGATGTTGGTACATGGAATGCATGTACCAACATCATATTGTGGGCTTGGAAGAATTCCCATCTTACTTGGATATGAGCAAAAGGCCAAATAAACTATGGCAAAAGTTATCCAGTTAGAGGGGAGACAAAAATATGAAATTGCAGATAAGGGTGAGGATAAGGTTAAACTATGGCAAAAGTTATCCAGTTCTCCATTATTGATTCCACATTGTTTTTTTTTTGTGCGTGAAAAGAAATGAAGAGGAGCAGGAAAGTTGACTCAAAGTGTGTGTATATAAAATATTGTAAGCATTAATCATGTTTAATGATTGAAGTTCAAACCATAATTACCCCGAACGCTAATTGATTGGGTATGAAAAACGCTTGTTATGATAGAATTTGCAAAACTTCTAGCTTCTCGTACCAATCAAAACGATTGTACCCAAAACGCGAAACGCAGGGCAATAAGAGTTCCGTGATAACACTAGTCCAGACAGTCATAGGAGACTACATAATCGGAATTCATTCACATGTCTAATGACTAATAATATACTCCAAAATTCAAAGTAATACTTGAAAACATTTATTTTGATAGCCCTCAAATCAATTAATTAGCAGTTCTCATATCCTTACATCAAATTGTAGTTTAGCAAAAGCTTGAAATAAACTCATCAATGTTCTTATCTGAACTTCCACCTTTTCCCCCTTCCATCACTTCCTTCACACAAGCCTCAATTTCTTCCCTTGTAGCAACACCCTTTTCATCAACCTTAACTCTGGCCCCTGTCCGCCAAACATCCACTATAAACTTGGCGTTCGTGGTTTGATCTGTCCACTGCGGCATTGCCACCATTGGCACCGCCAATCTAATTGCTTCGAGCGTCGAATTCCACCCACGATGAGTCATAAAATTAACATCCCACAGCCTTGTGAGCCAAAACTTCGAGTTGTAAGCACCAATGCACAACCAAGCCTTTTTTTTCTTTTTTAAAGTGTTTGATAAAAAATCTTTGGGAAGTTTACATTCTTCTCAAGCTCTAATTACTACCCACAAGAAGTAGAATTTGCTGCTCATTAAGATGTGCAAGCTACTTCTTGCACTTGCTCTTCTTTAATATTGGCTATGCTATCAAATGATACATAAATGAAAGCTATTTTTTTTGGTAATGTGGAGTATCTGACCCGCGGGTCGACTAATCTTTCTAGTCCGGACCCTTGCGGGTTTACTCCCAACTTGCGCTGGGGTCCGTGGCCATCACAAATGTTGCTAGTGGGAGTCGATCCTAAGATGTCCGGATTTACAGCTTATCCCAGGACGACCTTGAACCACTGCGCCAAAGGTGAAGGTTAATGACAGCCATTTTCTTTTGTGTCTAACCATTTCTTGTGATTTGGGTTGAAGAGATTGAGGCCATAGTCTGTCATTTGTTAAAGGCTTGTCCAAGTACCCTGATGGAATAGTTGGTCCTATGGTCTTAATTGACCATTGGCTTGCCATCCACTTTACAGAGTTGTACCATGTGTATTAAACATTGTACATACCGGACTGATAATTTTCCCCTCCGGATGGAATGTACTACCTATCGGGATTGTCTTGAGGACTAGTAAGGCCCTATCTCGCTTTCCAAGTCTCATTGTTTGAGCAAGAAATATCATATATAGTTTTGTAATGGTGCATTTGTAAAATGAAATTTTAACTACCTACCTCATCCTCCAACCTGTCAAAAGTGTTAAACAGCACCCAATCTACATCCCAAATATATATATATATATATATATATATATATAATTATTATTTTTTGATATTGTGGAGTATCCGACCCGCAGGCCGACTAATCTCCTCAGCCCGGACCAGAGCGGGTTTGGTAACTTGCTTACGCAAGGCAGTCCGTGGCCCTTCACAATTGTTGCTAGTGGGAGTCGATCCTAAGATGTCCGGGTTTACGGCTCATCCCAGACATTCTAAATATTGGAGAACTGATTAATAACATTCCTCGAAAGAGCCGGATTGGAATCAAAGTCATAAATAAACGAAGGCAGATCATTGACCTCGAACTCAATCGACATCGAATCAACGGACACCATGGCTCCATCCTCAGGAATCCTCAATGTACCTTCATGCATGTGATAATAAAGTACGCACGCACAAGATTGAGTAAAAAAAAGAAGGGTGCTTTACATTACTATACAACATCTAGAAAATAATTACAATAATCATACATCAAAAAAATAATTACAAACCTACCGCAAATCTTAATTTTGACAATTAATACGTACCTACAATTAAGGACCATTAACTTTATACACGTCAGTTACCGAACTTTATGATATTGACAATCAACTAACATCCCAGATTCAAACTAACACGAAAACAACGGAACGAGTTTTGCAGATCGGAAAACGAAATATGCCGAACATTTGAGACCGGCGAAATCAACAGACGACACAATTGTTTCCAAACAAACCTTCGAAGTTTCCATAACAGTATAACAGTCACGAACAAAATCAAATTTGAGATATGCGACCAGTGATTACGAAATTTCATAGGTAAGTAAACAAGATGTTTATGCTTTCAAGTTATGATCGGTGACCAGAAACATTAATACTATAAATTTTCTTGATTGGTGATTAATTTTTTACAGATTTGTATACTGCTACATTTGTTTTAAAGTATATTCTCATATATTTACTCGTAGTTACTAAATTATCATGTATTGGTTACCTTCAATGATTTGTTCGGACTTTAATTAGTCATAAGGTCAATATACTGAGTATTTTGATTGTAAAATTCATGTAGCAATGTGTTTTATGTTCTGATTATAATTATTTATATTGGTTACTAATAACAATATATTTGGTTACTGTAAAATTATGATTTGGTGTCTGTATAATACTAATTTGGTTACTGGATTTTTTACTGAGTGTACTGGTTGTAAGCTGCATGGAAAAATGTTTGATATTGCTGGTTACTAAGTAGACACATATTGGTTACTGTCTACATTGGATTTGGTTGCTGTATAATGTGTTTTAGGTTCTGGTTACTAAGCGTATAATGTTGATCTGTAAAAATGTAGTTTATTTTATGGTTACTAAGTATATAAATTTTGGTTACTGTGTAATCTGAATTTGGTTGCTGTATAATGTTGATTTGGTTATAGATATTTTTTATATTAATGGTTACTTAATATATACATTAGTTATCTTTATACAACTGTTGGATTTCTAATTGGTCACAAAGTAACATGTATGGAAAAATTGGCTATATGATTTTGTTACTAAGTATATATGAGTTGGTTACTGTCTACTATATATTTGGTTACTGTATAATGTTGATTCGGTTGCCAGTTACTATTATTGTCTTTTAAACTGACTTGTTTTATATAGATGGTTACTGATTAACTACATTGCTTACTACACTGGTTGTTTTGACTGTAAAATGTAATGAAACATGTGTTTTATGTTATGGTTACTAAATACATGTATGTTGGTTACTGTCTAATATTAATTTGGTTATTGTATAATATTGATTAGTTACTGTATAATATTAGTAAATTTTATACTTATTTGTTTTATATGGATGGTTGCTTATTGACTAAATTGGTTACCTTCATACAACTGTTGGACTTAAAATATGTAACAAATTCATTGTTCTGATTATAAAATGCATTTAAAAATGTGTTTTATGTTCTAGTTACTAATTACATGTATATTGGTTACTGTCTAACCTATATTTGGTTACTGTTCAATGTTTATCCAGTTGTCAGACAATGGAGATGATTCCAGTTGTACTTTATTTCAACGGAACGTGGACTGACAATAACCAATACAACAATTTTGAAGTTACCGGCTTACTAGTTCCATCAACTAGTTCGTTCAGAGAAATGCAAAGCTTGGTATGCAGTGCAATACGGCTAGACACGAACACAACAACGTTGTCAATCAAATGTCAGATTAGAAGCGACATTCCACCGATCAGTATATCAAATGAAACTACCTTTAGCTTCTTTATGGAAGTCAGCCGAAAATCTGATGAACAAGGTAAATTCCCACTGATTATAGAGAATGAACAAAGTAGGGGACGCACAACAATCTTTCATAACTTGATAAATGTAGAAGAAACTAGAATTCACGATGTAACGCCTATCAGATCAACACGGTTGAATTCAGAACTTGTACCGCTAGCAACACAAGATTGCCAAATTGGAACGCAATATGCTGATCAGCTTGCCATGGAAGTTATTGAACAACAACAAGACAGACAAAATGACATATCATACACACAAGAACGATCTGATGATGTCATAACAGATCCGAATGTACGTGAAGTAAAGGTACATCAAACTTACAAAGACAAGAAAATCATATCACAAGCAATGAGGCTGCATTCAATCAAGAAAAACAGACAACACAAAGTTGAACGAACAAGTTGTAGAGACCTCGTGCTAGTGTGCATAGACAATGAAAATTGCAGATGGAAGATGAGAGCATCAAGGTTTCGAAAAACCAGTATGTTCAAGGTGAGAGCATTCAATGACATCCACACGTGTTCAATCAACGTACTGCTAGGAGACCACAGACAGGCAAATAGTGAGCTGGTTAGTGAATGCATAATGCACAGATTAACAAATCTGAAGAAAATATACAGACCAACCGATATTGTGGAGGACATGATGACAGAATATAATGTGTCTATCTCTTACCAAAAAGCATGGAGATCAAAGGAGAAAGCATTAGAGAAGGTGAGAGGAAGTCCACATGACTACTCACTGATCCCATCATGGTTACACATGTTGGAGAAAACAAATCCAGGTAACACACTCTAAAACACTTTATTTGTTTGTCTAATTAGTTAGATACCCAATACAAATGAATTGGTTACCTTATTATGTATGATTAGTTACCAGCTATATTCCAACATATACATTTAACAATTGATAACAGGGCATAAACAAACTTATAACTATCCGGTTACTAACAAAAACTAAATTGGTTACTGTATATGTGATTTTTGAAACTAACATAACGTTTCAACTGAAATAGCTGATGGAAACTGTCTGAAACATATACATGTATAACTATCTGGTTACTAACAAAAAATAATATAATTACCATTATGTACAGAATTGGATACAATGATATTAGACAAATCATAAGATAACAGTAACTAAAATGTAATAAATACGTATCCAAACAGTTATATGACAATAAAGAAAAGAGTATAACAAATCAGTTTTTGGTTGCTATCATATAACCATACCATAATAAATAAGTAACCCAACCATTGTTGTTAGTAACCAGAACATGTAAACTAAACAATTACATAGTATCAACAACACTATGTAAAAGTGACCAAAATACCACATTGAGTGCACAATAACAGTAACCAAATCATAAGATAGCAGTAACCATAACATGATAAAGAAGTAACCACACAATAATGACGACAATAACATAATTTAATTACATTCTGGACACCATATGCACTGTGTTGAAAACAATATTATCGTAATTAGTTGCACACAATTAAACATATAAATGGTTACCATCTGCTACTAGTTTGGATACCGTCTCCTACTTGAACTATAATGACATTGCTAAAATTTCATACCAGGTTCCGTTACATCCCTGGAGTTGGAAGCAAATGGTCGTTTCAAATATCTATTCTTTGCCATTGGAGCACCCATTCAAGCATGGCACCATTGCTTTCCAATCATTGTAATTGATGGCACGTTCATACAATCAACCTACGGGGGCACACTCCTGATAGCAAGCACGCAGGATGCAAACAGAAACATTGTTCTGGTTGCTTTTGCAGTAGTTGACAGCGAAAATGAATTATCTTGGAGATGGTTTTTCGTAAATTTGAGGAATGCTTGTGGAGTTAGGGAAGGCCAATGCATTGTTTCAGATAGACATGAAGCCATTGTACAGGGACTGAATTTTGTGTTCCCGGATGTCATGCATAGTTCGTGTACATATCATGTATTGAAAAATATAAAAAACAGATTCAGAAAGAGAGGAGAAGAACTCAAACAGGCGTACAATGGGGCTTGTAGAGCTTATACCATTGAACAATTCAACAAACACATGGTTGAACTTGATGCAATTGATGTTCGAATAAGGACATATTTGGAGGAAGAGGTCAAGTTGGAGAAGTGCACGAGGCTCAATGGGACTGTAAGCAGGTACTCGACAATGACTTCAAACACAGCGGAATCTATCAACAATGCAATCAAGGGGATCAGGGAACTTCCAGTTACAACAATGATTGAATGCATCCGTTGTATGATTCAAAGATGGTATTTCACAAACAAACAAGCAGCCATATCAACATTCACTACACTTTCCACGACAGCTGAGTCAAAGTTGCAATCAAATATCACTAAATCAAAGAAATTTAAGGTAACAAATACAAATTTTAAATTATTACAACTGAAGATTCATTTATTGGTTACTGTCATACTATGGTTTTGGTTACTGCTTTATTATGGTACGGTTACCTTTATATGCTTAGAATATTCTGCTGGTAATATTATACTGAGGTGAGCCAGGATTGTATATGGGTCTGGTTTGCTTCACTATCATTTTGTGCATTATAAACTAATATTGTTTATTATCATGTCATTTTAAATTATGTTCATTTTATGGTTACTTTTATATTTTGTTATTGTTACTCTGTAATTGTTTGATATACATAAGTTACCTAAACTATGTTTGATTACATGTGTGTTTCTGTTTTGGTTACCATTAAACTCTCTTATGGTTACTATCATATTATGTTTTGGTTACTGCTTAATTGAGTTATGGTTACCTGTTTATGCTGGTAATGTTACTAACATTACGTATAACTGCCATTCTTTAGATGTAAACAAACTAAACATTTATACATACTAACGACACACTTAATTTGTGTTGTAGGTTGAGACATCAAACCTATTGATCTTCACTGTTTACGATGTCACCAAACAATATATTGTCGACATCGAACAAAGGTCATGCACATGCCGTAAATTTCAGTACCATGAGATGCCTTGTCCGCACGCTGCTGCTGTTATCAGCAAGAGGAATCTGAACTGTTATGAATTTTGCTCAAAAAACTATTTAAAAACAACTTTGGTAGACACATATTCAACGTCCGTCATGCCATTAGATGACAAAGAGAACTGGGATGTGCCAGAAGAAGTAAGAAAAATATGTGTAAGACCACCAAACTCAAGAAGACCAGCTGGAAAACCAAAGCTAAGGAGGTACAAGCACGGATCTGAAAACAAAATTCAAAACAAATGCAGCAAGTGCCAAGAAAAGGGACACAACAGAAAAACATGCAATAATCCACCAATTTTAAGACCAAAATATGTCTGATATATTACATTATCAACAAGAGTGTAAATACAGGAATGTATTGTTGTTTACTGTCAGTAACTATTAACCAGATATTTGGTAACATTTTTTATGATGTACAATACCAAGACTTGTGTTGCACAATATTAACTAATATTTTGATTTCTGATTCCATCATGATTTATCGTTATAAAGCAAACATATACATTAAACAATTGATAAGAGTTCTGAAACATTGTTATGTACATTTGGTTACTCATCAAAAATAACATGGTTACCTCTATATAAATATTTAGTTACCGACTGACCATTTCCAACATACCTTTTATACCTATGTAATTTATAAGTATCCATCAGCTGGATAAATGATAACTCTCACATGTACATTTAGCACTTGATAAGTTTTCCAATATAAGCTTTCAATAATATGGTTACCAACTTCACATCTCAAACTATCTTTTTTTTAATGATATCTATAAGTGACCATCATATATATAAATGAGAAATCTTAATTGGAGTTTCTGATTCAGTCATGATGACATTGTATAAATAAATTATATGCATTTAATACTGATAACAGGCCAGAAACAAGCTTTAACAATCTAGTTACTAACAACAATTAAAATGGTTACCTTATATATAAGGTTTGAAAACCAACATAACATTACAACTGAAATAGCTGATGGAAATTGTTCTGAATCATTTTTATGTGTATTTGGTTACTCACAAAAACTAAAATGGTTACCTATACATGCATGTTTAACTACCAACTGACATTTTACAAATAACTTCTATAGCTATGTAATTTATAAGTATCCATAAGCTATATAAATGGGGCACACTCACATTACTTTTAACACTTGATATTTATACTGATACAAGCTTATAACTATCTGATTTGAAACAAAAAATAAAATAGTTACCCTTCTATTCATGTTTGGTTACCCCACGACATCTTTCAAACAAATGTATCAAACAACTTATAAGTAACAAATACGAACCAACAAACAATGTCAAACATCTGGTGATATAATCAAAAACTGTAATAACATTTACATAAGCTGCACAAAGCATTAAAAACTCACTAACCATAACAAATGGTTATGGATATCCAACAAAATCAATGTACGAAACACATTTTATAAGAAAAATACAATGACAACTGAACTAATCATCAAAATCTGGTATAAATCTTCCTGGAAATTTCCTATCAGACTCATATCCCTCTAATTGTTTATTTCTAACATGCATGTACAGGTTTGTGCACAATTTCTTTCGATACTTTGGAATGGGGAATGGAATAGGAATTTCAGCAAACTTCTGGTGAATGACATGCTCAGCAAAACAAATTGTGAACATCCCACAATCACTGCACAAACAAACAAAATAAAACAAACATCAAAACTAAAATCATGCTATATGTTAGTAATTAAATAAAAGTAAACCACGTAAACCTTACCCCTCAGTTTGTTCAGGTACCCCTTCTGCAAATTCCAATTCAATTATATCATCTTCATCCTTGTTGCGATACGGTTCACTACCGAAGTCAATATCAGACCTATCCCTCCAAAAACCACTCTTACGCAGTATTGTGGGTAGGATGAAGATATAGGGCTCATAAACATCTGAAATTTTTGTCTGCATTGTTTTCCTGTTTGGCTGCAGAGAATTATAAACTGTTAAACGTCTGCGATGCACGTCAAATGTCAGCAAAAACCAGTGATCCGGCGATGACATATGAATGGGGAACAACACGAAATCAACGTTGACCCAAGGTGTGTTGACATCCATGAACAACCCATGGATGTATTCGGCAACATCACCCTCCCCAGACAAGATACTCTTATCAGCCTTTTTACTCATGTATTCCTTAAAAAGAGCAGTCATCTTGCCGTGAAACCAACAGTCAGTGGTCGTTGCCCTTATATGAACGCTATCGGAGTGTCTGCCCAGTTTACGAAAGTAGTATAATGCAATATTTATGTGCTGAACCAAAACAAAAAAACAAAATCCAAAAGATATTAACAATTGCTGAAAAAATATAAATCTGTAATATAGTAACCACTACTGTTAACACTAGTAACTTAACCAGATGAATAAGGTAACCATAACTATCTCAACATCATTTGAAACAAAAAAAAACTCACATCGTCATCTAACCACTGTCCAGGAGTCTTCAGTTTGTAAAACCACATTTTTGATGATATCGGAATAGATCCAAATAAAAAAGCAGGTTCAATTTGGTCATTCTTTCCCGGGAATTTGTCAGTCCTTCAATATAAAATCATACATAATATTAGTATACATGCTAACATTATAAATTACAATATTACTATACACTACCAAATCAGACTTGAACATTAAATAATATCCAATCTAATCAACCACTGTATTATAAACAGTTTCATAGTAACCAACAAATAATAACGTAATAACAATAATTTAATAGTAACCAATACATAATTTAACAGTAACCAAAACATAATTTAACAATAACCAACACATACACATCATGTTACCAACCCCCATTTAAGGAACCTGAATGTACTAAACAGTAACCAGAACATCATAAAGCATTAACCATTGATCATAAAAAACACATACTGGTAGCCGACTCATAACATAACAATAAAATAACAGTAACCATAACATAATAAAGCATTAACCAGAAAACAATATAATAGTAACCATAACATTTATGTAATAGTAACTATTTGTTTATAAATGGAAACAAATTTATTTATTTTATAAAAAACTATACCATTATTAAAAAACAAATAACAGACCTTTTCCTGTTGTTTAGTCCAATCCTAAACCATTGATCAAACAATGCCTCTTCGTACTTTGAGGGCATGACCATGCATACGTTGGGGAATGCATAAGTGCCTGCACGTATTTCAGTATCAACCACGGAAGTAGAAGGTGAACCCGCAGATCCAAACTTTATCGTATATGGAGTCCTCAACACGGCACTCTTTACGGGTTCACGAAACGGTCTACCACCAGGTTTAAGGACATTTAACTCCACCTCATCACACTGCACTATGTCTTGCGTGGTTAATAACATATTATCGAGTACAGAACTGCTGTCTGCCTCCAATTTATCCACCTTTATCAATTAACATAAAAGAAAACAGGTGCAATTAGATTTCAACCCAAACACATGCAGTTAACTAAATATGCAATAACAAACAGAATGAACAATAACATAATGACTATAATGGACATTATAATAGTAACCAACAGATGATATAACAGTAACCAAATAATATTATAATAGTAACTAACACATTCAAATAGTAACCAAACAATAATATAATAGAAACCATAACATAAATAATAGTAACACTAACCTCATCAGAAACATAAACAACCATCTCCTTTCCATTTAATTGGCTTAATAAATCAAAAGACGGCATGTCATTGTTCTTGCCAATCTGTGAAAAATAAAAACAACTAATTAATATTTAAAACAAAACACATAAAAAAAATAAACAAAACAATAACCATAAGATAATAAAGGAGTAAACAAACAATTATACAATAGTAACCAAAACAGGTTGTAATGATAAATAATTACATAGTAACAATTACATAGTAACCATAACAAAATATACAAGTAACCAAACTCCCAAATCATATGATGACAGTAACCAACACATAATAAAAAGGTAACCAACATTTATATGATAATTAAAATAACAGAATTCAAATTAGCTAACCTTGACATTATCTTCTTCATCAATATTTTTTATTTCTTGGGCCTCTTCCATCGTAACATCGTGTTCAACCTCTTTAACAATCTCAGCTTCATCCTCATCGTTAATCTCGTCGACTTCATTCTCCTTTTCTTTCAAAACATAATCACCCTCATCAGTCAGATCATGTTCAACCTCTTTAACAACCTTCTCAATGACATCTGAAACATCGTTATCATCATCATTCTCCTTTTCTTTCAAACCATCATCGCCCTCACCAGTCACATCATGTTCAACCTCTTTAACAATCTCAGTTTCATCCTCATCCTTCTTCTCATCAACTTTCAACCCAACATCACCGTCATCATTCTCTTTCACTCCTGAACCACCGTCATCATCGTCATCCTCCTTTCCTCTCAAACCATCAGCATCATCATCAACATCATCAGAACCATCAGATTCATCACCAGAGTCATCACCATTATCATCATCATCATCAGAATCATCATCACCATCATCTTTTTTGTTATTTTTGTCCTCCTCACCTTTGTTCCGACGTAGCTCCTGTCTAATAATGGACCTCAAGTCCCTGCATACCTCAACTTGTAAAATACGCATTTCATCTCTAAGATCAGACCCCAACTCTTGAATGTTTTTCTTCAGTTCAGACACTTTCTTTTCCAACGGCCTAAACCGTGCATCAATTGCATCTTTAACATCATCAATTGAAAATCCAACGTCTTCAACCTTCACATTTTTTTCCACCTTCCTATCAGCATCATTCCCATTGAAAAAGTGAACGCCGCCCAAATCCAAACGATCCTTCTCCTCAGCAGTAGGAATCAAATTTTTTATCCTCAGCTGAAAATAATTAATCACACTTTAATATAACATCTACCAACCATTATACAATTAAAGTAAAAAAAACAAGACATAAAAAATCATAAAATACAATAAATAACCAACTTTATACATGATGGTAACAAACTACAAAGTCATTAGAACCTGCATACAATGATGCCAATAACCAACTGTATATATAAAGGTCACCAATTATATTATTATCAGAAAACTACGTAAAATATAATAGTAACCAATTGTGTATATAAAGGTAACCAATTGTGTATATAATGGTATCCAACTGTATATATAAAGGTAACCAACTATATATTATTATTAAACTGTATAAAGTATAATCAGTACCATCTGGGTATATACAGGTAACCAACTAAATTGTTATTATTATGATACATAACTATAATTAGTAGCCAACTCTGTATCTATAGGTAACCAATTATATTGTGATTAGTAATCTTAAAAATATAACCAGTAACCTATTGTCTATATAAAGGTAACCAACTACATAAACTGTGTATATAAAGGTAACTAATTGTGTATATAAAGGTACCAACTGTATATATAAGGTAACCATCTATATTTTATAAGTAAACTTCACAAAGTATAATCAGTACCAACTGTGTATATACAGGTAACCAACTAAATTGTTATTAGTAATATACAAAAATATAATCAGTAACCAAATGTGTATATAATGGTAACCAACTGTATATATAAAGGTAACCAACTATATATTATTATTAAACTGTATAAAGTATAATCAGTACCATCTGGGTATATACAGGTAACCAACTAAATTGTTATTAGTATGATACATAAATATAATTAGTAGCCAACTCTGTATCTATAGGTAACCAATTATATTGTGATTAGTAACCTTAAAAATATAACCAGTAACCAATTGTCTATATAAAGGTAACCAACTACATTGACTGTGTATAAAAAGGTAACCAATTGTGTATATAAAGGTACCAACTGTATATATAAGGTAACCAACTATATTTTATTAGTAAACTGCACAAAGTATAATCAGTACCAACTGTGTATATACAGGTAACCAACTAAATTGTTATTAGTAAGATACAAAAATATAATCAGTAGCCAACTCTGTATATATAGGTTACCAATTATATTGTGATTACTAACCTTAAAAATACAATCAGTAACCAATTGTCTATATAAAGGTAACCAACTACATTATTACTGGTAGCATGCATACCTGTCCAGAACCAAATACTAGATCGTTTAGCTTGTCATTTGTAGGGGGCTTCACTAGTTCTTTCCATCTAAATACTCGAACATTCGAAGGATGCTCATCATTACATATACCCCGAGCTTTGAATGTAGGAATGGTCTCAAACAAGAACACTTGGAATACATAAGGAAGGCCATTCAACTTATAAGATTTAGTGTAATGATCCTTATAGAAATTATAAATCCAACCACCATTCGTTCCCTTCTTCAACCGTCCCTTCAAAGCATTGGACAAAGAGTACTTTGTCAGCTCAAAGGCCACTTTCCCCCAAGGATAACAACTAACATTACCAAAACATAAAAAGTTAATCATTGCACCATCCACATAATTATCAGAAACGGTGGATAGTATAAAATTAAACACCAACAAAATCATCGACATTCTCAACGCCTCATCATCATTGTCAAAAATTGCCTCCCGATATACCCTCCCTATGCTACTACGCGTCACAGCCTCGTCCCCAAAAAACTTTTCCACCAACAAATTTTTCATACCTTTGTATGCAGAAATGTCTTCCTCACCTTGCCATCTCAAACCAGAAATCAAACTAAACTCTGGCAAACCAAACCGGATCCTTTTCTCCCCGAACAGAAACCACATTTCCCCGTCATCCCTTTGGTGAACCTCTCTAACAAGAGCGTGATGAATAATTTGAGAATACATTTGATGTTCACCAAAATCAAGAAAATTTCCAAAACAAGAAGTCTTAAACTTCTCCAACTGACTTTTATTCAGCTTCTTCATAATAATACTAGGGACTTCCATGTCACACCAGTATATTATTTTTCCGGTAAAATTTCTGTTACGTTCCTCGTAATAAAGATCCCATATCTGCAAATAAACAAAATCAGAAATAAACAGTCATTAGTAACCAACATGGCAACATATAACCAAACAGTATCCAAACAATTATATGATAATAACAATAACAGAATATGTAATCAAACCCATTTCAGACAAACCATGTATACTAAAAAGTTATATTATATAATAGAGCAGTAACCAAACAATTATATGATAGTAACCATAACATGATTTGTTGGTGACCAAACATAAACATGTTGATCAAACCCAGTAACCAGACACCACATTGAGGGAACAAATAATAGAGCAAAATCATAAATAACAGTAAAAAAAATATAATAAATCAGTAACCAAACAAATATATTATAGTAACCTGAACATGATTTCATGGTGACCAAACATAAATAACATGTTCATCAAACCCAGTTCAGGCAACCCATGTATACTAAACAATTACATAGTAACCAGAAAATATATAAAAGTAACCAAACTCCCACCTTAATAGCACATTAATAGTAACCAATTCATAAGATAACAGTTAACATATATAATAAAGCAGTAACCAAACAATTATATGATAGTAACCAGAACATGATTTGATGTTTACCAAACATAAATATGTTGATCAAACCCAGTAACCAAACCCAACATTGAGGGAACAAATAATAAAGCCAAATCATAAATAACAGTAAAAAAAATATAATAAACCAATAACCAAACAAATATATTATAATAACCTGAACATGATTTCATGGTAACCAAACATAAACAACATGTTCATCAAACCAAGATCAGGGAACACATGTATACTAAACAATTACATAGTAAACAGAAGAATATATAAAAGTAACCAAACTCTCACCTTAATGGCACATTAATAGTAACCAAGTCATAATATAACAATAACGATATATAACAAAGTAGTAACCAAACAATTATATGATAATAAACAAAACATGATTTGATGGTGACCAAACATAAACATTTGATCAAACCCAGTAACCAAACCCCACATTGAGGGAACAAATAATAGAGGCAAATCATAAATAACAGTACCAAAATATAATAAATTAGGGACCAAACAAATATATTATAGTAATCTGAACATGAATTCATGGTGACCAAACATGAACAACATGTTCATCAAACATAATAAATAAGTAACCAAACAGTTATATTATAGTACCCAAATCATAATAGGACATTAACCAAAACATAATAAATAAGTAACTAAACAGTTATATAATAATAACCAACTCAGTTTTTAATGGTTACCATTACAGAAACAACATTTACATCAAACCAGTCTAGGCAACACATGTATATTAAACAGTTACATAATAACCAAACCTCTATATAACAGTAACCAAAACATCACCTTGAGGTCATAATAATGGTAACCATATTATAAGTCAACAGTAACCAAATCATAATAAAGACGTATCCAAACATTAATATGATGCTAACAATAACATAATTTGAGTTAACACACCTTTAGACTTTTTTGTCTGGGGATTATTTTCTTGCTTTGAACTTCAACTTCACTTTTTATTGGCTGGACGTCAAAATCAGAATCCAACTGTATTTCGTTCGACTTAGAATCACCGTGTATCACCAACTTATTACATTTCTTCCCCTTCCTCACCCTAGCATACTGCTTCAACTCAGTAACAGAATCACTCTCGGTGATTCTTTTCCTCTTTCCATCATTCTCCCTTGTATCGACCATCATGTACAACACATACATACAACACAAACAACAACAACAAGTATTAAAAAATATGCATTACACTATTAAGCCAGATAATCAAACAGAAACACTCAAAACTCCATTGTGTTAACAAAATCATCCATTACACTATTAAGCCAGATACTCACCTGTAACGATGAACCAACAACAAGTATAATATATTTCGAAACTCAGAGCTCCAACCAGTAACGAGAACCAAGTAAGTTCGACAATGAACAACAACTAAATCAGTGCCGAACCGAGTAAGTACGACAATGAAGAACAATTAAACCTGTAACGATCACGAAAATGGTAAACAAATCACCAGTACCGATCACTGTAGAAAAATAGAACAAGGGTTACTAAACTGAAGAGTCCTACCCAAACAAATGATTAAGGCGGTTATCACGCGTTTCAAAAAAAAAACTCCCGACCGAAAATACGGGAACAGTTTTCTAATTGGGACACTAATTTGCCATGTCAGCAAATCAATCCTAATGTCCTCAATTAAATGAATTCTATTTGTAATAATTTTATAATTAATTATGTAAAAATATGTTATTTTTGTAATTATTTTATTTATGTACTATTTTTGTAATTATTTTTAAAAATGTACTATAATATGTAATTGTTCCAAAAAAGAAGCTCCTTTTAGGCCTACACGGTGCGCCAACTCTAGAGCCCATGGCATAATAGAATCATACACAAGCACTTTAAAAGGGTGGCCATAAGCACTTTTTTGCCTTTCCATAAGCTCAATTAAGTTCTTCGAAACAACATTTTTGAAACGATCAAAGTATACTGTATCGCCTTCATGTAAGCCATCGGAGAAATTTTAAGAAATAAAGTTGGAGAATTATACTTTCGTTCCTTTTTATCTGTTTTTTAGCAAGAGAAATTTATTCCTTTTTTTCTTGGCTAGTTTTAGGTGAAATTTACATTCCTACCTTTGGCAGGGATGGATCCCAAGACCTCCTGGTGCTCAAGAAGTGGACTTAACCACTGTACCAAATGAGACTTGGTAAATTTATTCTTTTTCCTCCGCTCGTTACTTTCGTTTGTTGATTTCAATAAATTTTTAAAGGACGCTATTGAGAATTTATACTAAAAGTAACCATTTAGACAAAATATTAATTACATTTTATAATTTGTTCGTGTTTTCTACTAAAACGTCAATTGAAAAGGAGAATAATAGAGTAATAATATAGGTGTAGCACAGGGTTGAGAACAAGGAGAGGGGTGCAAATGCCAGCTACTTAAGAATATGAGCATAAATAAGGAATTATCCTTTTTTAACAACCATCTATTCAATCTGGAATACTCTAGATGCTACCCTCTTCCTTTTTTGGTATGAAATAAAGAGTTTTGTTACATATTGTAAGTTCCATGTAAGTAATTATAGAGAATGTATTTTCTATATATCGAAGATTGATTACATAATGTTACTTTTTTATAGCAAGGATACAAGGGAACATTTACATTATCCACTGACTACTGACATATGACTAGCCTACTGACATATTAACACATGTTGACCATTGACTAACAAACCATTGACCATTGACTACTGATAACTGCTAACGCTCCCCCTCAAGTTGGTGTATAGATGTCACGCATACCCAACTTGAAACACAATGGATTAAACATCTTACCACTAAGATCTTTAGTCAAAATATCAGCTAGTTGATTATCTATTTTTACAAAAGGTAAGCAAATAAGACCATTGGTTAATTTTTCTTAGATGAAGTGTCTGTCAATCTTAATGTGTTTCGTTCGATCGTGCTGGACTGGGTCGTTTGCAATACTAATAGTTGTCTTATTATCACAAAATAACTGCATAGGCATTTTAGTTGTAACACAAAAATTTTCTAGCAAAGTGCGAAGCCACATTAGTTCACATATACCAGCAGCGATAACTCGATATTCAGCCTCAACACTGGATCTTGCAACCACAGACTGTTTGAATAAGAAAATGGTCCTTTGATAGAATCTTGAATCACTTCAAATACTTATGAAGATTAGATGTAATGTCATGCAAAACAGTTCTTAAATGATCTATATCTACATCTAGAGAATTGAAATCAAATACATCACTGATATCAATTTCTTGATGATCAGTGGTGTTATCTGCGTTATCTGCTTGAGCTTCTATGGCTATAAGATAAAGATTGGCCATATGGGGTCTTTCATCATCACTTGATTCTGAGTTCGAATCATTATCAGAATCACTCCATGAACACTCTGCTACAAAACATTTATCCTTCTTCTGGAACTTCCTGTAGCCCTTGGAATCTTTCTTTAGATCAGCTGATTCTTTCTTCTTATTATTTTTCTTCTCAGCTCATCTCTCAGGGGCTTGTTACATTCAGCTATATAATGACCTGGTTTCTTACAATTGTAGCACAAATCCTTTGAATGATCACAATTTCTGTTATTGTCGTATCTTCTGGGCTGTCTGCTTCAGCCTTTTCGCATGAATTTTCTTAATCTTCTGGCAAGAAGAGAAATGTCTTCATCATCATCAGAATCATCTTCAACAGGAGCTTTGGAAGCTGCCTTTGATTAGCATAGAGCTTCTGCACAATCATCTCATGCAGATTCTTCGATTCCCTTATAACAGTGATTTTTGCATCCCAGGCAGAGCTCTTATGAATTTAATGTTGAGTTTTTTATTTGGATAGACCTTCTCGAATACTCTGAGGGAGTTGAGCAGCACGCTGAACATTTCATAAGTAGATGTTATGTTCTCATCAGGAATATGGGAGAACATTTCATATTGTTGAGTCAGTAGGGAGTGCTTGTTTCCTTAACCTCTTCAGTTCCTTCGCGCATCACTAGGAGAGCTTCCCATACTTCCTTTATCGTCTTGTAGTTTACCACATTTTCAAACAGCTCGTCCTCCAAAGACATGAACAAAATGTTCTTGGCTCTTTTGTTGAGCTGCACAAGCTTCTTCTCCATATCAGTCCACTCGGCACTTTGCTTGACCGCAACCTTATTTGGATCTTCTATTGTTGGAACGAGCTTTGTGGGGACATATGGGTCAGTTTGAACAACATCAAATAGCTCCTCATCAAGTGCACCCATATACGCCTGTATTCGCACTTTCCAGTTAGCAAATTTATCTTTATTACATAGGGGTGACTTGTTTCCACCACCAAGCTCAGAACTGGTTTTATTGTGTGTCATTGATCTACTCAAGTGTTTTAAGCTTTGATTACGAGAACCTACTCTCATATCACTTGTTGTTTCTCAAAGGCACTTGGAGATCTAGAGGGGATTTGAATAGATCATTTTAAAAACTTTCATTTTAACAGAGTATTACCTAAATTAAGTAGGTTAATTTAAATATGCACATCATAATGATATTTTAAACATCCCCTTTCAAAGATTTAGGAAAGTCATAGTTCTAAATTTAGCAATCAAATGTGGAACTAAGTCACAATGCTAAATCGTAGAGTACTGAAAGTAATGAACTAGAAAGTAAATGAAACAGAGAATTTTAAGTGGTTCGGAGAAAAATATCTCATAGTCCATTATTCTACTCTACAAGTAAAAAATCCACTAAGGATAGGGTGATCACTGAGATCTGTTCACTAAGAACAATTACAACGATTGAATCACTAAGAATCTTACAAGTCACAAAGACTTGTCACAAGTCACTAAGACTTGATTATAAAGGTCACTAAGACCTGAACAATCACTAAGAGATAGATTAAGTTAGAGGTACAGCTAAGTGACTTTAAGTCTTGCAATAAAAGGCTTAACAACAGAACAAATAGTTCTAGATTCATAGAGTAGTGTTCTTGACAGATTGGCAATAATTCAAATTGTATGATTTGTAAATGCTACTGTTAAATTGAATCTGCATAACTCTTATAGACGAGCTTGAGATAGTCTCGTTGAAAAGTTGTCGTTTGTCATTTAATGTTCCAATCTTGGAATATCTCTGATTGTTAAATTTTGGGTGAGTATGTGTCAGCTTACTTTCGACTGTGACAAGTCACATCAGACTGATACAGAGACATTCAAGTGGGTCGCTATCACTTCATCGAACTAGCTATTTAGACGAACTTGATCTGATATTCTTTTCAAACTTTAAGATGTTTCAACAACTATCTTGGGATCTCCACTCTACGCTCCTTGATAGTGTCAGTCCATTATCAGAGTTGACATACTCTACGATTTTCCTAATCATAGAGTTTCATAAAGGTCGTAGAGTATCTGGCTAGATGACTCTACTATCTTCAATGAGCTCTACGATCTCTGACAGACTCTACGGTATTCAATGAGATCTATGATCTTTGACAGATTCTACGGTTTTCAACGAGCTCTACGATCTTTGAGTCAATAGCTCTACGATCTTTGGCAGACTCTGCGATCTTCAACTTGTTTTACGATCTTAGAGTAGACAGCTCTACGAACTTGACCAGAATGCTCTACAATCATTCACTAAGTTTTACGATCATCTTAACAACTTTACGGTCGATTAATTTCCTACAACTATACATCAAGTTTACTCAACGAAATAGATCAACCTAATAAGTTTAATCTTCTAATCTAAGTCCTTTTACATTAATTTCATTATAAGGACTTCACAAAAGTTACTGGTTACAAATATACATTATATTATCATTAAATCAAATATGCATTTGTCCTAACAGTTTGATTAGTTAATATTGGGACTTAATATAAATAAAATACAAAAGAAGATAAATAAAAATAAAAATGAAGAAGAAGAATTAAAAAAAAGGATTCTAAATGGATAAAATTGATGGATATTATAATTTCTGATATATATCTTATGAATAAGATAATACATATACAAAATAAAAACAAACAAATAAAATAGAAATAGAAATCAATTAAATCAATGAGTCAACTCAGTTTAGAATCAACTAAAACTTCCCAGTTAACTCATACAGTTTGTGCTATTATAATAAATATAAATTATATATAGTATATATATAAATATAGATTGCTAGTGACATATTTTATATTATCATCACCAAAAAAGAGACGTATTTTATTTTATATTATAATTAGAAATATAATTTTAATATAAAATAAGTCTTATAATGAATCAATATTTAATTAATGTAGAAGTTTACAATGTTTCAAATATATTATAAATAAAAAATAGTCTGTATTATAAAAAATAAGAATATATCTTTAATAATGACAATTAGGATAATGACCGATGTGTTTTAACTTAATCATAAGTCATTCCAGTGAAATTAGAGATAATTGTTAAAATATTTTAAAAAATAAAAAATAAAAAGTAATTGTTGATTGAGTCAACTCAGGACCGACCCAAAATGTCTCAGTTAATTCAGCCAATGATTCATCATTATTCTGATTATATTTAGTATATAGATTTATCGGAAACCAATTTTGTTAACTTTTATCGCTAAACTCGAGAACAACTCGTTAAAACTCAGCAAAAGTTTAAAATAAAATAAAATAAAATTAACCTAATTAATTTTAATATTGATACTTTTATACCTATTTTAATCAATTACTCAGAACATTAATTATATTCCCTAATTATGTGTCTACTCTCAAAATAATTACTAAAAAAGGAGTGAAGAAATTACATAGAAACTGATATTTTTACATAAAAATATAATATTGCACCCGACACTCACACATGAATTTAGAACATATTCATTATTCATGTGAGAGAAATATGTGAAAATATAATATTATTATGTAAAAATACAGGTCCCGTCACAATGATTGTGTAATTAATTCAATAATTAATGATTTAATTATATAAAATAATTAATTTAATATCTAAATTTAGATCCCGTTTTAACCCCTAAAATTAATAAACTCAAAACATATCTTTCATGTGTGTCTTCATCATTATCTAAAAAGTTCTTCTACACAGACATGAATATCGGACAGGAATATTGGACAGGAGGTGTATTGAACTTTAATATATTTATATTTTTACCCCATTGGGGGTCAAAACATAAATAATTAAAAATCTAATACACTCCTGTTCAATATTCATGTCTTATATTTCTGTCTGCTTAGATTTTTGTTATCTAAAGGGGCATGTACCAATTTAGCTTCCATCAGTACTTTGTCCAATTGCTAGATCAGTTCACTCCTTATGACACTGCCCATAACAATTAACAACCACCAACCCCATCATTTATCTTTCCTATTCAAACCTTATCCCCTCTTGTCTTTATACATAAGCGAAGTAGTTAGCATGAAGTTTATTTTGGAATAAGTTGATCAATTGGCCAATAGAATACTGACACGCAGACGAGGTTGTATGTGTCAGCATTTTATTAGCCAATTGACCAACTTACCAAAAAATCATGCTAACCGGATCCATACATAAGTATGTTCCTTAAAGTTTCACTGTTTCTGCTATGCTGCAATATTACTCATTCCAAGTAAGAGAGAAAAGAGAGAGAGAGAGAGAGAGAGAGCATAAATGGATAGTAAAGCTCATATTCTAGTAATCCCTTTCCCTATTCAAGGCCACATAAGCCCAATGCTTCAATTCTCCAAACGTTTATCTTCCAAAGGCCCTCAACTAACCCTACTCCTCACCACCACCATTATTAACAAGTCCGTGAAATTCGAGATGGGCTCGATTCAGATCGAGTCCATCTCAGACGGCTACGAGAACGAAAAACCCGAGAGCATGGACGCATTCACAGAGCGTATTAACAGCGTCGTTTCGCAAACCTTGCCCGAGATTATTAAAAAACAGGGCATCCCTGTGAATCTCCTTGTGTATGACTCAATGATGCCATGGGTTTTGGACATTGCAAAAGGGCTTGGGCTAAGGGCAGCCGCTTTTTTCACACAGTCTTGTAGTGTTTGTGCAATTTATTACCATATGCATAAAGGCACATTGAAGGTTCCTTTAGAAGGGGAAAATGTGTCTTTACCAGCTATGCCATTGTTGGGGATCAATGAGTTGCCTGATATGAAGTTGTACCAAAATTTATTGAGCATTAATATCAGCCAATTCTCAAATATTGAGGGAGCAGATTGGCTCTTGTTTAATTCTTTTGATAAGCTGGAAAATGAGGTATGTTTCTCCATGCATACACTTTTCTTTTCTTTTTTTTGTATTATTAGGAATGTTTAGAGGTGAGATTTATCCATACACTTTATTTAGGCTCTTATTATATATGAATATTTAGAAGAATGTTATTGTTAGGGATAATCTTTTAGTTGATCCCCAAATTATAGTTGTTTTTTATGTTTGTTACTCTAATTATTTTTTTCGCATATTTTCTCTAAATTTTATAATTTTTGCAATCTCAGTCCAACCTCACAAAAACAAAGCAATTAAAGAGGACTTAAGATCATGATAAACAATTAAGGTTTTGAGTATTAAATGCGAAAACAACAGTCAGGTTAGAAAACTTTGTTTCTCTCGTCTTAGAAGAAAACAGGTGTCGTTAAGCCCATGATGGTACGTACTATTATAAGGTTCACATGTAAAGTTATGATCATGGCACGCATTACGTGTGTAATTATTATAAAAATATAATAATAATTTTATTAAAATTAAAAATTAAAAAGATAAAATTATAATAAAACCAAATTTGTTAAAATAGAAGGGATAGGATATTTACGACATGAGAACAATTATTTTCTCCTCTCCCTTAATAGTATATATATATATATATATATATATATAGAGAGAGAGAGAGAGAGAGAGGGAGAGGGAGAGGGAGAGGGAGAGGGAGAGAGAATTGTCTCTTAAAATATGACCTATGTATAATAAATGAATAATACTAAGGACATAAGTTATATACAAAAATTGTACACAAACAATATAAATAAAAGGAGAAAAATAAGAAGTGTAACCTACGATCAGATGTTTTATATGTTTTTATTGGTAAATACATGAGTCATACTTTTTAGGCACAGCTTTTTGTGTACAATGGTATTATTCATAAAGTATTATACAAAAATTGTTTTATTCTAAAAAATATACATATATAGGATAACTTCGGTTAAGTACTATACATTGGATTTATCATGGGCAGAAATTTAATTTATTTGATAATCTCTTCTCTACTTTAAGTTACTTAATTTGCATAAAATTAAATATACTTATATTATCTTTTTTTAGTTGGAAAAAGTATGTATATGTATACAATTTTAATTTGCATAAAATTAAATATACTTTTATCTTTTTTTAGTTGGAAAAAGTATGCATGTAATTTAATAATCTCTCATAAAAAAGTAACTAATTAATGATTTATGCATGTCCACCAGTTAGTGAAGTGGATGGCAAGCAAATGGCCAATCAAGACCATAGGACCAACTATTCCATCAATTTACTTGGACAACCGTTTGGAGGATGACAAGGATTATGGCATCAGTCTCTTCAAGCCAAACGACGACGTTTGCATGAAATGGTTAGACACAAAGCCAAATAACTCAGTTGTCTATGCATCCTTTGGCAGCTTAGCCAACCTTGGAGAAGAACAAATGGAGGAACTAGCATTTGGCCTTTTGAGCAGCAGCCACTACTTCTTATGGGTGGTTAGAGCATCGGAAGAGGGTAAAATTCCCAGCAATTTTGTGTCAAAAATATTGTCATCGGACAAATTAGGCTTGATTGTCAACTGGTGCCCACAGCTCAATGTTTTGGCGCACGGGGCGGTAGGGTGTTTCATGACACATTGTGGGTGGAACTCGACGCTTGAGGCGCTATGCTCGGGCGTGCCGATGGTGGCAATGCCGCAGTGGACGGATCAACCGACTAACTCTAAGTTTATAATGGAGGTTTGGCGAGCGGGTGTTCGTGTGAAGGTTAATCAAAGTGGTATCGTTACGAGGGAAGAAATAGGGGTGTGTTTGAAGGAAGTTATGGAGGGGGAGAAAAGGGATGAGCTTACAAGGAATGCCGTTAAGTGGAAGGAGTTGGCTAAAGAGGCTGTTGATGAAGATGGAAGCTCAGATAACAACATTGAGGACTTAATTTCTAGGCTTATATAAGCACTTGATCTCTAGCCTCTAGGCTTGTAAGCTGTAATACAAGTTTGATTATTCCTATTATGATATTTTGATTAAGGCAACCAAACAGTTCGGACTTGATTCAACCGATTCGTTAATAATATGATTAAAATCTGAGTATAAAAAATAATTTGAATAAAAATATGAGTAGTACGTACTCGACTTGATTAAGATTCAAACTACTCGAATTTTCGATTATGATTCGATACATATTCGATTGATACAGATTCAATTAAATACTCGATACATTCTCTTATAATATATACACAAAATTAAATCAAATTAGAATAATTAATTAATATTATTTATTTTGTTTTTAATTTTAATTGTGATTTTATATTTGTAAAGTGTAATAATAAATATACTAGATACAAACCAGCGCGTTGCGGCGGGATTATTCATTTTGTTAATAATAAATTTATACGTGTAATTAATAAATTAAAATATAATAGGAAGATAGTAGATTGTTGTGCGATGATCAAATGTTGGTAGCATATGTTACATACAGTTGGGAAAAAATTTTGTGCGCAAATACATATCAAAGTATAGAATTAATCTGATTACTAAACTCCATAACATTATATAACAGTCGTGTGTGTGTGTATATATATATATATATTAATTTCTTGATAAAAATATTTATAATGTAACCAATATGGTTAAAAATGGGTGCCTCTTTCATTCTAAAAGCACTAACAAATATTTAGAAAGTGTAATGCACAATGTCATCGAGTTGTTATATTGATATGATTGCTAGTAGCATATTTGAAGTATGTTACACATTACACAAACATCACCAAGCCTCAAATAATAAGAAAAATGTTTAGCAGAAAATAATAAGAATGAAGTAATTGTTTTAACATGAGTTGTTACATAATAATTGGTATGTATTTATAGGGAGAAAATTAGGTTAAATAACGAAGAATACTGATAATAGCTCAGTAATGATAATATTATAAAGTAGTGATTTTGGGAGATAATGATTAAATTAGAAAAGATAATATCAGAACAGTTGACATTACTAAAACAGTTTAGATTTATAGTGATTTAGGAGATTATAAATTCAAAATATTAATTTGGGATTAAAAAAGTAGTGATTTTAGGAGATAATAATTAAATTAGTAATGATAATATTAGAACAGTTAACATTATCAAAACAATTTAGATTTGTAATGATTTAACATGAGTTGTTGCATAATAGTTGGTATATATTTATAGGAATAAAATTAGGTTAAATAACAAAGAGTAATGATAATAGCTCAGTAATGATAATATCATACAGTAGTGATTTTAGAAGATAATAATTAAATTAGAAAGGATAATATCAGAACAGTTGATATTACCAAAATAATTTAGATTTGTAGTGATTTAGGGGATTATAAATTCAAAATATTAATTTGGGATTAAAAAATAGTGATTTTAGGAGATAATATTTAAATTAGTAATGATAATATTAGAACAGTTAACATTATCAGAACAATTTAGATTTGTAGTGATTTAGCATGAGTTGTTGCATAATAGTTGGTATGTATTTATTGGGAGAAAATTAGGTTAAATAACAGATAGTAATGATAATAGCTCAATAATGATAATATCATAAAGTAGTGATTTTAGGAAATAATAATTAAATTAGAAAGGATAATATCATAACAGTTGACATTACCAAAATTCTTTAGATTTGTAGTGATTTAGGGGATTATAAATTCAAAATATTAATTTGGGATTAAAAAAGTAGTGATTTTAGGAGATAATAATTAAATTAGTAATGATAATATTAGAATAGTTAACATTATCATAACAGTTTAGATTAATAGTGATTTAGGGGATTATAAAATCAAAATATTAATGTGGGATTTAAAAGTAGTGAATTTAGGAGATAATAATTAAGTAACGATAATATAAAAATTGTTTAGATGATGAAAATAATTTACCGGATGCTAAAAAAATACTTTTAATGATGATGAAAATGATTTACCGGATGCTAGAAAATATTTTTAATGATGATGAAAATGATTTACCAGATGCTAGTACTTAACAAATCATGCAAAGCCACAATCCAGATAATAGAATGCAATAGATGAAGAAGCCAAAAATATAAACACCGTGAGATATACCGGATGCTAATACCATAATGCCAAAAAGTAGTGATTTAGGGGATTATAAAATCAACATAGTAAGCTATGATTGATATTATTTGTTATTTTAATTTTATTTTAAATGTTTTAAACTGTATAATATTATGTTGTAATATAATTATAAATGGTATAATATTATATTGTAATATAATTAAATTAGTAATGATAATATCCGCACAGTTTAGATATGTAGTGATTTTGTTATATGCATGTATTATAATATTATACCATATATGTATGATATAATGTATGGTATAATTATGAATGGTATAATATTAGAAAAATAGTGATTTTAGGATATACTAATTATGTTTTAACATAATTAAATTAGTAACAGTTTAGAAAAGTAGTAGATTTTGGGGATTATAAAATAAACGGCAAAACTATGTTTTTGGTCACCAAAGTTGGCACGTATTATTGTATACCTGATTGAACTTTTAATTTGTCAAATTAACTAACTGAATTAATTAAAATTCTTAAATTGGGTCATTCTGTCAAATCTGGCTAACGACTATTAAAAAATTTTCTGACGTGGAAGCAAAAAAAAGGGAAAATAAAAGAGGAAATGACATGGCCTTATCAACGTGGCTTATGCGGCAAAATAGAAAACTCGTTACACCAACATTCAGCCAAATCCAAATCATATCTCTGTCCAACTTCAGACAGTGAGAAACAGAGAGAGACAAAGGAGGAGATTAGGGTTCTCAACGAAATCTGCTCAGATAGCCGACGAGAAGCCTACCATCTGTGACCGAGTTTTGCAAATCTCTTCCCAACCTCGTTCACGGTGTGCTAGGGTTCACGGCTTACTGAGTCTTTTGGCTTAGATCTTCCGTTGGTACAAGGTATGTACGATTTTGTGTCCAAATGCTCTTCCCTCTTTAGTTTAGCAAGTTTGGGTCTAAAGTCTAGGGTTTTGTTGCCGATTTATAAAAATTCGATTGGGGGAATTTTCAAAATCAGGGATGGAAACCTAGGGTTTTGTTACCTTTTTACTTCAATAATACTTTGTAATGGGTACCATGGTCAGTCATGTTTGGAACCTCTTCCTACTTAAAGTCCCCCCAAACAGCTTCTGAATTCCAAACCTGTAATGGGTACCATGGTACTTTAATCGAATATATGCCTTTGTTTATATCAATACATTTATGTAATGGTTACCTGTATGTTGTGTTTTGTACCTGTTGCAGGATGGTTCTATTTTCTGTGGAGTACAATCATGGTGGCAGGTTTATTGAAGAACCCATATACCACTATGGAGGAGGTGTTACACAACTGTTACATGATGTTGATGGTGACTGGCTGAATGTTGACAAAATAAACAACATACCTAAGACAATTGGGTATAAAAAGGATTTTGCAGTGTATTTCAGAAAGAGTGGTTGGGATATTCGTACTGGTTTAGAGTTAGTATATGATGACCATAATATAAGGTTACTAGTTGAGGAGGGTGAGAAATATGGAATAGTTGATCTATATTGTGACCACTCCATTGATGAAGTCCTACCACTTGAGGAGGATTTTGAGCAGGTAGTTGAGGGGGAAGTGGATGTTGTTGATGTGCAACTTGATGCACCAATGGAAGCCCCAACTGATGATGATTCTACATATGAAGAAACAGATTCTGAGTGCACTGATGTTAGTGATGATGATGGGAATGAAGAGTTGGTCAATGCTAGGTTACATAAGGAAGAGATTAAGAAAACAAAGATTAATGAAGTAGAAGTTGAATGTGAAGTTCCATTGGATGATGAAGTTGAAGTTGATGTTGAATATATAGGGACTCAAGCTTCTAGCTCAGTATGTGGGAAGGGCAGGAAGAAAACAAGGGCAGGCCTGAACACTCCAATCAAGAAGCAGAAAAAGACTAGTGAAGAGAATGAACCTACCTTTTCATCTGATGATGATGTTGTGACTAAATTTGGTACAAAGGGCATGAAGCCATGGGAGGAAATGTATGAAGATTATGATATTGAAGTTCCTGCATCTCCTATTTCAACCAGTGGTAGTGAGTGGGAAGGTGAAGAGGCAAGGGTCAAAGTAAAGAGAGTTGTTCCTGTGTATAATCCAAACACTGCAATTAAGGACACTGAGTTTGAGCTATACATGACTTTCACTGGGGTTGACCAACTAAGAGAAGCAATACAAAATTATGCAGTTGGAAAAGGGAAAGCAATTTGGTTGGCAGTTAATGACAATACAAGGGTTCAAGCTAAGTGTGCATCAGGATGTCCATGGAAGCTTTGGGCAAGTTATGTTCCTAGAGAGAAATGGTTTCAAATCAAGGCTTACCCAACTAAGATCCACAGTTGTATTAGGGCCACAAAGATAAAGGTTATTAGATGTAAGTGGTTGGTAGATAAGTTTGGAGGGACAATTAGAGCAAGGCCAAGGATGAAGTTGAGGGAATTGCAAGCAGCAATAAGGCAAAGGTTTGGAGTGCAGAGCTCTCTTGGGCAGTGTTTGCAAGTTAAAAAAGTGGCATTATCTGAGATAGAAAAGACTCTGGCAGAACATTATGAAGGGGTTTGGGACTATGGACAAGAGATACTTAATACAAATCCAGGGAGCACTATACAAATTAGGACTGATCAGGGCACTCCAAAAAGGTTTCAAAGGATGTATATTTGTTTTGATGCTTTGAAGAGGAACTGGTTAGATGGATGCATACCTATTATTGGACTAGATGGTTGTTTCCTGAAGACGTATTGTAGAGGGGAGCTGTTAACTGCAATTGGAAGAGATGCTAACAACCAGATGTTCCCAATAGCTTGGGCTGTGGTGGAAAGTGAAAATAATGACAGTTGGAGCTGGTTTTTAAATTTGTTAGTAGAAGATGTTGGATTAGAACAAGGTAGAGGATGGACATTAATTACTGATCAACAAAAGGTGCAGTTTTATTTTTATTACATCTTAAGTTTTATTTGTATTACACATTTATGTCTCTATACTAATATTTCTTGCATATTTATATAGGGTTTGGTGCCTGCTATTCAGGAATTACTACCCCAAGCAGAGCATAGATGTTGTGCAAGACACATCTATGCTAATTGGAGAAAAAAGTTCCCTGGGGCAGCTTTAAAGGTGATGTTCTGGAAGGCAGCTAAGGCCAACAATCCTGCTGATTTTCGAATGGCAATGAATGACATCAGGAAGGAATCAATGGATGCTCACATTGCCTTGATAGGTATACCTCCTAAACTTTGGAGTAAGGCTTATTTTGATACCACCACCAAATGTGATGTAGTGACAAACAATATGTCAGAGTGTTTTAATAGTTGGATCCTAGAGGCTAGGTATAAACCCCTCTTAACAATGTTTGAAGACATAAAGACTCAGGTAATGGAGAGAATCCACACCAAGAGAGATCAGATGCTAAAAAGAGAGGGTAAATTATGCCCTAGGATTTTAACTAAAGTGAATAGGTCTATTGAATTGACAAAGTATTGTGATCACACATGGGATGGGGGTCATATGTATGAGGTGAGTGACAAGTATGGTAAATATGTGGTAGACATAGAGAAGAATACTTGTTCTTGTGGGGTGTGGCAATTATCTGGAATACCTTGCAATCATGCTGCAACTGGGATACTTCATCAAGAGCGACCTGTTGAGGATTTTGTGGACCAATGTTACTACATTGAAACCTATCTCAAGTCATACAATCACCTGTTAAAGCCCATGAGTGGCAGCAATGGTTGGCCTACTACTGACTTGCCAATCTTGTTGCCTCCATTGACTAAGAGATTGGCTGGAAGGCCAAAGAGATGTAGAAGGAAAGATTCAAATGAAGAACGAAAGAGCACGGGTAAAGTTTTAAAGAAAGGGACTCCAATGATGTGGTCCAAATGCAAGCAATACGGGCATAATAAAGCTGGTTGTAGGAACACACCTGCCCAAGAACAACCTACTGTGAGAAGGTCAAAGCTCAATGTGAGTTATTTAATTTTGTATCATTTATATGTTTCCTTCAATTATTTGGAATGTACATATTGACATTTGGGACATAACAGGCAAAAAGAAAGCAAGGCAGTGTAGCTGGAAATGGGACTGGTAGTCAGAGATCAGGAGATGGTGGAGGAACACAATCTGCAGATGGGGAACAGTGAAAGAAGACAAGTTGCAGTTGCATTTTTGGACGTGTTTTGGAGGAAGAGAATCTGCAGACTTTTTGGACATCTTTTTAGACAGTGATGGAAGACAATCTGCAGACTTTTAGTGTCTTTTTTGGGTCTTATAGTGTATGTTGCAATGCTGATTTAGAATGTTCTATTTGACATGGTTGTAACCAAGCTGATTAATAGCACTGTACAAATTAAGACGTATAACTATCAGGATATCTGTAGTATGGTTGAAACAGGTTTTAATGACAAATATTATGTTTATGTTCTGTTATTATTGCAGTTCAGTTAGTTCTGGTTTTTAAATTCAGTTAACTGCATTGTTGCAGTTTTGTTAGTTGTTGGTTAGCAGTTAACTGCATTGTTGCAGTTCAGTAAACTGCATTAGTTTTGTTATTGTGTGTGCAGGAAACTGAAAAGCAACAAACTGCATTGTGGCATTGTTGCAGTTTTGCATTAGTTCTTGTATTGGTGTTGTATTGGGGCTCATTTTGCAGTGTTGTATTGGTGTTGTATTGGCATTGTTGCAGTTTTGTGTGTGTGCAGGGAACTAATGCAAACTTGTCTTTGACTGAACCTAACAGTCAAGTATCAGACATTTAGCATTTGGTCAATTAACTGCAGAAACCAAATCAAACTTCCCAAGCAACAACAATGCCAATACAACAATTTCATTTCACATCCAAATTTTAAATGTCAACTATTTAAAGAATAAACTGTCAAAAGAAACACATTAAAAACAAGTGGTTCATTACATAGCTTTGAATGTTTACAAAGTCTTGAAATGAAAACATAACGTCATTACATAGCTTTGAATGCTTTAAAATTTATGAAAACATAACTTAATACAACACAAGTCACCATCCATGACAATATCACATACAATTGGACTTTCTTAATTGTCTCTCTTAGTCTAATAGATTCTAACTCCAAGATTAAGACATCCCTTTTCAAATTCTTCAACTTCTCTTTCAACTTTCTTGTTTTGTTTCTCAGCAAATTGACTTCATCTTCATTCCTTGAAACATAACTCATATCACTGCAACCATTACCCTGAACTTCATTTTGAGTACTTATGTCCAACCATTGAAAAAATCCACAATATTTATTAACGTCCTGTAAAAGAAAACAACACCTAAACCAAATTCAATACAAAATATATTATAATAACATACAAATTTATACACAAAATTTACTTACTGGGTAAAAACGACATCCATAGAACCTTCTTCCCTTTGATTTATTTTTTGTAGAGACACAAATGGATGCCGATAGACCGCAGAAACAACAGACCCTCTTTTGAGCAATAGACGAGGATATGCTATTTGAAGAAGCCATTAAGAACCTTTTAGAAGTTCAAATGGTCAAACATTATTGTGAACATAGCTATGTAATATGTTATGTACAAAACTGCCAATAGCTAAGTAATATGTTAATACAGTTAATATGATACAAACAGGATTTTGCAATGTATTGTGTCAAACATTATTGTGGAACATAACAGTTAATATGATAGTAAATTGCCAACTCAAAAGATAACAGAATGAGAAGGGAACATGTAATACAAGCTTATGCAGAACTGTATTTAGTAAAAAGGTAACAAAACCCTCGGTTCCCATCCCTGATTTTGAAAATTCCCCCAATCGAATTTTTATAAATCGGCCTTAGACTTTAGACCCAAACTTGCTAAACTGAAGAGGGAAGAGCATTTGGACACAAAATTGTACATACCTTGAACCAATAGAAGATCTAAGTCAGAAAACTCAGTGAGCCGTGAACCCTAGATCGACCTCTTCGTCGCTGGAACCCTAGCCGTGAACCCTAGCGCGCCGTGAACGAGGTTAGGAAGAGATTTGCAAAACTCGGTCACAGATGGTAGGCTTCTCGTCGGCTATCTGAGCAGATTTCGTTGAGAACCCTAATCTCCTCCTTTGTCTCTCTCTGTTTCTCACTGTCTGAAGTTGGACAGAGATATGATTTGGATTTGGCTGAATGTTGGTGTAACGAGTTTTCTATTTTGCCGCATAAGCCACGTTGATAAGGCCATGTCATTTCCTCTTTTATTTTCCCTTTTTTTTGCTTCCACGTCAGAAAAAATTTTAACAGTCGTTAGCCAGATTTAACAGAATGACCCAATTTAAGAATTTTAATTAATTCAGTTAGTTAATTTGACAAATTAAAAGTTCAATCAGGTATACAGTAATACGTGCCAACTTTGGTGACCAAAAACATAGTTTTGCCTAAAATAAACATATTAGTGTGAAATTATATATATGTATGATATAACGTATGGTATAAGAATATAAATTCCAAAAAACGGATTTATTGGGTTATCACGGTTAGTAATGTTGGAACTTATATATATGTATGGTATAATATTATAAAAGATATAATATTATAAAATTCAAAAACTGGTGTAATTATGTAGGACAGGTGAAAACCGGAGTAATGGATGAGCACATAGGTAGGACATGTGTTGCAATTTGGGAATGACAAATGTCATGCAATGGTATTATGTATTGCAATTTAGTATATTTAATAGATTTTCTCATTTCTAAATAAAACAACAAATTCAATTTAAATTATATTTATTACAAAACTGGTTATTATGTGGAGATTCAAATTCGAGCTTGAATTTGAAGCTCGCGAGTAGTTTGAATATAATTCGATCCGAGTTTGATCGAATTTGAGTAATAAATATTCGTGTCGAGTCGAATCTGAGTAGAATTTTTCAAATACAATTCAAATTCGAGTATGAATTTAACGTTTCGAGTCGAATTCGAGCAGCTCTCTGTTCGCTTCAATTCAACTCGTTTACACCTTTAAATTTGATTGGGATCTTGACTTTTCTGGTGGTGAAATTTATTAGTTGTCTCCTTTAATCTAAAGCTTCTTAAACGACCCGGGTCAAATTCGGAATCCAGAACAAATTTTGGATCAAATTCTAAGTTCAAATCGAATCAAATTCATCCAACCAAGACCTTAAACTACTAGCTCAATAGTATCTTCTTGGACATCTTAGCCCACCACAGGCTCACCGAAAAGGTCATGACTAAAATTAAAGTACTAATGTTAGTAACTTAATTCCTTCACACACACGGTCCACATACTTTTCTCCCTTGTGAGATAATACCACCAACATTCGTGTCTGCATTTCCGACAACTCGATCGGATGACTCGACCCAACCTTTTAAGAATAACTTAATTCCTTATACACAATTTTTTCTAATATTTTTCAATGTGGGACTAATGTGTTGCACCCTTGCATGTTGTAGAGAGATGTTTTTGGGACTTGTTCGTTAGGCTGACATATCACCATATATATAGTATTCCTAGTTTTGTTTAAATGTTTGAATTATTCTAATTTGTCTTCGTTGATCCATTTGAGTTAGAAGATTAATTAAATTAAAACAAACAAACAAAATTATAATAAAGTACGTAATATAGGTAATTTAGAGATAAAAAAATTTCTTATTAGGCATGTATTTTTAAATTAGAACAAATAAAATTGGACGAAGGGAATACTAAATATCTTTCAAAAAAATTTACCGTTTAAAGTTCCTAGACATGATCTGACGTTAGCAATGGATCACTACCCTTTTTTACATATTAACACGTGTTTATGGTTCAATTTTGTAATATTGGTTTCTTTATATATATATATATGTGAGCAATCCATAGCCACCGCTAGCTATGGATTATTTCCCAACCAATTCATTCTCAACCGTTCATTATAATCATTGATGACCAAAATTAAAAAGAAAGATTAAGTATCTTCAAGAAATTCCTGCGGATACAAATTCGCTCCGCAAGAATTTTATGGGGATAATTAATTTACGTTAAAAATGTCAGAACATTCATTCTCTCTCATAACCCGATTTTTTCTCTTCCTTCAATCAAATTTTAAAATTCAATAACTTTTTTATTACAAATTCAAAATTATTAACTATGGATTATTTCCCAACCAATTCATTCTCAACCGTTCATTATAATCATTGATGACCAAAATTAAAAAGAAAGATTAAGTATCTCCAAGAAATTCCTGCAGATACAAATTCGCTCCGCACGAATTTTATGGAGATAATTAATTTACGTTAAAAATGTCAGAACATTCATTCTCTCTCATAACCCGATTTTTTCTCTTTCTTCAATCAAATTTTAAAATTCAATAACTTTTTTTGTTACAAATTCAAAATTATTAATCTATATATAGTTAAAAAACTCTCACTAACATCTTTAAAACAATATCTATTATTGATATCTTTTTATTTAATTAAAATGACCAAAATAGGCATTAAAATTTTGTATTTTGAAATATACCATTATAAGTTTTGGTGCAACTTTTGAAATTTTAACTACATCAAAATATATCAACGCCTCTTGTTTTGAAGATCTTTTTGAGACCTTTCCAATAATATATATATTGACAATTTTGAATTTATAACGAAAAAGATATTAAATTTTGAAATTTTGTTGGAGAAAGAAAAAGTTTTGGGTTAGGAGAAAGAATAAGTGTTCTAACCATATTTGAATTTTTTAACATAAAAAACTACTTCTTGCGGATACTAAAGAGTCCACAGGAACTTCTTGTGAATACTAAATCTCTTCTTCTAATCTTGACCGTTCAATTGAAGATTTAAGGGCCGAGATGAACTTGGGCATGTGTCTAACCGCCATAAAAAGTAGCGACTAGAGAAACTCCTACTAACGGTCACTGTAATGACTAATTTGCCCTCAAATTTATGTTGAATTTTAGCCTAACCACTACTCCTACTAGCGGTTAGGCAAAACGACGTTGTTTTCCATCAATACGACGTCATATTGCATGACCGCTACTAGTAGCGACCAGACTAACAAAACCCAGATCTGCATCTTCATATCTGAATAGGTAGTTCTCTTAGTTTTCGTGGGTTAGGGTTGTGGACTTTTGGGTTAGATGAGGAAGCAGAGCCCTTGTTTAAGATTTTTCCTGTATTGCCTCAAGTCCTTTGTTTAGAAGAACATGTAGTTCAAATTACTAGAGTGAAATTCTCACCATACACAAGGTAAATTAGACTTAATAAATGCCCTAAAATATCAAGTGAGAGGGATGCATGCATGAAAGAACATATAGGAAATACCAATGTTTCCAATAAACAAAATTTCCAGCTACCACCATTGACCTAAATTTCAAACTAAGATTTCATATTGCTGTATTATAGTTGTCCAAAGTAACAATTAAACATACAAAAGAGATTATGTTTTCAGCTGCTTATTTAACCAAGTACATGCAGGATGATAACTAAAGATACCACAAAGGAAAGACAACTACCATTATTTATTTTTGGTCACAAATAATTATTTCATTTTTTGTCCTGTAAGTGTAGATATATTCCTATTTTATCCTCCCTAACTTTTAACTTTTTTCTATTTTATTATTCTGTCCTACAAATTTAGTAATATTTTTATTTTATCCTCCCACTAATTAGATGCGTAATGGGTATATTTTATCTTCGTGCTAATTAGATATGCAATGTGTGCCGCATGATGCTAGTATATATAATGTTTCTCGTATGCTGCAAATATTACTCCTTCCAACTAAGAGGGAGGGAGGGAGGGAGGAGGGGGGGAGGGAGGGAGTAAAGCTCATATTCTAGTCATCCCTTTCCCTACTCAAGGCCACATAAACCCAATGCTCCAATTTTCTAAACGTTTAGCTTCCAAAGGCCTTAATGTAACCCTACTCCTCACAACCACCATTACCAAGTCCATAAAACTAGAGATGGGCTCGATCTCGATCGTGCCCATCTCTGATGGCTACGAGAACTAAAAACCCGAGATTATTGAAGGTTCCTTTAGAAGGAGAAAATGCGTCTTTGCCAGCTATGCCATTGTTGGTGATCAATGAGTAGCCTGGTGTGAAGTTGTACCAAAATTTATTGAGCATTAAAATCAGCCAATTCTCAAATATTGATTGGCTCTTGTTTAATTCTTTTAATAAGCTGGAAAATGAGGTATGTTTCTCCATACACTTTATTTTGGTACTATTAGGAATGTTTAGAAGTGAGATTTCTCCATACACTTTATTTTGGCTCTTATTAGGATTTTACTTATATAGGAGAATGTTATTGTTAGGGATAATCTATTATAGTTAATCCCAAATTATAGTTGTTTTTTATATTTGGTCCTCTAACTATTTATTTTGCACATTTAATTCAAATTTTATAATTTTTGCAATCTCAGTCTTGTTGGGATATTTCACATGAATCTCACATCAGATAAATTCAATAGTGTAGATCATAGTTGTCACGGCGCCACAGCGAGTCATGGCGGTAACCGACTGCCTGGACGCTAAGGCGACAAGGGGACCGCCTAGGCGTCCGTAAGGCGACAAGTCGTTTACAATGTGCAATTTATATATTATTTATTTTACTTAACAAGTATATTGATAATAAAATTTCATATACATTAAAACTCAAAACATAACACTATGGAATAACATTAAAGGCATAATTATGTAAATAATTAGCAACAACAATCCAAAAACAAAACACTTGATATTAAAAATTAGTAAAAGAAATGAAGAATTATATGCAATATAATAGATAGTATATAATAGATAGTATATTAGTACAGATATATGCAATATAATAGATAGTATATTAGTATATTAGTATATAATAGATAGCATATTAGTACAGAGTACATATATATGGAATACAATAGATAGTATATTAGTATATAATAGATAGTATATTAGTACAGATATATGCAATATAACAGATAGTATATTAGTACTACAGTCGCATATATCAACAGAGCTGAGAGGCGAGAGCACAGAAACAAAAATGGAGTCGCGAGCGTCGCCGGAAGGGGAAAGAAAAAAAAAAAGGAAAATACCTGCCGAAGTTTCAATCAGAGTCGCAAGCGTCGCTGGAAGGGACGTCGGAGTCGACGAGGTACTCTCTCTCTCTCAATCTTTCTCTCCCTCTACAGTCGCTCTTCTTCTCTTCTTAGTTCGATCTTCTACTCTTCTTTGATATCGCGATGTTCGACCTAGGGCTAGCCTGCGATGTTCGACCTTCTTTGATATCGTGATGTTCGACCTAGGGCTAGCCAGCGACGTTTTTTTTACCCACCCGGAGTAGCCAAGTCGGCCGATCTTCCTATAAGTCGTCGACGCCGAGACGTCCAAGGCAACGACTTCCTTGGCTAGGTGCTCGCCTTTCACCCCAAACCCAAGTCGCACGGACGCCTTGTGTGTTACCCACCGACTGGACGCCTTGGCTTCGCCTAGGCGACGCCTTAACAACTATGGTGTAAATGGGTTAATATGTATGGTGGAGCATCAACCTAATAAGTTAACCTTTTAAGTAAGGATGTGGTCCAACATGCTTATTGGGCTAATCTACACAGGTGTGTGATGAGTTAATGTGGGATGGATCGTGCAATTACACTAGAATTGGTATCAGAGCTCATGGTTCGATGGGCCTAAGACACTCCAAGGTGGTTCGATGGGCCTAAGTATCAGGTTGACACTCCAAGGTGGAACATTCGCAGGCCGCATGTTCGATGGGCCCAAGTATCAGGTTGACACTCCAAGGTGTGGAGCATTCGCAGGTCGCGAGAATCGAGTGGAGCACAAGTATGATTTGAGTTGGGTGGTGCGGACTCAGGATGACTCTGGAAAAATTGCTAATCGTGCAATTCCGCTACAAGTCCAACCCCACAAAAAAAAATTAAGGAGTACTGAACATCATGATAAACAATGATAGTTTAAGGACTAAATATGAAAACAACTTAGTTTGGGATTAACTAATAATAGCCTAAGTTTATAATGCAGGTTTGGCGAGGCGGAGGGAAGAAATAGGGGTGTGTTTGAAGGAAGTTATGGAGGGAGAGAAAAGGGGTGAGCTTAGAAGGAATGCTGTTAATTAGTGGAAGGAGTTGGCTAAAGAGGCTGTTGATGAAGGTGGAAGCTCAGATAAGAACATTGAGGACTTCAATTTCTAAGCTTATAAGCACTTGATCTCTAGCCTCTAGGTTTGTAAGCTGTAATAGAAGTTAAATAATCCTATTATGATTTTGGTTGGGATCTTAACTTTGATCTATGGTGGTGAAATTTAGTAATTGCCTACTTAAAGATGATGCTTCAATCTTGCATATCGTTTAGAGATGCTTTTCGGGATTGTTGGTTAGGCTGGCATTTCACCATATACATTAATATTCTCAGTGTTGTTTGAGTTGTTCAGCTTTGTCTTCCTTTTGCCATTTGACAAGGATATGTAGGTGATTTTCATATGAAGAATGATCCACAACTAATGTTAGATGTCAAGCATATTTGCATTACCATTTGGTAATCCCACTCTAGAAGAGTAATACAAAATATCTTTTAGAAATTTTAACCTTAAAAGTTAGCTGACATCTAATGTTAGGTGCTAATCACTACCCTTAATATATTAGTATGAGTGTATGTGGTTTAGTTTCAGTCTGTTAGCATATGGATATCTCATCCAGGCCTGATACATAAGGCCCAAGTATTTGGACATGGCCAAGGCCCAAGGGAAAGGCTCCACACTAAGCCCAAGTGGCTCTCTCCCTCCCTCTATATATACGGAATTAATATACAATGTCCCTCACATATTGTTAATGCCTATACTGATGCCTTCGGTATGTTTCTAAGTGCCTGTACTGATTCCTACGGCGGAAGGTTATCCCGGCGGCTATGCCCGTCCGGGTCACCGGTTTTTTACATTGTGCAGGCAATATTTATCCGACGACGGCGTTAATAGTGTCATATTGGTTCCTTTATAATTAGGCTGTTCTATTAGTTTTAGTGTGTTAGGGGTTTGGATTTGTGGATAGATGAGGAAGCAGTCCTTTGTTTAGAAGAACATGTCTTCAAATTACCAGAGTGAAATTCTCACCATATACAAGGGAAAGACTTAACATATGCCCTTATCTCTACTCTACCATTTTCTTGTCCAAATGCGTTGCGACCAAAAACCAAGTGAAAAGGATGCATGAAAGAACACAAAAGAAATATTAATGCTGCCAATAAACTGAATTTCCAACTACGACAACTGACCGAATTTCAAACTGAGATTTCATATTGCAGCATTATATATAGTTGTCCAAAGTAACAATTAAACATACAAGTGAGACTATGTTTTCAGCTGCTTATTTAACCAAGTACATGCAGGCATAACAGTTTGACCTTACAAGCATATATGAAACAAGCATAACAGTTTGACCTTACAAGCATATATGAAATAAGCAAAGCTTCAATTGCCTGCAACTTATAAAGCCCCCAGCCTGCTTTTGTATGTCCTGCAACGCCACCACAAAAAATGGGACATCAGAACATTTGACTTCTATTGCAGCTTTAGTAGATTTACGTTCTTATAGCGAATTTTTTCAGCTGTAAAATTAGGAACATATATATATATAGTGCATGTTAATATTTTCTTTACTGCATAGGAGAGAAAATAATGCCGACACTTAGGGATATTAGTCCCATTTGTCAAATATGATGTGTAATCTTTTTGAGTATCATTTTGTAATTCTAAAGTTAAGGCTAGTTTTGCATTTTATCCCATTACTTTTTTTGTTTCTGCAAATTACTTCCTGCTCTCTTCTGTTTATCATTGTATTTTCAATAAAAGTAGAGGGGGATCTGTAAGTAAAAATATTAGAGTTAAAGCAAGCATCAAACCTTGGTGCTTAGGAAGATCCCAACAAATTCTGTATGTCTTTCTGCAAGGAGAAAAGAGAAACATAAGCTAAAATCTGCAATGTCCACTGCTTAAGAAATCACTGATACGAAAAATTATGAACAAACCTCGATTTTGAGAGGAGATGTTGAGGGGGCATATCTCTCCAGAACCTTTCCTTCTTTATCCACCAAAAACTTTGTGAAGTTCCATTTAATGCCGTCAACCAATAAACCCCCTTTCTCGGCCTTTAAGAACTTGTAGAGGGGTGCTGCATTCTTCCCATTCACCTCAATCTATGCCATTCCAATAATGAGAAAATTTTCATGTAAGATTTTAGACTTTAATGTATAAAGAGTATATCATATTATTACTGAAAACTTTTCTTTTCTGTAAGCACATTTTGATTAATTGTTTACTAACAACAAACTTTGCACCATTTAAGATAAGGTAAAGGACGTTTTCTTTTTAATTTATATGTTACTCTTCGTTACTAAATTCAAAAGTTTAAGCATTCAAGAACAGTTACAACTTTATCCACTTTGTGTGATACTTAAAACACCACGAAGATACACAACATACAATTTTTTTTTTAACGCTTCACATTCATAACTCCTCAATCTACTATGGGAAGTGATATACACATTAATTAAACATTTTAATATTCCCATTTTTATTTATTTATATGTATTTTTTATTTAACTACTACATTTTATTTTATTTTGTAGGAGATAATGTTTTATTTATCTTTTGATCAAGTAAAGGATAATTGTTCCAGATTTTGAAGATTAAAATGGACTCTAGAAGATTATCTTGATGGAGTTAGAATCAATTTGGAGATTAAAGAGATAATAAGGAAAAAGGAAGGCCAAGTTCAATGTACCTTTATGTTACAATTTATTTTCCCTTATAAATAGGTCTGTTGTTTTAGGAAAAGGGAAATGAGATATTAGGTATTTTTTATGTATTAGTTTAGGTTAAGGGTAGGAGTAAGAATATCGTTAATAAAAGAGAGTTTTCTTATTTAATTTTTAATCTTTTACTTCTTCTTTATCTTAGTTAATTTATTTATTTTTGATGTCTATATAGCTAATTTCTTTAATCTAGGATGAAGATGATATTAAATAATTATTCATGATAATATTCTTCATATCTTCTATTATTTATACTTTTATGTTTAATTGATTTCATCTTCATGTTTCATTATTGAAATACCTTCGTTTTATATTTCTTATGAGATTTTAAATTAATTAAGAAGTTTTGATAGATTATTGTTAATATATGAGTTTTTCATAATCCATTCTTGCTCGAAGAAGTTTTGATGGATTATAGTCAATCCTTAAATTTTCATAATCTATGTTTGCCTACGTTAATTGCAAAATTACTAAATTAAAGGGAGGGAAGATCAAAACCATAGTTAAGTTATAAAAATATAAGAGATTGGATTACTTATTATGTTTATTGTTTAATAGATTCGGATTCCTAAATTGTTTTCTCATTATTAGTTTTCATATTCTAATTAGTTTAATTGTAGTCGATTCTCAATCTTTATTTTTAATTAGTCTAAGATAGATATTAAGTATACATTGAAATTAATCTAGTCTATGTGGGTTCGACCTATACTTGTTAGTTCTTTAATTTGATGTTGTGCACTTACAATACATAATTTTATCACATCAAGTTTTGGGCGCGGTTGCCGGAGGATGACTAGATTTAATTTTTTATTCCTTAATTTTTATTTCTTCGAATTAGTTTTTTTTAGTTCTAATATTTATTTTTTAATTTTTTTATTTTTCAAGATTATCGAAGCAGATCAAAGGTACAGGAAAATAAGATTATTGCTGCATTGTTCTTGTATTGTGTATTTTAACTAAAAAAATAGTAGTTTTATTTTTTTTAGTATTTATTGTTAGGTAGAAAACTAATTGGCGCATTGATGCATTCACTAACGTAGAACACATCTTATTTAGGTTATTTATTTATTATTATTATTATTTTCATCAATTATAAATTCTGGTGATTGCTTGAGGAAAGAGGTACGTCCAATTTCTTCTTCTTTTGTAAGTCACATAGTTTTATGACACTTTATTTATTTACAGTTTTTTATTTTATTTGTGCATTCTCATTTGTAGTTTAACTCAAGGGCACAATTCATAACAAGATCAAGTAGGGATTTCAATATCACCCTTCCTTGACCCACAGATAACTCAACTTGCATTTTGGATAACTTGAACTTAATAAAATCAAGTAGCCGTTGGCCCCTAGGAATTTTGAGCTCAATTAGGACAATGGACTCTAACATGAGGCTAAATTTTAAATGAAAAATGATATTTTCACATTATTTTTTGATATTTTCACATGAAAAGTGTTGCTATAGATGTATAGCAACGGTGAAAATCGTCGCTATAGGATCTATAGCAACGGTTTTCATGGGAAAATATCATTTTCTGTTGTGGATTTATCAGTTTCTATTTTAAATTAATCAAAATACTAGTGTCTAGGCAAGCGGTTCAAAAGGCAAACGCCTTAAGAACGTGTGATTATTCAATTAGTCACCGTACCCACGAAGAGACTCCTACCGTTCTTACACTTACCTGACTAGTGGTGTGATTAATTTTGAATTTTGTAGATCTTAAGGTTTAACTTAGAACAGTTAGGAGATGTCTAGATTTTATTTAGGTTAACCGTAGAATTAAGATTTTTATTTTATTTTATTTTATTTATTTATATTTTTTTGTGCGACTTTTGTGGTTAGTTGTTTATTTGTTTTGTGATTTGTGGAAAAATGGACTTCTATTATAGTTGGAATAATAAATTTTCTTGGAATCAAGAACCCTATGAAAATTTTAATGCACACCAAGTAAATCAAAATTTTTCGACTTATGAAAATCCTTATCTAAGTCGATATTCAAATCCATATTCGGATCCATAACCTCAATATCCACAAGAATTTTCAAGTGAAGAAGATGAAAGATTCAGTACCTTAGAGAAAACTATAGAAGTTTTAATGGAAACTCAATTTAATTTCATGCAAAACATGAATCAAGCTATCTCATCTAAAAATTCAAACGAGTCGGTTAACTACCATAATAAATGAACAAGAGGTGGGTGAATTTTCTAGTGACTCTGAGGTTAATTTTGAAAATCCTAATGGTTGTGAAAATGATGACAAAAATGAATATTATGGATTTAATTCTACACAGTTTGAGTCAAACCAATCTAAGGAGTAAACAATTCTGAGTTGATTGATCATGTCGTATGTGATGAATATGCTGAAAACGTCTAATAAGCCTAAGGCTCCATATCTTGACAGACTTACTTCGTAGAAAACCACATAGTAACTTTTTAGATCAACCCAATGAATTAAACATAATCCAAGAGTTATCCATGACCCAAGAATTAATTGAAAATAAACTCATGATCGAAGATGATCAATTGATTTTTTCTTAAATGACCTTAGTCAAAATTGGGATGAATCTGAATATTTAGATAAGGTCAATGATTTGTTGAGATCCACTATAAATAAGTCAACAAAATGTACACATGTATTTGAATCAATTTTTTCATCTTTTAAACATGTTAATGAGAGTTTCCTTTAGGTAGACTTTAAGCATACATGTGATGGAAATTTTTACTATTTTCAATTTCCTAAACCTCCTGAAAATCATGAAAAGTTCACACGCACTTGCCCATTTGTATCATTCATTTATAATCGCATGTCTTTTAGATTATTTGAAATTTGTATGTATATATATTTGTTTTCTTTCTCACCATATTTTTTGTAGCACAATGCCCCCACATACAAGGTATAATTCTTTCATTTCTTTGTTCTCTATTTTTCATTTGCATACATTTAGGACAACACATAATTTAGGTATAAGGGGAGTTTGTATTATAGTATTGGTTTTTTTTTCTTTTTAGGAAAAAAAATTAAGAAACTTTTTTTTTAAAAATATCTGAAAATTTTGTTTGACTTTTTATGAGTTGAATTATTTCTAATAAGTATCTATGGAGCAAAAATCAGTAGTAAGATTAAAAGATTTAGAACTCTTGTACCTTTGACTAGATACGAAATCTTAGTTTGAAATATCATCTGGAATAAAATTGATTTCATAAACATTTTGCACTAACTCTTAGTTGTTGATATAAATTACGAGTCAAACAATTTCAAGAAAGAAGAAAAAGAAGAAAAAAAATAAAAATAAATGCTTCAATGTTCATTGAACGAAATAACTGGATATACAAGCCTCATGACGCATTGATATTCACGTTGAAAAGTGTGATGGATATAAGTAGCTTGACTAGTATAATTTTGTGGCTTTTGTTACTCGAGTTAATAAGCCCTTAAGGTGTCTCTACACCTAGTGTCATAAAGTCAATTGGTTTGGGAGTCATTGGTCCAAGACTCGCTACATGAATAACTTCGAAAAACCTAAGAAAAAGAGATATTGCACGAGTTAAGAAAAAAAAGGGGAAAAAAAAAAGATAAGAAAAATGAGTGGCATGATTTTTATGGTAAAAATCCCTACTAAGAGTTGTAACACATACACAATGCATGCTGTAGGGATTTCGGCACATAAACGCAGCGGAAATTAAAAATTTCCGAAACCCTAAAACAGGATCCATGCGAAAACATATTAATTCAGAGGTTTAGATTTGTTTTACCGATTATTCAAGCCTGAACGGAGACGATGGAGATTCTAGAACAGCTTCGAATTTTCAACGCAATCCAAAGGAACTGCGTTTCTACGGTATCCACACGAATGTCCAGCGAATCGTCACACGATCTGCAGCAAGGAAAACTGCGGTACTAGCCACCAAGGATCTGAACTTTCGAAAATTTTCTCTCTAGTCTCTCTCTAAGAGCGGCTAGGGTTTGGATTTATAATGAATCCCCTAAAAACGGCTGATATATCATATATATAGCAGTTAAAGGAATTAACCAAAAGCTAATCCAATTAGAAAAATAAAATCCGAATTTATATATATATTATATCTTAATTAAGTCTTAATTAATATACATATATATACAAATTATCCTATTAATTTAAATTCGTAATTTAAATACTATCAATCATATTGATATATTTAAATCCTTACAATTTAAATTAATTCTCTTTTAATTACGTTCTAAGTGTGTGACCCTATAGGTTATTATTATGTTGGCAATAATTTTAAAATCATATTATAAAATTATAAACAGTGAGCGGCATCTAGTAATGCATCACTGCTATCCAAATAATAATAAGATCAGTGATTCGATACAACCTTTTCGTGACCAATGTTTCAATGTAATTTAATCCTTTTAACCTTGACATCCTAGATTAAACTCGAGGCATGGAATGTGTCATTCTCTTCATAATTTAATCTGAGTTTTCTTGATCGATGAGTAGACTATATGAAACAAATCACTATTTGAGCATGACCATGCATTTCATAGTCCTACTCAATCAAGAGGCCTATGGATATCACCCCTAATATATAGGAGGGTTAAATTTCATCTAAATCACTCATATTCCTCACACAATTCATGATGTACCCAATAATCACCTTTATTGTCCACCCTATTAAAGGTGACCTTTGATGATATCAAAGTACATAAATTCCCGTGTAGTAATATAGTGATTTCAGGTCGGAGGATCATTACATCATTATCACTATGAGAATTGCTTATGACACTTTGCATAATGCTCCACGTAGAATTCTCAAGGTGGGTATGTCCAGTACATTGTTCTCCAACATGTACCTATGCATTGACTCAATATCTCATATATTTATGACCAATGAGATTTGACCATCAGTCAATCCACATACTAGTCTCAATGTATCATTGTTGTCCCATTAACAATGACACTCGACTAGGGACATTTAAGAGTAATGATAATAATTGTAATTATATGATCTCATGTTCAAGTCACATACTTGAAGCCATATAATTTGTATCACTATTCTAAGGACTTTTATTATGTTAACATTTATATAACGCAGTAAATAAAACTATAATAAAATAATTCATTTATTCAATCAAATATAATATCAAAAATGTTAAGCAATTACATTAAAAAAAAATGCTTCAATGTTCATTGAACGAAATAACTGGATATACAAGCCTCATGACGCATTGATATTCACTGTTGAAAAGTGTAATGGATATAAGTAGCTTGACTAGTATAATTTTGTGATTTTGTTACTCGAGTTAGTAAGCCCTTAAGGGTGTCTCTACACCTAGTGTCATAAAGTCAACTGGTTTGGGAGTCATTGGTCCAAGACTCGCTACATGGATAACTTTGAAAAACCTAAGAAAAAGAGATATTGCACAAGTTAAAAAAAAAGGAAAAAAAGAAAAGAAAAGAAAAATGAGTTGCATGATTTTTATGGTAAAAATCCCTACTAAGAGATAACACATACACAATGCATGCATCACATGAAATTAATTTAATGAAAGATGGTGTCTAGAATGAAGATTGAGTATTTTTGATGATGTGAAAGTATGTTTTTGAATTTAATCTTACTTATGTGTAATGTCCATATATATTTAAAAGTTTTCTTTCAATTTCATAACTTGTTGAACCCAAGAATAATTTTGAATGTTGTGGGTATATTCACTTCAAATTGAGACAAAACTCGTCCACTTGGGATAACCTTGAGGTTTAAAGGCATGTTGTACATGCTAAATGCAATCGTGTTTCCTACAAAAAATGAGGTAGTTCTAGTTTTCTTTTCTTTTCTTTTATTTTATTTTACTCGAGGACGAGTAAAAGCTAGGTATGGGAGTCTTTGATATATATATTAATTATACATTTTAATATTCTCATTTTTATGAATTTATATATATATATTATTTAACTAATATATTTTATTTTATTTTGTAGGAGATAATGTTTTATTTTATCTTTTGATCGAGTAAAAGATAATTGTTCCAGCTTTTGAAGATTAAAATGGACTTTAGAAGATTATCATGATAGAGTTGGAATCAATTTGGAGATAAAGAAATAAGAAGGAAAAAGAAAGATCAAGTTCAATGTACCTTAGGTTACAATTTATTTTTTCATTTAAATAGGTCTTTTGTTTTAGGGAAATGAGATATTAGGTATTTTTTATGTATTAGTTTAGGTTAAGAATAGGAGTAAAAATAAATTATTTATTCATTGTACGTTCGTTGGATGATCGTTAATAAAAGTGAGTTTTCTTATTTTATTTTTAATCTTCTACTTCTTTGTCTTAGGTTAATTTATTTATTTTTAATGTCTAGCTAATTTCTTTAATCTAGGATGAAGATGACATAAAATAATTATTCATGATAATATTTTTCATCTCTTCTATTATTTATGCTTTTATGTTTAATTGATTTCGCCTTTATGTTTCGTTATTGAAATACATTCGTTTTATATTTCTTATTTGATTTTAAATTAATTAAGAGGTTTTGATAGATTATTATTAATATATGAGTTTTTTATAATCCATGCTTGCTCGAAGAAGTTTTGATGGATTATAAATAATCCTTAAATTTTCATAACCTATGTTTGCACACATTAATTGTAAAATTACTAAATTAAAAGGAAATGAGACTATAGTTGAGTTATAAAAATAGATGAGATTGAATTACTTATTATGTTTATTGTTTAATGGATTTGGATTACTAGATTACTTCCTCATTATTAGTTTCCATATTCTATTTCTAATTCGTGTGAGATAAATATTAAGGATACATTGAAATTAATCTAGTCTCTGTGAGTTCTTCAATTTGACGTTTGCACTTGCAGTACATAATTTTATAACAAAGCTAAAGAAAAATGACTTCTCCATACAGATATAAGAAGCTGATATCTATCTACGTAGTTTTCAATACCACAGAAAAGATTCACTGCTCTTAGCAAGATAATCTTGATCTTATTGAATATTGTCATAGTTACTATTCCACACATGAAGATTACCTTATCAAATATTGGGAACTCAGCTTTGAACATGGTGCATACTGTATCCTGAATTTCTTCATTAGTTCCGGGTTCTTGCCAACCAAATTGGTTACAAGGAAATGCCAATATTTCAAAACCTGCCAAACAATCGAGGACGTGAGGTTATGGCCATTGACCTATTGGAAATAGAATACTCTTGAACAGGAATTTTTACCGGACCTTGGTCTTTGTATCTTTCATACAATACGTTTAATTCTTTGTAGTTCGATTGTGTAAAACCACTGCATGCATGCAAACAATGAGCATAAAATATGGAGTAAACATTATATTACATGTAATTTAAACAGCTCCCACTACTGCAATATTATAAGCTACAAGAAGTCGCAACATACGAATTACAAAAGGAAGCAACTAAGAAGGTTTGGGAACTAAAAAACACAAGACTGTGATGCTTCTATATAAGTTTCAGTACTCTACCTGATAATTCCCATAAAGGACATTCACTTTGAAAGGAGGCTTCAGCAGAGAGAACTATACCAGCTTTTAATTAGATTATACAAACTTTGGGGTATCATCATTATTCTAATAGCTTTTTTGCCCTAAAATTTTTCTTAGATGTATATTGTTCCAACATTTTCGTGCTACTCAAGGCGAAAGAATATTTTATTTGGACTTTTTTATCACCATTATAATGGGGGGAAAGACCTAAATCTGCTGCCTCTGTTGCAATACATAACTTTGAAAGGATAAGAAGCTGGTATGTGGATGATACTGGTCTATTGACATAATTAATATATTCAAATTTCAGTATGTTAAAGATCTAGTCATATCTATTATCTCTTAAAGAACCTTGTTGGGACTTGTGACTCATAAATTAGAGACTACTGAAAAAGGCTAGTGCGGAGCGTAGCGAATCGACGCACTAGCTCATCAGAGTTGAACCAAAGGTTGGGAGGTGCGGGGGAGCAGGGGTGCGGGGGGAGCAGGGTCGGAGCCCCCAGCGGTACGGTACGGAATTTTTGCATCACCAGCGCAGGTCGCGCCAGGACAGAGTTATGAGTGGCGCGGGACGCGCCATGTGCGCGGTGGAGTTTTGTATGGGCAGCGCGGGCCGCGTCAGTGCAAGGCTAGTAGTGGCATTGGGGGCGCCAGACTCGATGCAAGTCTTGCATATGTGGCGCGGGGCGCGCCAGTGGCAGTCTGGAAGCGGCGTGGGGAGCGCCGGACGGCGGACAACAATTTTCTGATTTGATTAGAAAAGGACATTATGGGGTATTAAGACTATAATGTGTATTAGGGTGGGAATAGGATTAATAGGTATAAATACTATCTATTGTAAAACCCTATGTAACTCAATCATTCATAATAACAAAAGGAAATCCGCTCCCGTGGACGTACCCATATTGGAGAACCACGTAAATTTCTTGTGTTAATTCTTTATTGTCGTGTGTGTGATCTTATTCTAACAAACCTTTATACAAATTTCACACTAAATCGGTTGGTTTCTTGAAACTCCTTAAGATCTTTAAGAATGACATAATGTTCAGATCCTAAAGATTTAGAAGGAGGCATAAAAGGATATCGGTGCATCAAGGGGAAAACAAAAGAAAACTTGGGTTATTTTTCTGAAGAGATGCCATTTCAGATTTCCAGAACTTTTAGGTTGATTTTTTTTCTTTCCCTTGAGCTGTGGCTCAAGTGAATATTTTTGGACCTTGAAAAGTTGCCTGGCAATTCAAGTATCCTTACAACGCTTTCAACTACATACGCCGGCCACTCCATTTTCTACTCATGTTTAGTAAAACAAAAAACAGATTAATTATTTTCAAGTCTAAGTTCTTAGAGGACAATTCGGGCCGAAAAATTCTTAAAGACTTTCAAACTTGCACCACTTTCCTATTTTTGTTGTCTTGTACACCAGTCACAATCTTTTCTTATGCATCATAATGAATGGTTCCTGGCCAAGCATTGAAACAAAGAGAACTATCCATTCTGAAATTCGGATCCGATTATCATGAAGTTAATTTCATGATAAGTTGGTCAATTGACCAATATAGTGATGACACGCATAGAGAGATTATCTTCCGGTCTGCGTGTCGACACTGTATTGGTCAATTGACCAAAGTTAATTTCATGCTAACCACTCCCCTGAAATTCCATTATTCCACATGGTCTATTGTCGCCTTTAGTAAGGGATTCACATTGAACTGTAACTAAAAGTTAAAGCTTATTAGGCATCTAGTCTTGTCAATGTCTTGGTGGATTTTAGAAATTTAAGATGAAAACACAAACTTTTGCCTTTATGTGGAAATAATTCCGATAAGCACTAGACCACAAAGTCAATACTATTTCAAGGCAGTTCATGCTTCACCGTAATAATGAAAACTGAAAAGAATGATAATTACTTTAATGGCTTATAGTTACTTTTTGTGAATCTCTATTGATAAGATTCTTCAGCAAGGTCAATATTGTTTTAGCCATTACTAAGGGGCTATTTGTTTATACTTGAATGAGCCTAAATCTGATCGAATAAGTCATTAACACCATTTGTTTTATTATTTTTAAACTCGAATGCGTCTGAATGATTCATCTAGAAAATTGTGACTGAATAAATAAGAAGAATGTTGAATGATATTTTTACCTACCTACCATCATAGACAATTTAAAATTATATTTAATATCCATCTTTTTTTATTATTGTAAACAAATTTTGTTATGTACAAGTAGTTTTTTTGATTTTTTGCTTTAACAAATTTGTCAATAACCAATTTAATGAATGTTGTTGTAGTCTTTTGTTTTGGTTTTATGAAATGATAGAATGTTATTAAAAAAAATTAGTGTATATTCTTAAAATTATATTACTAATAGTATACTCCATCAAAGATTGTTCACAAGTTTATATTTACTTTTTTTAGATAACAGTGTTTATTTATAATTATATAATAAATTTGTTCATAATAGTCCAGAAGGTTAAAATAATGAAATACACGTATTCATATGTTTTAAACAAACAGTTATCAAACACATCATTTCATTCTATATTAAGGGGTTGTTTGTTTACATTTGAATGAGTATGAATCTGACCGAATAAGTCATTCAGACCGTTTGTTTTATTATTTTTAAACTTTGAATGCGTCTAAATGTGTCTGAACGATTTATCTAGAGAATTGTGGCTAAATCAAGAAGAAATAGTGTTGAATGATAGTTTTACCTACCTACCTACCGTCATAGACAATTAAAAATTATATTTAATATCCATCTTTTTTTATTATTGTAAACAAATATTGTTATGTGCAAGTAGTTTTTGATTTTTTGCTTTAACAAATTGGTCAATAACCAATTCAATGAATGTTGTTATAGTCTTTTGTTTTAGTTTTATGAACTGATAGAATGTTATTAAAAAAAATTAGTATTTATTCTTAAAATTATATTACTAATAGTATACTCCATCAAAGATTGTTCACAAGTTTATATTTAATTTTTTTAGATAACATTGTTTATTTATAATTATATAATAAATTTGTTCATAATAGTCCAGAAAGTTAAAATAGTGAAATACACGTATTCATATGTTTTAGACAGACAGTTATCAAACACATCATTTCATTTTATATTAAGAACTTATACTTTATTCAGCTCATTCAAGATCTCTTATACATTTAGAACTTTTTATTCAATTTTATTAAACAACACATAAGTCTTATTTTATTTAATTCACAATAACATAGTAAAAGCATTTTGAGATGGAATCCCAAAAATGTTAATTTTCTCTAATTTTCTATTAATATTATACCCTGTTGCTTTACATCCAATTACTCCCTCTATTCCTTAATAACTGACGTTTTAGAATACTAGTTTTTTGTTCCTAAATATATGACGTTCTAGGATTTCTAGGAGAATTGATTACATTATTTCCTTAATTACCCCTAAACATTTAATACTCTCTTTAATTATCTCCTATTTTTCCAAAGCTACTTTTTCTACCCATATACTCTCTTTAATTCCTGTATTTTCTCTATCCTCTAACAATATGTCTCTCTCATCTTTATCACCTACAATTTAACTTTTCATTTATCTATGCAAGGGTGTCTTTGGTAATACATAGTAATTTTAATGGAGTAATTTTATGAGTTTAACTTTCTTAATCCCTATGCAAAAACCTCGACACATATTTAGGAATGGAGGGAGTATTATAATACGTTACAGGTTGTCTTATCCTCATCCACCAATGTTGACAACTATTAAATTCCATAAACAGATGGATAACAACATTAAATATGTACAGGTAAGTTGAAATAATTATAAGACTCTAATTGTGTGTGTATCCATTATATGTATGTAATCAATGATAAAAACAATATAGATGATATATTATTCCTAAAGACCCAAGCAGAAATAAATCAAGTCAATTACCATTTCGAAGCGACATTTACAATCAGAAGAACCTTCCCCTTGTAATTGCTCAGAGCTACATCATTTCCTCGAATATCCTGCACCTCAATTCAATTGAACCAAAAACTTGAAAATTTTGCAGAAAAAGAACTGTTCAAACAAAATCCCTACTAGCTTGGACCAAATTGAGAAAACCATACAACTAAACGAGACATTAAACTAAAACAAGAAACGGAATGATCAGACCCAAAATATATGGGAATAATTTTAGATTTTCTTGCTCCTTGATTTTGTAATCTTTAGGGTCTGTTTGTTTAGGACTGAATACATTTGAATGGCTGAATCGGTCAACCATTAAGTGCGTTTGTTTTGGAAAAAAATCGTCTGAATGGCTGAATCGGTCAGATGATTGAGCTGAATAGGCTAAGTCAGATTTTTTTTTGACTGAATGAACAGTTGAATAAAGTAAAAAAAAATTAAAAATTAAAAAAAATATTAACTATTATAATAAGTAATATTAAATAAATTTACAATAACTTTGAATTTTTTCAGAGGAGTAAAATAATAAAATTATGTCATTCAAAACAACTTTTTTCATTCAGATTCAGATTCAGCTTATTCAGATTCATTCAATTTTTATCAAATACCCCCTAAGATAGCCTAATAAACTCAATCAGAACCAGAAAACTCAAGTGTAACATCAACAGTTTCATGACTATTTGGTGATTCTGCACATAGAATACACAGAGAAGAGATTATGTTTTACCAATGAAACATCACCCAAAACAGGAGCAACATATAACATAAGAAAAGATTAGGCAAAATAAAAAATTCCAACTTCTTTTAATAGTAAATATGAGAATCAAGAAGATTATTCTATTTTATTTCTCTTTTGTGTTTTTTCCTTTTGAAATGGAAGGCTATTTGGGGTTTTGGGGGAATTAATCAAGAAATTAAGCTAAGAACATTGGCACCAAAAAAAAGAAGTAGATGAGATTAACAGTAAAAGAAACCAGAAAAAAAGAGGTGGGGGGGGGGGGGGGGGGGTTAGTGAGCTAAGAATAGACAAAAACTGGAGGCAATAGAATCAAAATTAATGAAAAATTATGTGAGGTGATGATACCAAACAGTACCTTAACAGTGAAATCATAAACAGATTTGGGGGTTTCTTCAGCCATATTTTGAGTAGAAGAAGAAAGGGATGAAGGGTATCTGTAAATAAAGAAGAAGGCAAGAACCAGAAAGAGGAGAGATGCCCAGTTGGTGAATTTCCACGAAGGCATACTCTCTTTTATGCAGCATTCAGAACCCCCATGCCATCATATGCATGTGTAGTCAATCTTGCAACATTTTTAGGGAAATGATTAATTCACTGATACAACTATTTTGATTGTTACAATTTAAATAATATATATTGCAACTTTAAATGTGATTTTTTTTATTACAAGTTATATGGATAAATTTAATTAATAATATTTTTACGATATATTTAATACGGAGATAATTTTATAATGATAACAAATCACATGTATTGATATACGTCGCAATCGTTATTCGATTGAAATTTTTTGCAATATATAGCATAATTCATTTAAAATTTAAAAAAACATACGAAGCATCCGCAATATTATTGTACATAAATCAAAAATAATAGTTTAATGAGTAAGGTCACATATTTTAGAATAAATTCTTTAAAAATATTAAAACAATTCTTAAAAAATATTTGTGTAACATAAATTTTTTAAATTTAGAACTTGCAAAAAGTAATGTAAAATATTGTGACCATATAAACTCGATCATTTAAATAGCTATATATTTATTATACTCAATTTATTGATTCTATTATACAAAAATAGTATCATTTGTAAAAAGTTAAGGATATTCGTTTGTTCTATTTTTTGTCGCGAAAATTAATAAATTATTATTTTAATAATAATAACATTATAATGAAATTATCATTAAAGAATGTCCAAAGTACATTTTACACACAAATTAAGAAGAAAAAAAGTAAAAAAAAGAGTAAAAAAATTTCTACTTTATCCTTAGTGATCCTACAAAACTATATAAAATGATGAGTTTTTCTTTTTTTTATATACTAGTGAAACTCATTAAATAACATACTTTCCTTTAATTTATATAATTATTATCATTTTTTTAATAATAAAAAAATTATATTTTATACTATCCTTTTAATGATGGAGGGAGTATCTATGAAGTAATTTTTCTTACGAATAAAACCCTCGTCCTAAAGTAGATATGGAATGTAACATCCCAATTTCGCATCGAAAGATAAGAAAAAAATTTATCTGTATATAAAGAAATAAGTTACTACCAATAATACCTTCAAGTCATGACCTTTTGGGTGAATCTGTAGTGTGCTAAGATGACCCAAGAAGATACTATTGAGTCAATAGTATAAAATTTTATTTTGATGGATTTGATTCGATTCGGACTTGGGATTTGACCAAAATTTGTTCCGGACTTAGGATTTGACCCGGGTTGTTTCATATGATAACAAAGCCGACTCTCGAAAACTCGGGTCGGGACATTCGATCGGGTTGTCGGAGGTGAGAACACGAAATCAATTTTGATAGGGATGTCACAAATTTAAGTGGGGGAGTTTGTAACACTCCAGTCTCACATCGAAAGACAAGAGAAAAATTTATCTGTATATAAGAAATAAGTTACTATCAATTATTACCTTTAAATCATGATTTTTTGGATGAGTATATAGTGAACTAAGATGACCCAATATAATACTATTGAGTCTTATATTTAAATACAGTCATCCGTTGTTGACTATTTCTGGAACACATATGTAGACTTTTGACCGCAGACAAATTGATAAAATATACAAATCTCACTAGTAGGTCCAAAGAAATATTAATTAGTTCATCCCCATCCTATTATTCTATATAATATTATTTCTGAATGTTTTCAAAATGATGATAAAGTCGCACAATAAATATTTAGTTAAATAATAATGTGAATTAATTTTTAAACTTTCTATTAGATGTAGCGAAGTGCATCAAGACAATGAATTCACACAAATATTATACAGAATAGTTTATTAATATGGGTTTTCTCCTTGGTTTCATCAATAAATTTGTTCTATACAATATCTTACAACATGGGTAAGGGGGTGGTTGGGGGGTGGGTGAGTGGTGGGTGTTGGAGAGGGGTGGGGAGATTACATTCCTCTAATGTCCAGAAAAAAATAAGGATGTTCTGAAAATATATATTCACATAGAATTTATCGTCAATTATGTTTTAGTCTGATGACACCCTAAAACTATATGCATTTGGATTAAAGGAATAAAGGTAGGAATGTAATGACTCATTCTCATGGAATAAAAAAATTTATGTTTGGTTGCGATTGGAATGAATTGAACCATCTTTTTTTTTTACTATTTTCGACTGAAATTTAATATTCTTGTCCAAGATTTCATGTCCAAAGCTTTGTGAGTAGTTTTTTTTATTATTGAGTCGAGTAGTTTTTTTTATTATTGAGTCAGTGAGGGTCTTGGGGGAGGGAGAGTATGTAATAACTCATTCCAACTAGAATGGAATGAATCATTCTAATTTCATTCCATTCCTTCAATCCAAACGCTTAGGTTCCACTTTCAGTTTTGTTTATTTTATTTTATTATTGTTGTGAAACGTTATTTCCTTGTAGTGTGAGACTTTATTTTCTTCTTAGGCTCCATTTTGTTTCACGAAAAACCTTTGTCGAGAAAATGTTTTCAATGAAAATGACTTATTTTCCCTTGTTTGGCTGCAAATGATGAGATGGAAAAGATCACCATCTTCTCTATTTGAATTAATTAAATAATTTTTTAGTGTACTTAATTTGTCTTCTTTTTTTAGTATAAGCCGCATTATAATAAATAAATAAATCTATAATTGTTTCTAAGAGAAAAAATTTGACGAAATAGAATTGAAAGAGAGCAATATATTGCCAAATTTGAGAGCTTATATAATTAGAGATGAATAAGAAATATATATATGTGAAAAAAGTAATTGAATTAATTGTGAAAAAATGAATTAATTAGCTGAAAAGAGATGAAAAAATAATATATAAAAAAAGAATAAAAATGTAAAGCTTATTGTTGAGAGATATAGTTTGGACAGCCTTTTTGAAAATAACTTGCAGATCTCAAATATGTAAGTCGTTTTCCGTTATGAATAATACTAGAGACACAACTTATTCTATAACTATTTTACAATTTGTTGATATCGCATACTCCACCTTAGCTTTTATGTGGGGCAGAAGACTACATTAAAACAATTTATTCATCAATATATTGAGGTGGAGTATGTCACATCAGCAAATTATAAAATAAGTTGTAGAATAAATCGTATCTCTAACATTACTCTTATATTATTTTCAGTATTTCAAAATGTATAATACCCTTCAATTTTCATCTAAATCAAATTTGAATTGGAACTTTGATCAAACTCCTCGGAAGGTTTCAACAACCATTGATTGAGACGTTCTGAAGCCTTGCTCACCTGTAAAAACAACCGGCTTTAAGGTAATTTTTTTTTATCCTCAAAAGAATGAGATAAAATACATAAAGTTAAGGCTGTAAACGAACCAAACAGTTCGGGTTTGATTAGGACTTAACTCGAAAAAATACGAGCGATACTCGAATTCGTTAATAATATGATCCAAATTTGAGCATAAAAAATAGTTCGAAAAAAAATATGAGTAGAATCTGAGCAAGGTTATACTCGATTCGTTGAATATTTGAATTCTCGATTGTGATTCGATACATACTCGATTGATGCATATTCGATTAGATACTCAATAGATTCACTTATAATATATACAAAATTAAATCAAATTAGGATAATTAATTATTATTATTATTATTATTATTATTTTATTTTGTTTTTAATTTTAATTGTGATTTTATATTTGTAAAGTACGTGTAATAGTAAATATATTTTCTCATTTTTAAGTAAAATAACAAATTTAATTTATAATTATATTCATTATAAAGCTAGTTATTATGTGGAGACTCGAATTCGAGCTTGAATTTGAAGCTCGCGAATAGTTTGAATATAATTCGATCAGAGTCGGATCGAATTCGAGTAATAAATATTTGATTCGAGTTAAATCTGAGTAAAATTTTTCAAATACAATTCGAATTCGAGTATGAACGTTTCGAGTCGAATTCGAAGCTCTCTGTTCGTTTCAGTTCGACTCGTTTACACCCTAGTTTACATAAAATGAAGGGTAAATATATCATTTAGTGGGGTATATTAGTATATAAAAAAAATACTCATCACTTTATATAATCTTGTGGAGTCATCAAAAATAAATTTAGAACTTTTTTACTCTCTTTTCATTACTTTTATTTTTCTTAATATTTGTGTATATTGTATTTTGGTTTCTCAATTGAGCAAAGCGTTTGTAATTTACCAGGTGATTCCAATCTGTTCTCCATGTTATAAAGCTCAGAACAAGTGTTTGTAGTAACACTCCACAGATTTGTCCAATCCATATGCCCTGCAAAAGTCAAATCGAGAGGATCATTCTTCTTAGTTTGAAGTAGGGATGTAACCGAGTCGAATCTCACCCTAATGCTCATATTTGGCTCGACTCGAAAAAATTTAGCTCGAATTCGACTCGGATTCGATAAAGAATTTCTAATTTTGTGTCAGATTCGACTCGGATCATTACTCGAACCTACTCGGCTCGTAAGTACTCGGCTTTTTTACAAAACGAGTTACTCATAAACCTTCAAATCGAGTTTCGAATATAAACCATTTCACTTAATATTGAACCACTACATACTAAATTAATTATTGAACTAATATTTATATATAAAAGTTTTTTACTTTTATTTATGTAAAGAAATTACAAAAAATGTAATACAAATTGACAATCAATTCATTGATTTATTCAAGTACAAGTTTACACAATTTAATACTACACTTTATAAATTATAAAGATCGATACAAATATCACATATTTAGCTTGTTAATATGGATCAGACCAGTATTCGAATATGATCCATCGAGCAGGTATCGAGTATGGTTCGAGAAAAAATGAAATACTCGAACCCTAATATGAGTGAACACTAGTATACTCGAATTAGACTCGTGTATCATTAAATAGAAAACGAGTATGGACCAGATTTGACTCGAATCAACTTCGAATTCGAGTTTTGGATCATATTTTTGAACCGATCTAGAGTCAAGTACTGAGCTACTCTGCTCAGCTTACACCCCTAGTTTGAAGTCCTAAATTAATTAAGTAAATTCACACAATTAATTATATATATCAAATTCATAGTAGTTCATTCCACTAATTACCTGGATTTGAAGATTAGCCACGTATCCAAGCAAGATTCCTAGTGGAATCCCAATAATGTAATAGCAACAAAGGCCAACTTTTGCAACTATACTTTGGAAACCAGCTCCAACTGCCACTCCTGATCATCAAAATTTTAAGTAAAAAAAAGTATCATATTATAGACTAGAAATGCAAAAGTATACAATTATGAGTTTGTTAATTTGTGAGATATAGTATATGGCTTAACGATTTAGCAAACTGTTATCACGTGGTACAATAAGTAGTGCAAAATTATACCTTTTGAGTTATATCGTTTGCTAAAGAGTCAAATTCAATGACGAAAATATTACAGAGACAAATACAAGGGAGATTTTTGCATTTTCTTCCATATAAATTGATAAAAACATAAGTATCCATCACTTGTTAACGACGATTTTCTGAGATATCGAACTGTCGCCTTAGATATAGTCGGTTAGCGACGGTTTTCTATGCTATAGCGACAAAAAAAAGCCGTCGCTATAGCTGGTTCGTTTTTTGTCCGCTTTTTTTTGGTCGCATATATATATATATATATATATATATATATATATATATATATACATACTGTGGGCCCAAGTGCAAATTAGAGTTCACATAATCTAATTAAATGTACAAATTAGGGTTCACATGACCTAATTGAATGAAGACGAAAAAGTCAGAAATAAATGTGCTAGACCCGAGAGGAGCCTCCAGGAGTCCAGAGGCAGAAGGCTCGTGGAGGCGGCTCGTTTTGGAAATTGATTGAGGGATTGGATTGGTGGCTAGAAGTATAGGACGATCTGGGCATTACTCTGTTGACTAAGGGTATTTTTGGAATTTCCTCGAGAACATGTGCCTGGCACGTGGCCACTTTTCAGGAAACTCTATAAATACCCCTTCCATTTCATTGGGAATGAACCTCTCTTCAGACTCAGGATTTGGACTCTTGGAATATCAAAGGACTCAGACATTCTCTCTCAACACTCAAGAAGACTCTTGGAATCCCAATAACCCTGATAAGGTTTATTCGGATTCCAATATTAGGACCCCGAAAGTTACACTTTATCTCTAAAAGTGGCGAACATTATGCTTTCTCTGACAAAAGCAAAGATTTATTATGAAAATCTGAACGCTATGCTTTTTCGTTAAAAGCAATCTGATTATTAATAAAATGACAAATTTTCACTTATACTTGAATAATTTTCTGATTTGTTAAAAAAAGTATGGATTCAAGTGATTGGTTTGCGAGAAATTGAAAAAAAAATTATGTTTTTAAACAAAATTCATGTTTACTCTCGTATTATACATATTGTTGTCTAGGAGTATTAATTTGAACGACTTATGATTCAATGTTTGAATATTGGGTCATAAGAAAGAATTCAAGTTAAAGACAATTAATACTGTTGAAGAAACTTTATTCTGATAACGGAAATATACATGCAAATGAGTCTTCTGAAACAGGAAATGAGAGGCTACAAAAGTTCATGATCTAAATGCTATGACGTATTGAATGGAAGAGGGGGCATAGCTAAAGCCTCCAAGTTGACAATGACGGTATCTCGAGCCTTCGTATTTGAGGCTATCAGTTCCTCAAGGTCTTGGGCAGCTGACTCAATTCCCCGAAAGCTTGTTCTTCAATTTATCCATGGCATCTTGAAGCTCCTGAAGCTCGACATAAAGTAAGTCATTCTCAAAATGACGTGAAGTGACCTCCGAACAAAGTGCAACAACATGATAACTGGAAGTAAAGAGGTCCAGCCTAGCACGAAGGAAGACATGTCAAGGCCCAAAGAGGATCGAGAAGTCATCAATCTCACAACTAAATCTATTTAAGTCCCCTGCTCACAAATAATAAAGAGAGATTATGCATTTTGAGAATAAGGCTCACAATACGATCTAGCAAAAAGGGTCTGGAGGAGGGCCCTATGAATATGTATCCGACCAAGTATACATGGGAACCAAGATAGGAGGCGTCCAAGATTCACTTGAAAAGAAGAAGAATGAAAAAAATGAAGAAAGAGGCCAAAGTCTCCTAAGGTTCAGCCCCTAAGGCTCGAACACCTAGGGAGGCTCTCCCCTCTTAACTTTGACTTCTCCTCGCTCGTTGATCAAATTCCCAAAATGTAGCCGCCTAGGATTCGCCCCCCAAAGTTCGGCCACCTAGGAAAAGATCTTCCTCATCTTTTGTTCACCTCGATTTGAAGCACGCTCACTTGACGCCTTCTCGATGACTCCTTGATTTTGAAGAAGAGAAAAAAAAATTCCAAGAAAGAGTAATATTTGGAAGGATTAAATAGAAGATTTTCCATGATATGATGTCCAGGGAGAGCTCCTCTCGAGGTCACCCCCTAGGGTTCGGCCCCCTAGAGGTTCCCTCTCCTAGGACTTTGATCTTCGAGGCTTGAAAAATCGAGCTCTGTGAATTATTCAGAAACTTGAAGCAAGACTTAAACACTTGAAATATTTTGCACGATCGTCCCACCAAAAGCGTGACTCATATGCAGAGGGCAAAGGTGAGCAACTTACTGGTAGATGGGATAGACATCCTCTATAGTAGAGGTGAATTCCCCCCAGGCAGTGACAAATGTGCAAGTAGAGGAGCACCACCATGAGATCAACACAGTAAGGGGGTTATGGTCCTGTTGGATACGCAGGTCTCTACATAACTGAACACAACGAAAGATGTTAGCACTCTTGAGTATGCCCACATAATCAGCGTTCCCTAGGATCTCGTCAGTCAAATCCTGCCATCCCTGAATGCGACCAGATGAATCGGACAGAAAGCAAAGAGGGCTGAAAGGGTACTCTTGTTTCTCCATGCATATGTGGGGAATGCGATCGGAATGGGGAAAGTCATCAAAACATTCGTAAGTCGCTGCGTATAGAAACAAGTCTTCCTTCATAGCTGAACTGGATGGCCATAAAGTCTGAATTTGCTCCCAAAAGACGTCGGAAGGACCAAAAGAGGGTAGCCCTTCCCCAATCACTGAGGAAAGGGGCCTCCTTGGCGATTTTCGGGTCTGCAGAATATTCAGTGGAGAGGGCTTGCAAGCAAGAAGAATTCAGCATAAGGGTTCTAAAAAGCAAGGAAATGATGACAAAGAAAGCATTGGGACTTAAGTTCTTACCATGACAAAGAAGAAAGTCTGAGATTTAAGCCTAAGGACACCTGAAAAGTAAAACCAAAAACGAAAAAATTACCCGAGGATCAACCGCCTAGGACTTGACCCTTGGGGTTTAACCCCTTAGGGTTCAGCCCGACTACCTAGGGTAGCTCAACGGCAAGGTCCTGCTTCCTTCGCGGTTCGTTGTTTGGTCATCGGAGCTAAGCGCCAGTTTGAGTTTCCAAAAACATCGATCTTCCTTTATTATCCGAGGGAAAAAACCAAGATATGATCTAGGTAGTGGGGCTCGGAAAACAAAAGAAAGAAGGAGCATTTTTTTTCCTTCGTTGATTCCCGAAATTCGTCGTTCTTTCTTTATAATCCGAGGGAAAAAACCAAGATATGATCAAGGTAATAGGGCCAAGAAGACAAAAGAAAGATTAAATTTACCTGAAAGAAGATGCAAGGAAAAAGACAAACAAAAGAAACCATTCGAATGGTAGAATAAAAGAAGAACGAAAAAAAAGAAACAAAAGTTACTATTCTTCACCGAACATTGTTCACGTCGGAGCATTATTGATGACAGAGCATTGTCCATGTCGAACACTGTTCACACTTGCACAATTGGATACCGACAGACAGAGAAAGAAGAAAACCAACACATACCCTATAGTGGTCCTGCTAAACATGGAAAAATGAGATAAGTTATTGAACTCTCTTCCTCTATGGTTCTATTTATTTGCTTTTATGATTCATATATATGAGTTAACCAATATTCATATAAAGATTATGAACATTCAACCAATACATGACAGAGCACATGAGTGAGAGGCCAAGGTACCCTCACTCACCGTCTTCTCACATGAAACTTTAAAAAAAAAAACTACAAAAAATTAGGAGAAACGAAGATAAACATACATTAGTTGTTTCCTCCTCAAATATGTGAATCTTTTATTCTACACCGGGAGCCATGTTCATAGAAAGTTTCTACTGAGAACTCCTTTGTGTAATCGATTGGCTTTTAATTTGAAAGTCTGGCTTGACATAATTTCACTCTGATCAGTTTTCCTTTAGAAGCAGAGGTCTTCAAACAATAAGGGTATCATCAAATTTCAACATGTGTATTTTCCTAGATATATGGATCAAATTGATTTTGCTTTCACATTGGGTGATCTACAAAATATAATGCTAATCATGTTACAGTAAACCGTTCGTGGTCAATAAGTTTTAAGGTTCGAGAGTGCGGATCAATGCCTAAGATTGATAACATCCCGCCAAGACAGGAAACCCGCTGCATGTATATCATAACTAATTTGAGATTCCTACTTTGGATATATACATGCATACATGCACTTAGCCAAATCATGTACACATATGGTGGAATTATACTTTGTTGGCTATTAGTGGAAGAATTGTTTCAATGAGTCCCTTCCTATTGCAAATAAAAAATGCATACAAATAATGTGGCCGTGGATTCATGTTTTCTGGATATGGACTCCTCTGTTTTTCCAAAATAAGATTTTATTTTATTTTCCAAAAATAGAATAAGATTTTATTTTATTTTCCAAAAAATAATATAAAATTTTATTTTATTTCCAAAATAAAATTTTATTTTATTTCCAAAATAAAATAAGATTTTATTTGATAATATATGGTTTTCAAAATTTATTTGATTTATCTTGTTTTAATTTTCAGAAAATTAAGGAAACGAAGATTGAACAAGATGTGAAAGATTTTTAGAAAATTTCTCAAGATGTCCAAGGAAGAGCCCTTCTAGGTCTTGCCTCCCTAGGGTTTATATAACCCTTAAAGTTTGGCCCCCTAGGGGTTCCCTCTTCTAGGACCACATTTTCAAGACTTGTAAAATTGAGCCCCAAAGATCATTCGGAAGCTCAAAGTATTCAGTATTCTTGCACGATCGTTTCTTTGGAATCGCAACTATTGCGCAGGGGGCAAATGTGGGCCCAAGTGCAAATTAAGGTTCACATGATCTAATTAAATGTACAAATTAGGGTTCACATGACCTAATTGAATGAAGACGAAAAAGTCAGAAATAAATATGCTAGACCCGAGAGAAGCCTGCAGGAGTCTTGAGGCAAAAGGCTCGTGGAGACGGCTCGTTTTGGGAATTGATTGAGTGATTGGATTGGTGGCTAAAAGGACAGGATGATTTGGGCATTACTCTGTTGACTAAGGGTATTTCTGAAATTTCTCCGAAGACATGTGCCTGGCACGTGACCACTTTTCAGGAAACTCTATAAATACCCCTTCCATTTCATTAGGAAGGGACCTCTCTTCAGAGACTCTTGGAAGATCAAAGGACTCAGACATTCTCTCTCAACACTCAAGAAGACTCTTGGAATCCCAATAACCCTGATAAGGTTTCCGGATTCTAAGAGTGGAAGGACTCTAGAAGAAGGCTCTTGGAATCCCAATAACCCTAACAAGTTTTTCGGATTCTAGGAGTTCTGCCACGCGTCATTGGAGTAATCGCCCACGTGTTCTTCTCCCCTCTTCAATCAATCAATCAATTCCGTGCTCTTCGTGGATTTCTCTCCTCCTCAGTCAACACGAAACTCTAACCCTAACAAGGTACGATTTACTTGCCCACACATACAAACAAACTAGGGTTGGCCTCAAGCCTTTGCCAAAAAGTCTCGTTACGACTTTTAAAGAGGAACTACTAAGCAAGCACTCATGAGCTACCTCGTCAAGGGATAAAAAAGTTAAATTTTGTATGATATCTTTTCACCATCCTAAAATAAATAAATAAAAAACTGTTGCCATGCATACATATTTATCCCATGGTAAAAGGTGTTGTATATACAGTTACTAACCTGATAGAACTATTTGAATGCTATTGAGAAACATGGAGAATGCAAGTAGGATATATATTCTTGAGACAGATTTTGCAACTTCCTCGCTATCGGTAAAAAAATACGAGATCTTATCGCCAAGAATTAAAGTTAAAATGCAGAAGAAAACTCCGATACATGATGCAGTACTTAATATGACGGTAGTAATTGGGTTATACCTTTCTGTAATTCGAATAAGCTATGTTAGTTAGTAACAAAGATTATGTTATGAATATTATTTTATTATTTATAATATACACTAGAAAATGTACATATTTATAAATTATGCATGATGTTTAGAACCTTTCTAATAAATTAATAAGATTTTTATTAATTTATTATTTTGATTAATTCAAACGGACACTACAACAAAAAGGTTATTTTCGACGGAATATTCCGTCGGAATTAAGTATTAATCCGTCGAGATTATGCTTAATTCCGACGGAATATTCGATCGGAAATTCAGTCGAATATAAACACGTCGAAATTAAGTCCGTCGATCTTTCAGTCGGGGATAACTACCCTCGACGAAAATAACCTCGACTGAATATTCGGTCGACCTTACTCTATTCTCGACCGAATTCCATCCGTCGAGGATATTCTGTCGAATATAAAGCTGCCACGTGGCACGATCCAAAAAATGGAAGGAGGCTTAATTCCGATGGAATTCCGTCGGGATAACAATATTCCGTCGAGATTAGTATTTTTTTTTAAAATGTTTTATTTGTTTTGGCAATATCCAGGGTAATAACCCACATTTTTGTACCTGTAAACATGTTTTTTTTCCAACAGTACATAAAACATAACTATAATCCATGACCAACTACCAAGGCCAACAATAATAATATTTCCAAGGCCAACATAATATGAATTACCAAGGCCAACATGAATATGACATTAAACTAAGGTTCTAATCAACTAAAGTATATCAAATATGCATTTAAACTAGAGTAAAGATGTCAAACTAAATACTTTAAAGCTACAATATGTCAAAAATCAACTAAACTATAAAAATTTACATCACATTAAGCTAAACTAAATTAAATATGTACAAATCATCTATAAAACTAAGTCACCGTCCGTCGTCGTCCAACCGCTCAGCATCGTCAGCCCGCTCGTCAGCCCGCTCGTCACCCTGTTGATACAATATAATGTAACTCATTAGTCCATATATATGATACAGTTAAAGATAACTAAATAAAAATTAAATAACATGCAGAATATATACTTGAATTTAAAACGAATTGTATACCTGAGTAGTCGATGGCTGACTCAGCATCGGCCCAAACGCATCCATGAGTAAGGTAACCACCATCCGAACAATCTCATCGCGTATCGCTGCGAACGTACTCTCGGCGATGGCACCAACTGCAACGTCCTGCGCAAGCTAATGGAGGCGAGAACGGCTAGGCAGGTCCTAACGACGGAATAGCGGATCGGTCTCAAACCTCTCCGACACTGCAGCCATAACCCACTGGAACAAAGCATCGTCTAAGCCAGCCCCCATATGTAATGGTCCCACGGGGGCTCTCGGACACAGACGCTGGCTAGAACCTACAAAAATAAATATAACATGAATAATATTATAAGTTTACTTTATTCATAAACAAGAAATAAACTAAAATATTATATCTCCAGGCAGTGTATAGGCTAGTATCCTCGGCAACCCCAGCACTCAATATCGGCCGGTAGTGCTAGTAGGAGTATCATGAGACGCGACCCAAAGAGTCGTCTTCTCATCCTAAGATAAACTAATTTCGGGCGGAGGGATGGTGGAATCTAACGTCTCAGCATCACCCCTAGCAGCCTACAACTCCGCTATACGTTGGCTGCGGAGCTTCTCAAACCGGTCCTATAATTTAATATATGTACATGTGAGTTAACTTGGTATCGATCATCATATAAATTACGTAATATGATCCTAAATAATATTTATTATAGTAAATGTATTACCTGTATAATTAGTGCTGCTGGAGACATCGTCAACCCCGAAGTAGACTCCTTCGGCGTATGGACTCTATCCCATAACTCCATCATAGTAGGAGGTCGGACCAAGCTACTCCGCATGGCCTAAATCATGTACATTAATTAATATCACTAGCTTTACTCAAATTGCAGTTTAATATTAAACTAAACTAAATATAAATACATACCGACTTAACCTCCTGAAACGACTGCGAGCCAGAAGTATGTACAACCCGTAGCTGACCTCTATTCTTCTTCATCTGCTCGGACTTGGTCTTGAAGGTAGCATCATCCCAGTACGTACACATGGCAGCCCATGCTGCATCTGAAACTGCCGACGGCTGATGCTGCCGTATAGTAGTCCCGGGCGATTCTTCTACCGCCCAGACTGCCCTCTGTCGCATCTCGTACAGTCAGCCGACATAGTTCTTCGAGATGTGTGCAATAATAACGGCGTCGCCATTCCGCCTCAGTGATGTCGGCCTCGTATCTGTAATACCTCTATCAAACAGGCATAACGTACGTATAATTAATTATTTGAACAATATGTAAATAACTTGGAAAAGTGGTTTAATATATGTAATTCGACTTACGTGAAACTCCCGCAACACTGTCACAATAAAGCCGGCATCGTAACGCGAGTACTGGCTAAATCGCATGCAGCCAGTCGGAAGATGCGCCAGGCAGATGGCGTGTACAGTCGTCTTAGCGACAGGATCCATAATACTAGAATACAAAATTTATTAAGAACATTTTAATTTATTAATTACATAATAATATCATTCTAATTGAACATAAGTGATATATTATAGTTGAAACCTACACCGACGAGCCTACATCAACCGGAACTGTGTCAGGAACTGCCGACGGACGACTTAATCGACCGAGGTTAGGCCCTCGCTGATGCCGACGTCTAGCATCTGTATGTTTAATATAGTTATGACATTGTCAAAAAATAGTAAATGAATGTTTAATATAGTTATGAAAAAAAGTGTTATTGAGCCAAAAAATAAATTAACTCACTAGATGATGAAAACGACCCGCCCTGGGAGCCGTCACCCGATCTCCATCTGCTCTACATCACTGTACCTTATAACAGTTGAGCAAATATCCCAAAAGAAATTTGAAAGTGCGATAAAGGCATCATTAATATTCCTCGGTAATACTTCACGAAATGCAATTGGAATCAACTTCTGCATGAATATATGATAGCCCAGTAATTTTCAACTATTCAACCTTTGTACAACAAGAGGTGTTAGAAGCATAACCATCTAGTAGCTTCAATGCACTAAGCCACTTGCAAATGTTTTCGACCTGTTGCTTGGTAAGTCAAAATGGAGCTTTTGATTTTGAGTTGTTAGGTCGGAGCCACAATTCCCGCCTGATGTTCATTTCCTCCAAGTCTTTACGTGCTTTATCATTGTCTTTTGTTTTACCACTCGTATCTAGCACGGTGTAAAGCAAGTTCTCGAACATATTTTTTTCCGTATGCATGACATCTATGCAATGACGAAGTGCTAGTGTGACCCAGTATGACAACTCAAACCAATTGAGCGAGTGTGTCCAGTTATGAGTTTTACCGTACCCTATTGCTCTCAACTTACCATGCTCCTTCCCAGGCGGTGGAAATGTCAGATCATTTAGCCATCCCAATACATCGCTGCCCGACAAGCGACCAACAACCCCCTTCTTCTCTGTCTTTCTGTTGAACTGTGTAGATATCTTTCTATAACTGTGCTCAACAGGCAAGAATCTTCGAGCAGTTCCAAAGAAACTAGTTTTTCGCCCATGACGTAGTTGTGTGCCCTGCACATCCCCCATACAGACTGGACACGACAACTTACCATGAGTCGACCAACCACTGATCATCCCAAGTGCCGGAAAGTCAGTGATAGTCCACAACAAGTCTACCTTCATCAAAAAATTCTGCCCGACAGATTTATCAAAAGTCTGAACCTCTGTTTCCCACAACATCTTAAGTTCATCGACTAACGGTCTAAGGTACACGTTGATGTCTTTTGTAGGACTCTTATCCCCCCATATGAGTAAAGTCAAGAAAAGATACGGATCCCTCACATTGACGGTGGAAGATTGTAAGCTACCATAATCACTGGCCAAACAGAGTATGACTGACTAAAATTATTAAATGGACAAAATCCATCTGTAGCCATGCCAAGCCTGACATTCCTAACTTCGTCGGCAAATTGTGGAAAATTGGCATCAAAATTCTTCCATTCATCTACATTTGCTGGGCGAGTAAGCTGACCAGGGACGACATCCCTTGTTCTATGCCAACGCATATTGGGAGCAGTGTGCGAAGACATGAATAGCCGCTGCAACCTCGGCGCAAGAGGAAAGTATCGTAATATCTTCTTCAGAACATGTTTCTCCTTCCCCCCCACGTTTTGTGATCTTGTGCCGAGGCAAATTGCATATATCACACTGCACCTTATCTTTGTCCTCCCCATAGTATAACATACAGTCCTGCTCACAAGCATCGATCTTCTCATACCCGAGATTCAACCCCTTAACCATCTTCTTCACTTCATAGTAATTCGCGGGCAGAGTATTATTCGTAGGTAAGAACTCGCTGATAATAGAAAGCAAATCATTTAATCCTCTCTCACTGCAGTCATTCTCATTCTTGTAGTGTAAAAGCTTTGTCACTGCAGAAAGCCTAGTGCGCTTGTCATTTTCAGGATACAATGGGATCCCTGATTCAGATAGCATCTTATAGAAGGCAGCTGCTGAATCATTTGGCTTTTGTTGATCAGCACTGCTTGACGCATGCTCGTTTTCAGACCAGTCAATATTGGTATGGCCATATGCATCTACTAACATCTCCACGGCATCATAGTTATCTAATTGGGAATCCCCATGAACTAGTTGGTCTACAGTACTGTCTGTCAGTTCTCTAAACTCAACTGATTCCCTGTGATGAATCCATACCGAATACCCATCCACAAACCCACGTGAATATAAGTCAAATTTCACTTCATCGGCAGTTTTCCATATCATGTTCTTACACTCGAGACACGGGCATCTCATCTTTCCATTCGGATCATCAGCATGTTCTATTGCTTTGTTCATAAAATTGGACACCCCGTCACGATACGCATCAACTAATCCCCTTCTATCAATCTGTATCCTACGGTACATCCAACTCCGGTCGGCTGACATCTTTAATTGAAGAAAAGACCCAATTAGATCAAGAATAATCATGAATGTGGTCCAAGCATGAATTTAGTTTACCTAGTATATATCTCCACTCTACAGGGGTTAGGCTTCTATCCCTTTCTTGGATGCGTCTCCTCACTAGTGTCAATCTTGAGCACATTTCTACTATTTTCAAAAAAATTCAGCAACACCTCCCCATGGTCTCCAAGTACACGAAATAGACCAAGAAAACTTACTCTAAGTATGCACTCGGAGAACATGTAGAGACACCAGCTGAAAATTCCTCAAAATTTATAAAAACGCACCTTGTGCATTGGCATCGACCTAATTGAGAGACGTAACATCTAGTAACAGTCACAAACTGGAGATTATCGACATTCACTCCAAATGAGTGAATGTCAAACGGGTTTCTAAGCTCCTACCTATGTATACTACATGCATAATTATATATGCAGTTTATTGTAATTGTGGAAAACTAAGCAAATGCTACTTATTTTATTTTTTCAATAATAAACCAAGTAAATGCTACTCAGTTTTTGATACCTATTATTTGAATATGATTTAAGTTATTTTATTTTCTTTTCATTAATTTATTTTGTATTAAATTATATTACATTATATTATTCTGATCTTATTTTCATTAATTTAAAAAACTAAGTAAATGCTACTTAGTTTATTTTGTATTATATTATATTATCTATTTTTTTAATTTAATTTAATTTCTTCAATTTAAATATTGTATTCTAATTTATTATTATTTTTAATTATTTATTATATTATATTATATTATATTAATTAAATATAATTAATTAAATTTTATTTTATTTATTTATTTATTACATATGCTTTAAGTTATTTAATTTTTTAATTTATTTTATTAAATTAAATTTATTAAATTTAATTATTTTATTCTCATTTATTATTAAGTTTTATTTTTTATTATATTAATTAATTTAATATAATTAATTAAATTTTATTCTATTTTTTTTATTTATTAGATATGATTTTAGTTATTTTATTTAGTTTTATTTCCTTTTCATTAAATTTTTTTGTATTACATTATATTATATTATATTATTTATTTTATTTTGATATGATTTTCATTCATTTATAAAACTAAGTAAATGTTACTTAGTTTAATTTAATTTCATCAATTTAATTTTTTTATTCTATTTTTTTTATTATTTTTTATTTTTTATTATATTATATTATATATATTATATTTTATTAATTAATTAAATATATTATATTATATTATATTATATTAATTAATTTAATATATTTTATTTATTTATTTATTAGATATGATTTAAGTTATTTTATTTAGTTTTATTCAATTTATTTATATTATTCTAATTTATTATTAATTTTTATTTTGTTTTATGGTTCACTGATTTTGTAATTAAATAATCCTGACAGCAATTCCGTCTAGAATTCCGTCGAAAATAAGAAATATTTGCATCAAAATATTTGCAGTACTATGTGAACAAAATACCCACAAATTTGCAGTACTGTGTGAACAAAATACCCACAAATACCCACAGATTGCATTAGAACAAACAATTGCAGATTCATAGCATAAATTATGTAAGACCCCAACTTTTATGAATAAAGATTTAATTTTCTATATTATCTCGAAATAGTAAGGTGTTGTTTTGATAAATGTGAAAAGTTATGGGTGAAATTTGCAAATATTTTAAAATGAACAAGTGGTTATAAAATATTCTTGTTGTCGGGGAATATTCGTTTGGTCGTGGAATATTCTTGTTGTCGGGAAATATTCGTACGACGGCGCAGCTATTTGTGGGCCCCACAACGGAATAACTGTCGGATATAGAAAGCGACAGAAATAACCTTTTTATAAAATAACGGCGTAGTTGTTACCGTTAGTACTGTTGAAATACCCGGTGGTTAAAATACAGTAATACCCGATGTTGCACAGTAGCACACGGTATTGCACAGTATTTTGAATTATTGATTCTTACGTGAGAAGGCACTTACTCAATTATTGTTACAGTAACTACAGTTCAATATTTTATATTATTGATTCAATAATTGCATAATATTTTATTGACTCAATAATTGTTACATTGATATTTTATTGACAAAATAATTGTTACATTGATATTTTATTGACTCAATAATTGCTACGTTGCTATTTTATATGATTGATTCAATAATGGTTACAGTTGATATTTTGTATTATTGATTCAATAATTGTCACTGCACAGTATTTCACATTATCAACTCAATAATTCATATTATTTGAATAATATTATTAGATAGCATTATTGACAATGTCTAAGAAAGTTTTGTCTAGGAGGGGTTATTTAATTGCGCGCCAGTAAGGAGAAGTCCTTATCGGAAGGCCCCCTCTTTCCTGGGAATGACCTGGTTGTCAATATTATAGTTCTGTAATATTATTTGTGAATAATTAATTATTGATTTATATGATAAGAAAATATTTATTTTGTGGATATAAAAGAAGGAATTAGCGCTGATGTGTTTTTATCAGTATTTTAGTGTGAAAAATCATCTGTTTATGGATTTTGGATAATTTATGTTTGGAATTTAGAAAAATTTCCTTCTACAAAGTTGTAGAGAATTAAATTTCCTTATAGAAAGACGTAGAATTTGTATTTTTCTGACAAAAGGCTATTTATTATAAATTATTGAAGTTTTGGAAAATAAATATTTTTTAAATAAAATGGTGGGCCCCACTTTTGTTAGTTGTTGAAAAATTTTGATTTTTTAGCAGCCAGCGGCGGAAAATTTTAAAAATAAAATATATTATTTTATTACTTTAGTCTTCTTTGGCATCCTAAGTTTTTTCAATAAATAGGGTGCTTAGGTTAGAATTGAAAATCACACCAGAATCAGAAGTTTTCTCTCTCTATAATATCGAGTGTATTTTTGTGAGTATTTTGATACTTTGAGTATTACTATTCAGTGCAAGTTTGCTTCGATATTATATCCGATACTCCAGTCAGAGGTACTATTCTTTTGAGGTAAGAGATGTTATTTTCTTTCATAAATGATGTTATTCTTTTCAATATCATTATACCAAAATATTGGCATGGATTTTATTATGAAATTCTTACTTTTTTCGCGGGGTTACTATTCACGTATACGGCACTATTCACGAAAAAATTAAAATTTCTTCTGTTTGTCCAAATTGTCTGTTATAGTTACTATCTTTGATTGGATCTAGGTTTTGAGCTTCATTCTTGAATTTTGCTCCACAAAATATTATTATGGAATATTTTTGGACTTGAATAACTAAAATACGAATCCTTAATCTTGTCTTTTATTTCACTGGATTCGTTATTTATATTATTTTCATCATCCTCAGTTCTAAGTGGTGTTATAATTGAATATCTTTGGCCTGTAGAGCAAAGATGAATGATTACCTGATGAATATCTTTGACCGTAGTGCAAAGATGACAGGTGTTGAGATGAACATGACCACTGATGATACAAATGAATATCTTTGGCCTGTAGTGCAAAGATGAATATTTGATTTGAGATGTAGATTGATTGATGTTACAGGGATAAAATATTGATGATGGACGGTTATTTTCGCTGCTAATATTGATCTAAAACTTGTTGTCAATAATATTTTATCTGAATTGTTGAAGACTAACGATAATTTATTTTTTATTATCTTAGTCATAATATTCTTTACTGGGCTAGTTGAGCTCACCCTTTTCATCTGTTGTCCTCTTCAGGAAATGAAAATGTTGCGGGAACTAGTCGGGGGACAGAGTGATTGTCCGAGTTAGAGCAGTAGTAGTCCTCACTATTTTTAATAAATAGTGTGATAATAATTGTAATGAGGACTTAGTTTGAATATTAATATTTTCTACATATTTGTATTGACACTCACAGTTGTGTGGTCGTATTTTGCATGACCGTGTGATATAAAAGTTTGTATTTGAATTTTGTACCATGTATTTGACGACTCAGAATGGGTTGGGTTGACTGGACCTATTCTGGGAGCGTCACAAATTACATAGCAACTGACATATTAGAGCATGAATTTAGACAATGAATTAGATTCATAGCAATTGTAGATTGCATATTCATAGCACAATAAATTAGGGCATGGATTTAGACAACGAATTACATAGCAATTGTAGATTCATAGAATAAATTAGAACAAACCTTTGCAAAATTAGGGCATGAATTTAAAAGCATAATAATCAAAATCAAATGACAAATTCATCAAATATACCGGAGGCTTGAAGAAATCGACCGGAGGGCTGGCCGGAACTGCAGCTTGAGGCGGCCGGAAGGTGGCATCGGCCGGAGCTGCTTGGGGCGGCCAGAAGGTGGCGTCGATCTCCCGGAGCTGAGAGATAGCAATGAGTGAGAGAGTGAGAGAGAGCAGTGAGCGATCAAGGGAGGGTGAGAGAGAGCAGTGAGTGAGAGAGAGGCAGCGAAATAAAATGAGGGGAGCGAAGCAGACTGCTAGGTTTTAAAAAATAAAATCGACGGAATTCCGTCGATATTAAGTCTGTCGATACTATATAACTTCAACTGAATTCTGTCGGTCATAATAGGGAATTTTGTCGACCTTAGTGTTGGCGCTGACCGGAGAGTTTGGTGCCATGATGGGTTATGTTTTCGACAGAATTTCGTCGAAAAAGTTTTATGTACGACTGAACTATTCTCGACTGAATATTCAATCAGAAATAGACTAATCTCGACTAAACACATTCTGTCGGAGTTAATTCCGTCGGAATTAAACCTTTTTCTTGTAGTGGGAAGGAATTTAATGAGTTTTTGTTAGAGTTTATGCCCTAGAGGTCAATTCTTTGATGTAATTGCTTAACATTTTTTGATATTATATTTGATTGAATAAATGAATTATTTTATTATGGTTTTATTTACTGCGTTATATAAATGTTAGCATAATAAAAGTCCTTAGAATAGTGATACAAATTATATAACTTCAAGTATGTGACTTGAACATGAGATCATATAATTACAATTAATATCATTACTCTTAAATGTCCCTAGTCGAGTATCATTGTTAGTGGGACAATAATGATACATTGAGACTAGTATGTGGATTGACTGATGGCCAAATCTCATTGGTCATAAATATATGAGATATTGAGTCAATGCATAGGTACATGTTAGAGAACAATGTACTGGACAGACCCACCATGAGAATTCTACATGGAGCATTATGTAGAGTGTCAAAAGCAATTCTCATAGTGACAATGATGTAATGATCCTCCGACCTGAAATCACTATATTACTACACGGGAATTTATGTTCTTTGATATCATCAAAGGTCACCTTTAATAGGGTGGATAATAAAGGTGATTATTGGGTACATCATGAATCGTGTGAGGAATATGAGTGATCTAGATGGAATTTAACCCTCCTATAGATATTAGGGGTGATATCCATAGGCCTCTTGATTGAGTAGGACTATGAAATACATGGTCATGCTCAAATAGTGATTTGTTTCATATAGTCTACTCATTGATCAAGAAAACTCAGATTAAATTATGAAGAGTATAACACATTCCATGACTCAAGTTTAATCCAGGATGTCAAGGTTAAAAGGATTAAATTACATTGAAACATTAGTTACGAATAGGTTGCATCGAATCACCGATCTTATTATTATTTGGGTAGCAGTGATGCATTACTAGATGCCGCTCACTGTTTATAATTTTATAATATGATTTTAAAATTATTGCCAACATAATAATAACCTATAGGGTCACACACTTAGAACATAATTAAAAGGGAATTAATTTAAATTGTAAGGATTTAAATATGTCCTAGATGGAATTTAACCCTCCTATAGATATTAGGGGTGATATCCATAGGCCTCTTGATTGAGTAGGACTATGAAATACATGGTCATGCTCAAGTAGTGATTTGTTTCATATAGTCTACTCATTGATCAAGAAAACTCAGATTAAATTATGAAGAGTATAACACATTCCATGACTCGAGTTTAATCCAGGATGTCAAGGTTAAAAGGATTAAATTACATTGAAACATTAGTTACGAATAGGTTGCATCGAATCACCGATCTTATTATTATTTGGGTAGCAGTGATGCATTACTAGATGCCGCTCACTGTTTATAATTTTATAATATGATTTTAAAATTATTGCCAACATAATAATAACCTATAGGGTCACACACTTAGAACATAATTAAAAGGGAATTAATTTCAATTGTAAGGATTTAAATATGTCAATATGATTGATAGTATTTAAATTTACAAATTTAAATTAATAGGATAATTTGTATATATATGTATATTAATTAAGTAAGACTTAATTAAGATATAATATATATAAATTTGGATTTTACTTTTTTAATTGGATTAGGTTTTTGATTAATTCCTTTTAACTGCTATATATATGATATATTAGCCATTTTAGGGAAGATTATTAAAAACCAAAACCCTAGCCGCTCTTAGAGAGAGATTATAGAGAAAAATGTGAGAAAGTCCAGATCCTTGGCGGCTAGTACCACAGTGCTCTTTACTGCAGATCGTGTGACGATTCGCGGGGCGTTCGTGTGGATACTGTAGAGGCGCAGTTCTGTTGGATAATTGTCCAGAATTTCCATCGTCTCCATTCAAGCTTGGATAATCGGTAAAACAAATCTAAACCTCTGAATTAATATGTTTTCGCATGGATCCTACTTTAGGGTTTCGGAAAATTTTAAATTCCGCTGCATTTATGTGCCGAAATTCCTACAGTTTTATTTAGAATTATTTGAGTATTATATTGTTTAATCCAGACATGACCAATAATAATCTACATGAATTATATGACATCCAGAGTACTTGCCATATTGCAGAAATAATGAGAAGTCTAGCTAGCTTTTACATTATTTTATTATGATAAGAAATTTACATATAAATAAATGCATTCACTCAAACCCCATGCCTTGGGCCTTCCCCACTCTCTTACTTTCTCCATCTTATTCATCAATCTTTACCTAATTTACTGAAAAAGAGCAACATATCAAATACCACACATTCTCATTTTTGTTTGTTCCACTTTGGAGGCTTGGACCTCAACTGCTCTTTTTTTTTTGCATTGGTTATTAATAAGCTATAAGAATGGGCCTAGGGATTTGGTTTAAACATTTCTTTGTTTTAGAATTTCACATTATCTAATATACTTCTCTTATCCTACTTGTTTTATAAATAGAGAAGAATTTAAGTTAATTTTGTAAAACTAGGCACAGAAGTCTAAAGAAAGGGCTTGGCCTAGCCTGGATCAACCTAATCTGGGCTTGGCCTGGTCAGCAGGCTTCCTCAGGCGCCATGTTTTTTTTTCAATTGTCTAGCCCAACCTAGCCTTCTTCCATTCGAGTCTAGACCTGGCTCGGCATGGTCAATGGTCAAAACCTGGTAGCCTACTAAGGGGTTGTTTGTTTAAGACTGAATGGCTGAATCGACCAGTCATTTAGACGATTTGAGCTGAATGGCTAAGTCTTATTTTTTAGCTGAATGATGGCTGAATGAAGTATTTTATATTTATTTTTTTACAATATTAACTATTATATTAAGTAATATTAAATAAATTTACAACAATTTTAAATTTTTTTCAAATGGATAAAATAATAAAAATTTGTTATTCAGATGTTTCAGACGTGTCAATTATCAAACAACTTCTTTCATTCAGATTCAAATTCAGCTCATTCAAATTCAGATTCATTCAATTTTTATCAAACATACCCCCTAAGTCAGGTTGTCTGTTTGTGCAAGTCTAGTTGCAGGGCATAAGTTGGGTGGACATGGCCAGCGGAAGCTTTACCTTTTTTTGGAGGGCAAAGGTCCAAAAATACCCCTGATGTTTACCCCGATATTCCATTTCCACCCTAAACTTTTTTTTCAAAAGTACCCTTAACGTTACAAATTTCAGCTCAACTCTGCTCCTCCCGTTAACAGACATGCCACCTAGACTAACTTGAATGACACACCATCTAATTATGCTGACGAGGCATAAAGAAAAAAATAAATTTTGCTGACACATGGCAAAGATAATATATAATAAAAAAATATTTTTTCTTTTTTTTTCTCCCTCTTTCTCTCTCTCTCATCTCCTTCCTCTATTCTCTCTCCTCCGTCTTTTTTATCAAATTTGGAAGACGAATTGGAGTTTACATATCTTTGTATATATCTCATTCTCATCACAAATTCCAAATACTAGATCAAATTCATTACAAAATTGAAGTACCCAGATCAAATCCCTCACAAATTTTATTGAAAATCAACAAAAATCAGAACCAAAATGGGTTTATCATTCAAAATCCCGTCATCCTCTGTTCCTGATCAAGGTTAGAAAAGATTGGATTCTCACTGTTCATCCCAAGCCTCTGAAAGTATCAACCATGGAAGAATCAGACCAGCAATCACCAAACACCGTTGCCACTCCTCTCCTCCATCGCCACCAACAGCAGGGGTGGCGCCATCACCTCACCACCCCCCTCCGCCTCAAAACCACCCTATCATCCGAGTTTAGCGGCTCAGTAGGAGACCTAGGCACCTACATCCCTATTGTACTAGACTTAACTCTCGTCTCTCACCTGGATCTCTCCACCACCCTCATCTTCACCGCTCTCTACAACATCGCCATCGGCCTCTTCTTCTCCATCCCCATGTCCATTCAACCCATGAAATCAATCGCCTCCGTCGCCCTCTCTGAATCCCTCTCTCTCTCCTAAATCGCCGCCGCCGGCATCTGTACTGCTACCACGCTCCTCCTCCTCGGCTCCACCGGCCTCATGTCCTTCCTCAACTGCTATATCCCCCTCCCCCGCTATATCCCCCTCCCAGTCGTCCGGGGCGTTCAACTCTCCCAAGGCCTCTCATTTGCTTTCTCCGCCATTAAATATATCTATTACAATCAAGATTTCGTCGCCAACAAATCATCCCAAACCAAATACATCTCCTTCACGGCAAACACCGTCTCGTTGATCTTGAAGAGAATGAGATCATTTTGGGTGGGAGGTTTTAAATTGGCGAAAATTTGTGTGAAATTTGGGATTTATTTTTTTCAATTTTTGGTTGATTACGAGGAGTTCTTCTTTGACCATGGACGATGGAGGCGGCGGTGGAACTTTATTCTTCGTTGTCATGGCTGATGTATAGATCGGAAAAGGAAGGGAATATGGATGAATCAATTGGGGCATGATTTGTGATTCGGATTTGGTACTAGGGAGTATTGTATTTGGATTTTAATATGGGCAAAGGTGTAACATTCATTCTTTGTCAGCAAAATATATCCATGTGTCATTCAACGTTAGTCTAGGTGGCATGTTTGTTAACGGGAGGGGCAGAGTTGAGCTTAAATTTGTAACGTTAAGGATACTTTTGGGAAAAATTAGTTTGGGATGAAAATGGGATATCGGGGTAAACATCATAGGTATTTTTGGACCTTTGCGCTTTTTCTGGAATAGCTTTTACCTACTGTACACAATTACTAAATTAGTAAATTACTTTCTCCCTTTTACGAAAAACAGTAACATATCAAATACCATTCTCATTTTTGTTTGTTCCAATACTTGACCAAATGAGCATGTTAATGATGAATGAGTTATTGTAAATAACTATGTTTAATTAAATGTAATGATTATTTTACCCTTTATTTTTTTTAACAAATTACATTTAATTTCTCCTTATATCTCCCTCTCTCTTCTCTCTCCTACCTCTCTCTTCATTTATTTTTTATTTTAAGTTTTTAATTGATATTAAAAATAATAATTAAATTAACATTCATTAGGTAATTCTGTTCTCAATATTTATTTAATTTTTTCTTTCATTTAATTATTTTGATTTTTTGCGGGTTTCAAAATGTAGAAAATAATAATAATAATAATAATAATAATAATAATAATAATAATAACTCATGGATATTATGTCAAAAAAACATGAATATTAAAGTTATGATTCTTTTTAATGTTTTATTAATGTTAGAATAGTGATTTTTATGATAAAATATTAAATTAATGTATTTTTTTATTAATGTTCTTCATATTAGTCTTTATAAATTATTTTAACTTATAAGTTATTACAGAAACAATAGTACTTTGATGACAAAGAAATAATTACAAAAAATGAATACAAAATAATGCAGCTAGTTGTAGTTGAGCTCACCTATATATCACTATCATTAACAAATTATATTTTATCACATCATTTTAAAAATTAATTTTAATAAAATTCTTTTATCACGGTAGCAATACTCTTGCGGCCAAAGACATTTTGTTTCAACTTAACTTCCTAACTTATAAGTTAGACATAAGTTGAAAAAGACTTATAATTCATTCTTAAAATATAAGTCGCCCACTCCTACCAATTTCAATTTGGGATAATTTGCAGGGGGAGTGAGATACAGTGACCATAGTTCCTTCGGGAGATTAGAGAGAGAAAGAGGATAATATACATATATAGATACAGATATAGATAGAGATAGAGATGGAGAGAATGAGTGGGAACAGGGACAAGATAAACTCGGTGTTTTACGCAGAGAATTACCATCCAATTCAAGCCGGAAGCATCGACGGAACGGACATTCTCCCTCACGATAACGCCGTTTACAGGGCTCACCTCTGTTCTTTAGCTGGCCTCTGTACGAATTTCTTCCTCTATATGATTCCCAATTCCCTCATCTGTACGTATTTCCAGTAATTCCCACTTTTCCCCGCTCTAAATATTCAATTTTGCAGATGATCCGTTCGGCGATCCGAAGGTTAGTGGAGACCCGTATTGCACTCTCTTCGTTGGTCACCTCTCTAACCTCACTACTGAAGAAACTTTTCACAAGGTATCTGTTTGGTTTCTGTGAATTGGGAAAAAAAAACCCCATTTTTATTTTATTGTTTTGATAAATTTTTTGTTGGTTTTCTCTAATTTTTCTCATATATTGATGGGTGTACTGAATAGATGATGTGGGTTTTGTGTTTTCAGGCTATGAGCAAATATGGAAATGTGAAGAAACTGAGATTAGTCAGACACATTGGTAAATACCCCTACGTTTATTTTTATTTTTTTGTTTGTTTATGGTTGTTTGGGCATTGTAAGTCTGGAATAATGGCCAACAACATAATCTTGTGGTCTGAGTTTTACATTCCTTGCTAACTATCTCTTTCGGAATGTTGCTGATCTAAGATATGGTTCTCCCTTCTGCCAAGAACATAGTTTTTTGGTCTAAGTTATACATTCCTTGCTAACATCTCTTTTTCAACATTGTTGATCTAAGATAAGTTTGTTTTTGTGCAAACTACTTGCTTCAATTTAGCACAAATGTAATTACCCTGCTTATTAATTTGGTTGGTGCCTGGTTTGCAGTGACTGGAGCCTCACGTGGTTATGCTTTTGTTGAGTATGAGACTGAGAGGGAGATGCGACGAGCATATGAGGTAATATAGTTGTGTCAATTGCTTTAAGATTGATATGTTCTTTTCATATCGCTTTCTCACCCATTCTATCTCTACCACATTGTTTATTCTATGCCTCTATGGCTATCATATTCCATTCGTCATGCGATGCTCATTTGCATTTTGTGGGAACAAAGTCTTTTCTTGGTGTCTCTTATAGTCTTATGTATTGCACATCTTGGCTTGATTTATTTTGTATTGCCTCCCTAACCAAGAGGAAAAATATAGAATATAAAATCCATTTGAAAAATTTGCCCGTAAACTGGATCAAATTACCTCAATTATCTTTTTTACTTTGGTACATAAAATGTTTCCTAAAAGTAAGGGCCTGGGGTCACAACCCATGTGCACGTGATATACCAACGAAGAAACCCCCATGGACAACAACCATGAAAACCGACATGAAACAGCTGGAGTCTTGCCGAAGGAAGTCAACAAAAAATGATTAGGTAAACGAAGAAACCCCCTGGACAACAACCATAAAACCCCGACACGAAACAGTGGGAGTCCTGCCGAAGGAAGCCAACAAAGAAAAGATTAGGTGCAAATTTATACATTAAAAGAATTGTTCATCAGTTTATTATTAATACTAGCCTGTGTGGCACACGCGTTGTGTGTGTAATTTATGTTAGATTAGTGATTTAAAAGTTTAACTTTCAGGATGAAGGACAAATTAGAAAGATATTTAAATTTAGTGGGTGAAAGAAGAAATTTATGAAAAGTTGGAGATCTTTATTAGAAATTCATTTACAGGGTAAAATTGGGAGTGTTTAAATTTAGGTGGCTTTTTTGGAAATCCCATTTCAGGACTGAGCCTCAACCATGACGGCATTATATATATCTTGGCTGGATTTATTTTGTATTGCCTCCCTAACCAAGAGTAAAAATATAGAATATAAAATCCATTTGAAAAATATGCCCATAAACTGGATCAAATTACCTCAATTATCTTTTTTACTTTGGTACATAAACCTTTTTCCAAAAGTAAGGGCTTGGGGTCACAACCCATGTGCATGTGATATACCAAACGAAGAAACCCCCATAACAACCATAAAACCCCGACACGAAACAGTGGGAGTCCTGCCAAAGGGATTCAACAAAAAAATGATTAGGTTCAAATTTATACATTAAAAGAATTGTTCATCTGTTTATTGTTAATACTAGCCCGTGTGGCATACCCGTTGCGTGTGGCATACCCGTTGCGTGTGTAATTTATGTTAGATTATTGATTTAAAAGTTTAACTTTTAGGATGAAGGAAAAATTAGAAAGAGATTTAAATTTAGTGGGTGAAAGAAGAAATTTATGAAAAGTTGGAGATCTTTATTAGAAGTTCATTTACTGGGTAAAATTGGGAGTGTTTAAATTTGGGGGGGCTTTTTTGGAAATCCCATTTCGGGACTGAGCCTCAACCATGGACACTGCCAAGCACCACCTTAATGTTCATGGTGGAAGCGTTATTGACAGGAGCATGATTCTTAATTGGTTAACTAGAGCCCTACTGTATCACCATTTAGGACTGCATGTACCTTCCCCATTTAAAATTTTTAAGTAACCAGTGTCCTAGGGGAATTAGATTTGATCAAATTATATAGCAAATTAAAATAGTCAATGGCATAGTAGAGAATCTAAATTTAAAGAAACTGAAGTTACTATATATAAAGAGATATAAGATTGAAAATGAAGCTTGAAGATTCATCAAATCCTTGGTGATCGTGGATACATTTCCTAAAGCTTTACAAAAGTTCTAGTTTAGCCGTTTAGGTTTCTTAATAGGAATCTACTCTAGATATTCAATGATTTTTGGATCTTAGGACCATCATTATGATGCAATATCGATACGAGGGAGGTGATAAAAAGATCCCTAATCATTTATAGTTGTTCTTGGGCTTCCTAATTTGAGCTGTAGATTATTCTTTCTTGAATATATAAACAAATTTTGCAAATAAATTTATGTACATTAAAATGAAAGGTTTACTCTTTAAGCTTTTTACGAGTTGTCGTTCCCACACATAAATGTAAATATTCTTTTAATCTTGATTGTTGTCAAATTGTCATTCTTCTTCTGATCAGTTCATATATGCTAGTTTGTTGCATCTAGTCCCTATAATGCTATTTTGGTTACTTTTCTTGATTTTAAATTATACAGTAATGAGTAATATAAAGTCTTCAGTTAGCATAGTATATTTTCCATACTTGGTAGTAGCATTTGACTTGATATTGCAATGGCACTATTCCAATCTTTTCTTTCTTTTGTACACACTGTTTCAATCTTCTATCTCCCAGCTTTGATTTATATATGTGTGTGTGTATATATCAGCATTATTTTACCCATGGTAAAAACATGAGCCTTTCTCTATTCTGATAGTCAAAGAGGCATGGGCCTGAGGCCTTGTCAGGGACATATAATCAGGTCATACCCCATAGGCCCATACTGTTTATTTGCGAAGTATTTGCTGTAAACGATAAAGTTACACCTGCTTTTAATTACTCTGCAATGCAGGATGCTCACCATTCGTTTATTGATGATTCTGAAATTATAGTCGATTACAATAGGCAGCAGTTAATGCCGGGGTGGATACCAAGAAGGTTAGGTCAGTCAAAATTTCTCTTTCGTTAGAGATTTTGTTGCTTAGCAAGATCAGAATTAAGAACTTAAATGTGGCAGGAGGAGGACTTGGTGGTAAGAAGGAATCTGGGCAGCTCCGTTTTGGAGGACGAGAGAGACCATTTCGAGCTCCACTGTATGTATTCATTTTTCACTGTGTTACATTTGACTTCTTGCATATGATTGCTTTCTTAAATCCCTATGTTGTCCTAGATGATTTTCTTTTACACCCTTTGATCTAAAAACTTCCCCTTGCTTATTACATTTTTGATCAACCACATTCATTCTTTGGCCAAACTATTTACGAGATATAATATCACAATTTTTATTAGCTGCAAAATTTGATGTTTCTCATGCTAAACTTTTTAGACTGGTTGATTAGAGTATGGTCTCTTAGTGATTTGCATATAAACAATCAGTATGACCAATTTGTCTTCCAACTTCCAACCACTTGGTGATGCTGGATTTCTTTTTCTGGAGTCTCTTAATTTCCTTGACTATGTTTTCAAACATAACAAGCTATGAAGGGATCCCATTCAGATTTAGGTATCTAGAAAGTAAGGCTGGGAGTACCATTGTTGGTTGCCACTAGCTTTCTAGATAGTTTTACTTTTATATTTTTGTTTTATATCTAAAGAGTTTTTATTTCCCGTATTATCTATCAACTTCCTGGTTAATTGGTTGAATCCCTTGCACGAGATCATTTTTATTTGTTGTGCTCCACCCCCAGGAAGGATTCATGTAATTAGAAAACTATCAATTTTCCTTTTGAAGTACGGAATATTCCCTCCGTCCCATTTTAGTTGCTTCCCCTTCTTGGGGTGTGACGCTTGGATTTTACGATGTGTCGAATATACTAAAAGTCCAATAATAATCTAGAAGGGGGTTAAATAGATTATTATCGTTTAAAATTTTTTCTTTAAGTCTTTTTTGAATTTTTAGTTAATTAATTTGCAGTATTAAAATTAATATACAAGACAATAAAAATTCAATTACACAATGCACAGAGATTTGTCTGGTTCACAACATACATCTCGAGTATGTTGCTACATCCAGTCTCAAGCTCCTCTTCAAGACTTGAAATCCTATTACTCCCATTAATAAATACTCTAACAGGCGGAGAAACCTTTGCAAAGTTTATAGACAAACTTCTAACTATACACGACTAACTATTTTGGACAACAAGCTCCCAGCTTCTTCCTCACGCTTAGTTGTATATTTTCCTTTGAGTTCAGTTTTACTTTATGATATGGTCTTGAAACGACATCCTCTTCCTCACCTCACAAGTACACTAGAGACTCAATTCCAGCCGACCTCTCTAAGACTTTGGTCTTGGTCAAAGAATTACTCATCTTTCTCACAGGTACATAAAATAAACTAACTTTACCCTTTTCCCTTTTACAAAGTATTTGACAAAATTTTGCTTCTTAAATAAGTAGATACAATTCAGTACAAATATATAAAATTTAAATAACTTTTATATTTAAGGCTTCTTAAATAAGCATATAGCAGTTAAAGAGCAGATATATTTATAAAAGTTCAAAGACTTTTATACTTGAGAAAATATGTTTCTTTGCAAGCAGATATTAATTTATGCTTAGATCAAATAATGCTTCTATTTAATCAAATATATAAATTTATGCACTGTTATAAAAGTTTAAATGACTTTTATATTTGTGTGAGAAGTGCTTCTTGAATAAGCAAATATAACTTCTATTCAGATTTATAAAGATTTATTTTTCTTTATTAAATAAAGAGTGTTTCTATGAAAATAGATTTAATTTTAATTTCGGGTATAAAAGTTTAAATAATTTTTATAGTTATGCTTCTTGTTAAGCAGATAGATTCATAGAAGTTTGTGATATAAAAGTTTAAATAACTTTTATATTATGCAACAAGTATTTTATGAATAAGTAAATAAATGTTCAAATACTTGTAATGACAGATATCAAGTATAATAAATTAAACAGTTAAATGATACTTGATATAACAAATAATTTTGTTAAACTCAAAAATATATGTAATGATATATTCTATCTATCATGTGAATATTAAATAAGGTCACTTAGAACTTCAAACAACGTTTGAATGATATTCTTGTTTAAAGAATACCTCCAAATATCAGTATCTAAAATTGACCGAATTTAAAGTTTTACGGTTAATATTTATATAAATATTTTCAATAGATCACTTAGAACTTTAAACACCGTTTGAATGATATTCTTGTTTAAGGAATACCTCCAAATATCTATATCTAAAACTGATCTATTTTACGATATTTATTTAGATAAATTATATCAATAAAGAGTTACTAGAACTTTAAGCACCCTTTAAATAATATTCTTCTTAAGAAATATCATTAAATTACGGTATCTAAAATGTATTTTTATTGATATGAATAGATGAATATATATATATATATATAGGTGTATAACAATTTATATTTGTATAACTATGATTATAAACAAGTATTAGATAGTGTAAATAAATTAATTCAATGACTTATCTCAAAATGTTTTGATCAATTTTTCTCTTCAAAAGATCAGAACTTTGAATAGAAGAGAGAAAGCTTTTTAGAGAGAAAATATATAGGCGAGGAGAGTATAAGATTTTCTTATTTTCCTGAAAATTGGCAAGTCTTGAACTGCAGAAGCTTTCCTATTTATAGGAGATTTTGAGCCATGGGCAATCTTGCTATTTAGGAAATTAATTTGAAATCAATGGCTCAGATGAATTGTTTGAAAAGGAAGAGGTTCGGATGAATGGACACGCGGAATTGCTCAGCCAATCGGTTACCAAATTCAAATAAGCTGGCAATCAATTTCTTTTAGAAACTTAACACATGGCCAAGTATTTAATGTTAGCACATTTACTATCAAACTGGCCCCACAATCTCATTCTCAAATTTCCTAATGCAGTATTCGTTCAAGGCTTTAATAAGCCAATAAATTTTGTTCCTTCATGGGCGCCATGTAAGTTCCTAACAATTCTAAATGCTTAATTGAATTTTAAAATCATAACTCTCAGATTTGGATGAGACAAGGGAATTTTCCCAAAATAATTGTCACAAAAATCTTCCAACGCAATTCATTTTGGTCAAAGATACAAGAAATTGGCACATGCATTTTCAATGCATATATTCGGTCAAATCAAAGGTTTTAAGCCTTTTGATTTCCTTTCTTTACTCGATCACACTGATGCACATTTAATTTCCAAGTTCTAATTTTCGGATAAAGGGAATGTGCCTTTGTTCTTTTGTGAGCTGTAAACTCGGACATTTGGGATCGATCCCCGCTAGCAACAAGTGTGGAGGCATTTATGACTCCCGTGACCACGGACCGCCAGCGCAAGCTGGTTCGCAAGACAAAAGGGTTGGGTTCAGCCCCAGGTGATTAGTTCGACCGCGGTCGGGAAACACCGGGTTAGCAACAAAAAAAATAGGAGTTCTCCTTGCTTTAGAAAATGTTGTTTTATGAACTAATTTCTTTAACACTTTATATTAAATTATCAAGATCAAGAAAATCAGTTCAATAAGATTTATAAAATATTGTTGGTCAAAAAAAATAAGATAATTAAAAACAATTATAAAACAAATCCTGTGGGGAGGATTCTACCCTTTTAATTATCCTATTTACTAATTATTGTTATCATCAAAGTATTCCTAAAAGTTGGAGACCCAACATATACATTTAATATTGTTTTTGATAAATTTTATATCTTCAGTAAATTTATATGTTATATTTTTCAACTATATTAAAAGATTCATAAAATTAGGTAATCGTGTTTATGCGTGTCTTAAATCCATGTAACACCCAAAAGGGGAAAATACTAAAATGGGACAGGAGTAGAAAGCTACTCTATATAAACGTGAATTACCATCAAAATAAGATAGTAATGCATGTAATTTTGGTCTGCAATAAACTGTGTATCTTCTTCTTGACAACAGACGACCAATTCCCTTTGATGATTTAAGAAGGCTTGGTATTCCACCACCCGCCGAAGGAAGATACATGTCACGCTTTAAGGTATGTCTTCTCAATTGCAAGTTGTTCTTGCTCATTCGGCTAAGTTACTTTTAATGCGTAAGGCCCAACTTAGTGCTTGATATATTCGCTAAGCCTGAACTAAGGGGGTGTTTGATAAAAATTGAATGAATCTGAATCTGAATCTGAATCTGAATCTGAATCTGAATCTGAGTGAGCTGAATCTGAATCTGAATAAAAAATGTTATTTGATAATTAACATGTCTGAAACATTTGAATGACATAATTTTATTATTTTACTTCTTTGAAAAAATTCAAAAATGTTGTAAATTTATTTAATATTACTTAATATAATAGTTAATATTTTTTAACTTTATTCAGAAGCTCATTCAGCCAAAAAAATCTGACTTAGCCATTCAAATTAATCATCTGACCGATTTAGCCATTCAGACGATTTTTTTTTCCAAAACAAACATGACCGATTCAGCCATTTAACCATTCAGATATATTCAGCCCTAAACAAACAGTCTCTAACTATCTATGAAATCGATAGGGTTGAGCTCTGATAATTCATTGATGCTTATCTATGTTCTGGACTTGAAATTTGCAGAGCTATTGACCTTCATTTTTATTTTATTTTTCATGTACACGCACATGTGTTTGTGTGTATATATATTTCCTACAATTCCTGGACAACATGTATCCATTTCTGAATCTCCTCCTGTCTGCCATTAATGGATTGTAGGTTCCATCACCACCTCGAAGAAAAAGGAGTTCTGTGGACAGAGAAGATCGGTCTCACAAAAGCCTCGAGCGAAGTAAACATTCTCACCGACATGAGAGGTCTTCAAGTCGTGATCGCTCATTGGATAAAAGAAGTTGTGGACAGAGAAGACCGCTCTGACAAGCGCTACAAACGTAATACACATTCTCATAGACACGAGTCGGTCGTCTAGTCGGGATCAGACATCTGATGCTAGGTTGTAGCTAGTATGTCTTTACTATATTAGGCATGATGTGAAAATGAATTAGAGCACTACTAAGCCAATTTAGTCTTGAATGCCAGTTTAGTCTTTATAGTGCTGTAGTAGCAGTAACTTATTATTTAACTCAAGTTTTTTACTTTGTTATGCATTTTTTTTTTTTTTTAACTTTGCCTTGAGAAAGCAGCATGGACGATCTAGACCTTTTATGTCAAATTTCCAACTAGTTTAGTTGTAAATATAAATTTTGCCCTCAAAGTCCCTAATTTAATTTGGAAAATAATATTTTCACAACACTTATTAATATTTTCACATGAAAAATATTGTTATAGATGTATAATGACGGTTTTCATAGTATCTATAACAACAGATTTTATGTAAATATCGTTCCGTTAATATTTTCTCTACATATTTTGACAGTTTTCCTTTTTGTCCACAACTTAGAGTATTTATACATCCTTTTCTAATATGCTTCATAAATATTTGTTAATAACGCTTCAACTTAATTTTTTTCAATAACAAAATTTAAATTTTAAGATTAAATATTACAAAAAAGCTCAGTTAAAAACAAGTGCATCACTTTGCATAACATTAAAACCCAAAGGTGGAATTTTTTAACTTTTTTTGTTATAAATATTACCACGAAACGAATAAAGGACCATGGTATGGAAGTTATGTGTATCATACCCATTTGGCCTATAACTATATGAAACTAACATACACAATTCATATTAAAAATAAGTAATGTGATTTTAGTTCTTAAATGGAACCATAACTAAATTTTGTAAACTAAAACCAACCCATAACTATAAAAAGAACCAAATATCAACTCAGGAAAAATTTCTTACCAAATTTGTGCAGCACATAACACCCTACCCCAGTAGTTACAGAGAATCTGCATAAGCAAGGTTTTATGCTATTTCCATGAATTGATCAAGCTGGGAAACATATCCAGAGTTACAGTTGCACAAAGTACTACTACAACCTTTTCACATTTAATTGCCCCCAATTTTGGACGTCAGACGGATTTTAAGACTCGCAAGAAACCCATTAAACTTTAGATTCCAAACATGTTTCTCAAGTTCCAGCGTTTCTTATGGATGCTGTTTTGATAGGGATTAGGGAGTGCTCAGTGTTCTAAAAATTCCCGCCTAAGTCCAACCTAGGCGCTAGGCTCTCCCTGGCGCCTCACCTAGGTCTTGTGTCAATAATGCTTATATGATGTCCTTCCAACGTCAATTCACGTAAGAACATAGTATATAGGAGAAATATGAGGCCCAAACTTAGAAGTGTTGCACCCCCTTGAAATGGGTGCATGTACATCACACCTCCTACGGTGGTTGCCAAAGCTCCGAGTGAACCCGAAATAGGCCATGGACTTGGATCTACCAAATGATAAGAATGCCTCTGAGATTCAATCATAAACTACTTTGCCTCGGTTGTATGTAAACCCCTCTATAGAATTGCAATATGAACACGCTAAAATTTTGAGAGTTGAGACATCTTTGGCACCAAACGAACCACGAGTGTAATGACCTCCCTGCCTCTCCACCTTGGATCTGATCAGATTACATTATCATCCTGTCAGGTTAAAATTTTCATTCTTTGAAGATTGGCAAATAATTGAAGAAGCTATTAAATCTCAGATCATTACAGCACAAAGGAGTTGAGTACTAGGGATTAAGGAGGCCTCTATGGTATAGTTGCTTACCTTCAAGTGTAATATTAGAGCTAATTTGCCAAGTTTTTTTTTTCTCAAACACCTCGCCTTAATTCCAGCTCTTCTCATAGTGCTGCCACCACATTTGCAACCTGATAAAGTTTGGAATTATATCTTTAAAAGTATTAGCCGTTGGACCAAAGTAGACCACGTAATTTAGGGGGGAAAGAAGGGAAAAAGTATATAGTTATTTACCATGCTGTCCACACATCCAAGGAAATTAAATTAACAATCTTCAATTGGACAAATATTAGGATATTTACTGACAGAAAAAATAACAAAACCTCGTAACAAAGCTTAGAAAAGTGCAACGGTGGAAAACTTGAGAAATGCACTAATGTAACAAAACCATCATCTGAATTACCACAAATAAGACGCACTAAATTATACCATAGTAACCATAGATTTCTGGACAAAATATACAATTTCAGAGTAAAGAACAGTATTAGGAAAAGATATAAGAGCCATCAATTTGAGCTTGAGCTAAAAAAAATTGCATATTGAAGACAGGAAAACTAACTTATACAGAAACCAATAATAATATGGCTGTAAACGAGTAGGGATTAGTAGAGCTGAGCCCGACTCACTTAATAGTCTATCGAGCTCAAGTTTGTCTATATCCAGCCTACACAACTGAGTAGGGATTAGTAGCGCTAAGCCTGACTCACTTAATGATCTATCGAGCTTATCAAGCTCAATTCTGTCTAGACCCCAGCCTGCATAACCGCTGCTAAGCTACATCATTCAATACCCTAGCTACTCGCAAGCCTTCTGTTCTTGCAGCACATTTTTTTTATCATTTAATTTATTTTATTCCATTAAAGGGAAGTGTGGACGACCAAAAATTTCTCATAGTTGGCAGTCTAATTCATTTGTTTGTTTTGGATCGTCAAACCAAATTCAGGTCAAGAAAACATTACCTCTAACTCTTGGATATAACCATGAGAATATTCTTCTTGTTATTAATTATAATAATCAAAACAAAAAAGGAAAAGACAAAAACTCTCTCCTCAAATTAATTATATACTTGATTAGAAAATTGTGTACACACTCACACATATATATGTACTCTTTTTTTTTTTAAGATAAAAGAAAAAAATTTATCAATACAATTAATGGGGGACAAGAAGTCCATCCTCAACAAACTAAAAGATCAAAAACAAAAAAGCACTTAAAAAAGTGCAGCCCTCCAATCACTAAATAAATCAGTAACAGAGATACCTCTAAAAGCCCCATAGAGGAAGCCAAAGAGACGCAAGAAAAACAACCCAATTATTCAATAGTTTTAAGGCTAAGAAGCTTTCTCAAAACAACCTAGTATTATTTTCATTCCAAATTCCCCAATAGAAAAGAAGGCACACTTCCATATATCCCTCTAACTTCCAAATCCTTTAAAACAAATTAATAACATATCGTTCATCGTAGCAAAACACAACCACTTCTCTCCTAACACTCTAAAGAGTCCACAATCCCCAAGCAACAGGACAATGCAAAAATAAATGAGAATGTGTATCATTACTCTGCTTGCACATAAAACAAATGTCCAGAGATAGAATTTTATAAGACATGCTACCTTGATAAAGATCATTAGTATTTAATCTTTGTAAAACCGCAGACCACACAAAAGCCTTTAAGGGACCTTGGTTTTCCAAATGTACAAAGCCAATGAAAATGGATGAGGAATAATATACCGAGTCAAAAAAGTGAAGTAACTCTAACAAGAAAAGGAACCAATTGAATCTAAAGTCTAGATACACTTATCAGAATAAATGAACCGAATCAAGCAATGTTAGCAAAGATTCCATCTCATTAGATTCCAAATCCGTGAGATTCCTGAAGAAATGAAGATCCCAAGAAACTGAGTTCCCATCTAAAATTAAGAATGAGAGCATCATAAAGTGAAAAAATACGATAAAAACGATTAAAAACCAAAGAAAAATAGTTATCTCCCAACCAATAATCCTCCCAGAATCGAATCGATGACCATCCTCAACTCCATATTTCAAATGTCAAATAAATGAAGTATAACCTTGGGAGATGAATTTCCAAGGACTTGCATGAGTAACAAATCTCGGGACTAGCGTCTCAGCCATTCAAATGCATACCGAATTTGCTCCTAATTACCTTATGTCAAAGGGAATGAGATTCCAAAGATTTCTCCAAAGCCATTTACAAACCAGAACTACATTCTTGAGGACCAAATTACCCAGCCTCAAACCTCCCTTCTGCTTAGAACGACACTGTTTTTCACCCAACCAAATGATCCTATGATCCTTCTCTCATCACCAGCTCCTAACCAAACAAAATCTCCCATTAACTTTTATAGTGTGTTAGCTACACTAACTATGATCCTAAAAAGAGATAATATAAAGGTATACTAGACAAGCAAGCCTGAATCAAAATAATCCTACCCCCCCCCCCCAAAGGAAAAATACACACATTTCCACCTCACTCTTTCAATTACCGGATCTCAAAACAAGACTGACCTAGGATTCCCACCAAGCGGGCCCAAGGTAAGTAAGCGAAAATTCTTCAATTCTACAACCAACTAAACCCGAATACGCAAAAATCTCCTCCATATCTATGTTGATCCCAACTACACTACATTTAGACAAATTAAACCTCATACCAAAAATTGCTTCAAAAACTTTAAGAATAGTTAACACATTTTTAAAACCTTAGCCCCTCTCAAAGAAATAGAATAGTATCATCAGCAAATTGGAGGTGAGAAACGTTCACCTCCTCAAGCCCAACTGCACAACCTGCGAGGATACCACACTCCTCTCCCCGGTTGAGCATTCTACTTAAAATATCAACTAAAGTTAACAAGATAGGTGATAATGGGCCTCCTTGCCTCAAACCTCGGGAAGACTTGGACCAAGACTTGGGCTCCCCGTTCACAATCACAGAAAAATGAGAAAAGACACTTTCATCTAAGAGCGTCATCTAACTCTAAAACCATTCCTCTCCAACACCTTATCCAAGAAGCCCCAACTAATCCTATCATAAGCTTTTTCAAAATCCCGTTTAAGCACGAGACCCTTTCTCACTCTCCTATGTACATCCTCCACTTCATTAGCTAATAAAGCTGATCAATAATATGTCTGTCACCCACAAAAGCACTCTGAGAATTTGAAATTGTACCCCCATTAACATTACCCAATCTCTTAGAGAGAACTTTAGTAAGAATTTTATACACTAGTCACACGACTAATGTGTCTAAAATTCATCACATCAACAAATCGATCCTTCTTAGGCACTAAAGTAATGAAGGTAGAATCAATATTTTTCCCAATAATACTTGTAGAAAAAAAACTCGTGAAAAACTCTAATGATATCATCTTTCACCACATCCCAATTTGTATGATAGTAAGGTGGTAGTGTTTGGGTCTTAAAGCCTCTTAATAGGTATGCCTCTGATTCGGTCAGAGGCACAACTTGTTTGGTAAAAAAATTTATGCCTCTTAATCAGTAAGATAAAAAAATAATGCTAAACCATTCAGAGCCATATCTGAACGAGTTTATATTTTTTTTAGACAAAAATAACCTCAACAATATTACAAAATCTCTCTTTTATCCCCATCTCGTCCCCCTTTGCCCCTCCTGTTTGACAAAAATAGAGTCTCAAACCCTGATAATCTCTCCGATTCCGAGCTTGTCATCTTTGGAGATTACATAGTGAGGTCCAAACTCGGAGTAAGTCAACTGGCGACTATAAGGAAAGTCGAGCACCGATGGGAACTCCAGCAGAACAGTTCTCCGGCGGAATTTCTTGCTCAGATCAGTTCTTGGTCCGATGGGTACTTTTAAACTTTGGAATTCCGACGGAATTTTTCTATATTGTGTTTCTAGTTTACTCTGAATATAGTTACTGTGAATCGAAACCTGTGTTTTTGAATCTTTTGATGGACTTCTTCCATCTACGGATCTGATAAATTGATTAACTAATTTGACTTTTATTTTATTTTATTACATGTCTTATGTTCAGTGGTTGGTAGTGATTTCCTAATCGAACGCTTGGTTGCGGTTAATTGCTTACCCAATTCCTTAAAAAAATCAATTGCTGATTTTATTGAAGTACCCATGTTAGTATGAACTGAAATCGAGCTAATTTGATCGTCTAAATGTTATTTATCTTCCTTTAATTTGCTAATTTGGATGTTATTTTTGCTTAAACTGTTCGAGGGTTAAAATGGTAAAATATTGTTATTCAAACATTTTGAAAAAATTAATTATCAAACATTTTTTCATTCAGACACAATTCTGGACAGAAGCTCTACATTATTCAAATGTCTAAACTATTCAGATCTTAACACTCAGTTTTATCAAACACCACCTAAGTCATTGAAAACTCATCAGGACCAGGAGCTTTCTCTTTGTCCATTTCAAAAACAACCCTCTTGATTACCTCCTCCGTAAACGACTCTTCCAACCAAAAACTCTTTTCTCACAAAATAGGACACCAATCTAAACGCTCTACCATAGGCTTTTCCTCGACCTCCTCCCTTAAAAGAGTTTTCTACAAAAATCGGTAATTTCATTAGCAATCAAATCAGAATTTCTCACCATCTCATCCGATTCAAGCTCTTAACTCCCTAATAAAATTTCTACGATTTCTACCACTCACAATCTTGTGAAACAGTCTTGAATTACAATCTCTGTCCTTCACCCAAGTAAACCTAGTTTTCTGCCTCCAACTAACTTCCTCACGCAAAGTCACCTCCTCAAACTCATTACACAACTGAGTCGTCTACATCAAATCCTCTAAAACCTATCAATCTCTTCTATCTCTTTCAAAATTCTTATTATCTCACATCGCCAAACACCTTATTCCACTCTTTGAACTTACATTTAACATACGCCAACTTTTTCATAAAAACAAAACCTCTCCAACCCACACAACCACTCACTCAACCATTGCTTATCAACTTGGAGAAATTGGGATGAGAAATCAACATTCTCAAAACGAAAAGGAGTGGGGACCCCATTTGAGAGGGCTAGATTCTAAGACAATAGGAAAATGATCAGAAACTACTCGCGAAAGAATTTCTTGCCCCAACTCAAGAAAATCATCCTCCTAGTCATTACTAAACAAAAATCAATCAATACGAGTTGCCTTTGTATGTTCACCAGAAACTAACCAAGTGAATTGGGCATTCGAAAGAACAATATCTCTTAAATTGCAATCTCTAATAAATTTATCAAACTTTCTCATACACGTAGTAGTTCTTGACCCACCAATTTTTTCAGAAGAAACCCTAATAACATTAAAATCTCCACCAATACACCGAGGAGAATGAAGCCCGTAAAGATCATAAAGCTCCTCCCAAAAAGCACATCTATCCCTAGGCCAATTAGGCCCATACACCAAAGAAAACCACCGACGCCCATGCCCTCTAATCTCTAAATGAACAGAAACTGAATAAATACTCTAACAGGCGGAGAAACCTTTGCAAAGTTTATAGACAAACTTCTAACTATACACGACTAACTATTTTGGACAACAAGCTCCCAGCTTCTTCCTCACGCTTAGTTGTATATTTTCCTTTGAGTTCAGTTTTACTTTATGATATGGTCTTGAAACGACATCCTCTTCCTCACCTCACAAGTACACTAGAGACTCAATTCCAGCCGACCTCTCTAAGACTTTGGTCTTGGTCAAAGAATTACTCATCTTTCTCACAGGTACATAAAATAAACTAACTTTACCCTTTTCCCTTTTACAAAGTATTTGACAAAATTTTGCTTCTTAAATAAGTAGATACAATTCAGTACAAATATATAAAATTTAAATAACTTTTATATTTAAGGCTTCTTAAATAAGCATATAGCAGTTAAAGAGCAGATATATTTATAAAAGTTCAAAGACTTTTATACTTGAGAAAATATGTTTCTTGCAAGCAGATATTAATTTATGCTTAGATCAAATAATGCTTCTATTTAATCAAATATATAAATTTATGCACTGTTATAAAAGTTTAAATGACTTTTATATTTGTGTGAGAAGTGCTTCTTGAATAAGCAAATATAACTTCTATTCAGATTTATAAAGATTTATTTTTCTTTATTAAATAAAGAGTGTTTCTATGAAAATAGATTTAATTTTAATTTCGGGTATAAAAGTTTAAATAATTTTTATAGTTATGCTTCTTGTTAAGCAGATAGATTCATAGAAGTTTGTGATATAAAAGTTTAAATAACTTTTATATTATGCAACAAGTATTTTATGAATAAGTAAATAAATGTTCAAATACTTGTAATGACAGATATCAAGTATAATAAATTAAACAGTTAAATGATACTTGATATAACAAATAATTTTGTTAAACTCAAAAATATATGTAATGATATATTCTATCTATCATGTGAATATTAAATAAGGTCACTTAGAACTTCAAACAACGTTTGAATGATATTCTTGTTTAAAGAATACCTCCAAATATCAGTATCTAAAATTGACCGAATTTAAAGTTTTACGGTTAATATTTATATAAATATTTTCAATAGATCACTTAGAACTTTAAACACCGTTTGAATGATATTCTTGTTTAAGGAATACCTCCAAATATCTATATCTAAAACTGATCTATTTTACGATATTTATTTAGATAAATTATATCAATAAAGAGTTACTAGAACTTTAAGCACCCTTTAAATAATATTCTTCTTAAGAAATATCATTAAATTACGGTATCTAAAATGTATTTTTATTGATATGAATAGATGAAATATATATATATATATAGGTGTATAACAATTTATATTTGTATAACTATGATTATAAACAAGTATTAGATAGTGTAAATAAATTAATTCAATGACTTATCTCAAAATGTTTTGATCAATTTTTCTCTTCAAAAGATCAGAACTTTGAATAGAAGAGAGAAAGCTTTTTAGAGAGAAAATATATAGGCGAGGAGAGTATAAGATTTTCTTATTTTCCTGAAAATTGGCAAGTCTTGAACTGCAGAAGCTTTCCTATTTATAGGAGATTTTGAGCCATGGGCAATCTTGCTATTTAGGAAATTAATTTGAAATCAATGGCTCAGATGAATTGTTTGAAAAGGAAGAGGTTCGGATGAATGGACACGCGGAATTGCTCAGCCAATCGGTTACCAAATTCAAATAAGCTGGCAATCAATTTCTTTTAGAAAGTTAACACATGGCCAAGTATTTAATTTAGCACATTTACTATCAAACCGGCCCCACAATCTCATTCTCAAATTTCCAAATGCAGTATTCGTTCAAGGCTTTAATAAGCCAATAAATTTTGTTCCTTCATGGGCGCCATGTAAGTTACTAACAATTCTAAATGCTTAATTGAATTTTAAAATCATAACTCTCAGATTTAGATGAGACAAGGGAATTGTCCCAAAATAAATGTCACAAAAATCTTCCAACACAATTCATTTTGGTCAAAGATGCAAGAAATTGGCACATGCATTTTCAATGCATATATTCGGTCAAATCAAAGGTTTTAAGCCTTTTGATTTCCTTTCTTTACTCAAGCACACTGATGCACGTTTAATTTCCAAGTTCTAATTTTCGGATAAAGGGAATGTGCCTTTTGTTCTTTTGTGAGCTGTAAACCCGGACATTTTGGGATCGATCCCCGCTAGCAACAAGTGTGGAGGCATTTATGACTCCCGTGACCACGGACCGCCAGCGCAAGCTGGTTCGCAAGACAAAAGGGTTGGGTTCAGCCCCAGATGATTAGTCGGACCGCGGTCGGGAAACACCGGGTTAGCAAAAAAAAAAAATAGGAGTTCTCCTTGCTTTAGAAAATGTTGTTTTATGAACTAATTTCTTTAACACTTTATATTAAATTATCAAGATCAAGAAAATCAGTTCAATAAGATTTATAAATATTGTTGGTCAAAAAAATAAGATAATTAAAAACAATTATAAAACAAATCCTGTGGGGAGGATTCTACCCTTTTAATTATCCTATTTACTAATTATTGTTATCATCAAAGTATTCCTAAAAGTTGGAGACCCAACATATACATTTAATATTGTTTTTGATAAATTTTATATCTTCAGTAAATTTATATGTTATATTTTTCAACTATATTAAAAGATTCATAAAATTAGGTAATCGTGTTTATGCGTGTCTTAAATCCATGTAACACCCAAAAGGGGAAAATACTAAAATGGGACAGGAGTAGAAAGCTACTCTATATAAACGTGAATTACCATCAAAATAAGATAGTAATGCATGTAATTTTGGTCTGCAATAAACTGTGTATCTTCTTCTTGACAACAGACGACCAATTCCCTTTGATGATTTAAGAAGGCTTGGTATTCCACCACCCGCCGAAGGAAGATACATGTCACGCTTTAAGGTATGTCTTCTCAATTGCAAGTTGTTCTTGCTCATTCGGCTAAGTTACTTTTAATGCGTAAGGCCCAACTTAGTGCTTGATATATTCGCTAAGCCTGAACTAAGGGGGTGTTTGATAAAAATTGAATGAATCTGAATCTGAATCTGAGTGAGCTGAATCTGAATAAAAAATGTTATTTGATAATTAACATGTCTGAAACATTTGAATGACATAATTTTATTATTTTACTTCTTTGAAAAAATTCAAAAATGTTGTAAATTTATTTAATATTACTTAATATAATAGTTAATATTTTTTAACTTTATTCAGAAGCTCATTCAGCCAAAAAAATCTGACTTAGCCATTCAAATCAATCATCTGACCGATTTAGCCATTCAGACGATTTTTTTTTCCAAAACAAACATGACCGATTCAGCCATTTAACCATTCAGATATATTCAGCCCTAAACAAACAGTCTCTAACTATCTATGAAATCGATAGGGTTGAGCTCTGATAATTCATTGATGCTTATCTATGTTCTGGACTTGAAATTTGCAGAGCTATTGACCTTCATTTTTATTTTATTTTTCATGTACACGCACATGTGTTTGTGTGTATATATATTTCCTACAATTCCTGGACAACATGTATCCATTTCTGAATCTCCTCCTGTCTGCCATTAATGGATTGTAGGTTCCATCACCACCTCGAAGAAAAAGGAGTTCTGTGGACAGAGAAGATCGGTCTCACAAAAGCCTCGAGCGAAGTAAACATTCTCACCGACATGAGAGGTCTTCAAGTCGTGATCGCTCATTGGATAAAAGAAGTTGTGGACAGAGAAGACCGCTCTGACAAGCGCTACAAACGTAATACACATTCTCATAGACACGAGTCGGTCGTCTAGTCGGGATCAGACATCTGATGCTAGGTTGTAGCTAGTATGTCTTTACTATATTAGGCATGATGTGAAAATGAATTAGAGCACTACTAAGCCAATTTAGTCTTGAATGCCAGTTTAGTCTTTATAGTGCTGTAGTAGCAGTAACTTATTATTTAACTCAAGTTTTTTACTTTGTTATGCATTTTTTTTTTTTTTAACTTTGCCTTGAGAAAGCAGCATGGACGATCTAGACCTTTTATGTCAAATTTCCAACTAGTTTAGTTGTAAATATAAATTTTGCCCTCAAAGTCCCTAATTTAATTTGGAAAATAATATTTTCACAACACTTATTAATATTTTCACATGAAAAATATTGTTATAGATGTATAATGACGGTTTTCATAGTATCTATAACAACAGATTTTATGTAAATATCGTTCCGTTAATATTTTCTCTACATATTTTGACAGTTTTCCTTTTTGTCCACAACTTAGAGTATTTATACATCCTTTTCTAATATGCTTCATAAATATTTGTTAATAACGCTTCAACTTAATTTTTTTCAATAACAAAATTTAAATTTTAAGATTAAATATTACAAAAAAGCTCAGTTAAAAACAAGTGCATCACTTTGCATAACATTAAAACCCAAAGGTGGAATTTTTTAACTTTTTTTGTTATAAATATTACCACGAAACGAATAAAGGACCATGGTATGGAAGTTATGTGTATCATACCCATTTGGCCTATAACTATATGAAACTAACATACACAATTCATATTAAAAATAAGTAATGTGATTTTAGTTCTTAAATGGAACCATAACTAAATTTTGTAAACTAAAACCAACCCATAACTATAAAAAGAACCAAATATCAACTCAGGAAAAATTTCTTACCAAATTTGTGCAGCACATAACACCCTACCCCAGTAGTTACAGAGAATCTGCATAAGCAAGGTTTTATGCTATTTCCATGAATTGATCAAGCTGGGAAACATATCCAGAGTTACAGTTGCACAAAGTACTACTACAACCTTTTCACATTTAATTGCCCCCAATTTTGGACGTCAGACGGATTTTAAGACTCGCAAGAAACCCATTAAACTTTAGATTCCAAACATGTTTCTCAAGTTCCAGCGTTTCTTATGGATGCTGTTTTGATAGGGATTAGGGAGTGCTCAGTGTTCTAAAAATTCCCGCCTAAGTCCAACCTAGGCGCTAGGCTCTCCCTGGCGCCTCACCTAGGTCTTGTGTCAATAATGCTTATATGATGTCCTTCCAACGTCAATTCACGTAAGAACATAGTATATAGGAGAAATATGAGGCCCAAACTTAGAAGTGTTGCACCCCCTTGAAATGGGTGCATGTACATCACACCTCCTACGGTGGTTGCCAAAGCTCCGAGTGAACCCGAAATAGGCCATGGACTTGGATCTACCAAATGATAAGAATGCCTCTGAGATTCAATTATAACTACTTTGCCTCGGTTGTATGTAAACCCCTCTATAGAATTGCAATATGAACACGCTAAAATTTTGAGAGTTGAGACATCTTTGGCACCAAACGAACCACGAGTGTAATGACCTCCCTGCCTCTCCACCTTGGATCTGATCAGATTACATTATCATCCTGTCAGGTTAAAATTTTCATTCTTTGAAGATTGGCAAATAATTGAAGAAGCTATTAAATCTCAGATCATTACAGCACAAAGGAGTTGAGTACTAGGGATTAAGGAGGCCTCTATGGTATAGTTGCTTACCTTCAAGTGTAATATTAGAGCTAATTTGCCAAGTTTTTTTTTTCTCAAACACCTCGCCTTAATTCCAGCTCTTCTCATAGTGCTGCCACCAACATTTGCAACCTGATAAAGTTTGGAATTATATCTTTAAAAGTATTAGCCGTTGGACCAAAGTAGACCACGTAATTTAGGGGGGAAAGAAGGGAAAAAGTATATAGTTATTTACCATGCTGTCCACACATCCAAGGAAATTAAATTAACAATCTTCAATTGGACAAATATTAGGATATTTACTGACAGAAAAAATAACAAAACCTCGTAACAAAGCTTAGAAAAGTGCAACGGTGGAAAACTTGAGAAATGCACTAATGTAACAAAACCATCATCTGAATTACCACAAATAAGACGCACTAAATTATACCATAGTAACCATAGATTTCTGGACAAAATATACAATTTCAGAGTAAAGAACAGTATTAGGAAAAGATATAAGAGCCATCAATTTGAGCTTGAGCTAAAAAAAATTGCATATTGAAGACAGGAAAACTAACTTATACAGAAACCAATAATAATATGGCTGTAAACGAGTAGGGATTAGTAGAGCTGAGCCCGACTCACTTAATAGTCTATCGAGCTCAAGTTTGTCTATATCCAGCCTACACAACTGAGTAGGGATTAGTAGCGCTAAGCCTGACTCACTTAATGATCTATCGAGCTTATCAAGCTCAATTCTGTCTAGACCCCAGCCTGCATAACCGCTGCTAAGCTACATCATTCAATACCCTAGCTACTCGCAAGCCTTCAGCACATTTTTTTTTATCATTTAATTTATTTTATTCCATTAAAGGGAAGTGTGGACAACCAAAAATTTCTCATAGTTGGCGGTCTAATTCATTTGTTTGTTTTGGATCGTCAAACCAAATTCAGGTCAAGAAAACATTACCTCTAACTCTTGGATATAACCATGAGAATATTCTTCTTGTTATTAATTATAATAATCAAAACAAAAAAGGAAAAGACAAAAACTCTCTCCTCAAATTAATTATATACTTGATTAGAAAATTGTGTACACACTCACACATATATATGTACTCTTTTTTTTTTAAGATAAAAGAAAAAAATTTATCAATACAATTAATGGGGGACAAGAAGTCCATCCTCAACAAACTAAAAGATCAAAAACAAAAAAGCACTTAAAAAAGTGCAGCCCTCCAATCACTAAATAAATCAGTAACAGAGATACCTCTAAAAGCCCCATAGAGGAAGCCAAAGAGACGCAAGAAAAACAACCCAATTATTCAATAGTTTTAAGGCTAAGAAGCTTTCTCAAAACAACCTAGTATTATTTTCATTCCAAATTCCCCAATAGAAAAGAAGGCACACTTCCATATATCCCTCTAACTTCCAAATCCTTTAAACAAATTAATAACATATCGTTCATCGTAGCAAAACACAACCACTTCTCTCCTAACACTCTAAAGAGTCCACAATCCCCAAGCAACAGGACAATGCAAAAATAAATGAGAATGTGTATCATTACTCTGCTTGCACATAAAACAAATGTCCAGAGATAGAATTTTATAAGACATGCTACCTTGATAAAGATCATTAGTATTTAATCTTTGTAAAACCGCAGACCACACAAAAGCCTTTAAGGGACCTTGGTTTTCCAAATGTACAAAGCCAATGAAAATGGATGAGGAATAATATACCGAGTCAAAAAAGTGAAGTAACTCTAACAAGAAAAGGAACCAATTGAATCTAAAGTCTAGATACACTTATCAGAATAAATGAACCGAATCAAGCAATGTTAGCAAAGATTCCATCTCATTAGATTCCAAATCCGTGAGATTCCTGAAGAAATGAAGATCCCAAGAAACTGAGTTCCCATCTAAAATTAAGAATGAGAGCATCATAAAGTGAAAAAATACGATAAAAACGATTAAAAACCAAAGAAAAATAGTTATCTCCCAACCAATAATCCTCCCAGAATCGAATCGATGACCATCCTCAACTCCATATTTCAAATGTCAAATAAATGAAGTATAACCTTGGGAGATGAATTTCCAAGGACTTGCATGAGTAACAAATCTCGGGACTAGCGTCTCAGCCATTCAAATGCATACCGAATTTGCTCCTAATTACCTTATGTCAAAGGGAATGAGATTCCAAAGATTTCTCCAAAGCCATTTACAAACCAGAACTACATTCTTGAGGACCAAATTACCCAGCCTCAAACCTCCCTTCTGCTTAGAACGACACTGTTTTTCACCCAACCAAATGATCCTATGATCCTTCTCTCATCACCAGCTCCTAACCAAACAAAATCTCCCATTAACTTTTATAGTGTGTTAGCTACACTAACTATGATCCTAAAAAGAGATAATATAAAGGTATACTAGACAAGCAAGCCTGAATCAAAATAATCCTACCCCCCCCCCCAAAGGAAAAATACACACATTTCCACCTCACTCTTTCAATTACCGGATCTCAAAACAAGACTGACCTAGGATTCCCACCAAGCGGGCCCAAGGTAAGTAAGCGAAAATTCTTCAATTCTACAACCAACTAAACCCGAATACGCAAAAATCTCCTCCATATCTATGTTGATCCCAACTACACTACATTTAGACAAATTAAACCTCATACCAAAAATTGCTTCAAAAACTTTAAGAATAGTTAACACATTTTTAAAACCTTAGCCCCTCTCAAAGAAATAGAATAGTATCATCAGCAAATTGGAGGTGAGAAACGTTCACCTCCTCAAGCCCAACTGCACAACCTGCGAGGATACCACACTCCTCTCCCCGGTTGAGCATTCTACTTAAAATATCAACTAAAGTTAACAAGATAGGTGATAATGGGCCTCCTTGCCTCAAACCTCGGGAAGACTTGGACCAAGACTTGGGCTCCCCGTTCACAATCACAGAAAAATGAGAAAAGACACTTTCATCTAAGAGCGTCATCTAACTCTAAAACCATTCCTCTCCAACACCTTATCCAAGAAGCCCCAACTAATCCTATCATAAGCTTTTTCAAAATCCCGTTTAAGCACGAGACCCTTTCTCACTCTCCTATGTACATCCTCCACTTCATTAGCTAATAAAGCTGATCAATAATATGTCTGTCACCCACAAAAGCACTCTGAGAATTTGAAATTGTACCCCCATTAACATTACCCAATCTCTTAGAGAGAACTTTAGTAAGAATTTTATACACTAGTCACACGACTAATGTGTCTAAAATTCATCACATCAACAAATCGATCCTTCTTAGGCACTAAAGTAATGAAGGTAGAATCAATATTTTTCCCAATAATACTTGTAGAAAAAAAACTCGTGAAAAACTCTAATGATATCATCTTTCACCACATCCCAATTTGTATGATAGTAAGGTGGTAGTGTTTGGGTCTTAAAGCCTCTTAATAGGTATGCCTCTGATTCGGTCAGAGGCACAACTTGTTTGGTAAAAAAATTTATGCCTCTTAATCAGTAAGATAAAAAAATAATGCTAAACCATTCAGAGCCATATCTGAACGAGTTTATATTTTTTTTAGACAAAAATAACCTCAACAATATTACAAAATCTCTCTTTTATCCCCATCTCGTCCCCCTTTGCCCCTCCTGTTTGACAAAAATAGAGTCTCAAACCCTGATAATCTCTCCGATTCCGAGCTTGTCATCTTTGGAGATTACATAGTGAGGTCCAAACTCGGAGTAAGTCAACTGGCGACTATAAGGAAAGTCGAGCACCGATGGGAACTCCAGCAGAACAGTTCTCCGGCGGAATTTCTTGCTCAGATCAGTTCTTGGTCCGATGGGTACTTTTAAACTTTGGAATTCCGACGGAATTTTTCTATATTGTGTTTCTAGTTTACTCTGAATATAGTTACTGTGAATCGAAACCTGTGTTTTTGAATCTTTTGATGGACTTCTTCCATCTACGGATCTGATAAATTGATTAACTAATTTGACTTTTATTTTATTTTATTACATGTCTTATGTTCAGTGGTTGGTAGTGATTTCCTAATCGAACGCTTGGTTGCGGTTAATTGCTTACCCAATTCCTTAAAAAAATCAATTGCTGATTTTATTGAAGTACCCATGTTAGTATGAACTGAAATCGAGCTAATTTGATCGTCTAAATGTTATTTATCTTCCTTTAATTTGCTAATTTGGATGTTATTTTTGCTTAAACTGTTCGAGGGTTAAAATGGTAAAATATTGTTATTCAAACATTTTGAAAAAATTAATTATCAAACATTTTTTCATTCAGACACAATTCTGGACAGAAGCTCTACATTATTCAAATGTCTAAACTATTCAGATCTTAACACTCAGTTTTATCAAACACCACCTAAGTCATTGAAAACTCATCAGGACCAGGAGCTTTCTCTTTGTCCATTTCAAAAACAACCCTCTTGATTACCTCCTCCGTAAACGACTCTTCCAACCAAAAACTCTTTTCTCACAAAATAGGACACCAATCTAAACGCTCTACCATAGGCTTTCCTCGACCTCCTCCCTTAAAAGAGTTTTCTACAAAAATCGGTAATTTCATTAGCAATCAAATCAGAATTTCTCACCATCTCATCCGATTCAAGCTCTTAACTCCCTAATAAAATTTCTACGATTTCTACCACTCACAATCTTGTGAAACAGTCTTGAATTACAATCTCTGTCCTTCACCCAAGTAAACCTAGTTTTCTGCCTCCAACTAACTTCCTCACGCAAAGTCACCTCCTCAAACTCATTACACAACTGAGTCGTCTACATCAAATCCTCTAAAACCTATCAATCTCTTCTATCTCTTTCAAAATTCTTATTATCTCACATCGCCAAACACCTTATTCCACTCTTTGAACTTACATTTAACATACGCCAACTTTTTCATAAAAACAAAACCTCTCCAACCCACACAACCACTCACTCAACCATTGCTTATCAACTTGGAGAAATTGGGATGAGAAATCAACATTCTCAAAACGAAAAGGAGTGGGGACCCCATTTGAGAGGGCTAGATTCTAAGACAATAGGAAAATGATCAGAAACTACTCGCGAAAGAATTTCTTGCCCCAACTCAAGAAAATCATCCTCCTAGTCATTACTAAACAAAAATCAATCAATACGAGTTGCCTTTGTATGTTCACCAGAAACTAACCAAGTGAATTGGGCATTCGAAAGAACAATATCTCTTAAATTGCAATCTCTAATAAATTTATCAAACTTTCTCATACACGTAGTAGTTCTTGACCCACCAATTTTTTCAGAAGAAACCCTAATAACATTAAAATCTCCACCAATACACGAGGAGAATGAAGCCCGTAAAGATCATAAAGCTCCTCCCAAAAGCACATCTATCCCTAGGCCAATTAGGCCCATACACCAAAGAAAACCACCGACGCCCATGCCCTCTAATCTCTAAATGAACAGAAACTGAATAAATACTCTAACAGGCGGAGAAACCTTTGCAAAGTTTATAGACAAACTTCTAACTATACACGACTAACTATTTTGGACAACAAGCTCCCAGCTTCTTCCTCACGCTTAGTTGTATATTTTCCTTTGAGTTCAGTTTTACTTTATGATATGGTCTTGAAACGACATCCTCTTCCTCACCTCACAAGTACACTAGAGACTCAATTCCAGCCGACCTCTCTAAGACTTTGGTCTTGGTCAAAGAATTACTCATCTTTCTCACAGGTACATAAAATAAACTAACTTTACCCTTTTCCCTTTTACAAAGTATTTGACAAAATTTTGCTTCTTAAATAAGTAGATACAATTCAGTACAAATATATAAATTTAAATAACTTTTATATTTAAGGCTTCTTAAATAAGCATATAGCAGTTAAAGAGCAGATATATTTATAAAAGTTCAAAGACTTTTATACTTGAGAAAATATGTTTCTTTGCAAGCAGATATTAATTTATGCTTAGATCAAATAATGCTTCTATTTAATCAAATATATAAATTTATGCACTGTTATAAAAGTTTAAATGACTTTTATATTTGTGTGAGAAGTGCTTCTTGAATAAGCAAATATAACTTCTATTCAGATTTATAAAGATTTATTTTTCTTTATTAAATAAAGAGTGTTTCTATGAAAATAGATTTAATTTTAATTTCGGGTATAAAAGTTTAAATAATTTTTATAGTTATGCTTCTTGTTAAGCAGATAGATTCATAGAAGTTTGTGATATAAAAGTTTAAATAACTTTATATTATGCAACAAGTATTTTATGAATAAGTAAATAAATGTTCAAATACTTGTAATGACAGATATCAAGTATAATAAATTAAACAGTTAAATGATACTTGATATAACAAATAATTTTGTTAAACTCAAAAATATATGTAATGATATATTTCTATCTATCATGTGAATATTAAATAAGGTCACTTAGAACTTCAAACAACGTTTGAATGATATTCTTGTTTAAAGAATACCTCCAAATATCAGTATCTAAAATTGACCGAATTTAAAGTTTTACGGTTAATATTTATATAATATTTTCAATAGATCACTTAGAACTTTAAACAACCGTTTGAATGATATTCTGTTTAAGGAATACCTCCAAATATCTATATCTAAAACTGATCTATTTTACGATATTTATTTAGATAAATTATATCAATAAAGAGTTACTAGAACTTTAAGCACCCTTTAAAATAATATTCTTCTAAGAAATATCATTAAATTACGGTATCTAAAATGTATTTTTATTGTATGAATAGATTAAATATATATATATATAGGTGTATAACAATTATATTTGTATAACTATGATTATAAACAAGTATTAGATAGTGTAAATAAATTAATTCAATGACTTATCTCAAAATGTTTTGATCAATTTTTCTCTTCAAAAGATCAGAACTTTGAATAGAAGAGAGAAAGCTTTTTAGAGAGAAATATATAGGCGAGGAGAGTATAAGATTTTCTTATTTTCCTGAAAATTGGGCAAGTCTTGAACTGCAGAAAGCTTTCCTATTTATAGGAGATTTTGAGCCATGGGGCAATCTTGCTATTTAGGAAATTAATTTGAAATCAATGGCTCAGATGAATTGTTTGAAAAGGAAGAGGTTCGGATGAATGGACACGCGGAATTGCTCAGCCAATCGTTTACCAAATTCAATAAGCTGGCAATCAATTTCTTTTAGAAAGTTAACACATGGCCAAGTATTTAATTTAGCACATTTACTATCAAACCGGCCCCACAATCTCATTCTCAAATTTCCAAATGCAGTATTCGTTCAAGGCTTTAATAAGCAATAAATTTTGTTCCTTCATGGGCGCCATGTAAGTTACTAACAATTCTAAATGCTTAATTGAATTTTAAAATCATAACTCTCAGATTTAGATGAGACAAGGGAATTGTCCCAAAATAAATGTCACAAAAATCTTCCAACACAATTCATTTTGGTCAAAGATGCAAGAAATTGGCACATGCATTTTCAATGCATATATTCGGTCAAATCAAAGGTTTTAAGCCTTTTGATTTCCTTTCTTTACTCAAGCACACTGATGCACGTTTAATTTCCAAGTTCTAATTTTCGGATAAAGGGAATGTGCCTTTTGTTCTTTTGTGAGCTGTAAAACCCGGACATTTTGGGATCGATCCCCGCTAGCAACAAGTGTGGAGGCATTTATGACTCCCGTGACCACGGACCGCCAGCGCAAGCTGGTTCGCAAGACAAAAGGGTTGGGTTCAGCCCCAGATGATTAGTCGGACCGCGGTCGGGAAACACCGGGTTAGCAAAAAAAAAAATAGGAGTTTCTCCTTGCTTTAGAAAATGTTGTTTTATGAACTAATTTCTTTAACACTTTATATTAAATTATCAAGATCAAGAAAATCAGTTCAATAAGATTTATAAATATTGTTGGTCAAAAAAAATAAGATAATTAAAACAATTATAAAACAAATCCTGTGGGGAGGGATTCTACCCTTTTAATTATCCTATTACTAATTATTGTATCATCAAAGTATTCCTAAAGTTGGAGACCCAACATATACATTTAATATGTTTTTGATAAATTTTATATCTTCAGTAAATTTATATGTTATATTTTCAACTATATTAAAAGATTCATAAAATTAGGTAATCGTGTTTATGCGTGTCTTAAATCCATGTAACACCCAAAAGGGGAAAATACTAAATGGGACAGGAGTAGAAAGCTACTCTATATAAACGTGAATTACCATCAAAATAAGATAGTAATGCATGTAATTTTGGTCTGCAATAAACTGTGTATCTTCTTCTTGACAACAGACCGACCAATTCCCTTTGATGATTTAAGAAGGCTGGTATTCCACCCACCCGCCGAAGGAAGATACATGTCACGCTTTAAGGTATGTCTTCTCAATTGCAAGTTTGTTCTTGCTCATTCGGCTAAGTACTTTTAATGCGTAAGGCCAACTTAGTGCTTGTAATTCGCTAAGCCTGAAACTAAGGGAGTTGTTTGATAAAAATTGAATGAATCTGACATCTGAATCTGAGTGAGCTGAATCTGAATAAAAAATGTTATTTGATAATTAACATGCTGAAAACATTTGAATGACATAATTTTATTATTTTACTTCTCTTGAAAAAATTCAAAAATGTTGTAAATTTATTTAATATTACTTAATATAATAGTTAATATTTTTTAACTTTATTCAGAAGCTCATACAGCCAAAAAAATCTGACTTAGCATTCAAATCAATCATCTGACCGATTTAGCCATTCAGACGATTTTTTTTTCCAAAACAAACATGACCGATTCAGCCATTTAACCATTCAGATATATTAGCCCTAAACAAACAGTCTCTAACTATCTATGAAATCGATAGGGTTGAGCTCTGATAATTCATTGATGCTTATCTATGTCTGGACTTGAAATTTGCAGAGCTATTGACCTTCATTTTATTGTATTTTTCATGTACAGCACATGTGTTTGCTGTGTATATATATTTCCTACAATTCCTGGACAACATGTATCCATTTCTGAATCTCCTCCTGTCTGCCATTAATGGATTGTAGGTTCCATCACCACCTCGAAGAAAAAGGAGTTCTGTGGACAGAGAAGATCGGTCTCACAAAAGCCTCGAGCGAAGTAAACATTTCACCGACATGAGAGGTCTTCAAGTCGTGATCGTCATTGGATAAAGAAGTTGTGGACAGAGAAGACCGCTCTGACAAGCGCTACAAACGTAATACACATTCTCATAGACACGAGTCGGTCGTCTAGTCGGATCAGACATCTGATGCTAGGTTGTAGCTAGTATGTCTTTACTATATTAGGCATGATGTGAAAATGAATTAGAGCACTACTAAGCCAATTTAGTCTTGAATGCCAGTTTAGTCTTATAGTGCTGTAGTAGCAGTAACTTATTATAACTCAAGTTTTTTACTTTGTATGCATTTTTTTTTTTTTTTAACTTTGCCTTGAGAAAGCAGCATGACGATCTAGACCTTTCAAATTTCCAACTAGTTTAGTGTAAATAATTTTGCCCAAAGTCCCTAATTTAATTGGAAAATAATTTCACAACACTATTAAATTTTCACATGAAAAATATTGTTATAGATGTGTATGACGGTTTTCATAGAGTCTATAACACAGAGATTTAATATCGTAATTATCCGTTCCGTTATATTTGACTATATTTGAAGTTTTCCTTTTTGTCCACAACTTAGAGTATTTTATACATCCTTTTAATATCTTCTTGTAAATATTTGTTAAAACCGCTTCAACTAATTTTTTCAATAACAAATTTAATTTTTTGAAGATTAATATTACAAAAAGCTCAGTTAAAACAAGTGCATCACTTGCATAACATTAAAACCCAAAGGTGGTATTTTTTTTTTTTTGGTTATAAATATTACCACGAAACCGATAAAGGACATGGTATGGAAGTATGTGTATCATACCCATTGGCCTATAACTATATAAAAATACACAATTCATATTAAAAATAAGTAATGTGATTTTAGTTCTTAAATGGAACCATAACTAATATTTGTAAACTAAAACCAACCCATAACTATAAAAGAACCCCAATATCAACTCAGGAAAAATTTGCTTACCAAATTTGTGCAGCACATAACACCCTACCCCAGTAGTTACAGAGAATCTGCATAAGCAAGGTTTTGATGCTATTTCCATGAATTGATCAAGCGGGAAACATATCCAGAGTTACAGTTGCACAAAGTTACTACTACAACCTTTTCACATTAATTGCCCCAATTGGAGTCAGACGGATTTTAAGACTCGCAAGAAACCCATAAACTTTAGATTCCAAACCTGTTTCTCAAGTGTTCCAGCGTTTCTTATGGATGCTGTTTGATAGGGATTAGGAGTGCTCAGGGTTCTAAAAATTCCCGCCTAAGTCCAACCTAGGCGCTAGGCTCTCCCTGGCGCCTCACCTAGGTCTTGTGTCAATAATGCTTATATGATGTCCTTCAACGTCAATTCACGTAAGAACATGGTATATGGAGAAATATGAGGGCCCAAACTGAAAAGTGTTGCACCCCCTTAAATGGGTGCAAGGAACATACACTACGGTGGTTGTCAAAGCTCTGAGTGAACCCGAAATTGGCCATGGACTTGGATCTACCAGATGATAAGAATGCCTATGAGATTCAATTATAAACTACTTTGCCTCGGTTGTATGAAACCCCTCTATAGAATTGCAATATGAAACACGCTAAAATTTTGAGAGTTGAGACATCTTGGCACCAAAACGAACACGAGTGTAATGACCTCCCTGCCTCTCCACCTTGGATCTGATCAGATTACATTATCATCCTGTCAGGTTAAAATTTCATTCTTTGAAGATTGGCAAATAATTGAAGAAGCTATTAAATCTCAGATCATTACAGCACAAAGGAGTTGAGTACTAGGGAGTAAGGAGGCCCTATAGGTATAGTTGCTTACCTTCAAGTGTAATATTAGAGCTAATTTGCCAAGTTTTTTTTTTCTCAAACACCTCGCCTTAATTCAGCTCTTCTCATAGTGCTGCCACCACATTGCAACCTGATAAAGTTGTGGAATTATATCTTAAAAGTAGCCGTTGGACCAAAGTAGACCACGTAATTTAGGGGGAAAGAAGGGAAAAAGTATATAGTTATTTACCATGCTGTCCACACATCCAAGGAAATTAAATTAACAATCTTCAATTGGACAAATATTAGGATATTGTAACTGACAGAAAAAATAACAAAACCTCGTAACAAAGCTTAGAAAAGTGCAACGGTGGAAAACTTGAGAAATGCACTAATGTAACAAAACATCACTTGAATTACCACAAAATAAGACGCACTAAATTATACCATAGTTAACCAAGATTTGGACAAAATATACATTCAGAGTAAAGAACAGTATTAGGAAAAAGATATAAGAGCCATCAATTTGAGCTTGAGCTAAAAAAAATGCATATTGAAGACAGGAAAACTAACTTATACAGAAACCAATATAATATGGCTGTAAACGAGTAGGGATTGTAGAGCTGAGCCCGACTCCTTAATAGTCTATCGAGCTCAGTTTGTCTATATCCAGCCTACACAAACGCAGTAGGGATTAGTAGCGCTAAGCCTGACTCACTTAATGATCTATCGAGCTTATCAAGCTCAATTCTGTCTAGACCCCAGCCTGCATAACCGCTGCTAAGCTACATCATTCAATACCCTAGCTACTCGCAAGCCTTCAGCACATTTTTTTTTATCATTTAATTTATTTATTCCATTAAAGGGAAGTGTGGACAACCAAAAATTTCTCATAGTTGGCGGTCTAATTCATTTGTGTTTTGGATCGTCAAACCAAATTCAGGTCAGAAACATTACCTCTAACTCTTGGATATACCATGAGAATATTCTTCTTGTTATTAATTATAATAATCAAAACAAAAAGGAAAAGACAAAACTCTCTCCTCAAATTAATTATATACTTGATTAGAAAATTGTGTACACACTCACACATATAGTACTCTTTTTTTTTAAGATAAAGAAAAAAATTTATCAATACAATAATGGGGACAAGAAGTCCATCCTCAAACTAAAAGATCAAAAACAAAAAAGCAATTAAAAAGTGCAGCCCTCCAACACTAATAAATCATCAGTAACAGAGATACTCTAAAAGCCCCATAGAGGAAGCCAAAGAGACGCAGAAAAACAACCCTTATTCAATAGTTTTAAGGCAAGAAGCTTTCTCAAACAACAATAGTATTATTTTCATTCCAAATTCCCCAATAGAAAAGAAGGCACACTTCCATATATCCTCTAACTTCCAAATCCTTTAAAACAAATTAATAACATATCGTTCATCGTAGCAAAACACAACCACTTCTCTCCTAACACTCTAAAGAGTCCACAATCCCCAAGAACAGGACAATGCAAAAATAATGAGAATGTGTATCATTACTCTGCTTGCACATAAAACAAATGTCCAGAGATAGAATTTATAAGACATGCTACCTTGATAAAGATCATTAGTATAATCTTTGTAAAACCGCAGACCACACAAAAGCCTTAAGGGACCTTGGTTTTCCAAATGTACAAAGCCAATGAAAATGGATGGGAATAATATTACCGAGTCAAAAAGTGAAGTAACTCTAACAAGAAAAGGAACCAATTGAATCTAAAGTCTAGATACCTTATCAGAATAAATGAACCGAATCAAGCAATGTTAGCAAAGATTCCATCTCATTAGATTCCAAATCCGTGAGATTCCATGAAGAAATGAAGATCCCAAGAAATGAGTTCCCATCTAAAATTAAGAATGAGAGCATCATAAAGTGAAAAAATACGATATAAAAACGATTAAAAACCAAAGAAAAATAGTTATCTCCCAACAATAATCCTCCCAGAATCGAATCGTGACCATCCTCAACTCCATATTTCAAATGTCAATAAATGAAGTATAACCTTGGGAGATGAATTTCCAAGGACTTGCATGAGTAACAAATCTCGGGACTAGCGTCTCAGCCATTCAAATGCATACCGAATTTGCTCCTAATTACCTTATGTCAAGGGATGAGATTCCAAGATTTCTCCAAAGCCATTTACAAACCAGAACTACATTCTTGAGGACCAATACCCAGCCTCAACCTTTCTGCTTAGAACGACATGTTTTTCACCCAACCAAATGATATCTGATCCTTCTCTCATCACAGCTCCTAACCAAAAAAAATCTCCCATTAACTTTTATAGTGTTAGCTACACTAACTGACTAAAAAAGAGATAATATAAAGGTATACTAGACAAGCAAGCCTGAATCAAATAACCCCCCCCCCCCCCAAACTAACAGGAAAAATCCACATTTCACCTCTTTCAATTACCGGATCTCAAAACAAGACTGACCTAGGATTCCCACCAAGCGGGCCAAGGTAAGTAAGCGAAAATTCTTCAATCTACAACCAACTAAACGCCGCATACGCAAAATCTCCTCCATATCTATGTTGATCCCATCCACTAACACTACATTTAGACAAAAAAACCTCATACCAAAAATTGCTTCAAAAACTTAAGAATAGTTAACAACTTTTTAAAACCTTAGCCCCATCTCAAAGAAATAGAATAGTATCATCAGCAAATTGGAGGTGAGAAACGTTCACCTCCTCAGCCCAACTGCACAACCTGCGAGGATACCACACTCCTCTCCCCGGTTGAGCATTCTACTTAAAATATCAACTAAAGTTAACAAGATAGGTGATAATGGGCCTCCTTGCCTCAAACCTCGGGAAGACTTGGACCAAGACTTGGGCTCCCCGTTCACAATCACAGAAAAATGAGAAAAGACACTTTCATCTAAGAGCGTCATCAACTCTAAAAACCATTCCTCTCCAACACCTTATCCAAGAAGCCCCAACTAATCCTATATAAGCTTTTTCAAAATCCCGTTTAAGCACGAGACCCTTTCTCACTCTCCTATGTACATCCTCCACTTCATTAGCTAATAAAGCTGATCAATAATATGTCTGTCACCCACAAAAGCACTCTGAGAATTTGAAATTGTACCCCCATTAACATTACCCAATCTCTTAGAGAGAACTTTAGTAAGAATTTTATACACTAGTCACACGACTAATGTGTCTAAAATTCATCACATCAACAAATCGATCCTTCTAGGCACTAAAGTAATGAAGGTAGAATCAATATTTTTCCCAATAATACTTGTAGAAAAAAAAACTCGTGAAAAACTCTAATGATATCATCTTTCACCACATCCCATTTGTATGATAGTAAGGGGTAGTGTTGGGTCTTAAAGCCTTAATAGGTATGCCTCTGATTCGGTCAGAGGCACAACTTGTTGGTAAAAAAATTTATGCCTCTTAATCAGTAAGATAAAAAATAATGCTAAAACCATTCAGAGCCATATGAACGAGTTTATATTTTTTTAGACAAAATAACCTCAACAATATTACAAAATCTCTCTTTTATCCCATCTCTCCCCCTTTGCCCCTCCTGTTGACAAAATAGAGTCTCAAACCCTGATAATCTCTCCGATTCCGAGCTTGTCATCTTTGGAGATTACATAGTGAGGTCCAAACTCGGAGTAAGTCAACTGGCGACTATAAGGAAAGTCGAGCACCGATGGAACTCCAGCAGAACAGTTCTCCGGCGGAATTTCTTGCTCAGATCAGTTCTTGGTCCGATGGGTACTTTTAAACTTTGGAATTGACGGAATTTTCTATATTGGTTTCTAGTTTACTCTGAATATAGTTACTGTGAATCGAAACCTGTGTTTTGAATCTTTTGATGGACTTCTTCCATCTACGGATCTGATAAATTGATTAACTAATTTGACTTTTATTTTATTTATTACATGTCTTATGTTCAGTGGTTGGTAGTGATTTCCTAATCGAACGCTTGGTTGCGGTTAATTGCTTACCCAATTCCTTAAAAAATCAATTGCTGATTTTATTGAAGTACCCATGTTAGTATGAACTGAAATCGAGCTAATTGATCGTCTAAATGTTTTATCCTTTAATTTGCTAATTGGATGTTATTTGCTTAAACTGTTCGAGGGTTAAAATGGTAAAAATTGTTATTCAAACATTTTGAAAAATTAATTATCAAACATTTTTTCATTCAGACACAATTTGGACAGAAGCTCTACATTATTCAAATGTCTAAACTATTCAGATCTTAACACTCAGTTTTATCAAACACCACCTAAGTCATTGAAAACCATCAGGACCAGGAGCTTTCTCTTTGTCCATTTCAAAAACAACCCTCTTGATTACCTCCTCCGTAAACGACTCTTCCAACCAAAAACTCTTTTCTCACAAAATAGGACACCAATCTAAACGCTCTACCATAGGCTTTCCTCGACCTCCTCCCTTAAAAGAGTTTTCTACAAAAATCGGTAATTTCATTAGCAATCAAATCAGAATTTCTCACCATCTCATCCGATTCAAGCTCTTAACTCCCTAATAAAATTTCTACGATTTCTACCACTCACAATCTTGTGAAACAGTCTTGAATTACAATCTCTGTCCTTCACCCAAGTAAACCTAGTTTTCTGCCTCCAACTAACTTCCTCACGCAAAGTCACCTCCTCAAACTCATTACACAACTGAGTCGTCTACATCAAATCCTCTAAAACCTATCAATCTCTTCTATCTCTTTCAAAATTCTTATTATCTCACATCGCCAAACACCTTATTCCACTCTTTGAACTTACATTTAACATACGCCAACTTTTTCATAAAAACAAAACCTCTCCAACCCACACAACCACTCACTCAACCATTGCTTATCAACTTGGAGAAATTGGGATGAGAAATCAACATTCTCAAAACGAAAAGGAGTGGGGACCCCATTTGAGAGGGCTAGATTCTAAGACAATAGGAAAATGATCAGAAACTACTCGCGAAAGAATTTCTTGCCCCAACTCAAGAAAATCCTCCTAGTCATTACTAAACAAAAATCAATCAAACGAGTTGCCTTTGTATGTTCACCAGAAACTAACCAAGTGAATTGGGCATTCGAAAGAACAATATCTCTTAAATTGCAATCTCTAATAAATTTAAAACTTTCTCATACACGTAGTAGTTCTTGACCCACCAATTTTTCAGAAGAAACCCTAATAACATTAAAATCTCCACCAATACACCGAGGAGAATGAAGCCCGTAAAGATCATAAAGCTCCTCCCAAAAGCACATCTATCCCTAGGCCAATTAGGCCCATACACCAAAGAAAACCACCGACGCCCATGCCCTCTAATCTCTAAATGAACAGAAACTGAATAAATACTCTAACAGGCGGAGAAACCTTTGCAAAGTTTATAGACAAACTTCTAACTATACACGACTAACTATTTTGGACAACAAGCTCCCAGCTTCTTCCTCACGCTTAGTTGTATATTTTCCTTTGAGTTCAGTTTTACTTTATGATATGGTCTTGAAACGACATCCTCTTCCTCACCTCACAAGTACACTAGAGACTCATTCCAGCCGACTCTCTAAGACTTTGGTCTTGGTCAAAGAATTACTCATCTTCTCACAGGTACATAAAATAAACTAACTTTACCCTTTTCCCTTTTAAAAGTATTTGACAAAATTTTGCTTTAAATAAGTAGATACAATTCAGTACAAATATAAAATTTAAATAACTTTTATTTAAGGCTTCTTAAATAAGCATATAGCAGTTAAAGAGCAGATATATTTATAAAAGTTCAAAGACTTTTATACTTGAGAAAATATGTTTCTTTGCAAGCAGATATTAATTTATGCTTAGATCAAATAATGCTTCTATTTAATCAAATATATAAATTTATGCACTGTTATAAAAGTTTAAATGACTTTTATATTTGTGTGAGAAGTGCTTCTTGATAAGCAAATATAACTCTATTCAGATTTATAAAGATTTATTTTCTTTATTAAAAAGAGTGTTCTATGAAAATAGATTTAATTTTAATTTCGGGTATAAAAGTTTAAATAATTTTATAGTTATGCTTCTTGTTAAGCAGATAGATTATAGAAGTTTGTGATAAAAGTTTAAATAACTTTTATATTATGCAACAAGTATTTTATGAATAAGTAAATAAATGTTCAAAATCTTGTAATGACAGTCAAGTATATAAAAAAACAGTTAAATGATACGATATAACAAATAATTTTGTTAAACTCAAAAATATATGTATATATCTATCTATCATGTGAATATTAAATAAGGTCACTTAGAACTTCAAACAACGTTTGAATGATATTCTTGTTTAAAGAATACCTCCAAATATCAGTATCTAAAATTGACCGAATTTAAAGTTTTACGGTTAATATATATATAAATATTTCAATAGATCACTTAGAACTTTAAACACCGTTTGAATGATATTCTTGTTTAAGGAATACCTCCAAATATCTATATCTAAAACTGATCTATTTTACGATATTTATTTAGATAAATTATATCAATAAAGAGTTACTAGAACTTTAAGCACCCTTTAAATAATATTCTTCTTAAGAAATATCATTAAATTACGGTATCTAAAATGTATTTTTATTGATATGAATAGATGAAATATATATATATATATAGGTGTATAACAATTTATTTGTATAACTATGATTATAAACAAGTATTAGATAGTGTAAATAAATTAATTCAATGACTTATCTCAAAATGTTTTGATCAATTTTTCTCTTCAAAAGATCAGAACTTTGAATAGAAGAGAGAAAGCTTTTTAGAGAGAAAATATATAGGCGAGGAGAGTATAAGATTTTCTTATTTTCCTGAAAATTGGCAAGTCTTGAACTGCAGAAGCTTTCCTATTTATAGGAGATTTTGAGCCATGGGCAATCTTGCTATTTAGGAAATTAATTTGAAATCAATGGCTCAGATGAATTGTTTGAAAAGGAAGAGGTTCGGATGAATGGACACGCGGAATTGCTCAGCCAATCGGTTACCAAATTCAAATAAGCTGGCAATCAATTTCTTTTAGAAAGTTAACACATGGCCAAGTATTTAATTTAGCACATTTACTATCAAACCGGCCCCACAATCTCATTCTCAAATTTCCAAATGCAGTATTCGTTCAAGGCTTTAATAAGCCAATAAATTTTGTTCCTTCATGGGCGCCATGTAAGTTACTAACAATTCTAAATGCTTAATTGAATTTTAAAATCATAACTCTCAGATTTAGATGAGACAAGGGAATTGTCCCAAAATAAATGTCACAAAAATCTTCCAAAACCAATTCATTTGGTCAAAGATGCAAGAGAGAATTGGCACATGCATTTTCAATGCATATATTCGGTCAAATCAAAGGTTTTAAGCCTTTTGATTTCCTTCTTTACTCAAGCACACTGATGCACGTTTAATTTCCAAGTTCTAATTTTCGGATAAAGGGAATGTGCCTTTTGTCTTTTGTGAGCTGTAAACCCGGACATTTTGGGATCGATCCCGCTAGCAACAAGTGTGAGGCATTTATGACTCCGTGGACCACGGACCGCCAGCGCAAGCTGGTTCGCAAGACAAAAGGGTTGGGTTCAGCCCCAGATGATTAGTCGGACCGCGGTCGGGAAAAACCGGGTTAGCAAAAAAAAAAATAGGAGTTCTCCTTGCTTTAGAAAATGTTGTTTATGAACTAATTTCTTTAACACTTTATATTAAATATCAAGATCAAGAAAATCAGTTCAATAAGATTTATAAAATATTGTTGGCAAAAAAAATAAGATAATTAAAAACAATTATAAAACAATCCTGTGGGGAGGATTCTACCCTTTTTAATTATCCTATTACTAATATTGTTATCATCAAAGTATCTCCAAAGTTGGAGACCCAAAATACATTTAATATTGTTTTTTGATAAATTTTATATCTTCAGTAAATTTATAGTTATATTTTCAACTATATTAAAAGATTCAAAAATTAGGTATCGTGTTATGAGTGTCTTAAATCCATGTAACACCAAAAGGGGAAAATACTAAAATGGGACAGGAGTAGAAAGCTACTCATATAAACGTGAATTACCATCAAAATAAGATAGTAATGCATGTAATTTTGGTCTGCAATAAATGTGTATCTTCTTCTTGACAACAGACGACCAATTCCCTTTGATGATTTAAGAAGGCTTGGTATTCCACACCGCCGAAGGAAGATACATGTCACGCTTTAAGGTATGTCTTCTCAATTGCAAGTTGTCTTGCTCATTCGGCTAAGTTACTTTTAATGCGTAAGGCCCAACTTAGTGCTTGATATATTCGCTAAGCCTGAACTAAGGGGGTGTTTGATAAAAATTGAATGAATCTGAATCTGAATCTGAGTGAGCTGAATCTGAATAAAAAATGTTATTTGATAATTAACATGTCTGAAACATTTGAATGCAAATAATTTATTATTTTATCTTTGAAAAAATTCAAAATGTTGTAAATTTATTTAATATACTTAATATAATAGTTAATATTTTTAACTTTATTCAGAAGCTCATTCAGCCAAAAAAATCTGACTTAGCCATTCAAATCAATCATCTGACCGATTTAGCCATTCAGACGATTTTTTTTCCAAAACAAACATGACCGATTCAGCCATTTAACCATTCAGATATATTCAGCCCTAAACAAACAGTCTCTAACTATCTATGAAATCGATAGGGTTGAGCTCTGATAATTCATTGATGCTTATCTATGTTCGGACTTGAAATTTGCAGAGCTATTGACCTTCATTTTATTTTATTTTTCATGTACACGCACATGTGTTTGTGTGTATATATTTTCCTACAATTCCTGGACAACATGTATCCATTTCTGAATCTCCTCCTGTCTGCCATTAATGGATTGTAGGTTCCATCACCACCTCGAAGAAAAAGGAGTTCTGTGGACAGAGAAGATCGGTCTCACAAAAGCCTCGAGCGAAGTAAACATTCTCACCGACATGAGAGGTCTTCAAGTCGTGATCGTCATTGGATAAAAGAAGTTGTGGACAGAGAAGACCGCTCTGACAAGCGCTACAAACGTAATACACATTCTCATAGACACGAGTCGGTCGTCTAGTCGGGATCAGACATCTGATGCTAGGTTGTAGCTAGTATGTCTTTACTAATTAGGCATGATGTGAAAATGAATTAGAGCACTACTAAGCCAATTTAGTCTTGAATGCCAGTTTAGTCTTTATAGTGCTGTAGTAGCAGTAACTTATATTTAACTCAAGTTTTTTACTTTGTTATGCATTTTTTTTTTTTTTTAACTTGCCTTGAGAAAGCAGCATGGACGATCTAGACCTTTTATGTCAAATTTCCAACTAGTTTAGTTGTAAATATAAATTTTGCCCTCAAAGTCCCTAATTTAATTTGGAAAATAATATTTTCACAACACTTATTAATATTTTCACATGAAAAATATTGTTATAGATGTATAATGACGGTTTTTCATAGTATCTATAACAACAGATTTTATGTAAATATCGTTCCGTTAATATTTTCTCTACATATTTTGACAGTTTTCCTTTTTGTCCACAACTTAGAGTATTTATACATCCTTTTCTAATATGCTTCATAAATATTTGTTAATAACGCTTCAACTTAATTTTTTTCAATAACAAAATTTAAATTTTAAGATTAAATATTACAAAAAAGCTCAGTTAAAAACAAGTGCATCACTTTGCATAACATTAAAACCCAAAGGTGGAATTTTTTAACTTTTTTTGTTATAAATATTACCACGAAACGAATAAAGGACCATGGTATGGAAGTTATGTGTATCATACCCATTTGGCCTATAACTATATGAAACTAACATACACAATTCATATTAAAATAAGTAATGTGATTTTAGTTCTTAAATGGAACCATAACTAAATTTTGTAAACTAAAACCAACCCATAACTATAAAAAGAACCAAATATCAACTCAGGAAAAATTTCTTACCAAATTTGTGCAGCACATAACACCCTACCCCAGTAGTTACAGAGAATCTGCATAGCAAGGTTTTATGCTATTTCCATGAATTGATCAAGCGGGAAACATATCCAGAGTACAGTTGCACAAAGTACTACTACAACCTTTTCACATTTAATTGCCCCCAATTTTGGACGTCAGACGGATTTTTAAGACTCGCAAGAAACCCATTAAAACTTTAGATTCCAAACTGTTTCTCAAGTTCCAGCGTTTCTTATGGATGCTGTTTTGATAGGGATTAGGGAGTGCTCAGTGTTCTAAAAATTCCCGCCTAAGTCCAACCTAGGCGCTAGGCTCTTCCCTGGCGCCTCACCTAGGTCTTGTGTCAATAATGCTTATATGATGTCCTTCCAACGTCAATTCACGTAAGAACATAGTATATAGGAGAAATATGAGGCCCAAACTTAGAAGTGTTGCACCCCCTTGAAATGGGTGCATGTACATCACACCTCCTACGGTGGTTGCCAAAGCTCCGAGTGAACCCGAAATAGGCCATGGACTTGGATCTACCAAATGATAAGAATGCCTCTGAGATTCAATCATAAACTACTTTGCCTCGGTTGTATGTAAACCCCTCTATAGAATTGCAATATGAACACGCTAAAATTTTGAGAGTTGAGACATCTTTGGCACCAAACGAACCACGAGTGTAATGACCTCCCTGCCTCCCACCTTGGATCTGATCAGATTACATTATCATCCTGTCAGGTTAAAATTTTCATTCTTTGAAGATTGGCAAATAATTGAAGAAGCTATTAAATCTCAGATCATTACAGCACAAGGAGTTGAGTACTAGGGATTAAGGAGGCCTCTATGGTATAGTTGCTTACCTTCAAGTGTAATATTAGAGCTAATTTGCCAAGTTTTTTTTTTCTCAAACACCTCGCCTTAATTCCAGCTCTTCTCATAGTGCTGCCACCACATTTGCAACCTGATAAAGTTTGGAATTATATCTTTAAAAGTATTAGCCGTTGGACCAAAGTAGACCACGTAATTTAGGGGGGAAAGAAGGGAAAAAGTATATAGTTATTTACCATGCTGTCCACACATCCAAGGAAATTAAATTAACAATCTTCAATTGGACAAATATTAGGATATTTACTGACAGAAAAAATAACAAAACCTCGTAACAAAGCTTAGAAAAGTGCAACGGTGGAAAACTTGAGAAATGCACTAATGTAACAAAACATCATCTGAATTACCACAAATAAGACGCACTAAATTATACCATAGTAACCATAGATTTCTGGACAAAATATACAATTTCAGAGTAAAGAACAGTATTAGGAAAAGATATAAGAGCCATCAATTTGAGCTTGAGCTAAAAAAAATTGCATATTGAAGACAGGAAAACTAACTTATACAGAAACCAATAATAATATGGCTGTAAACGAGTAGGGATTAGTAGAGCTGAGCCCGACTCACTTAATAGTCTATCGAGCTCAAGTTTGTCTATATCCAGCCTACACAACTGAGTAGGGATTAGTAGCGCTAAGCCTGACTCACTTAATGATCTATCGAGCTTATCAAGCTCAATTCTGTCTAGACCCCAGCCTGCATAACCGCTGCTAAGCTACATCATTCAATACCCTAGCTACTCGCAAGCCTTCTGTTCTTGCAGCACATTTTTTTTATCATTTAATTTATTTTATTCCATTAAAGGGAAGTGTGGACAACCAAAAATTTCTCATAGTTGGCGGTCTAATTCATTTGTTTGTTTTGGATCGTCAAACCAAATTCAGGTCAAGAAAACATTACCTCTAACTCTTGGATATAACCATGAGAATATTCTTCTTGTTATTAATTATAATAATCAAAACAAAAAAGGAAAAGACAAAAACTCTCTCCTCAAATTAATTATATACTTGATTAGAAAATTGTGTACACACTCACACATATATATGTACTCTTTTTTTTTTAAGATAAAAGAAAAAAATTTATCAATACAATTAATGGGGGACAAGAAGTCCATCCTCAACAAACTAAAGATCAAAAACAAAAAGCACTTAAAAAAGTGCAGCCCTCCAATCACTAAATAAATCAGTAACAGAGATACCTCTAAAAGCCCCATAGAGGAAGCCAAGAGACGCAAGAAAAACAACCCAATTATTCATAGTTTTAAGGCTAAGAAGCTTTCTCAAAACAACCTAGTATTATTTTCATTCCAAATTCCCCAATAGAAAGAAGGCACACTTCCATATATCCCTCTAACTTCCAAATCCTTTAAAACAAATTAATAACATATCGTTCATCGTAGCAAAACACAACCACTTCTCTCCTAACACTCTAAAGAGTCCACAATCCCCAAGCAACAGGACAATGCAAAAATAAATGAGAATGTGTATCATTACTCTGCTTGCACATAAAACAAATGTCCAGAGATAGAATTTTATAAGACATGCTACCTTGATAAAGATCATTAGTATTTAATCTTTGTAAAACCGCAGACCACACAAAAGCCTTTAAGGGACCTTGGTTTTCCAAATGTACAAGCCAATGAAAAATGGATGAGGAATAATATACCGAGTCAAAAAAGTGAAGTAACTCTAACAAGAAAAGGAACCAATTGAATCTAAAGTCTAGATACACTTATCAGAATAAATGAACCGAATCAAGCAATGTTAGCAAAGATTCCATCTCATTAGATTCCAAATCCGTGAGATTCCTGAAGAAATGAAGATCCCAAGAAACTGAGTTCCCATCTAAAATTAAGAATGAGAGCATCATAAAGTGAAAAAATACGATAAAAACGATTAAAAACCAAAGAAAAATAGTTATCTCCCAACCAATAATCCTCCCAGAATCGAATCGATGACCATCCTCAACTCCATATTTCAAATGTCAAATAAATGAAGTATAACCTTGGGAGATGAATTTCCAAGGACTTGCATGAGTAACAATCTCGGGACTAGCGTCTCAGCCATTCAAATGCATACCGAATTTGCTCCTAATTACCTTATGTCAAAGGGAATGAGATTCCAAAGATTTCTCCAAAGCCATTTACAAACCAGAACTACATTCTTGAGGACCAAATTACCCAGCCTCAAACCTCCCTTCTGCTTAGAACGACACTGTTTTTCACCCAACCAAATGATCCTATGATCCTTCTCTCATCACCAGCTCCTAACCAAACAAAATCTCCCATTAACTTTTATAGTGTGTTAGCTACACTAACTATGATCCTAAAAAGAGATAATATAAAGGTATACTAGACAAGCAAGCCTGAATCAAAATAATCCTACCCCCCCCCCCCAAAGGAAAAATACACACATTTCCACCTCACTCTTTCAATTACCGGATCTCAAAACAAGACTGACCTAGGATTCCCACCAAGCGGGCCCAAGGTAAGTAAGCGAAAATTCTTCAATTCTACAACCAACTAAACCCGAATACGCAAAAATCTCCTCCATATCTATGTTGATCCCAACTACACTACATTTAGACAAATTAAACCTCATACCAAAAATTGCTTCAAAAAACTTTAAGAATAGTTAACACATTTTTAAAACCTTAGCCCCTCTCAAAGAAATAGAATAGTATCATCAGCAAATTGGAGGTGAGAAACGTTCACCTCCTCAAGCCCAACTGCACAACCTGCGAGGATACCACACTCCTCTCCCCGGTTGAGCATTCTACTTAAAATATCAACTAAAGTTAACAAGATAGGTGATAATGGGCCTCCTTGCCTCAAACCTCGGGAAGACTTGGACCAAGACTTGGGCTCCCCGTTCACAATCACAGAAAAATGAGAAAAGACACTTTCATCTAAGAGCGTCATCTAACTCTAAAACCATTCCTCTCCAACACCTTATCCAAGAAGCCCCAACTAATCCTATCATAAGCTTTTTCAAAATCCCGTTTAAGCACGAGACCCTTTCTCACTCTCCTATGTACATCCTCCACTTCATTAGCTAATAAAGCTGATCAATAATATGTCTGTCACCCACAAAAGCACTCTGAGAATTTGAAATTGTACCCCCATTAACATTACCCAATCTCTTAGAGAGAACTTTAGTAAGAATTTTATACACTAGTCACACGACTAATGTGTCTAAAATTCATCACATCAACAAATCGATCCTTCTTAGGCACTAAAGTAATGAAGGTAGAATCAATATTTTTCCCAATAATACTTGTAGAAAAAAAACTCGTGAAAAACTCTAATGATATCATCTTTCACCACATCCCAATTTGTATGATAGTAAGGTGGTAGTGTTTGGGTCTTAAAGCCTCTTAATAGGTATGCCTCTGATTCGGTCAGAGGCACAACTTGTTTGGTAAAAAAATTTATGCCTCTTAATCAGTAAGATAAAAAAATAATGCTAAACCATTCAGAGCCATATCTGAACGAGTTTATATTTTTTTTAGACAAAATAACCTCAACAATATTACAAAATCTCTCTTTTATCCCCATCTCGTCCCCCTTTGCCCCTCCTGTTTGACAAAAATAGAGTCTCAAACCCTGATAATCTCTCCGATTCCGAGCTTGTCATCTTTGGAGATTACATAGTGAGGTCCAAACTCGGAGTAAGTCAACTGGCGACTATAAGGAAAGTCGAGCACCGATGGGAACTCCAGCAGAACAGTTCTCCGGCGGAATTTCTTGCTCAGATCAGTTCTTGGTCCGATGGGTACTTTTAAACTTTGGAATTCCGACGGAATTTTTCTATATTGTGTTTCTAGTTTACTCTGAATATAGTTACTGTGAATCGAAACCTGTGTTTTTGAATCTTTTGATGGACTTCTTCCATCTACGGATCTGATAAATTGATTAACTAATTTGACTTTTATTTTATTTTATTACATGTCTTATGTTCAGTGGTTGGTAGTGATTTCCTAATCGAACGCTTGGTTGCGGTTAATTGCTTACCCAATTCCTTAAAAAAATCAATTGCTGATTTTATTGAAGTACCCATGTTAGTATGAACTGAAATCGAGCTAATTTGATCGTCTAAATGTTATTTATCTTCCTTTAATTTGCTAATTTGGATGTTATTTTGCTTAAACTGTTCGAGGGTTAAAATGGTAAAATATGTTATTCAAACATTTGAAAAATTAATTATCAAACATTTTTTCATTCAGACACAATTCTGGACAGAAGCTCTACATTATTCAAATGTCTAAACTATTCAGATCTTAACACTCAGTTTATCAAACACCACCTAAGTCATTGAAACTCATCAGGACCAGGAGCTTTCTCTTTGTCCATTTCAAAAACAACCCTCTTGATTACCTCCTCCGTAAACGGACCTCTTCCAACCAAAAACTCTTTTCTCACAAAATAGGACACCAATCTAAACGCTCTACCATAGGCTTTTCCTCGACCCTCCTCCCTTAAAAGAGTTTTCTACAAAAATCGGTAATTTCATTAGCAATCAAATCAGAATTTCTCACCATCTCATCCGATTCAAGCTCTTAACTCCCTAATAAAATTTCTACGATTCTACCACTCACAATCTTGTGAAACAGTCTTGAATTACAATCTCTGTCCTTCACCCAAGTAAACCTAGTTTTCTGCCTCCAACTAACTTCCTCACGCAAAGTCACCTCCTCAAACTCATTACACAACTGAGTCGTCTACATCAAATCCTCTAAAACCTATCAATCTCTTCTATCTCTTTCAAAATTCTTATTATCTCACATCGCCAAACACCTTATTCCACTCTTTGAACTTACATTTAACATACGCCAACTTTTTCATAAAAACAAAACCTCTCCAACCCACACAACCACTCACTCAACCATTGCTTATCAACTTGGAGAAATTGGGATGAGAAATCAACATTCTCAAAACGAAAAGGAGTGGGGACCCCATTGAGAGGGCTAGATTCTAAGACAATAGGAAAATGATCAGAAACTACTCGCGAAAGAATTTCTTGCCCCAACTCAAGAAAATCATCCTCCTAGTCATTACTAAACAAAAATCAATCAATACGAGTTGCCTTTGTATGTTCACCAGAAACTAACCAAGTGAATTGGGCATTCGAAAGAACAATATCTCTTAAATTGCAATCTCTAATAAATTTATCAAACTTTCTCATACACGTAGTAGTTCTTGACCCACCAATTTTTTCAGAAGAAACCCTAATAACATTAAAATCTCCACCAATACACCGAGGAGAATGAAGCCCGTAAAGATCATAAAGCTCCTCCCAAAAAGCACATCTATCCCTAGGCCAATTAGGCCCATACACCAAAGAAAACCACCGACGCCCATGCCCTCTAATCTCTAAATGAACAGAAACTGAATAAATACTCTAACAGGCGGAGAAACCTTTGCAAAGTTTATAGACAAACTTCTAACTATACACGACTAACTATTTTGGACAACAAGCTCCCAGCTTCTTCCTCACGCTTAGTTGTATATTTTCCTTTGAGTTCAGTTTACTTTATGATATGGTCTTGAAACGACATCCTCTTCCTCACCTCACAAGTACACTAGAGACTCAATTCCAGCCGACCTCTCTAAGACTTTGGTCTTGGTCAAAGAATTACTCATCTTTCTCACAGGTACATAAAATAAACTAACTTTACCCTTTTCCCTTTTACAAAGTATTTGACAAAATTTTGCTTCTTAAATAAGTAGATACAATTCAGTACAAATATATAAAATTTAAATAACTTTTATATTTAAGGCTTCTTAAATAAGCATATAGCAGTTAAAGAGCAGATATATTTATAAAAGTTCAAAGACTTTTATACTTGAGAAAATATGTTTCTTTGCAAGCAGATATTAATTTATGCTTAGATCAAATAATGCTTCTATTTAATCAAATATATAAATTTATGCACTGTTATAAAAGTTTAAATGACTTTTATATTTGTGTGAGAAGTGCTTCTTGAATAAGCAAATATAACTTCTATTCAGATTTATAAAGATTTATTTTTCTTTATTAAATAAAGAGTGTTTCTATGAAAATAGATTTAATTTTAATTTCGGGTATAAAAGTTTAAATAATTTTTATAGTTATGCTTCTTGTTAAGCAGATAGATTCATAGAAGTTTGTGATATAAAAGTTTAAATAACTTTTATATTATGCAACAAGTATTTTATGAATAAGTAAATAAATGTTCAAATACTTGTAATGACAGATATCAAGTATAATAAATTAAACAGTTAAATGATACTTGATATAACAAATAATTTTGTTAAACTCAAAAATATATGTAATGATATATTCTATCTATCATGTGAATATTAAATAAGGTCACTTAGAACTTCAAACAACGTTTGAATGATATTCTTGTTTAAAGAATACCTCCAAATATCAGTATCTAAAATTGACCGAATTTAAAGTTTTACGGTTAATATTTATATAAATATTTTCAATAGATCACTTAGAACTTTAAACACCGTTTGAATGATATTCTTGTTTAAGGAATACCTCCAAATATCTATATCTAAAACTGATCTATTTTACGATATTTATTTAGATAAATTATATCAATAAAGAGTTACTAGAACTTTAAGCACCCTTTAAATAATATTCTTCTTAAGAAATATCATTAAATTACGGTATCTAAAATGTATTTTTATTGATATGAATAGATGAAATATATATATATATATAGGTGTATAACAATTTATATTTGTATAACTATGATTATAAACAAGTATTAGATAGTGTAAATAAATTAATTCAATGACTTATCTCAAAATGTTTTGATCAATTTTTCTCTTCAAAAGATCAGAACTTTGAATAGAAGAGAGAAAGCTTTTTAGAGAGAAAATATATAGGCGAGGAGAGTATAAGATTTTCTTATTTTCCTGAAAATTGGCAAGTCTTGAACTGCAGAAGCTTTCCTATTTATAGGAGATTTTGAGCCATGGGCAATCTTGCTATTTAGGAAATTAATTTGAAATCAATGGCTCAGATGAATTGTTTGAAAAGGAAGAGGTTCGGATGAATGGACACGCGGAATTGCTCAGCCAATCGGTTACCAAATTCAAATAAGCTGGCAATCAATTTCTTTTAGAAAGTTAACACATGGCCAAGTATTTAATTTAGCACATTTACTATCAAACCGGCCCCACAATCTCATTCTCAAATTTCCAAATGCAGTATTCGTTCAAGGCTTTAATAAGCCAATAAATTTTGTTCCTTCATGGGCGCCATGTAAGTTACTAACAATTCTAAATGCTTAATTGAATTTTAAAATCATAACTCTCAGATTTAGATGAGACAAGGGAATTGTCCCAAAATAAATGTCACAAAAATCTTCCAACACAATTCATTTTGGTCAAAGATGCAAGAAATTGGCACATGCATTTTCAATGCATATATTCGGTCAAATCAAAGGTTTTAAGCCTTTTGATTTCCTTTCTTTACTCAAGCACACTGATGCACGTTTAATTTCCAAGTTCTAATTTTCGGATAAAGGGAATGTGCCTTTTGTTCTTTTGTGAGCTGTAAACCCGGACATTTTGGGATCGATCCCCGCTAGCAACAAGTGTGGAGGCATTTATGACTCCCGTGACCACGGACCGCCAGCGCAAGCTGGTTCGCAAGACAAAAGGGTTGGGTTCAGCCCCAGATGATTAGTCGGACCGCGGTCGGGAAACACCGGGTTAGCAAAAAAAAAAAATAGGAGTTCTCCTTGCTTTAGAAAATGTTGTTTTATGAACTAATTTCTTTAACACTTTATATTAAATTATCAAGATCAAGAAAATCAGTTCAATAAGATTTATAAAATATTGTTGGTCAAAAAAAATAAGATAATTAAAAACAATTATAAAACAAATCCTGTGGGGAGGATTCTACCCTTTTAATTATCCTATTTACTAATTATTGTTATCATCAAAGTATTCCTAAAAGTTGGAGACCCAACATATACATTTAATATTGTTTTTGATAAATTTTATATCTTCAGTAAATTTATATGTTATATTTTTCAACTATATTAAAAGATTCATAAAATTAGGTAATCGTGTTTATGCGTGTCTTAAATCCATGTAACACCCAAAAGGGGAAAATACTAAAATGGGACAGGAGTAGAAAGCTACTCTATATAAACGTGAATTACCATCAAAATAAGATAGTAATGCATGTAATTTTGGTCTGCAATAAACTGTGTATCTTCTTCTTGACAACAGACGACCAATTCCCTTTGATGATTTAAGAAGGCTTGGTATTCCACCACCCGCCGAAGGAAGATACATGTCACGCTTTAAGGTATGTCTTCTCAATTGCAAGTTGTTCTTGCTCATTCGGCTAAGTTACTTTTAATGCGTAAGGCCCAACTTAGTGCTTGATATATTCGCTAAGCCTGAACTAAGGGGGTGTTTGATAAAAATTGAATGAATCTGAATCTGAATCTGAGTGAGCTGAATCTGAATAAAAAATGTTATTTGATAATTAACATGTCTGAAACATTTGAATGACATAATTTTATTATTTTACTTCTTTGAAAAAATTCAAAAATGTTGTAAATTTATTTAATATTACTTAATATAATAGTTAATATTTTTTAACTTTATTCAGAAGCTCATTCAGCCAAAAAAATCTGACTTAGCCATTCAAATCAATCATCTGACCGATTTAGCCATTCAGACGATTTTTTTTTCCAAAACAAACATGACCGATTCAGCCATTTAACCATTCAGATATATTCAGCCCTAAACAAACAGTCTCTAACTATCTATGAAATCGATAGGGTTGAGCTCTGATAATTCATTGATGCTTATCTATGTTCTGGACTTGAAATTTGCAGAGCTATTGACCTTCATTTTTATTTTATTTTTCATGTACACGCACATGTGTTTGTGTGTATATATATTTCCTACAATTCCTGGACAACATGTATCCATTTCTGAATCTCCTCCTGTCTGCCATTAATGGATTGTAGGTTCCATCACCACCTCGAAGAAAAAGGAGTTCTGTGGACAGAGAAGATCGGTCTCACAAAAGCCTCGAGCGAAGTAAACATTCTCACCGACATGAGAGGTCTTCAAGTCGTGATCGCTCATTGGATAAAAGAAGTTGTGGACAGAGAAGACCGCTCTGACAAGCGCTACAAACGTAATACACATTCTCATAGACACGAGTCGGTCGTCTAGTCGGGATCAGACATCTGATGCTAGGTTGTAGCTAGTATGTCTTTACTGTATTAGGCATGATGTGAAAATGAATTAGAGCACTACTAAGCCAATTTAGTCATGAATGCCAGTTTAGTCTTTATAGTGCTGTAGTAGCAGTAACTTATTATTTAACTCAAGTTTTTTACTTTGTTATGCATGTTTTTGTTTTTTTTTTTTTTTTTTTTACTTTACCTTGAGAAAGCAGCATGGACGATCTAGACCTTTTATGTCAAATTTCCAACTAGTTTAGTTGTAAATATAAATTTTGCCCTCAAAGTCCCTAATTTAATTTGGAAAATAATATTTTCACAACACTTATTAATATTTTCACATGAAAAATATTGTTATAGATGTATAATGACGGTTTTCATAGTATCTATAACAACAGATTTTATGTAAATATCGTTCCGTTAATATTTTCTCTACATATTTTGACAGTTTTCCTTTTTGTCCACAACTTAGAGTATTTATACATCCTTTTCTAATATGCTTCATAAATATTTGTTAATAACGCTTCAACTTAATTTTTTTCAATAACAAAATTTAAATTTTAAGATTAAATATTACAAAAAAGCTCAGTTAAAAACAAGTGCATCACTTTGCATAACATTAAAACCCAAAGGTGGAATTTTTTAACTTTTTTTGTTATAAATATTACCACGAAACGAATAAAGGACCATGGTATGGAAGTTATGTGTATCATACCCATTTGGCCTATAACTATATGAAACTAACATACACAATTCATATTAAAAATAAGTAATGTGATTTTAGTTCTTAAATGGAACCATAACTAAATTTTGTAAACTAAAACCAACCCATAACTATAAAAAGAACCAAATATCAACTCAGGAAAAATTTCTTACCAAATTTGTGCAGCACATAACACCCTACCCCAGTAGTTACAGAGAATCTGCATAAGCAAGGTTTTATGCTATTTCCATGAATTGATCAAGCTGGGAAACATATCCAGAGTTACAGTTGCACAAAGTACTACTACAACCTTTTCACATTTAATTGCCCCCAATTTTGGACGTCAGACGGATTTTAAGACTCGCAAGAAACCCATTAAACTTTAGATTCCAAACATGTTTCTCAAGTTCCAGCGTTTCTTATGGATGCTGTTTTGATAGGGATTAGGGAGTGCTCAGTGTTCTAAAAATTCCCGCCTAAGTCCAACCTAGGCGCTAGGCTCTCCCTGGCGCCTCACCTAGGTCTTGTGTCAATAATGCTTATATGATGTCCTTCCAACGTCAATTCACGTAAGAACATAGTATATAGGAGAAATATGAGGCCCAAACTTAGAAGTGTTGCACCCCCTTGAAATGGGTGCATGTACATCACACCTCCTACGGTGGTTGCCAAAGCTCCGAGTGAACCCGAAATAGGCCATGGACTTGGATCTACCAAATGATAAGAATGCCTCTGAGATTCAATCATAAACTACTTTGCCTCGGTTGTATGTAAACCCCTCTATAGAATTGCAATATGAACACGCTAAAATTTTGAGAGTTGAGACATCTTTGGCACCAAACGAACCACGAGTGTAATGACCTCCCTGCCTCTCCACCTTGGATCTGATCAGATTACATTATCATCCTGTCAGGTTAAAATTTTCATTCTTTGAAGATTGGCAAATAATTGAAGAAGCTATTAAATCTCAGATCATTACAGCACAAAGGAGTTGAGTACTAGGGATTAAGGAGGCCTCTATGGTATAGTTGCTTACCTTCAAGTGTAATATTAGAGCTAATTTGCCAAGTTTTTTTTTTCTCAAACACCTCGCCTTAATTCCAGCTCTTCTCATAGTGCTGCCACCACATTTGCAACCTGATAAAGTTTGGAATTATATCTTTAAAAGTATTAGCCGTTGGACCAAAGTAGACCACGTAATTTAGGGGGGAAAGAAGGGAAAAAGTATATAGTTATTTACCATGCTGTCCACACATCCAAGGAAATTAAATTAACAATCTTCAATTGGACAAATATTAGGATATTTACTGACAGAAAAAATAACAAAACCTCGTAACAAAGCTTAGAAAAGTGCAACGGTGGAAAACTTGAGAAATGCACTAATGTAACAAAACCATCATCTGAATTACCACAAATAAGACGCACTAAATTATACCATAGTAACCATAGATTTCTGGACAAAATATACAATTTCAGAGTAAAGAACAGTATTAGGAAAAGATATAAGAGCCATCAATTTGAGCTTGAGCTAAAAAAAATTGCATATTGAAGACAGGAAAACTAACTTATACAGAAACCAATAATAATATGGCTGTAAACGAGTAGGGATTAGTAGAGCTGAGCCCGACTCACTTAATAGTCTATCGAGCTCAAGTTTGTCTATATCCAGCCTACACAACTGAGTAGGGATTAGTAGCGCTAAGCCTGACTCACTTAATGATCTATCGAGCTTATCAAGCTCAATTCTGTCTAGACCCCAGCCTGCATAACCGCTGCTAAGCTACATCATTCAATACCCTAGCTACTCGCAAGCCTTCAGCACATTTTTTTTTATCATTTAATTTATTTTATTCCATTAAAGGGAAGTGTGGACAACCAAAAATTTCTCATAGTTGGCGGTCTAATTCATTTGTTTGTTTTGGATCGTCAAACCAAATTCAGGTCAAGAAAACATTACCTCTAACTCTTGGATATAACCATGAGAATATTCTTCTTGTTATTAATTATAATAATCAAAACAAAAAAGGAAAAGACAAAAACTCTCTCCTCAAATTAATTATATACTTGATTAGAAAATTGTGTACACACTCACACATATATATGTACTCTTTTTTTTTTAAGATAAAAGAAAAAAATTTATCAATACAATTAATGGGGGACAAGAAGTCCATCCTCAACAAACTAAAAGATCAAAAACAAAAAAGCACTTAAAAAAGTGCAGCCCTCCAATCACTAAATAAATCAGTAACAGAGATACCTCTAAAAGCCCCATAGAGGAAGCCAAAGAGACGCAAGAAAAACAACCCAATTATTCAATAGTTTTAAGGCTAAGAAGCTTTCTCAAAACAACCTAGTATTATTTTCATTCCAAATTCCCCAATAGAAAAGAAGGCACACTTCCATATATCCCTCTAACTTCCAAATCCTTTAAAACAAATTAATAACATATCGTTCATCGTAGCAAAACACAACCACTTCTCTCCTAACACTCTAAAGAGTCCACAATCCCCAAGCAACAGGACAATGCAAAAATAAATGAGAATGTGTATCATTACTCTGCTTGCACATAAAACAAATGTCCAGAGATAGAATTTTATAAGACATGCTACCTTGATAAAGATCATTAGTATTTAATCTTTGTAAAACCGCAGACCACACAAAAGCCTTTAAGGGACCTTGGTTTTCCAAATGTACAAAGCCAATGAAAATGGATGAGGAATAATATACCGAGTCAAAAAAGTGAAGTAACTCTAACAAGAAAAGGAACCAATTGAATCTAAAGTCTAGATACACTTATCAGAATAAATGAACCGAATCAAGCAATGTTAGCAAAGATTCCATCTCATTAGATTCCAAATCCGTGAGATTCCTGAAGAAATGAAGATCCCAAGAAACTGAGTTCCCATCTAAAATTAAGAATGAGAGCATCATAAAGTGAAAAAATACGATAAAAACGATTAAAAACCAAAGAAAAATAGTTATCTCCCAACCAATAATCCTCCCAGAATCGAATCGATGACCATCCTCAACTCCATATTTCAAATGTCAAATAAATGAAGTATAACCTTGGGAGATGAATTTCCAAGGACTTGCATGAGTAACAAATCTCGGGACTAGCGTCTCAGCCATTCAAATGCATACCGAATTTGCTCCTAATTACCTTATGTCAAAGGGAATGAGATTCCAAAGATTTCTCCAAAGCCATTTACAAACCAGAACTACATTCTTGAGGACCAAATTACCCAGCCTCAAACCTCCCTTCTGCTTAGAACGACACTGTTTTTCACCCAACCAAATGATCCTATGATCCTTCTCTCATCACCAGCTCCTAACCAAACAAAATCTCCCATTAACTTTTATAGTGTGTTAGCTACACTAACTATGATCCTAAAAAGAGATAATATAAAGGTATACTAGACAAGCAAGCCTGAATCAAAATAATCCTACCCCCCCCCCCAAAGGAAAAATACACACATTTCCACCTCACTCTTTCAATTACCGGATCTCAAAACAAGACTGACCTAGGATTCCCACCAAGCGGGCCCAAGGTAAGTAAGCGAAAATTCTTCAATTCTACAACCAACTAAACCCGAATACGCAAAAATCTCCTCCATATCTATGTTGATCCCAACTACACTACATTTAGACAAATTAAACCTCATACCAAAAATTGCTTCAAAAACTTTAAGAATAGTTAACACATTTTTAAAACCTTAGCCCCTCTCAAAGAAATAGAATAGTATCATCAGCAAATTGGAGGTGAGAAACGTTCACCTCCTCAAGCCCAACTGCACAACCTGCGAGGATACCACACTCCTCTCCCCGGTTGAGCATTCTACTTAAAATATCAACTAAAGTTAACAAGATAGGTGATAATGGGCCTCCTTGCCTCAAACCTCGGGAAGACTTGGACCAAGACTTGGGCTCCCCGTTCACAATCACAGAAAAATGAGAAAAGACACTTTCATCTAAGAGCGTCATCTAACTCTAAAACCATTCCTCTCCAACACCTTATCCAAGAAGCCCCAACTAATCCTATCATAAGCTTTTTCAAAATCCCGTTTAAGCACGAGACCCTTTCTCACTCTCCTATGTACATCCTCCACTTCATTAGCTAATAAAGCTGATCAATAATATGTCTGTCACCCACAAAAGCACTCTGAGAATTTGAAATTGTACCCCCATTAACATTACCCAATCTCTTAGAGAGAACTTTAGTAAGAATTTTATACACTAGTCACACGACTAATGTGTCTAAAATTCATCACATCAACAAATCGATCCTTCTTAGGCACTAAAGTAATGAAGGTAGAATCAATATTTTTCCCAATAATACTTGTAGAAAAAAAACTCGTGAAAAACTCTAATGATATCATCTTTCACCACATCCCAATTTGTATGATAGTAAGGTGGTAGTGTTTGGGTCTTAAAGCCTCTTAATAGGTATGCCTCTGATTCGGTCAGAGGCACAACTTGTTTGGTAAAAAAATTTATGCCTCTTAATCAGTAAGATAAAAAAATAATGCTAAACCATTCAGAGCCATATCTGAACGAGTTTATATTTTTTTTAGACAAAAATAACCTCAACAATATTACAAAATCTCTCTTTTATCCCCATCTCGTCCCCCTTTGCCCCTCCTGTTTGACAAAAATAGAGTCTCAAACCCTGATAATCTCTCCGATTCCGAGCTTGTCATCTTTGGAGATTACATAGTGAGGTCCAAACTCGGAGTAAGTCAACTGGCGACTATAAGGAAAGTCGAGCACCGATGGGAACTCCAGCAGAACAGTTCTCCGGCGGAATTTCTTGCTCAGATCAGTTCTTGGTCCGATGGGTACTTTTAAACTTTGGAATTCCGACGGAATTTTTCTATATTGTGTTTCTAGTTTACTCTGAATATAGTTACTGTGAATCGAAACCTGTGTTTTTGAATCTTTTGATGGACTTCTTCCATCTACGGATCTGATAAATTGATTAACTAATTTGACTTTTATTTTATTTTATTACATGTCTTATGTTCAGTGGTTGGTAGTGATTTCCTAATCGAACGCTTGGTTGCGGTTAATTGCTTACCCAATTCCTTAAAAAAATCAATTGCTGATTTTATTGAAGTACCCATGTTAGTATGAACTGAAATCGAGCTAATTTGATCGTCTAAATGTTATTTATCTTCCTTTAATTTGCTAATTTGGATGTTATTTTTGCTTAAACTGTTCGAGGGTTAAAATGGTAAAATATTGTTATTCAAACATTTTGAAAAAATTAATTATCAAACATTTTTTCATTCAGACACAATTCTGGACAGAAGCTCTACATTATTCAAATGTCTAAACTATTCAGATCTTAACACTCAGTTTTATCAAACACCACCTAAGTCATTGAAAACTCATCAGGACCAGGAGCTTTCTCTTTGTCCATTTCAAAAACAACCCTCTTGATTACCTCCTCCGTAAACGACTCTTCCAACCAAAAACTCTTTTCTCACAAAATAGGACACCAATCTAAACGCTCTACCATAGGCTTTTCCTCGACCTCCTCCCTTAAAAGAGTTTTCTACAAAAATCGGTAATTTCATTAGCAATCAAATCAGAATTTCTCACCATCTCATCCGATTCAAGCTCTTAACTCCCTAATAAATTTCTACGATTTCTACCACTCACAATCTTGTGAAACAGTCTTGAATTACAATCTCTGTCCTTCACCCAAGTAAACCTAGTTTTCTGCCTCCAACTAACTTCCTCACGCAAAGTCACCTCCTCAAACTCATTACACAACTGAGTCGTCTACATCAAATCCTCTAAAACCTATCAATCTCTTCTATCTCTTTCAAAATTCTTATTATCTCACATCGCCAAACACCTTATTCCACTCTTTGAACTTACATTTAACATACGCCAACTTTTTCATAAAAACAAAACCTCTCCAACCCACACAACCACTCACTCAACCATTGCTTATCAACTTGGAGAAATTGGGATGAGAAATCAACATTCTCAAAACGAAAAGGAGTGGGGACCCCATTTGAGAGGGCTAGATTCTAAGACAATAGGAAAATGATCAGAAACTACTCGCGAAAGAATTTCTTGCCCCAACTCAAGAAAATCATCCTCCTAGTCATTACTAAACAAAAATCAATCAATACGAGTTGCCTTTGTATGTTCACCAGAAACTAACCAAGTGAATTGGGCATTCGAAAGAACAATATCTCTTAAATTGCAATCTCTAATAAATTTATCAAACTTTCTCATACACGTAGTAGTTCTTGACCCACCAATTTTTTCAGAAGAAACCCTAATAACATTAAAATCTCCACCAATACACCGAGGAGAATGAAGCCCGTAAAGATCATAAAGCTCCTCCCAAAAAGCACATCTATCCCTAGGCCAATTAGGCCCATACACCAAAGAAAACCACCGACGCCCATGCCCTCTAATCTCTAAATGAACAGAAACTGAATAAATACTCTAACAGGCGGAGAAACCTTTGCAAAGTTTATAGACAAACTTCTAACTATACACGACTAACTATTTTGGACAACAAGCTCCCAGCTTCTTCCTCACGCTTAGTTGTATATTTTCCTTTGAGTTCAGTTTTACTTTATGATATGGTCTTGAAACGACATCCTCTTCCTCACCTCACAAGTACACTAGAGACTCAATTCCAGCCGACCTCTCTAAGACTTTGGTCTTGGTCAAAGAATTACTCATCTTTCTCACAGGTACATAAAATAAACTAACTTTACCCTTTTCCCTTTTACAAAGTATTTGACAAAATTTTGCTTCTTAAATAAGTAGATACAATTCAGTACAAATATATAAAATTTAAATAACTTTTATATTTAAGGCTTCTTAAATAAGCATATAGCAGTTAAAGAGCAGATATATTTATAAAAGTTCAAAGACTTTTATACTTGAGAAAATATGTTTCTTTGCAAGCAGATATTAATTTATGCTTAGATCAAATAATGCTTCTATTTAATCAAATATATAAATTTATGCACTGTTATAAAAGTTTAAATGACTTTTATATTTGTGTGAGAAGTGCTTCTTGAATAAGCAAATATAACTTCTATTCAGATTTATAAAGATTTATTTTTCTTTATTAAATAAAGAGTGTTTCTATGAAAATAGATTTAATTTTAATTTCGGGTATAAAAGTTTAAATAATTTTTATAGTTATGCTTCTTGTTAAGCAGATAGATTCATAGAAGTTTGTGATATAAAAGTTTAAATAACTTTTATATTATGCAACAAGTATTTTATGAATAAGTAAATAAATGTTCAAATACTTGTAATGACAGATATCAAGTATAATAAATTAAACAGTTAAATGATACTTGATATAACAAATAATTTTGTTAAACTCAAAAATATATGTAATGATATATTCTATCTATCATGTGAATATTAAATAAGGTCACTTAGAACTTCAAACAACGTTTGAATGATATTCTTGTTTAAAGAATACCTCCAAATATCAGTATCTAAAATTGACCGAATTTAAAGTTTTACGGTTAATATTTATATAAATATTTTCAATAGATCACTTAGAACTTTAAACACCGTTTGAATGATATTCTTGTTTAAGGAATACCTCCAAATATCTATATCTAAAACTGATCTATTTTACGATATTTATTTAGATAAATTATATCAATAAAGAGTTACTAGAACTTTAAGCACCCTTTAAATAATATTCTTCTTAAGAAATATCATTAAATTACGGTATCTAAAATGTATTTTTATTGATATGAATAGATGAAATATATATATATATATAGGTGTATAACAATTTATATTTGTATAACTATGATTATAAACAAGTATTAGATAGTGTAAATAAATTAATTCAATGACTTATCTCAAAATGTTTTGATCAATTTTTCTCTTCAAAAGATCAGAACTTTGAATAGAAGAGAGAAAGCTTTTTAGAGAGAAAATATATAGGCGAGGAGAGTATAAGATTTTCTTATTTTCCTGAAAATTGGCAAGTCTTGAACTGCAGAAGCTTTCCTATTTATAGGAGATTTTGAGCCATGGGCAATCTTGCTATTTAGGAAATTAATTTGAAATCAATGGCTCAGATGAATTGTTTGAAAAGGAAGAGGTTCGGATGAATGGACACGCGGAATTGCTCAGCCAATCGGTTACCAAATTCAAATAAGCTGGCAATCAATTTCTTTTAGAAAGTTAACACATGGCCAAGTATTTAATTTAGCACATTTACTATCAAACCGGCCCCACAATCTCATTCTCAAATTTCCAAATGCAGTATTCGTTCAAGGCTTTAATAAGCCAATAAATTTTGTTCCTTCATGGGCGCCATGTAAGTTACTAACAATTCTAAATGCTTAATTGAATTTTAAAATCATAACTCTCAGATTTAGATGAGACAAGGGAATTGTCCCAAAATAAATGTCACAAAAATCTTCCAACACAATTCATTTTGGTCAAAGATGCAAGAAATTGGCACATGCATTTTCAATGCATATATTCGGTCAAATCAAAGGTTTTAAGCCTTTTGATTTCCTTTCTTTACTCAAGCACACTGATGCACGTTTAATTTCCAAGTTCTAATTTTCGGATAAAGGGAATGTGCCTTTTGTTCTTTTGTGAGCTGTAAACCCGGACATTTTGGGATCGATCCCCGCTAGCAACAAGTGTGGAGGCATTTATGACTCCCGTGACCACGGACCGCCAGCGCAAGCTGGTTCGCAAGACAAAAGGGTTGGGTTCAGCCCCAGATGATTAGTCGGACCGCGGTCGGGAAACACCGGGTTAGCAAAAAAAAAAATAGGAGTTCTCCTTGCTTTAGAAAATGTTGTTTTATGAACTAATTTCTTTAACACTTTATATTAAATTATCAAGATCAAGAAAATCAGTTCAATAAGATTTATAAAATATTGTTGGTCAAAAAAAATAAGATAATTAAAAACAATTATAAAACAAATCCTGTGGGGAGGATTCTACCCTTTTAATTATCCTATTTACTAATTATTGTTATCATCAAAGTATTCCTAAAAGTTGGAGACCCAACATATACATTTAATATTGTTTTTGATAAATTTTATATCTTCAGTAAATTTATATGTTATATTTTTCAACTATATTAAAAGATTCATAAAATTAGGTAATCGTGTTTATGCGTGTCTTAAATCCATGTAACACCCAAAAGGGGAAAATACTAAAATGGGACAGGAGTAGAAAGCTACTCTATATAAACGTGAATTACCATCAAAATAAGATAGTAATGCATGTAATTTTGGTCTGCAATAAACTGTGTATCTTCTTCTTGACAACAGACGACCAATTCCCTTTGATGATTTAAGAAGGCTTGGTATTCCACCACCCGCCGAAGGAAGATACATGTCACGCTTTAAGGTATGTCTTCTCAATTGCAAGTTGTTCTTGCTCATTCGGCTAAGTTACTTTTAATGCGTAAGGCCCAACTTAGTGCTTGATATATTCGCTAAGCCTGAACTAAGGGGGTGTTTGATAAAAATTGAATGAATCTGAATCTGAATCTGAGTGAGCTGAATCTGAATAAAAAATGTTATTTGATAATTAACATGTCTGAAACATTTGAATGACATAATTTTATTATTTTACTTCTTTGAAAAAATTCAAAAATGTTGTAAATTTATTTAATATTACTTAATATAATAGTTAATATTTTTTAACTTTATTCAGAAGCTCATTCAGCCAAAAAAATCTGACTTAGCCATTCAAATCAATCATCTGACCGATTTAGCCATTCAGACGATTTTTTTTCCAAAACAAACATGACCGATTCAGCCATTTAACCATTCAGATATATTCAGCCCTAAACAAACAGTCTCTAACTATCTATGAAATCGATAGGGTTGAGCTCTGATAATTCATTGATGCTTATCTATGTTCTGGACTTGAAATTTGCAGAGCTATTGACCTTCATTTTTATTTTATTTTTCATGTACACGCACATGTGTTTGTGTGTATATATATTTCCTACAATTCCTGGACAACATGTATCCATTTCTGAATCTCCTCCTGTCTGCCATTAATGGATTGTAGGTTCCATCACCACCTCGAAGAAAAAGGAGTTCTGTGGACAGAGAAGATCGGTCTCACAAAAGCCTCGAGCGAAGTAAACATTCTCACCGACATGAGAGGTCTTCAAGTCGTGATCGCTCATTGGATAAAAGAAGTTGTGGACAGAGAAGACCGCTCTGACAAGCGCTACAAACGTAATACACATTCTCATAGACACGAGTCGGTCGTCTAGTCGGGATCAGACATCTGATGCTAGGTTGTAGCTAGTATGTCTTTACTATATTAGGCATGATGTGAAAATGAATTAGAGCACTACTAAGCCAATTTAGTCTTGAATGCCAGTTTAGTCTTTATAGTGCTGTAGTAGCAGTAACTTATTATTTAACTCAAGTTTTTTACTTTGTTATGCATTTTTTTTTTTTTTTAACTTTGCCTTGAGAAAGCAGCATGGACGATCTAGACCTTTTATGTCAAATTTCCAACTAGTTTAGTTGTAAATATAAATTTTGCCCTCAAAGTCCCTAATTTAATTTGGAAAATAATATTTTCACAACACTTATTAATATTTTCACATGAAAAATATTGTTATAGATGTATAATGACGGTTTTCATAGTATCTATAACAACAGATTTTATGTAAATATCGTTCCGTTAATATTTTCTCTACATATTTTGACAGTTTTCCTTTTTGTCCACAACTTAGAGTATTTATACATCCTTTTCTAATATGCTTCATAAATATTTGTTAATAACGCTTCAACTTAATTTTTTTCAATAACAAAATTTAAATTTTAAGATTAAATATTACAAAAAAGCTCAGTTAAAAACAAGTGCATCACTTTGCATAACATTAAAACCCAAAGGTGGAATTTTTTAACTTTTTTTGTTATAAATATTACCACGAAACGAATAAAGGACCATGGTATGGAAGTTATGTGTATCATACCCATTTGGCCTATAACTATATGAAACTAACATACACAATTCATATTAAAAATAAGTAATGTGATTTTAGTTCTTAAATGGAACCATAACTAAATTTTGTAAACTAAAACCAACCCATAACTATAAAAAGAACCAAATATCAACTCAGGAAAAATTTCTTACCAAATTTGTGCAGCACATAACACCCTACCCCAGTAGTTACAGAGAATCTGCATAAGCAAGGTTTTATGCTATTTCCATGAATTGATCAAGCTGGGAAACATATCCAGAGTTACAGTTGCACAAAGTACTACTACAACCTTTTCACATTTAATTGCCCCCAATTTTGGACGTCAGACGGATTTTAAGACTCGCAAGAAACCCATTAAACTTTAGATTCCAAACATGTTTCTCAAGTTCCAGCGTTTCTTATGGATGCTGTTTTGATAGGGATTAGGGAGTGCTCAGTGTTCTAAAAATTCCCGCCTAAGTCCAACCTAGGCGCTAGGCTCTCCCTGGCGCCTCACCTAGGTCTTGTGTCAATAATGCTTATATGATGTCCTTCCAACGTCAATTCACGTAAGAACATAGTATATAGGAGAAATATGAGGCCCAAACTTAGAAGTGTTGCACCCCCTTGAAATGGGTGCATGTACATCACACCTCCTACGGTGGTTGCCAAAGCTCCGAGTGAACCCGAAATTGGCCATGGACTTGGATCTACCAGATGATAAGAATGCCTATGAGATTCAATTATAAACTACTTTGCCTCGGTTGTATGTAAACCCCTCTATAGAATTGCAATATGAACACGCTAAAATTTTGAGAGTTGAGACATCTTTGGCACCAAACGAACCACGAGTGTAATGACCTCCCTGCCTCTCCACCTTGGATCTGATCAGATTACATTATCATCCTGTCAGGTTAAAATTTTCATTCTTTCAAGATTGGCAAATAATTGAAGAAGCTATTAAATCTCAGATCATTACAGCACAAAGGAGTTGAGTACTAGGGATTAAGGAGGCCTCTATGGTATAGTTGCTTACCTTCAAGTGTAATATTAGAGCTAATTTGCCAAGTTTTTTTTTTCTCAAACACCTCGCCTTAATTCCAGCTCTTCTCATAGTGCTGCCACCACATTTGCAACCTGATAAAGTTTGGAATTATATCTTTAAAAGTATTAGCCGTTGGACCAAAGTAGACCACGTAATTTAGGGGGGAAAGAAGGGAAAAAGTATATAGTTATTTACCATGCTGTCCACACATCCAAGGAAATTAAATTAACAATCTTCAATTGGACAAATATTAGGATATTTACTGACAGAAAAAATAACAAAACCTCGTAACAAAGCTTAGAAAAGTGCAACGGTGGAAAACTTGAGAAATGCACTAATGTAACAAAACCATCATCTGAATTACCACAAATAAGACGCACTAAATTATACCATAGTAACCATAGATTTCTGGACAAAATATACAATTTCAGAGTAAAGAACAGTATTAGGAAAAGATATAAGAGCCATCAATTTGAGCTTGAGCTAAAAAAAATTGCATATTGAAGACAGGAAAACTAACTTATACAGAAACCAATAATAATATGGCTGTAAACGAGTAGGGATTAGTAGAGCTGAGCCCGACTCACTTAATAGTCTATCGAGCTCAAGTTTGTCTATATCCAGCCTACACAACTGAGTAGGGATTAGTAGCGCTAAGCCTGACTCACTTAATGATCTATCGAGCTTATCAAGCTCAATTCTGTCTAGACCCCAGCCTGCATAACCGCTGCTAAGCTACATCATTCAATACCCTAGCTACTCGCAAGCCTTCAGCACATTTTTTTTTATCATTTAATTTATTTTATTCCATTAAAGGGAAGTGTGGACAACCAAAAATTTCTCATAGTTGGCGGTCTAATTCATTTGTTTGTTTTGGATCGTCAAACCAAATTCAGGTCAAGAAAACATTACCTCTAACTCTTGGATATAACCATGAGAATATTCTTCTTGTTATTAATTATAATAATCAAAACAAAAAAGGAAAAGACAAAAACTCTCTCCTCAAATTAATTATATACTTGATTAGAAAATTGTGTACACACTCACACATATATATGTACTCTTTTTTTTTTAAGATAAAAGAAAAAAATTTATCAATACAATTAATGGGGGACAAGAAGTCCATCCTCAACAAACTAAAAGATCAAAAACAAAAAAGCACTTAAAAAAGTGCAGCCCTCCAATCACTAAATAAATCAGTAACAGAGATACCTCTAAAAGCCCCATAGAGGAAGCCAAAGAGACGCAAGAAAAACAACCCAATTATTCAATAGTTTTAAGGCTAAGAAGCTTTCTCAAAACAACCTAGTATTATTTTCATTCCAAATTCCCCAATAGAAAAGAAGGCACACTTCCATATATCCCTCTAACTTCCAAATCCTTTAAAACAAATTAATAACATATCGTTCATCGTAGCAAAACACAACCACTTCTCTCCTAACACTCTAAAGAGTCCACAATCCCCAAGCAACAGGACAATGCAAAAATAAATGAGAATGTGTATCATTACTCTGCTTGCACATAAAACAAATGTCCAGAGATAGAATTTTATAAGACATGCTACCTTGATAAAGATCATTAGTATTTAATCTTTGTAAAACCGCAGACCACACAAAAGCCTTTAAGGGACCTTGGTTTTCCAAATGTACAAAGCCAATGAAAATGGATGAGGAATAATATACCGAGTCAAAAAAGTGAAGTAACTCTAACAAGAAAAGGAACCAATTGAATCTAAAGTCTAGATACACTTATCAGAATAAATGAACCGAATCAAGCAATGTTAGCAAAGATTCCATCTCATTAGATTCCAAATCCGTGAGATTCCTGAAGAAATGAAGATCCCAAGAAACTGAGTTCCCATCTAAAATTAAGAATGAGAGCATCATAAAGTGAAAAAATACGATAAAAACGATTAAAAACCAAAGAAAAATAGTTATCTCCCAACCAATAATCCTCCCAGAATCGAATCGATGACCATCCTCAACTCCATATTTCAAATGTCAAATAAATGAAGTATAACCTTGGGAGATGAATTTCCAAGGACTTGCATGAGTAACAAATCTCGGGACTAGCGTCTCAGCCATTCAAATGCATACCGAATTTGCTCCTAATTACCTTATGTCAAAGGGAATGAGATTCCAAAGATTTCTCCAAAGCCATTTACAAACCAGAACTACATTCTTGAGGACCAAATTACCCAGCCTCAAACCTCCCTTCTGCTTAGAAAGACACTGTTTTTCACCCAACCAAATGATCCTATGATCCTTCTCTCATCACCAGCTCCTAACCAAACAAAATCTCCCATTAACTTTTATAGTGTGTTAGCTACACTAACTATGATCCTAAAAAGAGAGATAATATAAAGGTATACTAGACAAGCAAGCCTGAATCAAAATAATCCTACCCCCCCCCCAAAGGAAAAATACACACATTTCCACCTCACTCTTTCAATTACCGGATCTCAAAACAAGACTGACCTAGGATTCCCACCAAGCGGGCCCAAGGTAAGTAAGCGAAAATTCTTCAATTCTACAACCAACTAAACCCGAATACGCAAAAATCTCCTCCATATCTATGTTGATCCCAACTACACTACATTTAGACAAATTAAACCTCATACCAAAAATTGCTTCAAAAACTTTAAGAATAGTTAACATATTTTTAAAACCTTAGCCCCTCTCAAAGAAATAGAATAGTATCATCAGCAAATTGGAGGTGAGAAACGTTCACCTCCTCAAGCCCAACTGCACAACCTGCGAGGATACCACACTCCTCTCCCCGGTTGAGCATTCTACTTAAAATATCAACTAAAGTTAACAAGATAGGTGATAATGGGCCTCCTTGCCTCAAACCTCGGGAAGACTTGGACCAAGACTTGGGCTCCCCGTTCACAATCACAGAAAAATGAGAAAAGACACTTTCATCTAAGAGCGTCATCTAACTCTAAAACCATTCCTCTCCAACACCTTATCCAAGAAGGCCCCAACTAATCCTATCATAAGCTTTTTCAAAATCCCGTTTAAGCACGAGACCCTTTCTCACTCTCCTATGTACATCCTCCACTTCATTAGCTAATAAAGCTGATCAATAATATGTCTGTCACCCACAAAAGCACTCTGAGAATTTGAAATTGTACCCCCATTAACATTACCCAATCTCTTAGAGAGAACTTTAGTAAGAATTTTATACACTAGTCACACGACTAATGTGTCTAAAATTCATCACATCAACAAATCGATCCTTCTTAGGCACTAAAGTAATGAAGGTAGAATCAATATTTTTCCCAATAATACTTGTAGAAAAAAAACTCGTGAAAAACTCTAATGATATCATCTTTCACCACATCCCAATTTGTATGATAGTAAGGTGGTAGTGTTTGGGTCTTAAAGGCTCTTAATAGGTATGCCTCTGATTCGGTCAGAGGCACAACTTGTTTGGTAAAAAAATTTATGTCTCTTAATCAGTAAGATAAAAAAATAATGCTAAACCATTCAGAGCCATATCTGAACGAGTTTATATTTTTTTTAGACAAAAATAACCTCAACAATATTACAAAATCTCTCTTTTATCCCCATCTCGTCCCTCTTTGCCCCTCCTGTTTGACAAAAATAGATTCTCAAACCCTGATAATCTCTCCGATTCCGAGCTTGTCATCTTTGGAGATTACATAGTGAGGTCCAAACTCGGAGTAAGTCAACTGGCGACTATAAGGAAAGTAGAGCACCGATGGGTACTCCAGCAGAACAGTTCTCCGGTGGAATTTCTTGCTCAGATCAGTTCTTGGTCCGATGGGTACTTTTAAACTTTGGAATTCCGACGGAATTTTTCTATATTGTGTTTCTAGTTTACTCTGAATATAGTTACTGTGAATCGAAACCTGTGTTTTTGAATCTTTTGATGGACTTCTTCCATCTACGGATCTGATAAATTGATTAACTAATTTGACTTTTATTTTATTTTATTACATGTCTTATGTTCAGTGGTTGGTAGTGATTTCCTAATCGAACGCTTGGTTGCGGTTAATTGCTTACCCAATTCCTTAAAAAAATCAATTGCTGATTTTATTGAAGTACCCATGTTAGTATGAACTGAAATCGAGCTAATTTGATCATCTAAATGTTATTTATCTTCCTTTAATTTGCTAATTTGGATGTTATTTTTGCTTAAACTGTTCGAGGGTTAAAATGGTAAAATATTGTTATTCAAACATTTTGAAAAAATTAATTATCAAACATTTTTTCATTCAGACACAATTCTGGACAGAAGCTCTACATTATTCAAATGTCTAAACTATTCAGATCTTAACACTCAGTTTTATCAAACACCACCTAAGTCATTGAAAACTCATCAGGACCAGGAGCTTTCTCTTTGTCCATTTCAAAAACAACCCTCTTGATTACCTCCTCCGTAAACGACTCTTCCAACCAAAAACTCTTTTCTCACAAAATAGGACACCAATCTAAACGCTCTACCATAGGCTTTTCCTCGACCTCCTCCCTTAAAAGAGTTTTCTACAAAAATCAGGTAATTTCATTAGCAATCAAATCAGAATTTCTCACCATCTCATCCGATTCAAGCTCTTAACTCCCTAATAAAATTTCTACGATTTCTACCAATCACAATCTTGTGAAACAGTCTTGAATTACAATCTCTGTCCTTCACCCAAGTAAACCTAGTTTTCTGCCTCCAACTAACTTCCTCACGCAAAGTCACCTCCTCAAACTCATTACACAACTGAGTCGTCTACATCAAATCCTCTAAAACCTATCAATCTCTTCTATCTCTTTCAAAATTCTTATTATCTCACATCGCCAAACACCTTATTCCACTCTTTGAACTTACATTTAACATACGCCAACTTTTTCATAAAAACAAAACCTCTCCAACCCACACAACCACTCACTCAACCATTGCTTATCAACTTGGAGAAATTGGGATGAGAAATCAACATTCTCAAAACGAAAAGGAGTAGGGGACCCCATTTGAGAGGGCTAGATTCTAAGACAATAGGAAAATGATCAGAAACTACTCGCGAAAGAATTTCTTGCCCCAACTCAAGAAAATCATCCTCCTAGTCATTACTAAACAAAAATCAATCAATACGAGTTGCCTTTGTATGTTCACCAGAAACTAACCAAGTGAATTGGGCATTCGAAAGAACAATATCTCTTAAATTGCAATCTCTAATAAATTTATCAAACTCTCTCATACACGTAGTAGTTCTTGACCCACCAATTTTTTCAGAAGAAACCCTAATAACATTAAAATCTCCACCAATACACCGAGGAGAATGAAGCCCGTAAAGATCATAAAGCTCCTCCCAAAAAGCACATCTATCCCTAGGCCAATTAGGCCCATACACCAAAGAAAACCACCGACGCCCATGCCCTCTAATCTCTAAATGAACAGAAACTGAATAAATGTCCAAAACAGACTCAAGAAGAGTCGCGCACCGAGTATCCCAAACATGTTTCTCAAGTTCCAGCGTTTCTTATGGATGCTGCTGTGATAGGGATTAGGGAGTGCTCAGTGTTCTAAAAATTCCAGCCGTTAGGCCCTCCCTGGCGCCTCACCTAGGTCTTGTGTCAATAATGCTTGGTATGAAGTCCTTCCAAGGTCAATTCATGTAAGAACATGGTATATAGGAGAAATGTGAGGACCCAAACTGAGAAGTGTTGCACCCCCTTAAATGGGTGCAAGAACATCACACCTACGGTGGTTGCCAAAGCTCTGAGTGAACCCGAAATTGGCCATAGACTTGGATCTACCAGATGATAAGAATGCCTACGAGATTCAATCATAAATTACTTTGCCTCGGTTGTATGTAAACCCCTCTATAGAATTGCAATATGAACGCGCTAAAATTTTGAGAGTTGAGACATCTTTGGCACCAAACGACGAACCATAATGACCTCCCTGCCTCTCCACCTTGGATCTGATCAGATTACATTATCATCCTGTGAGGTTAAAATTTTCATTCTTTCAAGATTGGCAAATAATTGAAGAAGCTATTAAATCTCAGATCATTACAGCACAAAGGAGTCGAGTACTAAGGATTAAGGAGGCCTCTATGGTATAGTTGCTTACCTTCAAGTGTAATATTAGAGCTAATTTGCCAAGTTTTTTTTTTCTCAAACGCCTCGCCTTAATTCCAGCTCTTCTCATAGTGCTGCCACCACATTTGCAACCTGATAAAGTTTGGAATTATATCTTTAAAAGTATTAGCCGTTGGACCAAAGTAGACCACGTAATTTAGGGGGGAAAGAAGGGAAAAAAGTATATAGTTATTTACCATGCTGTCCACACAACCAAGGAAACTAAAGTAACAATCTTCAATTGGACAAATATTAGGATATTTACCAACAGAAAAAATAACAAAACCTCGTAACAAAGCTTAAAAAAGTGCAACGGTGGAAAACTTGAGAAATGCACTAATGTAACAAAACCATCATCTGAATTACCACAAATAAGATGCACTAAATTATACCATAGTAACCATAGATTTCTGGACAAAATATACAATTTCAGAGTAAAGAACAGTATTAGGAAAAGATATAAGAGCCATCAATTTGAGCTTGAGCTAAAAAAAATTGCATATTGAAGACAGGAAAACTGACTTATACAGAAACCGATAATAATATGGCTGTAAACGAGTAGGGATTAGTAGAGCTGAGCCCGACTCACTTATTAGTCTATCGAGCTTATCGAGCTCAAGTCTGTCTATATCCAGCCTACACAATTGAGTAGGGATTAGTAGTGCTAAGCCTGACTCACTTAATGATCTATTGAGCTTATCAAGCTCAATTCTGTCTAGACCCCAGCCTGCATAACTGCTGCTAAGCTACATCATTCAATACCCTAGCTACTCGCAAGCCTTCTGTTCTTGCAGCACATTTTTTTTTATCATTTAATTTATTTTATTCCATTAAAGGGAAGTGTGGACAACCAAAAATTTCTCATAGTCGGTGGTGTCTAATTCATTTGTTTGTTTTGGAGCAACAAACCAAATTCAGGTCAAGAAAACATTACCTCTCACTCTTGGATATAACCATGAGAATATTCTTCTTGTTATTAATTATAATAATCAAAACAAAAAAGTAAAAGATAAAAACTCTCCTCAAATTAATTATATAACTTGATTAGAAAATCGTGTACACACTCACACATATATATGTACTCTCTTTTTTTTTAAGATAAAAGAAGAAATTTTATTAATACAATTAATGGGGGACAAGAAGTCCATCCTCAACAAACTAAAAGATCAAAAACAAAAAAACACTTAAAAAAGTGCAGTCCTCCAATCTCTACATAAATCAGTAACAGAGATACCTCTAAAAGCCCCATAGCGCAAGCCTAAAGAGACGCAAGAAAAACAACCCTATTATTCAATAGTTTTAAAGATAAGTAGCTTTCTCTAAACAACCTAGCATTATTTTCATTCCAAATTCCCCAATAGAAAAGAAGGCACACTTCCATATATCCCTCTAACTTCCAAATCCTTTAAAACAAATTAATAACATATCGTTCATCGTAGCAAAACACATCCACTTCTCTCCTAACACTCTAAAGAGTCCACAATCCCCAAGCAACAGGACAATGTAAAAATAAATGAGCATGTGTATCATTACTCTGCTTGAACATAAAACAAATGTCCAGAGATAGAACTTTATAAGACATGTTACCTTGATAAAAATCACTAGTATTTAATCTTTGTAAAACCGTAGACCACACAAAAGCTTTTAAGGGACCTTGGTTTTCCAAATGTACGAAGCCAATGGAAATGGATGAGGAATAATATACCGAGTCAAAAAAGAGAAGCAACTCTTACAAGAAAACGAACCAATTGAATCTAAAGTCTAGATACGCTTATCAGAATAAATGAACCGAATCAAGTAATGTTACCAAAGATTCCAAATCCGTGAGATTCCTGAAGAAATGAAGATCCCAAGAAAGTGAGTTCCCATCTGAAATTAGGAATGAGAGCATCATAAAGTGAAAAAATACGATAAAAACGATTAAAAACCAAAGAAAAATAGTTATCTCCCAACCAATAATCCTCTCAGAATCGAATCGATAACCATCCTCAACTCCATATTTCAAATGTCAAATAAATGAAGTATAACCTTGGGAGATGAATTTTCAAGGACTTGCATGAGTAACATAAATCCCAGGGACTAGCGTCTCAGCCATTCAAATGCATACTGAATTTGCTCCTAATTACCTTATGTCAAAGGGAATGAGATTCCAAAGATTTCTCCAAAGCCATTTACAAACCAAAACTACATTCTTAAAGACCAAATTACCCATCCTCAAACCTCCCTTCTGCTTAGAAAGACACTGTTTTTCACCCAACAAAATGATCCTATGATCCTCCTCTCATCACCAGCTCTTGACCAAACAAAATCTCCCATTAACTTTTATAGTGTGTTAGCTACACTAACTATGATCCTAAAAAGAAAGATAATATAAAGGTATACTAGACAAGCAAGCCTGAATCAAAATAATCCTACCCCCTCACGCCACCCCCACCCCCCCAACCCCCCAACCCCCCAAAGGAAAAATACGCACATTTCCACCTCACTCTTTCAATTACCGGATCTCAAAACGAAACTGACCTAGGATTCCCACCAAGCAGGCCCAAGGTAAGTAAGCGAAAATTCTTCAATTCTACAACCAACCAAACACGAATACGCAAAAATCTCCTCCATATCTATGTTGATCCCAACTACACTACATTTAAACAAATTAAACCTTGTACCAAAAATAGCTTCAGAAACTTTAAGAATAGTTAACACATTTTTAAAACCTTAGAGCCCCTCTGAAAGAAATAGAATAGTATCCTCAGCAAATTGGAGGTGAGAAACCGTTCACCTCCTCAAGCCCAACTGCACAACCTGCGAGGATACCACACTCCTCTCCCCGGTTGAGCATTCTACTTAAAATATCAACAACTAAAGTTAACAAGATAGGTGATAAAGGGCCTCCCTGCCTCAAACCTCGAGAAGACTTAGATCAAGACTTGGGCTCCCCATTCAAAATCACAGAAAAATAAGAAAAGACACACGCTTTCATCTAAGAGCGTCATCTAACTCTGAAATCATTCCTCTCCAACACCTTATCCAAGAAGCCCCAACTAATCCTATCATAAGCTTTTTCAAAATCCCGTTTAAGCACAAGACCCTTTCTCACTCTCCTATGTACATCCTCCACTTCATTAGCTAATAAAGCTAATCAATAATATGTCTGTCACCCACAAAAGCACTCTGAGAACTTGAAATTGTACCCCCATTAACATTACTCAATCTCTTAGAGAACTTTAGTAAGAATTTTATACACTAGTCACACGACTAATGTGTCTAAAATTCATCACATCAACAAATCGATTCTTCTTAGGCACTAGGGTAATGAAGGTAGAATTAATATTTTTCCCAATAATACTTGTAGAAAAAAAACTCCTGAAAAACTCTAATGATATCATCTTTCACCACATCCCAATTTGTATGATAGTAAGGTGGTGTTTGTTTGGGTCTTAAAGGCTCTTTAATAGGTGTGCCTCTGATTCGGTCAGAAGAACAACTTGTTTGGTAAAAAAATTCATGTCTCTTAATCAGTAAGATTCAAAAATAATGCTAAACCATTCAGAGCCATATCTGAACAAGTTTATATTTTTTTTAGACAAAAATAACCTCAACAATATTACAAAATCTCTCTTTTATCCCCATCTCGTCCCTCTTTGCCCCTCCCGTTTGACAAAAATGGAGTCTCAAACACTGATAATCTCTCCGATTCCGAGCTCGTCATCTTTGGAGATTACATAGTGAGGTCCAAACTCGGAGCAAGTCAACTGACGACTGTAAGGAAAGCCAAGCACCGATGGGTACTCCACCAGAACAGTTCTCCGGTGGAATTTCTTGCTCAGATCAGTTCTTGGTCCGATGGGTACTTTTAAACTTTGGAATTCTGGCGGAATTTTTCTATACTGTGCTTCTAATTTACTCTGAATATAATTACTGTGAATCGAAACCTGTGTTTTTGAATCTTTTGGTGGACTTCTTCCATCTACGGATTTGATAAATTGATAAACTAATTTGACTTTTATTTTATTACATGTATGTCTTGTGTTCAGTGGTTGGTAGTGATTTCCTGATGGACCTAATCGAACGCTTGGTTGCGGTTAATTGCTTACCCAATTCCTTAAAAAAATCAATTACTGATTTTATTGAAGTACCCATGTTGGTATGAATTGAAATCGAGCTAATTTGATCATCTAAATGTTATTTATCTTCCTTTAATTTGCTAATTTGGATGTTATTTTTGATTAAACTGTTCGAGGGTTAAAATGGTAAAATATTATTATTCAGACATTTTGAAAAAATTAATTATCAAACAACATTTTTTCATTCAAACACAATTCTGGACAGAGGCTCTACATTATTCAGATGTCTAAACTATTCAGATCTTAACACTCAGTTTTATCAAACACCACCTAAGTCATTGTAAACCCATCAGGACCTAGGAGCTTTCTCTTTGTCCATTTCAAAAACAACCCTCTTGATTACCTCCTCCGTAAACGACTCTTCCAACCAAAAACTCTTCTCTCAAAATAGGACACCAATCTAAACGCTCTACCATACGCTTTTCCTCGACCTCCTCCCTCAAAGAGTTTTCTATAAAAATCAGTAATTTCATTAACAGTCAAATCAGAATTTCTTACCATCTCATCCGATTCAAGCTCTTAACTCTCTAATAAAATTTCTACGATTTCTACCACTCGCAACCTTGTGAAACAGTCTTGAATTACAATCTTTGTCCTTCACCCAAGTAAACCTAGTTTTCTGCCTCCAACTAACTTCTCACGCAAAGTCACCTCCTCAAACTCATTACGCAACTGAGTCGTCTACATCAAATCCTCTAAAACCTATCAATCTCTTCTTTCTCTTTCAAAATTGTTTTCTTATTATCTCTCACATCGCCAAACACCTTATTCCACTCTTTGAACTTACATTTAACATACGCCAACTTTTTCATAAAAACAAAACCTCTCCAACCCACACAACCACTCACTCAACCATTGTTTATCAACTTGGAGAAATTGGGATGAGAAATCCACATTCTCAAAACGAAAAGAAGTGGGGACCCCCATTTGAGAGGGATAGATTCTAAGACAATAGGAAAATGATCAGAAACTACTCGCGAAAGAATTTCTTGCCCCAACTCAAGAAAAACATCCTCCCAGTCATTACTAAACAAAAATAGATCAATACGAGTTGCCTTTGTATGTTCACCAGAAACTAACCAAGTGAATTGGGCATTCGAAAGAACAATATCTCTTAAATTGCAATCTCTAATAAATTTATCAAACCCCCTCGTACTCGTAGTAGTTCTTGACCCACCAATTTTTTCAGAAGAAACCTTAATAACATTAAAATCTCCACCAATACACCGAGAATGAAACCCGTAAAGATCATAAAGCTCCTCTCAAAAAGCACATCTATCCCTAGGCCGATTAGGCCCATACCCCAAAGAAAACCACCAACGCCCATGCCCTCTAATCTCTAAATGAATAGAAACTGAATAAATGTCCAAAACAGACTCAAGAAGAGTCGCACACCGAGTATCCCAAATGATAATAATAGCCTCCAGAAGCCCCACAAGCATAGTTGTTACGGCAACACCTAGGCGACTCCAAGGCGTCCTTTCGCTGCTGCCGCACCAAGTCGAGTGGTTGCCTAGCTACATCAAAGAAAATCGAAGGTCTAAGTTGCAATAAGCCATCAGCAACATCAGAACAATGAAAGAAGAACAAAACAGATCTAAGCATCGATAACATAACGCAGCAGCAGTAGCCATGAACACGCATGCTGACACACGCAGCAGCAAAACGCAACAGCAGCGTCGCCCACTGAGGGTCACGCCGACAGTTCTCAACTCCTCTGCCTCTCGCGACTCCTCTTCCTCACGACATCTCAACTCCTCTTCCTCACGACTCCTCCAATCGCGCATCCCCCAGTCGCACAGTTGGACTTCTCTCACATTCGCGACTCTCCCCCACTGCCTATCAACATTGCTATTTAGTTTTTTCCCTCTGTGCCACTTTGTGCAAGTGTGAAGTCCCTAGCTGCTGATTTCTTTTGTGCGTATTGTTAGGAATAACTTTCGATCTATCTGTATGTTGCACCCAACTAAATATCTTCTAGAAAATTACAGTTAGGGAACCCAAAGTTTTAAATTTCTTTAATTTTAGACGTTCGGTTTTGCCAAAAGTTTTAAACTACCCCTGAACTTTATTTTTTATGTGGTATTTGTTGAATTCTCCATTTCATCTACTAGTTTTTAATATCTAGTGCTTTATTTTTGGAATTGTTATTACTAAGTATTTACATAATTATGTTTTTAATGTATTCCATAGTGTTATGTTTTGGGTTTTAATGTATATGAAATTTTATTACCAATATACTTGTTAAGTAAAATAAATAATATATAAATTGCACATTGTAAACGACTCGTCGCCATACGGACGCCATGGCGGTCGCCTTGTCGTCTTGTCGCCTAGGCGTCTTGGCAGTCGACTACCTTGTTGAGGCGTCGTGACAACTATGCCCACAAAATGGAAGAAAAACTCAATCTTTAAACCTCGAATCCCAAAATATTCCTAGTCATCCTACCGATAACCAGCTCCAATTTAGAATCTTGAAGAAAGATTACATCCTTAGAAATTAACTCCCTAATCAACCTCCACTTACGCCTCATCCCTAGACCTCATTCCAACTTACAATCTTCATACAGAATATTTTATAATTCCCAAGACCTACCCATGGTTCACTGATGACTGAAGTCGATGCAACTCTTTACTCCACTTTTTCTTCTTAGAACCACTCTCAATAGACTTAGACTTATCTGCACCCTAACATCATTTCCCGTCGGACTAACCAACCTAATCCCCATCCTATCCAACACTAGGATCCCTATCCTCATCCATTGCCCCCTAAGGATTAATGACCAAGACTTCTCCCTTATTCCCTCCTCTCTTTGACAATTCGGTATCAAAGAGACAAGTTTAGCATCCAAAGGAATCGGTAAAATCCCTTCCCTGAATTTTTTCTCCTCACAGCAGGCCCTAAAGAATCATCCACCATTAAATTATAACAGCCATTAGAATGGGAGAGAAGAATCACCGAGTATGTGAAGGAATATGAGTATGTGAAGGAATAGAAGGATTAGGAACATCGGAAGGCAAAGGAGATTGCACAGAAAAAGGCACAAAAGACCCTTTTTCATCTGTGGACTGGGTAGTCTACGAATCCACAAGATGACTACTTAAATTCTGAGGTGCAGACCCAACAAAATTATCTCTATCATCCAAATTTTGCCCATGTACAACCAGATCCTGCATATTCTCCTCCGCTTGAGTCCACAATATATTAGTTTTTACTTTTACTTTTGACATAAATATCAATTCTTGTAGATATTTACTTTCGTATAAGGGCTAAATACACTTATGTTACATCAAGTTCCACCTCATAATTTAGTCCCTAAACTAATTGACCTAATTATTTAGCCCCTAAACTACCTAATTTTACAGTGTCCTCCCAAATTCAATTTCTGAATAAAATTGGTCGGAATAAAATTGATACAGTTTGACCGTATTCAATAAGGCTCGACTTCATTAAAAAATTAAAATATTTCTAAGTACAATGTCCACCCCCCCCCCCACCCCCCCCCCCCCCCCCCCCAAAAAAAAAAATCAATTTTTGACTAAAATTGGTCCAAATACCCAACTAGATCGACAACCCAATTGATTTTATACGGTTTGACCGAATTCAAATAAGGCTCAACTTCATTACAAAATTAAAATATTTCTAAGTACAATTATTCAACGACTGTTTCGTATTAATAAATTTACAGTCGTATTAATAAATTTGAGACATTAAGGTTTTCTGTTGAAAGAACTTAAATGAGTGAAATTTATGTACCAGTGTCAATACAAACCTTACTATTTGGAAAATAAAGTCTAACATGAAATACTCTTTTCCACATGGCGGGAGAAGATAATAACTAAGTCATTGAAAAATAGGTGGAGCAACAATCAAACCAACTCTAAATAACATGAATTTGTTCTCCTTTGAGCCTCTAATTACTAGTTGTGTACACTAACATATATAGAGAAATAAAATGACCTAAAAGAAAAAGAAAAAAAAATAATTGTCAAGTGAATTACATGTGTATATATTACATATCAAAAGAAAACTGTCAGGCAAATAGATGAGAAAGCTTATTCCATCAACTTGAGCTTTATTTCAAGTTGTAAATATTTAGTTTACTTTATAATCATGTCCTTGACATCTGACAATCTACTAATAACACAAAATTAAAATCATGCAGAGTAGATAAATGAATTGCTCAAAACCATGGAAAGATAAAGAAATTATATGAATACTCGCTTTATAATCATGTCCTGTTCCATATAGAGAAATTCAAGCCTTAACATCCTTTTTTTTTATTTATAAACATGCCTTGACATCTGACAATATACTAATAACACAATTAAAATCATGCGGAGATAAATGAATTGCTTAAACTCTAGAAAGATATAGAAATATATTGAATAGCGGATCATTTAAAAAGAGAAACCTAGTCATCCAACAGATAATGCCAAAGTTTTAAGGAATATGATATATGTCGACAAATCTCATGACGAAGTTGGATTGCAACTTGCGTATAACTCTAAGTCATAAGATAGAATAATAATGTGTGGGTCCCTTCTTAATTCCTTCCTATCCCATTTATCCACATACGTCAACATTTAATATCAACATAAATTTGTTGTCATATGTATTAGGACTTGGTTTTGAATGACAATGAATGTGGTGAATAAAGTACCTCCAATAAGCAATTCATTAAGACAACCAGCATTAAAAAAATAAAGTACCTTCCATTCAAGCACTGAATGTGCGAATAAAGTACCTTCCATTCAAGCAGGGATTCCAATCAGCAATTCATTAAGACGACCTGGCATTAAAAAATAAAAGTAACGCACTAATGTTATGTTTTCACTAATCAAAATTACCAAATATAGTAATTTCACACCAGAAGATGCTTATAAAGAATAAATTTTACTATATCAACCAGCTGCTTGTGAGTTTAGCTAATAAGTATAAATTGAATAAAAATTGGGAAACCAAGTGCAGATATCCACCAGAAAGATGCTATATGTAGGAAAGTCACAAAAACTACCAAAATCCCAAACATACAAAAAGATTTTGGGAGAATCAAACTTTATGGATATTCAACATCCATCCAATAACTCGGTCTGATTTGAATTTTAGACAGTGTCCAACCCAAAAACACAATAAATCCTTTTTCAGGAAACTATCTTTCATAACTAAACTAAACTCGACAAGCCATTTCTTCTAATCTACTAGGAAACTATGTTTCATAGGTATACCAAAACCTGTAGGTCGCCTTAATGAATTTATTGTGTCAATATTTTTATGTAGGTCAACGGTAGATTTTGGGTGTTTTTTGCTGAATAAAGGGTGATTAAGTAACTCAACCAAATACAATTGTTACCTACTTCATAACTTCTACTAATCCATGGACAAACTCTAAATGGAGAAACTCCAAAGTATCTTCTTACGCCCGATTCAATGATTTTTTAGTTTTTTCCCACTTGCTTTATCTATTGGGCATTAAGTTTGAATGTGGCCCTATCCTAAGTACTATGTTACCTTTAAGTTCCTTTTATATTTGCATAAATATTGGGATTAGAAATATATAGTCAAGATGCATAAATGTGAATTAGCTAGTATTTTCAGTAAATAATTATAAGCGTTAAGAGGAATAAATCAACTTATATGAAGATGCTAAATTAGGTAATATATCTGGCATATATGGAAGAAACACAATTAGTAAGTAATGACATTTATTTTTTCCCCATTCTTGTAGGTAACTTAGTACCTTAAAGGTAAGTTATTAAGTTGTATTTTGGACTTTTACAGAATGGTTCGCCAAAAGGAGAAAGATATTCAACTGAAAGGCAAAAGATGCAACCCAAGATTTAATCATACAGTTCAGCAAAGCCTCCCTCCATCCGTGAGGCCTTAAATTTGATTTTATCATGCAATATCTTGAAATAATATGAAATCCACAAAGCCTAATCACATTAGTTATCAATTTAACATGCTTGAAACAAATTAAAAATATAGAATTTTATATGCATAACTGATTTTCCCCCTTTTGGTGAATCTCACTGAATAGAATATCAGCAAGGACCCCTTTTTCACCTTTTTATGCGCTAAAAATTATATAATTTATGACGAATGTTTAATGTATCTGAAATTTTCCTTTATCCTGATTATAAATTATATTATTTTCTAATATATTTAAGCTTAATTAGATAAGAAGAGTGGATAAGTCTGTAAAAATACTTGCACCCTAGAAAATCTAGTACTTAATGCTGATATAATGTCTCCAATAAACCATCATCATTAAAGAAAATAACTTTTTTAAGTAAAACAATAATGTTAAGTTTGGAACTAACAAAACATGATGGATAACAAAGGAAAATGAAAAGAAAAAAAATCTAAAATAATTCTAGAGATTTATCAAGTGTCCATCGACTTAAATTTTAAGATTGCATTCGATATTAAATTTATTAGGACGACTTTTCCTTTTTTCACTTTTTATATTTGATATCTCACTTTCATTTCCCTCAAGTTTTCCAAGTTGCAAACATAGCATAAAGGATTTTCTTTTATCTCAAACATTTTTCTTTAAGATAACCTAAAGTTGGGAAATACTGATAACATCATCATAGTTTTGCAGCACATGGCCAAGGTGTAGGGTTTAGCATGTTAAAATTAGTGCAAAGACCAATATTGAAACTTCATGTCAAACTTAAATGGCCCCTATATTGCCTCTTCAGGGCTTGTCAAAATTTAATGAGAGCATTTATTATTTCAGCATCAGATTTTTATAATTAAAACTGCGAAAATGCAACTTCTGGTCCTACACCCAATATATATATATATCATGTATTTTTTTAAGTTTTAGATTTCTTTATGGCTTACCTATCAAAGAAAAAAAAACCTTTCACCTAGATATTTTCTTCGGGAATCATTTATAACGCTTTTTACCATTTCTGTATGTTCTCTTTTTGGTTTTAAATTTACGTTTATATTTTCTCGTTAAATACATCAACCTGTATCAACAAAAGGGAAAGAGCTTTTATTACCAATTTATACATGGACTGGTCCACTGGAACGTTTTTTATTTCCACATTGTTTGCAACACTTCATTTAGAGTGTGAAAGATTTTAAGACGTATTGAAGGTAACACTTGAAATATATTAGAATTTTTGTAAAATACCTAAAAATATAACATTTGAACATATTGAAATATATACAAATGCCATATTTAGATATGCGTTTGACACACCTTAAAAAATATGTACCACAAGCACTAAAAAGAGTGTTGCCAACAATGTGAGATGGAGTTTTTTTTTTTAAATAAAATTTTGGTTAAATCGTTATAAAGCCAGCTAGACCACCACTTCTCATCTTATTTATTGACTGGAGAAAATAAAAAATTTATGTACACAGCAGTCAGTATAGCCATGCAATGATGGTATTGGGAGATCACTAAAGAGGCATGGGTGTTATCATTTATACTTTTCAGGGTTGTTTGGTTGATGACTAGAACAGAACAGAATTTGTCAAATGCTTGGAAGGGAGAAAGTGCCCCCAAGAGGAGCAGAAAGCATAGAGATATGTTGCCACATTGTTTATGCTAGGTTATTTGGAGGGAGAGGAACTGTAGATATTGTGTAGAGGAGCGTCAATGACGATATTAGTTTATTGTTCTTGAACCTCCTTATGGGCAGAATGAATCATATCCATTTTATGACTACAATATTATTCCCATATATAGCAAACAGTTTGTTTCTTACCTGATTGTAGAACTGTAAAAATGAAGTCAGTTATTATGTCCTTTCTCTACGAACGCCACTTCTTTTTTAGACATCCTTTATTAATACTGACATGATAGACAAACTAATTTATTCCTTTTGAAGATATCAATGTAGCTTTAAGCACCTAGGATCAAGTTGTTTAGCATCCGAGCAAGGCCCATGTACACTTCCTCGGACTATTTCAAAACTCTTGCTGAGTATAAAGTATAAGCATAGCTCATAACAGCTAAACGAAGGCATTTGAGCCTCAAAATTCTACTACTTGACTCACTTTGCCCATCTGCAAGCGCAGTCATGTTACAAGTATGGTCATATATCTCCCAGTAGAGCTTAAAAGGGAAGCAGTCTTCTTGCTTAGGGTTTATGGTTATTTATAGCAGACAAAAACAATCATGAATCCACCATTAAATGATTAAAGAAATATAGCTTCCATAGATGGGTAAACTAATTGATATATTCATGGGCTTAGCCTCCATTTCTTTGTCTAACATATTTAATTTACATTTAACCAGCTTTCAACTTGGTATATTTTATCATATAATAATAAGAATCTTACACCAAAGAAAGAGTACAGAGTGAACAAGAATTCTGCCAAAGAAAATAATACATGGAAGAAGATACAAAATCCTTTCTCAAGCATTTGTTAAATGCGACGAAAGCACATTTGACTACCACATAAATCTCCTTCACCGCCTTGCTAGTAATTCCTAGAGCGTTAATCAAGTAAACCAATTATATTATTTTATAAAAGAAGTGATATCAAAAGAATTCATTAAAAATTTGACGAATCCAAATTTTTGTCAAGAACCATGGAAAATATCAATTCATTGTTTTTTGCAACCAAAGGATATAAACTTTAGGAGATAGGACAAGTACCATTTATCAGTTAAAAATTCATGGAGTCGGTTGATAGTCCACATTTTAAGTTTGAAATCCTTTTGAAATGAAAAGGGAGTTGTTTTCTTAATTGTTTTGGAAACTCAAATGATGGAAGAAGAAAGTTTATTCAAAATGAAGCATTCACAAGCCAGCCACTGCTTTAGATCTTAGTAACGGGAAGAGTGCCAGTTTAAAAGATGGAACTTCTTCCTATTACCATGCCTATATAGATTTCTTTTCTATTTTAGACAAAAATAAATAAATAGTAAAGCTCATACTGCTGCCTACAAAGAATTTTTTATAGCTATACACCTAGAAACAGGAGCATATTTAGAGAACCAAATCCAGGAAGTAAAATCTTCATAATCCTAGATAACTCTTCTCTCAAATACCTTTCAGGCAATCCACATACGAATAATACAAAGTAACATAGATACCTAACAGGTCTAGCAATTCCTTATATGCTTAAGCAAAGACCACAATACCACTTATTGGGTAGTAGCAATATCAAAGATAGCTAAGGAGTGAGATGAGATGAATCTCCATTGCATCACCTCAATTTTTGCTATTATGTTTCTAACTTCTAAGCACAGAGTTTAGCCTACCAGAATATGAAGCACTAGTTTCATCAGCAAAGCTGTTCAAGGAACTCCTCGCAGTGCTTACTCACATGCAAGAGCAAGGATATACTACATAGTCTATCCTTTTTTGTTCTTAGCCTTTCCTTCTTAGTATTTTTTATATTTCTGAGTTCTCCACAGCATTTTTTTTAATTATTCCAACATTATCTTCTGTAACTTTTTTTAGAAAAATTCTTAACAAGAACATAAAACTCTTAAATACCAGCATGACTCATAAACTTGTACAGTGTACACTAGTAGCACATTCTAGTTAACCAAATAAGGAAAGCTAGTACTCTTTTGATACCTTAAGTAAGTCCACATTATACTTCCAGGATTAGTCCATTACTCAATTTCATCATTGCTTCATTCATCAGGAAATTTCCAAACATCTGGCATTTTATAACTTTGTCTACTCTGCTCATATATTCCAGATCAAATCTGCAATCATTAAAAGGCTTTCAGCTGCCACTTTCATTCTTAGCCAACCCCTTCTTTCTATTTGCCTTCTTTGCAGCCTTCCTTTTGCTTTGAATTTCACGTACATATTCGGCCACAAGGACATGGAGTTTGGGAGTAACAACATCAGTGTAGGAGACGCTTAGACCAGTTTTCCTCAGGGCTCGGTTGAGATGATTTTGGGCCTTTTGCATATGAGTATTGCAGAGAGAAGGAACAGTGGAGCGCAATATTGGCTTTCCACAAGTTATAGCACCTACCAGAGCACTAGATATAAAGAAATTTAATTAGCAATCCTCCAAAGGAATTTTCTAGCACAGTGGATCTCAGTATTTAGCAGAAGCCATATATTAGGAAAAATAGAAAAGATAAAAATAAAATAAGACAAAATGATGTAGGAAAACGAAATCTTTTGTAAAAGTGTTTTACATAAGTTTGTTTTTGTTTTTTTCTTCTTACAAGCATAGCATAAGAGAGTGATAATAAGACTCCTAGTTGGGTTCACCACCAAACATGTACAAGGGATAACAAAACAAATACATGAATTTAAAACAATCAAAGGTTAGAATGACTAACCTTTTTAATAAAATAGAGATTTATTAGATAAGAGAGATTTAAAAATGATAAGCCGAGGATGAGCAATCCTCCTAAACCAGAAAAGTGGAATATATAAATCCCTTAAAAGAGACTTCTCTCCCTTCTCTATGAAAATCTAAACACGACGTCCATCACTGAAGACCGCAAAGAAGGCAGAAAAGTAATATTTCCCAAATGAGATGAAAGACATGAATTGATAGTAAAATATCTGAAAATTCCACTCCATCCAAATACCCCAAGGTTTGGCAAAGCAACCACACTGCAAGAGCACCTTACCATCTCTTTCAACTAAAGCCCTGAAACCTGGTAAGAAGCAACTCTTCAAGTCCCACTGCACAAAGCTCAATATTCACCAAAAAAACACAAACAATGAACAGCACAATTTTCACACCTCGGGGAAGTGGAGACACAAATGAGAGTTACCCTCGCTAGGTTTTACACATTGCCATGATCAAAAAGAAAAAATTTAAAACATGTATTAAAAAAGATGATATATTATACAACTATGTGAATTTGACTTTTTGTTATTCTATTAACCATGGCTTTGAAACAACTACATTGCCATGGTTGCGGTGACTTATTCGGGATGCAAATCTAGTCGAGTTTAACAGTCACAATTATTTAAAGTATAAACTAATATTTGGGTCACTCCTCACCTAAGTCAGGTAACATGCACTTTCTAAATTCTATTCCATTACGAAGATAATGTTAGTATAACTAGAAAAGTAAATAAATACGATATAAGAGCTAAAGGGGCAAATCAAAAATACAAATGCAGTATAAATTGAATAGAGAAATAAAAGGCACATCTATGCCCCAAGAAAATCAAAACCCCACCCCGATACAAGTGAGCCTCAAAAACAAATTACCAACTCTAGGCGTCAAGCACTCCATGTCTGCAGCAATTCAAAATCGACTTCAACATAACCCAAGAACTACCGCACAAAGAGAACATACAAATCCACAAACTCCTCTGTATATGGAAATGTAGAAGTGATCAATAGTCTCTTCATGGTTCAAAGTTGTAGCAGCGGTCTAGATTGCGAAAGGAGATATTTTAACTCGATTACGGGTGATACGCACCATTATGCTAGTCAGAAGCTTTAAGAAAAATGGAAAATTATGAAGAAAAATAAATTACATTGTAAGAGCAACAAGATGGATCAATTAGATAAACACTAACTAGTATACATAGCACTCTCTGAATGATAATACAGACATCTCACATATTTGTCTAATGTTATACCTATTTTGCCTTGATTTCTTAGTTACGCTTTTTTTTCTCCTAAAATTTTATTGTTCACTGTTATTTATCCTCGTTACGAAAAAAAAATTCCTATACACATCCTTGCCATGATAATGTTTGAAATTACAATTCATAACTCGTTAAAGAAGCGGTGCCTAAAAAACAAACCAAGTCTCCAATATTTTGGCAACTCGACCATTTCTTTGAAGTGACCAGAGTTACCAGATACTTTCAATGACAGTGAACCGCGTATTGGTACTTACGAACCCAAACACAATACTCTTACGTACTAGTACTCTAAATTTAGTATACAAAAAAAAATTCTTGTTGTTTTATTTATAATTGCACAAATATCAATATTTTAACTCAGTATTGGATGTTCAAATATTACATTTGTCTTAAACTATTTATAAAACAACCAACTTGTTGATTCAACTAATTTTTTTTTATAAAACTTGGGTTTATTTCATTTAGGTTCTAAGAAAATTTCTAACTACAAGAACTTATATAAAAAAAGCCCTAGCGTATCGTGTTTTTATTATGTAGCGTACCGCATACCAAAACAAACCACGTTCCAGTTAACACTACTTTGAACCATGTCGCTACAACAAAAGACACACCTACTCGCAAGCCAATGGTCAGTCTATAGGTAATAAATAGTGAAGATCAGTTGTTCCATGTATATGAAGTATGAACAATAATTAGGGTTTGGACACTTTAAAGCTACGACGTTTGGGGATTGAAAAGGGAATAATTTGGACTTTATGCTGTGTGATGTTAAAGGCTGAGCATGGGAGTTTTAGGTCTGACTATCTAATTATAAGAAGCAGAAAATAAATATTAAAAAAACAATAAGGGAAGATAAATAAAGGTAAAACTTAGAATCCCACCAAGGCCTCCTAAGAATCACCTAAAATTTCATTGTAGTTTCGCCATTATAGAGAGAGAGAGAGGAGAAAAAAAAAATAACATGCTGACAATTACCACTAAGAATCTTAATTTAACAGTCAAATAGAAAGCTTGCATACATAGAAGTAAAGAACCCTACCTATAAAGGAAAGGATTTCAAAATATAACATAAAGGAGTTCTGAACTAATAAATACTTCTAATCCAGATCAACCGTCAACGTGGGTCTATATATACACAGCACCCAAAAAAACAGAAACTTCTTGACTAATAATATCAACATTAAATAAAATCATAAGCACTAAAATATACCCACTCCACCTCACTTAACTCTAAAACATGAAATGATCTATGACAATGAAAGTATCCTGAAATATAAGTCTCCTTCATCCACGTAAGTTCCGCCTTGAAAGCTACATTTTAGCAATTTTATAATTTTCCATGAACTTTTTTGTGGAATGCATCACAAGCCTATGTAGAAACATAGTTCTAATTAAGCTCCATGATTGATCTACTGTCTAGCTTGTAATCTATATCACACCCTCATTCCTCTTGTTTCAACTTTCATGTGAAGTACACAACTTAGTAGTTATGTTGTGATACGATGTACTTAGATAATTTATGTTGTTTCTTTTAATGGGTTACAAGTACACATGTATGATATACTTTCATAACCATATAATATTTGTTAAATTACAAGTTTAAATTGCCTTTTTTATTTAAAATAAAAAACAGATTTGGCAGTGTAATTTCATGTTAATAATTACCTAATTAAGTAAAAAAAGTTCATAAAACAATTCCACAAGCTTGTGGAGAATAAGTGTAACACCCCAGTCCCACTTGGAACATGTGAGACAATTTGGTATGTATATAAAGCCCAAGTTACTATTGATAGTATCTTCAATCATGACCCAAAAGGAGAACCTATGGTAAGCTAAGATGACCCAAAAATATACTATTGGATTAGCGGTTTAAGGTTTTGTTTGGATAGATTTGATTCAATTCGCACTCAGGATTTGACCCAAAATAATTATTCCGGACTCGGAATTTGACCCGGGTTGTTACAAGAAACAAGTGTTGTGGTGTCTCCTATGGTGCAAGAAAGGGAAAAGAGAGTGAGAGAGAGCTCAATAGACTCTTTTGCATTTTGCAGGCGATAAGTGAAAGTTGGCTTACTTTGGGATAGAATGTCCTTTTATACATCTCTAGGGGCTTTCTCAATGAGAGCTTGGAATTTCATTCATCACATTTACATAGGGACTGACTAGTTGTGCTACACTTGTTTTCTTGTTTTAATTTTACTACTTTTTGGAAGGACTTCTCTTTTATAATCTAATATTCTTCTTTTACCTAAAAAAATGTTCAGTAAATTATGATTGGAGCACAAGTATAGGGGCTGGAGGCTACATCACAGAGGGTTAGAGACTTTGAGACTGTTTTTTGCTTTCATTGAATCATAGGGTATTTAGTTCTCATGGAATTGTGTGGGGGCTTCAAAAATTTGGTAACACCAAACTCCTCCTCTCGCATAATTAGTAGTATAAAGAAAACGTCATTAGGAACTATCAATATTCCAAATTTCTACGGTTATAAATGATGTAGGACAAAATTGGAGATGAACAATCAATAATTGGAAAATCAAAGGAAAAACTAACTTGAGTCTCGCTTCGCACACCACTACCCCAAGGATTCTCAACTGCAGAATAGAGAATTTGATCGCAGTTAAAAAATAAAGTAAATGAACTCACACTTCCAAAAGTAGAATAGCACGCTTATATGTACGCAACTATGTATGGCCCTTCAGAAAAGAGAAGCGTTTCTTTCCTTTTTGTTTTTTTGGTGGAGGGGGTTGTCGCACCCAAAAACCAAAAAGATCCACATCAGTTGATCAGTTAAAATACCACTAGGCTGCAAGAAAATTCTCATAAACTGACAAAGCTAACTCTTCTTCTTTACATGCACACAGGAATTTGCTAATGAGAATTCCCCTTAACGGTCACGCACCAGTTGCAACTGCTTTTTAGTTTTGATAAAATAATAACGGTCACACACCAGCTGAAACAAATAAGGTAAAAGCAACACTCTGATTTGGGAAAGTTCATAGAAGATATGATCTTCAGTGTCACACCATAAGTAACAAAAAGCTATTACACCTAACAATCATATCTTCAGATTTTCATTAACTCATTCAAAAATGAGAAAACCACTTGCATTTCCTAATAGTATATATTATGCAGTGTAACCTTCTTTTACTTTTTTACTTTTCTACTATTAGCTAACACCCTAATTTTTGAATCACCAAACAAGACAAATAATTGCCACCAAAACCACAAAATTCAGTAAAAAAACAGAACAAGTTACATAAATTTATGGGATCATGTAGTAGTAAATTCAAAGGAAAAAATATAACGTTTATCAGTAATAGGAATCCCTTGATGTGTTTCAATTAAAAAAAAATTTATTTTAAGCTCTAAATTCACAGAATACTTAACCTAGTGCAAAAGAAACACACTAATTAAAATGAACAAATGATAAACCCCATAACTGAACCCATCATTCCTACATACAAGCATACAACAATAAACCAAACATAGATTATAATCTATTAAAACTACCAAAAGTATGCACCAATTAAATAATACTCATTACCAAACAAACCATATAAGCCCAATTCATCAATTATCAAAACAAAAAAAAACAGTGTTATAAAAATGAAACCTTTTGATGACATAGTCGCAGGGCTTATAAAGCTGCTGCTTTTTGTCCGATAAGATATGCAGCTTGCAGTAGGTAGTTAATGCCATTGCTTTGAGCTTGCATCCATTAAAAGCACAAAGCTGGTTTCCACCATAATTACCATTGTTGTATACATTTGTTTCACCGCTTCCTTTGCAAATGCCGCCTCCGCCACCATCTGCGTCGATTTCTTTGCTCTCCTTTTCAACATTCTTATTGTCTTCCTGAAAGGGGTTCAACCCAAACTTCCAAACGTAATCTCTGTGCTCAACCCTAAGATCCTCCATTAATTTCCAGTAATGGTCAGTGTAGACCTTGGCCAGTTCCTTCAGATTGTGAGACCGGCGTCTCATAACTTCCTGGGCCGTTAGGTGGCTCGATTTGGCGAGAACGACGTCTTCCTCCGAGGGAGAAATTAGGGCTTTTCCCTTGTCATCATCGGTGATGTCGGCGGCGGAAGAGGCGGGGTTAGGGGTAGGGTTTTTGAGGGGAACTGAAGGTTGTGGTGGCGGTGGAGGAGGAGGAGGAGGGAGAAAGCCCATATTGGGGCGTTTGGAAGAGAAGGGTTGGTGGTGCGAGGAGGAAGCCATTGCAGAGATATAGAGAGAGAAAGTGTATGTATTCTACAGAGAGAGTGATTGTGACTGTGAGTATATTTTACTCCATTAGATAGAGAAGCAGTTATGTCACGCGCTATGTGAGAGAGTAGTTATGTTGGAATATTGGTCGAGATGGGAAACACGTGGATATCACAAATAGATAAATTCCGGGGTATCATCCCACTATTTTAAATTTTAAGAAATATGGGATAAAAATATAAATAAATAAAATTATAAAATATTTTATAATATTTATGTCTAATTTTTATGTTCGCATAAAAAACTCAAATTTTAATGGCCCAAAAGTTTATTTAATTCAAAATAATTAATAAATTGATATTTTTATATGAACAAATAATAAATTCATAATTTTTTGTATAAATGAATAAATAAAATTTATATTTGTGGGTCACATATGTCAGGCAGGGCCCACAGTATATATGTATATATGTAAATATTATGTGACCTTTTTTATATGATAGTAGCATTGTTGTAAATTCCGAGGGTCTCATACTCTCATCCCACTGTTTTAAATTTTAAGAAATATGAGGTAAAAATATAAATAAATGAAATTATAAAATATTTATGTCTAATTTTTATGTTCGCATAAAAAGCCCAAATTTTAATGGCCCCAAAGTTAATATAATTCAAAACAATTAATAAATTAATATTTTTATATGAACAAATAATAAATTCATAATTTTTTGTATAAATAATAAATAAAATTTATATTCATGAAACTAATATCTTGTGGAAATATCATATTTCTCTCACTAAAATAATAAATTGTAATAATTAATAAAGATATTTTTATTCTTACAAATAAAATCTAATATTTTTATAAAATATCACTCACGTGAATGAGATTTTTATTCACTACTTATGTTTTACAAAAAATAAGTTCATTAATAAGACATTATTTGGGACATATGACATTATTATTGTGGCATGCATTATTGTGCGTGCATCAATAAGAATAAATATTAAAAATTGATATTTTCACATGAATCTCTCGTATGAAGATGAGCAGAGCCGGTCCTGTGGGGGTGCAGAAGGGGCGACCGCACAGGGCCCCTAAATTCGGAGGGCCTCAAAATTTTTTTTTGTGTATATGTAGAAAATTAATTATGGAAGTTTGATTGATGATTTTGCAGCAAAAAATACAATAGGAACCAATTTCAAGTGACAGTGTAGTATGGGACCGTTCACGGATATGGAGCTTTTGTGAATGATGCTAGCGATCGTGTTAAGTTTATTGTCCATTTAAGTTTTAGCTACCTTTTTTTTTAATTGATAATTTATTGAAATTTTAGCTATATTTTATTTCTAATTGATAATTTTGTTACTCGACGTTGACATTTATTATTTTAATTAATGATGAATTTTGATATAAATTGTGTTTTATATATTGGTGCTGATAAAAAAAATTAGTATTTTTATATGCGAGAGGACCCTTATTTTTTTCTGGCATAGGCTTCCAAATTCTTAGGACCGACCCTGAAGATGAGATTCATTTACTATTCATGTGAGAAGGGTCGTATGAAAATATCAATTTTTTATGTGGAAATATCAAATTCCTAAATATTTAGAAAACAGTAATAAAGTACAAAACAACCAGTGAGTGTCAATGACGTAAAAATTTGGTGATTAACAATTTTAATTCTTATTATTTTGATATAATTGTTATTGATATTATAATTGTGATTATTTATTTATTTCAAATAATATATTATGCGATCTTTAAATCTTAGGATCGATTCTCATTTTAATATGAACTTGTGTTCTCCATTTATATTAAATTTAATTCTTTATATGAAGTTTAATCTATTATTAATATTATAACTTGATTATAAAAATCTATTGTGCCAATATATTTGGTTTCACTCTAACACTGTTGAGGTTTCCCATCAGGCTTTAGAATATAGATATAGTCATAGAGGTGACAGGACAAAGGTGCAAAAATGCCCTTGTGATTTCTGAAGTCTTGTGGTTTACTCTGAAGTCCCATTTAGACTTTGAATTATTATTTTTTCAAAAATATACTTGACATTACAAAATTTAGGTTCCGAAATAAAAGAGAGGTTACTCAAACACAACAAAACTGATGAATCATAATAAAGCTCTAAACCACAAAGGAATAGGCTTTAAGACCAATAAATATTAAAATGACAAACCAGAATAAATGTCAAACTGGCCCAAATCATAATCTGAAATAATTATTACCACTCCGAACAAACTAATGTGTCATCGCCTAAACAAAATATCTAAACCATTAGAAAGAAGGGAGCTCTCATCACACTTGCCCTTGATCCTCCTGATTATCTGCCGGAAGAAAAATACAGCAAGAGCTAAATGCCCAGTATGGATATAGAATACAAGCATAATGAAACGAAATAACTAACTCAAATAAATGAACTGAACTGTAATGAACAAAACTAATACAATGAAATAATAGGCTGAATCAAATGGCTGAGTGTTATTTCATACCGAGCCCACATAAATATATCTTGCCACACAGACAAGTCAAATAATGCCACACAGGCAATCAAAATAATACCACACAGGCGTAACATACATCGGACCGACCGGATCCAGATGCATGCAAATCGAAAGCCGTGTTTGGCACAAATATCGCTAATCCGCAGAACAGAACAGAACAGAACAGAAACTAGGGTCGACCCATACGCCTCCCACAACAAAACACCAAATGGCCAACTCCCACCGGAGCACAAAACGGAGACGCCGTGGACTAATCATACCGTCACGAAAGGTATCATGCCTCGGTGCCAAGAGGACATGCCTATGGTACCCCCACATGTGGTTATAGCTCAGGTATACTGTAAGACCCCAACTTTTATGAATAAAGATTTAATTTTCTTTATATATTATTTCAAAATAGCAAGGTGTTGATTTGATAAATGTGAAAAGTTATGGGTAAAATGTGCAATTTTAAAATGAGCAAGTAGTTGTAAAATATTCATTGTTGTCGAGAAATATTCGTTTGGTCGTAGAATATTCTTGTTGTCGGGGAATATTCGTACGACGGCGCAGCTATTTGTGGGCCCCACAACAGAATAACTGTCGGAAATAGAAAGCGACAGAAATAACCTTTTGATAAATAACGGCGTAGTTGTTACTGTTAGTACTGTTGAAATACCCGGTGGTTAAAATACAGTAATACGCGGTGTTGCACAGTAGCACACGGTATTGCACAGTATTTTAAATTATTGATTCTTACGTGAGAAGGCACTTACTCAATTATTCTTATAGTAATTACTGTTTAATATTTTATATTATTGATTCAATAATTGCATGATATTTTATTGATTTAATAATTGCTACGTTGATATTTTATATCAATAATTGCTACGTTGCTATGATTGATTCAATAATTGTTACAGTTGATATTTTGTATTATTGATTCAATAATTGTCACTGCACAGTATTTCACATTATCAACTCAATAATTCATATTATTTGAATAATATTATTAGATAGCATTATTGACAATGTCTAAGGAAGTTTTGTCTAGGAGGGGTTATTTAATTGCGCGCCAGTAAGGAGAAATCCTTATCGGAATGCCCCCTCTTTTCTTGGAAACGACCTGGTTGTCAATATTGTAGTTCTATAATATTATTTGTGAATAATTAATTATTGATTTATATGATAAGAAAATATTTATTTTATGGATATAAAAGAAGGAATTAGTCCTGAGGTGTTTTTATCAGTATTTTGGTGTGAAAAATCATCCGTTTATGGATTTCAGATAATTTATGTTTGGAATTTGGAAAAATTTCCTTATACAAAGTTATAGAGAATTAAATTTTCTATGAAAAGACATAGAATTTGTATTTTTCTGACAAAGGGGCTATTTATTATGAATTATTGAAGTTTCGAAAAATAAATATTTTTTAATGGGTGGACCCCACTTTTGTTGAAAAAATTTTGATTTTTGAAGAGCAGCCGACGGCGGAATTTTTTAAAAATAAAATATTATTTTATTCAAAAGTCTACTTTGGCATCCTAAGCTTTTCCTATAAATAGGGTGCTTAGGTTAGAATTAAAAATCACACCAGAATCAGAAGTTTTCTCTCTCTATAATATCGAGCGTATTTTTGTGAGTATTTAGATACTTTGAGTGTTACTATTCAGTATAAGTTTCCTTCAGCCTTATATCCGATATTCCAGTCAGAAGTACTATCCTTTTGAGGTAAGGGATGTTATTTTCTTCCGTAAATGATGTTTTTCTTTTCAATATCATTATACCAAAATATTGGCATGGATTTTATTATAAAATTCTTACTTTTTCTGTCGGAATTACTATTCACGTATACGGCACTATTCAAGTATACGGCACTATTCACGAAAAAATTAAATTTTCTTCTATTTGTCCAAATTGTCTGTTATAGTTACTATCTTTGATTGGATCTAAGTTTTGAGCTTCATTCTTGAATTTTGCTCCACAAAGTATTATTATTATAGAATATTCTTGAACTTGAATAAACTAAAATACGAATCCTTAATCTTATCCTTTATTTCACTGGATTCGTTATTTATATTATTTTTCATCATCCTCAGTACTAAGTGGTGATATAATTGACTATCTTTGGCCTGTAGAGCAAAGATGAATGATTACCTGATGAATATCTTTGGCCGTAATGCAAAGATGACATGTGTTGAGATGAACATAACCATTGATGATACAAATGAATATCTTTGGCCTGTAGTGCAAAGATGAATATTTGATTTGAGATGTATATTAATTGATGTTACAGGGATAAAATATTGATGATGAACGGTTATTTCCGCTGCGAATATTTATCTAAAACTTGTTGTCAATAATATTTTATCTGATTTATTGAAGGCTAACGATAATTTATTTTTCATTATCTTAGTTATAATATTCTTTACTGGGCTAGTTGAACTCACCCTTTTTATCTATTGTCCTCTTTAGGAAATGAGAACGTTGCGGGAACTAGTCGAGGGACAGAGTGAGGGTCCGAGTTAGAGCAGTAGTAGTCCTCGCTATTTTTGTAAAATAGTGGGATAATAATTGTAATAAATAAAGAATGAATTTGAATGTTAATATTTCGTATTATATACGATTTGTATTGACACTCACAGTTGTGTGGTCGTATTTTGCACAACCGTGTGATATAAAGTTTGTATTTGAATTCTGTACCATGTATTTGGCGACTCAGAATGGGTTGGGTTGACTGGACCTATTCTGGGGGCGTCACATATACCCTACGGTATATTCTAATAAAATATCTTGTCACAACACATGCGACATAATATCAACACAAAGGGTTCTAATACGTGCATGTTAAACTGAAACGAATTATCAACACAAAGTCTCCAAAGGATATTAACATGTACCTTCTACAAATATCGAAATAAATACTAAACATGATACACTAGATCAAGAGTACAAACACGAGTTCTAAGGATCAATATTAAAATGAACTGATCACATGAATTTGAGAACAAACAATCATGTGAACCAATAACTAACTTCTTAACAAAAATAAAACGAACAAATCAAAAATAAAAGGATTATCGCTGAAGGAGTACGGAATCCGTACCTGGATTAAGCAATGTAATACCCGAAATTATATTCCAAAAATTATTCGTTAAACTCCTTCCGTTCGAACTAAACAAAAAGAATAAATAAATATAAATACGTTTGCAAAATATTTCTTTCATCTTTAACTCGTTAATTAACTCATATTATTATTATTATTATTATTATTATAACAATTTGTTCGTTAATTCACACTTGTATACTATAATATTATAAAATATTATTTATTAATTTGTGCTAACAAGAACATGGCAGAAGATTACATGATAAATACATCAAACACATTTAATACATCATTCAATTTCAAAGACTCCAAAAACAAGCAAGTTTTTTTTTTTTTTTACCTCCGTTCTAACATAAAAGTTTTTGAAGCATATATATATATAGCTTACTGTTGTACAAAAATACTAGGCATTTCAATAGTTATTAACAAAATACTTGCAAACACCAATTTTATACTGTACCCATGTTAGTACAAATATTACATATACATATATATTGATATAACTTTCAAGTTAGTTAAAGCCATTTTATTACCCTTTTACCGCATGTTAATTCCACAAAGTATTAAATACATACAGTACAGATATATAACAATATTCTCAAGTTCTTGTTGGCTTTACTAATATATTATTATTATTAATAATAATCAACTCCTTCACACCACCTACATGCCTAACAATTTAATACCGTACAATAAATTAATATGCAAATATAATATTTACCAAGTGTTAGAACCATACATCACACATATGATTAATTTACACCTTTGAAATATAACCAGTAAACTATTACTATACATATGAGTGAACAACTTTTGATGGAACTTGAAAACAGAACTTCGGATAACCCACAGTAGCAATTATCTTTAGATTGTAAAAGAGACACATACATACATACACATTAATAACTTACTTATATCAGAAAAATATCAATCTTTGTTTCTTGATCTCACACAAATAATATTCGATCCCTCCTTTTTCTTTTCTCTGTAGAAGCGGCTGCTCCCCAATTCGTATAAGATGTAATGTAGTAGTTAGGTTTTCCTTATTATTAATATATCTTAATAACTCTCCAAAATTTAATAGGATTTTAATATTACACAAATATAAATTTGATCAAATTAATTTTAAGGCCCAATTAATGTAGTCCACATAATTAAATATAATTTGACCCAAATACAAGAAAAGCCCAATTAAAATATTTAAACAAAAATTTTAAAATGTCATTTATTTATTTATTTATTTTCTGGGTATTACAACTGTGCCTCCACTCCTAACGGACATGCCACCTAGACTAACTCCACTTACATGTGGATATTTATTGCTGACTAAGCATGCAGACAAAACAAAAACCTCAGTAGAGTTCAAAAGGGGTAAAAAAGTCCTAATCAATTTTCTTTAAAGAAAGAAAGAGACGAAATCGAAGAGAAGAAGAGACCAGGAGAATGTGAAGGTGGCATGAGTTCGTCGAAGAGAAGTCATTGATCTGTATTGAGGAAGTCAGCTCTGTATTTTCTCTGCAATCAGTTCGTCGAATGAACTTGAGTCGAAAGAAACTTTTAAGAAGAAGAAAAGGAATCTCTCAGCTTTTCACAGGTACTTTTATCTCTACTTTTGATTAATAAAGTGCATTTTATATGAGTTAATAGGTAAAATATGGCCATCGCATGTAGTCCATGTTAAAGTTGTGTGTTGACTGGTAAGGGACATGTGATCCCCCTATATTGTTCTTTATTAGATTCTTAATAATTTAGACTTGGCATGCATCTTATAATTGATTGTTATGTGAATTCTGAGTTTTTTTTACTGGCAGAATGGTTGGGCGTGTAAATGTATATTTACATCATGGGGGCACATGGATGAAGGATCCTGTGTGGAGATATGTGGGAGGAGATGTGTATACATGTAAGAATTTTGATGCAGATTACATGTCTATTATTTGCATTAAGAATACATATAAAGAGGAATTGAAATATGTCAATGTAACCGAAATCTATTATCTAGAATATGGACTGAGTATTGAACAAGGACTTCTTCTACTTGAGGGTGACCATGGGATTAGGAGACTTCTGAATAAAATAAATTCAGACACAATTGTCCTAGAGTTCTTTGCAAAGCATGAGATAAATAAACTTATATTTAATGATGAATCACCTCATATTGTTCCTCCTGAGCCCATAATAAATTATCATCCTTCTGTTCCACATGAGCCCATAATAAATTCACCTGAAAAGGAGGGTGAGGATTGTGATGACACTTTCATGGAAAGTGCTGAAGTACTTAATGTTTTTGATAGCATTAATAGAGCACATGAAAGAAGGGATGATCCTAATGTGATATTAAACACACAGGGTAGCAAGGTTGGTGAGGAAGATATTATTAGAGGTACTTGTGAATTAATGAAGACTTAAATCCTGAAAGTAGTGAGTACAGTCAAGATGCTACATATGAAGGGGAAAGTGAGGGGAGTGAGGAAGGTGAGGAAGATGATGATAGTGAGGAATGTGATGATAGTGAGGAAGGGTGTAAGACCCCAACTTTTATGAAATAAAAGTATTCAATTTTTTTATAATTATTATTCTAATCAGTAAATGGTTAAGTTGATAAAATATTAAAGTTAAGGTGATATGTGTAAATTATATAAGTATGGCGAGGAATATTCGTTCTGTCGGAGAATATTTGTTCTGTCGAGAAATATTCATTTTGTTAGGGAATTTTTGTTTTTTTTCAAAATATTTGGTAAAAGTATGGCGGCACTGAAATAGCCCATCATTGGTGGGCCCCACAACAAAAATATTGTCGAATGTAGAAAACAACATAAATAACATTTTTAATAAAAAAAAATTGTCACTGTACTATCATTTTCAACTGTTTAAATAACCGGTGATAAAAGTACAGTAGCACGACATTCCATAATATCACACGGTATTGCACAATACTTCATATTATTGATTCAATAATTGTTACAGTAACAATTGCATAGTATTTTATATTATTGAACTCAATAATTATCACAGTAGTAAATACACAGTATTTCATATTATTATATTAATAATTGACACGACACAGTAACTCATATTATTTGATATGATATTATTAGGCCAGTAAACATTATTAACAATGTCTAGAAAGTTCTGTCAATGAGAGGGGTTATCTAATTACGCGTCGCTTATACGGAAGGCCCCCTCTTTCATGAAAACGATCTGGTTTTTAATATTGTAGGTCTATAATAATTATACTCAGAAGAAATTAGTGAGCACCAATCCACTATAACAAGCACATAGATTTAGGGATGTCACAATAATTGTCAGAACATCACATATTATTGAACCAATAATTGACATCATAGCAAGGGTAGTAATGGAAAGTTGCATAAATGAAAGTCACGGGTTTTAAATAGTTAGGTCGACTCATTATTTGAATAACAATAATATCTGTGATTTCAATACATTAAGTCAATAATGTAGAAAATGGATAATATAATGATAATGGAATAATCTTTTTGATAATGGATTAATCTTTTGAATAAATAATGATAACGGAATAATCTTTTTGGTAATAGATTTATCTTTTTGAATAAATATTGATAATGGATTATTCTTTTTGAATAAATAAAGATAATGAATGAAAATGGGTAATTATTATGTTTAAAGTAAAGATAATGAATGAAAATAGGTAATCATTATGTTTAAAAATAATGATAATGGATGAATAATATATTTATAAAATGTGAGATATTTTGGGCTATAAATAGGAAGGCTTAACATAAGAAATTCATAACTTCCTTGCTTATACTTTTTTCCACTCTTTAAAAATTTCTTAGTGTAAGTTCTCTCTAAGTGTGTTACGCTATCTTGAGTATATGTGAAGACTAGTAAGAGTACAAGTATTGTTAAAGTAAGTATTTTCTATAAACGTTAGTCAAGCACTCACACACATCACACGGTGTTTATTTATTCCTTTACAAGAGTTATTTTGAAGAAAAAAAATTCCTTTGGAAGATTTTATTTTGAAAGCTTATAATGTAAACTACACAAATTAATACTATATAGTCACTTTTGATAATTTCATAATATACGAGTTAGTGTACACCATATATGATAGTTACTAATTAAATTATAAATATATTTAGGTTGATAAACTTCATAGAAAGCAGTATCCAATCACTTGTTAATTGAGGTAAGGGATATTATTTTCTTTCATACTCCTAAATCTAAACTTACTACGGTAAATATTACTTCTATAATTCCTTAAAAATGATTAGAAATTCCTTTGAAGTTTGCGTTTCATCTAATATCATTTCACTTGAACTTTTTATTTACCTGAACATTCTTATTATTTTAATCATTATCTTTGAAATATGAATCTTGAATATCATTCTTGAATTTGACTCCATATTTTGGTCATCATGTTGGCAATTTGGACATTATTAGACTCTTGACAAATTAAATGTCAAATCTCGAATGTTTATTATTTTATCTTATTATTCTTACAACTTTTGTTCATCCTTTATATCATTGTTATTAAAATCAAGTTATTGTGAATATCTTTGGCCTGAGTACAAAGATAATATGACTAGGTGAATGCCATTAGCATGGGTGCAAAGACGATATATTTGTTGAGTGTCTTTGGTCTGTATGGCAAGGACACGTGGTGAAAAGTTCTCTTTGGCTCGTTAGTGTAAAGATGAATTGTTGATTGGTATGATCATGATCATTGGTGTTACAATTGAATATCATAGGCCCTTAGTGCAAATATAAACTATTGATTTGCATAATTATGATCAGAAACTATTGATTGGTGTTATAGGGATAAAATATTGATGGTGAACTTTTAAATTGTAGAAGATTGTGGACATCATGATTTATTTTACTCACCTAATTGATTGTTATTTCTGCTGCAGTTGTTGATTTAAAACTTATTGTCTATTATATTCTATCAGATTTTTCACTGTTGAAGGCTAAGGATAATCTATTAATTATTCATTATCTTAGTTATGATATTCTTTACTAGCTATTTGAGTTCACCTTTTTTTTTTGTTCTATTGATCTTCTTAGGAAATGAGAGTGTAGCTGGGACTAGCCGGGGTGTGGAGTAATGGTCTGAGATAATTACTATAGTAGTCTTCACCATGTTGTAAAATAGTGTGGTAATAATCATGTTGAGAACTTGTAATAAGTGTTGTCGTATCTTATACGACATTGTAATAATTTGGGTGTGGATATTGTCGTATTATCTACGATACTGTAATAAGAGAATGTATGGTTGTGGTATGTATTTTGGCAATCCAAATTAAGTTATGTGGACCCTATTTTGGGGGTGTCACAAAGGGGATGATAATGATGATACCGAGAGAAGGACTGATGAGGGTCAGGTGCCATGTGAGAGAAGACATCATGTCCGTTTCAATGTAAATGATCAAACACCCTATTTCAGCTTGAGAATGACATTTGCTAGTGCAGCTGAAGTTAGGGAATCTATATCAAAGTATGCTATATCTAGGGGAGTGGCATTGAAATATGTGAAAAGTGAACCATGTAGAATAAGGGTCCAGTGTGAGGCTAGGTGTCCTTTTGTCTTGTATGTGTCAAAGGACGGTTGTAACCCTGGGTTGACAATCAAGACATTAAATGAAGACTGCAATTGTTATAGGATTTTCAACAACCCTAGGGTTTTAGGAAAGTTCTTGGCCAAGCTTTACAAACAAAAAATTCTTGAACAACATGACTACAAGATCAAATACCTCAGAAAAGATGTGGAGACTGAATGTTTGATTTTTCAAGTGTAAGAGAGTAAGGAGGATGGTTATGGATGAATTCTTAGGGAGCTTTACTACTGAGTATTTTGAGTTAGAAGCTTATACATCATAACTATTGATGAGTAATCTAGGGTCTAAAGTGCAAGTGGAGTTGTCCACAGATGAATTAAGGGAAGGGAGAAGAGTATTTAAATGAATGTTTGTTTATTTAGATGCTTGAAAGAGAGGTTGGAAGGAAGGATATAGGCCTATTATTGGCCTTAATGGGTGCTTTTTGAATACACAATATAAGGGGCAAATTGCTTGTAGCTCTAGGAAGAGATGGGGATGAGCAGAATTTTCCCATTGCTTGGGCATGTGTGAAGAGTGAAACCAAGGTCAACTGGACTTGGTTTCTAGCTTTGTTTCAAGAACAACTTGATTTGGGAGATGGCATCACTACACCTTCTATCTGATATGCAAAAGGTATGAATGTTTTAATGTTTCTGACTTTAATATTTTTTATGTCAAATTGTTTTGTGTAACTTTTAATCATTTACTTGTAGGGTTTAATACAAGCTGTTATTGATATACTTCCTGAGGCAGAGCATAGATGGTGTGCTCACCGTATGTATGTAAATTGGTGTAAGAAACACAGGGGTGGATAGTTGAAGAAGAAATTTTTGAATGCAGCCTGGTCCACCTTTGAGGAAGAATGTAAGGACAAAATGAAGTTGCTTGGTGACATGAGCAACTTTAGTAACATAACAAATCATGGGCAATAGATAACAACATGCTGAAAAGTTTCAATTCCTGGATTCTTGAAGCTAGGCACATGCCATTTAGAACTATGATGGAATACATTAAGCAAAAAACCATAGGACAGGTTGGGAACTCTTAGGTCAACATGTGAGAAGTGGATCAATTATTTTAGTCCGTACTGCAATGAGATTTTTCAGATAAATAAAAATATAGCAGTTGGTTGTACTGTGCTCTTTAATGGAGACACAGGTTATGGAATCAAGGAGGGTGAGGACACCCACACTGTGTTCTTGGACAAGAACTTTTGCACATGTAGGGCATGAGATCTCACTGGAATCGCTTGCCAACATATTATATGTGCTATAGTTTGCAACAAGCAGAACCCAATGAACCATATTTCAAAGTGGTATCACAAAGATGTATACCAAGCTGCTTATAAGTACAAGATTATGTTAGTGAGAGGGAAAATATTTTATGAACTGGACAAGTATCAACCTTTCGAGCCACCAAAGGTTGAAAAGAACAAGGGAAGGCCTAAGATTAAGAGAAGAAGAGAGGAAACTGAGGCCAGGCCTATAAATAAAGTCACAAAGCTATCCAAAAGAGGCAAAACAGTTACATGCAGTCTGTGTAAGCAGCAAAGACACAACAAAACTAGTTGTTCGAAGGTAATGCAATCAGTTAATTATATGTCTAAGTTAATTATAGTTATGTATTGTATTTGGTGTAAAATGACCTAAGTTATGTATGTATCAGCTACTCTAAATTATTTAGTCCTAGGGGGTAGTGGGCAACTTCTACTTCCTTTGAAGTTCTTTCAATATAGTGTATACATGTTGACATTTTGTCTATATTAGAATCAAAGCCAATCAGAAGGAGGAAGTTCAGTCTCATCTCAGTCTCAAACAGGGACAAGACAATCTAAACCAAGCAATACAAGCCAATCACAACAAGAAGTTCAGTCCCAACTCATTCTCAAACAGGGACAAGACAATCTAAACCTAGCAATGCAAGCCAATCACAAACAGGAAGTTCAGTCCTAGCTCAGTCCCAAAATGGACCTTCAGTACAAACTCATGCACAATGTGGCCCATCAATCTCACCTCCAAGTCAAGCTGACATAGGTATTTTAAATATATATGTTGTGGTGCTTATTACACTTGACGAAAATACTATATTTGTAATTGTAACCCAATTAAGTCCTTAAAGAGTTTATTCACCACTTAACTTTGCAAAAAAAGGATTGCCAGTAAAAAGGAGTAAGCGATTGTGTTTCAGAGGAAATAGTGAAGCAAGGTCACTATAAGTTGGGTTTCAAGGGGTTGTCTTTGTGCAATATCTTATGGTGAAAATGACTTGAAAAGTAATTTGGTGTTTCAGTTTTTGTGCAGGAGGATTAAAGCATGGATATTTTTATTATTATTTGTTTTTTGTTCAAAACATTGGTAGAGAGATGTGTAGAGGATTTTGTTTAGATGCTTGATACAGTTTATGTTGAGGGTTAATATTTTGGTTATGTATTTTCAACTTTTATCAAGTTGGTGGGGGTTAATGCACCAGTTATGTGCTACTGCAATTTTCTTGGTGCAGATAATGATACTTTATGGGGGTTAATGCACCACTTGAATCCTAGATCTTAATATTTCTTGGTGCAGATAATGATATTTTATATCAATTTGTGGGTGTGGTCAGTTATATAAGTTCATGATTGCATTTTGTAGTTTACTTTACATGCTTAGTGGTTGGGATACGGTAATTGAAAAAAATGTGTATACTTCTTCTTATTGTAGAAAGCACTTGTTGCCCAGGGATTAATGCAAGGTCAGCCAGGAGTACACTTCTTACTTCAAGGCCAAGGCCTTCAAAATTACAAGTTCGATCTGCTGTAAGAGCTCATTCATGGAAACAACCCAGTCATTGTGAAGTTTTAGGGTTATTATATGTTGAAAATAATGGTTTAGTAACATGCAAGGTAATTGATATGTGATTCATTATGATTGATATAATATGGTGTGCAAGTTTCTAATTGCAAAATATGATGTTGTGTTATGTACATGCAGAGTGACACATCATTAACAATTCTCAATGAAGGAAGTCAGACATAGTCACCTATAGTTGAACCTAACACAAGATTTTCAATCCCTAATGAAGCTCAACTTAAAGCAGACAAAGCTACAAACAATGCATCATCTTCAGTTGGCAGTAGAAAAATAAACCACAGAGGTGATGGTGGACATGTAAACATGTCCAACATGTTTTTCAGACCTCCAGGACTGTAATAGAGGGGTAGAAGCTACATCACTACCACACAGCTTATGGCATATAGGGATGAAAGGATTGGCAGGAGCAACTAATGCAAGCAAGTCACAAGGAATTCATCCTAATGGTAGTGGAGATAATTGAACTTCTAACTGTTGTGGTTGTTTGGGAAATTGACCATTAGACTTATTTTGTAATTAGAACCTACTTTGTAATTGTACTTCTTCTAGTTATGTTTTTGGAATTGAGCAATATATTTTGGGAATATATTTTGGCCAATATTTAAGTGTTTATGCTCACTTAAAAGAAATGTAATGAACATGCTTCTGCAGCCTATATTTTGGCAATATAATTTGGCACTATATCTTTTAGCAATATATTTTGTTCAATATATTAAACTTGCTCAACTCATTGACAACCAGATTAAGTTAACAAAAATATTACAAGTCACAAAGCAGCCTCAGAAAATATATTAAATAGATGTCTTTGCTTGTAATGTACATTTACTCATATGTCACTTACACAACCCATTCACAATGATACACACAAAAAGAACTTCCATTAACCAAGTTGATTCAACAATTCTTTGACATTAGGTAAAAGAAACATTACAAGTTACAAAGCAGCCTCAAAACACATATTAAAGTTGCACAACTCATTAACACACAAAGCTGCCATTTAACCAATGGACTGCTCAAACAAGAACTTCCATAAACACACAAAAGATACACAAAACTGCTCAAACAAGGACTTCCATTAGCCAATTTAACAAATTATATTGAGTTAATTGCATATTTCAAACTGTAGTACATTATAATTCATAACACTACCAATTAATCTAACCATTTTTCTACCTAAGTAGCATAAAAGAAATGCAGATGAATGTAACTAAAAATAACACATCAATGTACTTTCTATTTAAACAATCTACTTCTTTAATTTATTTCACAGAAACTCCATCTCCATTTGACTTCAACTTCTTAAACTCATAAACCAATTCTTTCAATTCAAACGCCCCTTCAACCTGAGGAAATTTATTCAGCTCATTATTCAGTAAAATCTTGTTATCTTTCTTCAAATTATTTATGACAACCTTTGCCCTCTCACACATCTGTGGGTCATGCAAAGAACCCGCATCCTTTTTCCTGAATCGAAAAATTAAATTAAAAATTATTCAATTGTTGTAGGTAAAAACTTTTTCCAAACACTAAATCAAACTAAATTATAAGAACATACTCTGAATTTCGAGCATGAAGAAAAACCTCCTGTCAGGATTTGTTTCGCTCCATGAGGTCCACAGAGGATCTCTTAACCATAATAACACAACGACATAGCTTTGTAATCAACATCAATGGCGCGTCTTCGAAGCAGAGGATGAATATGATGACGAACAGCAAGTCATGGCGATTCTTCGACCAATTTCAGAAAGGATGGAGATGACGATTAGGGCTTAATTTCTTATCCTCTCTACGACTAAAGAAAAGAAATGGCAGGATTAGGGCTTTCACCTTCTCGTCTCTTCTTCTCTTCGATTTCGCCTCTTTCTTTCTTTGAAAAAAATTAATTAGGGCTTTTTGCCCCTTTTGAACTCTGCTGAGGCTTTTGTTTTGTCTACATGCCTAGTCAACAATAAATATCCATGTATAAGCGGAGTTAGTCTAGGTGGCATGTCTATTAGGGGCAGGGGCACAGTTGACCTAAAATTTGTAATGTTAAGTGTACTTTTGAAAGAAAAAAAAGTTCAAGGTCTAAGTGAGATTTCGGGGTAAACCACATGAGCATTTTTGCACCTTTGCCCTAGAGGTAAGATTATGCTTTTTCTCTCGCTTTAGAATATAGATAGTTATAAATAGGCTTATATATGAATTAATATCTTGAAATTTTAATTTTTTTTCACTTTGGGAATTGTTTTCTTAATTTTTTTAATTAAGGGATTAAAATTTTAAATTTTTTTCACTGGATTGTCTTCTTAATTTTTTCAATTAGGGGATTAAACATACGTATTTGTTAGTCACATGTAGCTTTCAGTGTTATCAATTTTCTGACGTGACACTATCAATTTAAACGTAATCAAAAAAAATTAAAAGTTTAATCCTCTAATGAAAAAAATTGAGAAGACAATCCCCAAAGTGGGAAAAAATATTAAAAGTTTAATCCCCTAATTGAAAAAATTGAGAAGACAATTCCCAAAGTGGAAAAACATTAAAAGTCCAAGGGAGTATTATCCATATTTAGGTCTTATAAATAATACTCAATTTGTTTTAAAATATAAAATTATTAGCAATTACTACTATAATTTTTACTACACTCATATATACACTAAAGTAATATTAATTACTTTAGTGTATTATATTGAATTAAATGAACTTATTCCCTGCAAACCCCCCATATATTTAAGATGCAATTTAGTTATCCCAATTTTATTTTAATGAATCAGTTTTGACAATTTATTAAATGCTAGTGATTTTTTTTTAGTCGTAAAGAGGTATGTTACATCATTTGGCCTTTTTAATATCATTTGACCTCATTTAATAGGAAGATGATATTAACATAGTTAAAAATGTTAAGTGTAGGGTAATTAATTTTAATTGAACAAATTTGTCCTTACTAATTATTTTAACCAATCAAATATCTCTACCTCTGTTCCCACTCACAAACAAATTAAAATACCAATTGGTAATGTACCACTAATTATGTAGTTTGAAGAGTTGCAAATATAGATTGGTGTAGGGAACTGATATTTTCACATGATTCTTTCTCACATCAGTATACAGTGGATTTCACCTTCATGTGAGAAGGAATCATGTAAAAATATCAAAAATACATGTGAAAATAGTATTTCTCGTGTTGTAATCTTATTTTCTGGCAAAGATTTGTTTATTTATTATATTACTTAAAAGAATAACAAGATACTAATGAAAATAATATTTTCACATGTTTTCTTGATATTTTTACGGTGTTGTCCCCGCCTTCTTATAATTGAAGATCATGTAAAAATTGTCTTCTTATAAGTGCAGATCATGTGAAAATATCAATTTTTCTTATATTTATTATGTAATCTTAAAGTTTACACAATTTTACTTATTCACAACAATTAACAATTTATAGTCCAACACTTAATGCAATATTTTGAAATCCATTCCGCATGTATTTTTGATATTTCTACATGACCCACTCTCACACGAGAATCAGAATACATTGGATCACACCTTTATGTGAGAATGAACCATATGAAAATATCAAAAATACATGTGAAAATAATTCTCTTCTTGTTGTAATCTTATTTTCTAGTAATTTTTTTATTCATTTTAGTACTTAAAATTTTGTTATTTTTACGGTGTTGTCCCCGCCTTCTTATAATTGAAGATCATGTAAAAATTGTCTTCTTATAAGTGAAGATCATGTGAAAATATCAATTTTTCTTATATTTATTATGTAATCTTAAAGTTTACACAATCTTACTTTATTCACCACAATTAACAATTTATAGTCGAACACTTCATGCAATATTTTGAAACCATTCCGCATGTACTTTTGATATTTTTACATGACCCACTCTCACACGAGAATACAGTGGATCACACCTGTAAGACCCTGAAATTTATGAAATAAAAGTATTAATTTTTTATTATAATTATTATTCTATTCAGTAAATGGTTAAATTGATAAAAAATTAAAATTAAGGGTGATATGTGAAATTTTACAAAGTAAGCAAGTTGTCATAAAATATTTGTTGTGTCAACGAATATTCTTTTTGTCGGAGAATATTCGTACGACGGCGCAGTCTTTGGTGGACCCCGCAACGGAATAATTGTCGAATGTAGAAAGCGACAGAAATAATGTTTTTATAAAAGTAACGGCAAAACTTTTACCGTTAAACTGTTAAAATACCCGGTGATAAAAATACAGTAATATGCGTTGTTGCAAAGTAGCACACGATATTGCATAATATATTTGATTATTAATGCTTACATAAGAAATCACTCAGTATTCAATAATTGCTACAGTAGTTGCTGCACAGTATCTCATATTATCGATTCAATTATTGTCATAGTATCATTTGCATAATATTTTATATTATTAAATTAATTATTATCACTTATATTTAAATGATATTATTAGATAGCATTATTGACAATGTCTAGAAAGTTCTGTCTAGGAAAGGGGTTAGGTCATCTAATTGTGCGCCAGTAAAGAGAAATCTTTATTATAAAGCCCCCTCTTTCCTAGGAACGATCTGGTTGTCATTATTGTGATTCTGTAATATCAATTTTTATAATAATTGATAAATAGTTGATAAAAATATTTTCATTGTGTTGGGAATATTAATGTTAGTGGAAATCGACATTTATTTCGATAACAGTTGATTTTTGGATGTTAAATTGACCAAACGGAAAATTAATCGGTTAAATGAGCAATTAATGGGTGGTTAACATGTGCGACCCACTTATTTGTGGATAATAAATAGTTGGTGGGTGGTTGTAGGGGTGGAGGTGCAAGATTTATAAACTTGAGGGACTAAATTAAAAATAGAGGTAAAGATAGAGTTACTAAAGTGTAATTAACCAACCTTTTTCTAGCCTATAAATAGCAAGCTAATTTCATTCATTTCTCACCATTCTTGAAGAGCAAAGTTATAATAATGAGAGAAATTATAGAGAGAAAAGAAAGAAGAGTATTCTGCTACTACTATTTCAATATTTAATCTTTTACTGAGGTAAGGGATATTATTTTCTTGTAAAGGATATTATTTCTTTTGTATTGTAAAGGATGTTATTTCTTTCAATACTCGTAAGGGTTGTTATTCTATTCCTTATTAAGTTGTGGGAATAACCTGTCTACGCGGACTACCGCATGCCTGGTGAAACCCTTTTGTATTCACTCTATTCCTTATTAATCTGTGAAATAACCTGTTTACGCGGACTACCGCATGCATGATGAATCACCCTTCGTATTCTTTTCTATTAAATCGTGGAAATGATCTGTCTACGCGGATTACCGCATGGCGGGTGAAAATCCAATTGCTGTTTCGTATATATTCTTTCATACTCGTATGAATTATTATTTTAATAGAATATTGGTCTGAACTTGTTATTGAAATATTAATCTTTTCATATCGGGGTACTATTCACTCGGGTACTAGTCACGGGATACTATTCACATAGTACTATTCCCTCGGGTATAATTTACTCGGGTACTATTCACGAAAAAAATAATATATATATATTTTTTATCCAAATTATCTTTGATTGGATCCATGTTTTTTTTTCATGTCGATAATTTGGATATTCTTGAACTCTAGATAAATGGAATTATAATTCTCTAATATTTGTCCTTGATCTCACTGGATTTATTCTTATCTTTGATTGAATCCATGTTTGTATCTTCATGTCGATGATTTGGATATTCTTGAACTCTGGATAAATTAAATTATAAATATCTAATATTTATCCTTATTTCACTTGATTCGTTTTTTACATCATTTTTCATCAACCTCAGTCTTAAATTGTGATGAAGGTTATCTTTGGCCCGTAATGCAAAGATGAACTGTTTATTGATGAATATCTTTGGCCCATAGTGCAAAGATGAACTGTTAATTTATGAATATTTTTGGCCCGTAGCGCAAAGATGAACAGTTGATTTATGAATATCTTTGGCCCGTAGTGCAAAGATGGACATGTGTTTGGCTTGATCATGACCACTGGTGATACAAACGAATATCATTGGTCCGTAGTGCATGGATAATTCGTTGGTTGGAAATATTATTGATTGGTGTTACAGGGATAAAATATTGATGATGGACTTTTAAATCATAGAAGATAATAGACATTATTCTCTACTTGACTCTTCTAATAGATTGTTATTTCCGCAGCAGTTGTTGATCTAAAATTTATTGTCTATTGTATTCTATCAGATTTTTTTTCCTGTTAAGGACTATAGATAGTTTGTTCTACATTATCTTAGTCATAATATTCTTTACTGGGCTAGTTGAGCTCACCCTTTTCTTTCATTGTTCTCTTCAGAAAATGAGAATGTCACGGGAACTAGTAAGAGAATGTAGTGATGGTCCGAGTTAGAGCTGTATTATTTTGTGAAATATTGTGATAATAATTGTAATGAGGACTTATTTGAGTGTTTATATTTTCGTATTATATACGATTTATATTAAAACTCGCAGTTTGTGTGGTCGTATTTTGCACGACCTTATAATATAATAAAGATTTGGATTTGGATTTGGATTTTGTTTAGTGTATTTGACGATTCAGAATGGGTTTTGTGGACCTATTTTAGGGGCGTCACAAAACCTTTATGTGAGAATGAACCATATAAAAATATCAAAAATACATGTGAAATAGTGCTCCCCTTGTTGTAATCTTATTTTCTAGTAATTTTTTTAAATCATTATAGTACTTAAATTTTTGATATTTTTACAGTGTTGTCCCCGCCTTCTTATATAGTGAAGATCGTGTAAAAATTGTCTTCTTATAAGTGAAGATCATGTAAAAATATCATTTTTTATATATTTATTATGTAATCTTAAAGTTTACACAATCTCACTTTATTCACCACAATTAACATTTATAGTCGAACACTTAATGCAATATTTTGAAACCATTATACATGTATTTTTGATATTTCTACATGACCCCTCCTCACACGAGCATATAATGGTCACACCTTTATATGAGAATGAACCATATCAAAATATCAAAAATACATGTCATAATAGTGCTCCCCTTTGTTGTAATCTTATTTTCTAGTAATTTTTTTTATTCATTGTAGTACTTAAATTTTTGATATTTTTACAGTGTTGTCCCCGCCTTCTTATAAGTGAAGATCATGTAAAAATTGTCTTCTTATCAGTGAAGATCATGTAAAAATATCAATTTTTCTTAGATTTATTATGTAATCTTAAAGTTTACACAATCTTACTTTATTCACCACAATTAACAATTTATAGTCGAACACTTAATGCAATATTTTGAAACCATTCCGCATGTATTTTTGATATTTCTACATGACCCCCCCTCACAGAAGCATACAATGGGTCACACCTTTATGTGAGAATGAACCGTATGGAAATATCAAAAATACATATGAAAATAGTGCTCCCCTTTGTGTAATCTTATTTCTAGTAATTTTTTTATTCATTGTAGTACTTAAATTTTTGATATTTTTATAGTTTTGTCCCCGCCTTCTTATAAGTGAAGATCATGTAAAAATGGTCTTCTTATAAGTGAAGATCATGTGAAAATATCAATTTTTCTTAGATTTATTATGTAATCTTAAAGTTTACACAATCTTACTTTATTCACCACAATTAACAATTTATAGTCGAACACTTAATGCAATATTTTGAAACCATTCCGCGTGTATTTTTGATATTTCTACATTGGGATCACACCTTTATGTGAGAATGAATCGTATGGAAATATTAAAAATACATGTGAAAATAGTGCTCCCCTTTGTTATAATCTTATTTTCTAGTAATTTTTTTTATTCATTGTAGTACTTAAATTTTTGATATTTTTACAGTGTTGTCCCCGCCTTCTTATAAGTGAAGATCATGTAAAAATGGTCTTCTCATAAGTGAAGATCATGTGAAAATATCAATTTTTCTTAGATTTATTATGTAATCTTAAAGTTTACACAATCTTACTTTATTCACCACAATTAACAATTTATAGTCGAACACTTAATGCAATATTTTGAAACCATTCCGCATGTATTTTTGATATTTCTACACGACCCCCTTTCACACCAGAATACAGTGGGTCACACCTTTATGTGAGAATGAACCGTATGGAAATATAAAAAATACATGTAGAAATAGTGCTCCCCTTGTTGTAATCTTATTTTCTAGTAATTTTTTTTTATTCATTATAGTACTTAAATTTTTGATATTTTTACAGTGTTGTCCCCGCCTTCTTATATGTGAAGATCATGTAAAAATGGTCTTCTTATAAGTGAAGATCATGTGAAAATATCAATTTTTCTTACATTTATTATGTAATCTTAAAGTTTACACAATCTTACTTTATTCACCACAATTACCAATTTATAGTTGAACACTTAATGCAATATTTTGAAACCATTCTGCATGTATTTTTGATATTTTTACATGATCCCCTCTCACACGAGCATACTAGTCACACATTTATGTGAGAATAAACCATATGGAAATATCAAAAATACATGTGAAAATAGTGCTCCCTTTGTTGTAATCTTATTTTCTAGTAAATTTTTTTATTCATTATAGTACTTAAATTTTTGATATTTTTACAGTGTTGTCCCCACCTTATGGGTGAAGATCATGTAAAAATTACCTTCTTATAAGTGAAGATCATGTAAAAATATCAAAAAAAATTTACATTTATTATGTAATCTTAAAGTTTACACAATCTTACTTTATTCACCACAATTAAAAAAATATTCCTCATGAAAATCTCATTGAATAAGTAAATTAATGTCATCCAAGTATTATTACCATAACCTCCTGCAGTTGTGTCTATATAAAGGAAATACGAAATTAAATAAAGCATTTTTCAAAAAGAGAAAAAAAAAGAAGAAGAAAGAAAGAAAAAATATCAATTTTTTTTTACATTTATTATGTAATCTTAAAGTTTACACAATCTTACTTTATTCACCACAATTAAAAAAATATTCCTCATGAAAATCTCATTGAATAAGTAAATTAATGTTATCCAAGTATTATTACCATAACCTCCTGCAGTTGTGTCTATATAAAGGAAATATGAAATTGAATAAAGCATTTTTCAAAAAGAGAAAAAAAAAGAAGAAGAAAGAAAGAAAAAATCAATATGGGTTTAGGAAAATTTATATTTTTTACTCTGATAGTGCTATCCTCAATTGCATCATTTGCTAGTAGCACAGGTTAGTTACATTCCTTAACTATATATATTTCTCTACTTCAATCTATTCCTCTTCTTCTTTTCATAATTTTATTTGACTGTTATTATATATGATCGATAAATTTACGATTTTAATTAAAATAAGATGTTAATTTTAATTTTAATAAAAAAAGTTTTTTTATATATTAGTGGTCAAATCAAAACTGATCCACGAACAGATCCATTTTAAATTTTGAGTTAATGGATCAAGATCGTGAATCAGTGGATCAAAATTAGGTGGAGTTTTTGATATTTTCACACGTAGAACCCACATATTTGTTGACGTATCGAATTTTTATTAGTTAATATGTGAATCATAGGACTGAGCAAGGAACCAAATTGGAATCGAAACCGCACCAAAAATCGCACAAACCGCACCAACGGTTCCGGCGTATGTGGTGATTTTAGTGGGTTGAATAACCAAATTTACGGTTCCGGTTTGGTTACTAGCCAAAACCGCAAGCATGCTCACCCCTAGACTGAATCATACGTGTGAAAATATCAAAAAGTGATGCGGAAATATCAGTTTTCATAAGTTTTTTAATTGTTTAATCTTACAACTAACATTATATTATTTCAGTTGAACCTGAAGAATATGCAAGGCCATATTGCTTTAGGCCATGCCACCAAAATTATGATCCACCAGGCTGCAACTATGAATGCAAAGGGCGTGGCTTCAAGAGGGGGTTTTGTTCTGGGTACATAGCACGAACGTGTTGTTGTTACAATGATTGATTAAGATGATGCAATTATTTATAATCATGAAATTGTATGGTTTGTTTCATTTATATTTAATGAATAAACTCTTCTTTTGATCAATATTTAGGACTGATCATTCGGTTATAACCGTACCGAATAGGCTAATTCGGTTATAACCGAATACCGAAATAATCATAATTTCAGTATCCGAAAAACTAACCGAATTTTGGAAATAACCGAATTACCGAATATCGAATTGTAAATTCGGTAATTCGGTTAATAACCAAACCTGTGAATTAAATTAAGTTAAAATTATAAGATTAATATTAATTTTTAAAAAGTCAATTTCAAACTCAAAATTAAGATGAATTCATTTAGTTTATGTCAGTACGATTATAAATAGTATACATGACCTAAAACGAACTGCTAGTTATAAGATTTATTGTTTTGAAAACTTAAATGGATCGTGTAAATTTTAAATTTTAAAATGTTTCAAATTGACTTTTAGAACATAAAAAATGATCGTGTAGTTTGGAACGGAGGGAATATTACGGTTTAATTTGTATTCATTATTTTTCCTGATGTCTTTTACTTCTATGAATTTACACATCTTTGTTGAGAATAACATGTATTTTTCTTACATTTAAAGGGGAAATGCTTGAAATTGGAAGAATAAATGAGGTAGGAATGAAAGGTGAAAGGGAATGAAATATATATGGAATCTAATTGGTTTTTACTATTCTGACTAGGGGTGGGCAACGATAATTTACCGTACTGAACCGGTCCGAACCGGTTACCTATTCTCAATTCGGTACAAATCTTCACCGAGAGCCTTTTAAAGGGAGAACCCTTGAAATTCAACTCTTGACCGGTCCGAACCGGTTACCTATTCTCAATTCGGTACAAATCTTCACCGAGAGCCTTTTAAAGGGAGAACCCTTGAAATTCAACTCTTGATAAAATTCCACGTGGGCACTTGGCAGTCCTTTTATAAGAACTCACTTGATAGTCTTTTGTCAATTAACCAATGTAAAACTTGTAAACCACTAAGGTTGCACTTGATAGTCATTTTATAAGGAAAATTTTATTAAACTTTTTACAATTAACCAATGTGGGACTAGTGTTGGTATTGTTTTTTCTTATTAATTGTCCAAGATCACATATAAATATTTGAATACGCTTGTTGGTAGGGGCGGATGGAGGGGGTCCACGGCTCCCCGGCGGCCGAAAAAATTAGTATGTAGTATACATGCGCTGGTAAGAAGAAGGAAAGGGAAGAAGAAGAAGAAGAAAAAATTAAAAAAAAAATATATATATAACTTTATAATTAAGTAGCATACACATAATATAAATACTGACATATTAATAAATTTTTATCCGTTTGCAATTTTAAAATGGTCAAATAAATAAATCTCTAATTTAAAAAGGAAGAAGTACTAATTTACTTAGATTTTTGTTGTTTCGTTTGGCATTATCCTTAAACACAAAAGGCCGTATCGCAATTTTCCCATCAAATTCTCTGTTGGAATTGGAATCAAATCGAGGACGAGCTGCTAGAAACATGATTTTAGCTATGAATCTCTTACTTTCGCATGTGCGATAAGGCTGTTTTTCTTCCGGATGGAGATAAAATTTTTGTGATGTCTTAGACATAAAAAACCATTTCTCGTCAATATGAATTCGATCGAACATGTCAACAAACAAAGGTTTAGAGGAAAGTGTACCTTCATCGATCATTGACAAGCAAAATTCCAGCCTCGTTGTCTTGTTATCATCCGATAACAATGGCTTTAACGCAAGCAAAGTGTACCTTCATCGATCTTTGATTCTTCGATGTAAGGTAGATTTTGGCACGCCCATAGCATTTGATAAAGACCGTATATTGGTTCGTCGACGAAGAGGAATGTCCTTGATTTTTACTAAATCTATTTCAACTCTTCTACGACCAATACGTTTGACAGGCATTGAGTATGTATTCGGGAGACCTTCTTCTGCAATTAACTGCTTTCCATCATGCCAAATCCGAGAAACAGATCTTAGAGAAATTAAAAAGTGATCAGCAACTTTTGATATCATTCCTCGAGGTAGCTTTCCATTATTACTTTCTTAAGTAGCATTTCAAGAATCTCCCGCTTCTTGTTGCAACTGAAATTTTTCTTCTTGTTTGCAGGTCTTGTTATGCTGAGATGAGTATTAGAAGGAGAGCTCATTTTGGCTTGTGATTAAATTTGATTGCAGTAGAAGTATATATAGGGATGAGTCCACAATACTGAAACCTCTGTAAAACCCAATGTTAGCGATCAGTACACGTTAATCAATTAAGTCGAGAGTTCCAGTGTGATAAGTAAGGAGTAATTAACTTATTCATTAATTCCATATTAAGGGGTATATGTGGAAAATTTCTTTTAAAAATTGCCACTTAAATTAACTTAACTGATTTTCTTAAACTATGTGCCAAAAGAAATCAGTCTATAACTATGGGACGGAGGGAGTATATAATCTTTCTATTTTGCAAGAGAGAAAAAAAGAGTCCCATTTATAAATTTTGCAAACACTAACTACTTTTCATTTTATATATGTATACTTTTTAAAATAATAAGGTGTTCATTCATTAATAATGACATTATATACATGAATATAACTAAGTGATAAGATTTATTTTTTTTGAAACGAAAGGAGTATTTCTGTTATTTAAAATTAATAATTATTTCGTTTCACAAAAAGAACTTTATTTATAAAATTTATCAATATTAAATATATATTTTTGTTCTATATCTATCTCAAGTGAATAAGTTGTTAGGTTAACATTAACCACACTATATTAAAATATGATGATAATTTATACTCATCACTACAAAAATAATTATTTTTCTACTCTTTTTAAAAGGAGTAATGGACGTGTTTGACATTTTCAATATTTTTCTAATTGTGAAACGAAGTAAATAACAGATGAGGTCTGTATATTGGGGGGTCTGATAGAAACGGAGGAGGAGAGGAAAGGAGAGAAGAGAGCCACCACTGCTGCCGCCGGTCGCCACTGCCGGTCGTCGCGCCGACACCTGCCCACCGGACTCCCCGGCTAAAATTTTCTGGCTCCGCCACTACTTGTTGGCTAAAGTCTAAACCATACTCGTGCAAACAAAACAAGAGGGCCTCCATGTAAAATTTTTGACTGTTTTGAATCTTTTGATAAACATCAAAACATAAATCAAACCAAAAGAATAGTGATACTTACTAATTGCAAATGAAATAGATATATAGAGGTAAGCCAAAAGAATAGTGATACTTACTAATTGCAAATGAAACAGATATATAGAGGTAAGCCAAAGAGTCATTGCAAATATTATGTTCATGACATGTTAATTTTCTATTGTGGTTTGAAAGATTAATGCAAAATAAAAAATATAAATAAGAAAAAGGAGAGAGTCAATGCATATCTGTTTTCTTTTTGTACTTTTTCTCTTTTCTATAAGATGTATATTCATATAGATCTATATATATAAAGAACATAGAGATTAGAGATAGGTTCAAGAAATTAACCAAATTGTATGTATCTGTGGGCACGGAGTTGTTTTATGTGAGAATGAACCGTATGAAAATATCAAAAATATATGTGAAAATAGTGCTCCCCTTTGTTGTAACCTTATTTTCTAGTAATTTTTTTTATTCATTGTAGTACTTAAATTTTTGATATTTTTACAGTGTTGTCCCCGCCTTCTTATAAGTGAAGATCATGTAAACATGGTCTTCTCATAAGTGAAGATCATGTGAAAATATCAATTTTTCTTAGATTTATTATGTAATCTTAAAGTTTACACAATCTTACTTTATTCACCACAATTAACAATTTATAGTCGAACACTTAATGCAATATTTTGAAACCATTCCGCATGTATTTTTGATATTTCTACACGACCCCCTTTCACACCAGAATACAGTGGGTCACACCTTTATGTGAGAATGAACCGTATGAAAATATCAAAAATACATGTGAAAATAGTGCTCCCCTTGTTGTAATCTTATTTTCTAGTAATTTTTTTTTATTCATTATAGTGCTTAAATTTTTGATATTTTTACAGTGTTGTCCCCGCCTTCTTATATGTGAAGATCATGTAAAAATGGTCTTCTTATAAGTGAAGATCGTGTGAAAATATCAATTTTTCTTACATTTATTATGTAATCTTAAAGTTTACACAATCTTACTTTATTCACCACAATTAACAATTTATAGTCGAACACTTAATGCAATATTTTGAAACCATTCTGCATGTATTTTTGATATTTCTACATGACCCCCTCTCACACGAGCATACTGATCACACATTTATGTGAGAATAAACCATATGGAAATATCAAAAATACATGTAAAAATAGTGCTCCCTTTGTTGTAATCTTATTTTCTAGTAAATTTTTTTATTCATTATAGTACTTAAATTTTTGATATTTTACAGTATTGTCCCCACCTTATGAGTGAAGATCATGTAAAAATTACCTTCTTATAAGTGAAGATCATGTAAAAATATCAAAAAAAATTTACATTTATTATGTAATCTTAAAGTTTACACAATCTTACTTTATTCACCACAATTAAAAAAATATTCCTCATGAAAATCTCATTGAATAAGTAAATTAATGTCATCCAAGTATTATTACCATAACCTCCTGCAGTTGTGTCTATATAAAGGAAATATGAAATTGAATAAAGCATTTTTCAAAAAGAGAAAAAAAAGAAAAGAAGAAAGAAAGAAAAAATATCAATTTTTTTTTTACATTTATTATGTAATCTTAAAGTTTACACAATCTTACTTTATTCACCACAATTAAAAAAATATTCCTCATGAAAATCTCATTGAATAAGTAAATTAATGTTATCCAAGTATTATTACCATAACCTCCTGCAGTTGTGTCTATATAAAGGAAATATGAAATTGAATAAAGCATTTTTCAAAAAGAGAAAAAAAAAAAAGAAGAAGAAAGAAAGAAAAAATCAATATGGGTTTAGGAAAATTTATATTTTTTACTCTGATAGTGCTATCCTCAATTGCATCATTTGCTAGTAGCACAGGTTAGTTACATTCCTTAACTATATATATTTCTCTACTTCAATCTATTCCTCTTCTTCTTTTCATAATTTTATTTGACTGTTATTATATATGATCGATAAATTTACGATTTTAATTAAAATAAGATGTTAATTTTAATTTTAATAAAAAAAAGTTTTTTTATATATTAGTGGTCAAATCAAAACTGATCCACGAACAGATCCATTTTAAATTTTGAGTTAATGGATCAAGATCGTGAATCAGTGGATCAAAATTAGGTGGAGTTTTTGATATTTTCACACGTAGAACCCACATATTTGTTGACGTATCGAATTTTTATTAGTTAATATGTGAATCATAGGACTGAGCAAGGAACCAAATTGGAATCGAAACCGCACCAAAAATCGCACAAACCGCACCAACGGTTCCGGAGTATGTGGCGATTTTAGTGGGTTGAATACCCAAATTTACGGTTCCGGTTTGGTTACTAGCCAAAACCGCACGCATGCTCACCCCTAGACTGAATCATACGTGTGAAAATATCAAAAAGTGATGCGGAAATATCAGTTTCCATAAGTTTTTTAATTGTTTAATCTTACAACTAACATTATATTATTTCAGTTGAACCTGAAGAATATGCTAGGCCATATTGCTTTAGGCCATGCCACCAAAATTATGATCCACCAGGCTGCAACTATGAATGCAAGGGGCGTGGCTTCAAGAGGGGGTTTTGTTCTGGGTACATAGCACGAACGTGTTGTTGTTACAATGATTGATTAAGATGATGCAATTATTTATAATCATGAAATTGTATGGTTTGTTTCATTTATATTTAATGAATAAACTCTTCTTTTGATCAATATTTAGGACTGATCATTCGGTTATAACCGAATACCGAAATAATCATAATTTCAGTATCCGAAAAACTAGCCGAATTTTGGAAATAACCGAATTACCGAATATCGAATTGTAAATTCGGTAATTCGGTTAATAACCGAACCTGTGAATTAAATTAAGTTAAAATTATAAGATTAATATTAATTTTTAAAAAGTCAATTTCAAACTCAAAATTGAGATGAATTCATTTAGTTTATGTCAGTACGATTATAAATAGTATACATGACCTAAAACGAACTGCTAGTTATAAGATTTATTGTTTTGAAAACTTAAATGGATCGTGTAAATTTTAAATTTTAAAATGTTTCAAATTGACTTTTAGAACATAAAAAATGATCGTGTAGTTTGGAACGGAGGGAATATTACGGTTTAATTTGTATTTTCATTATTTTTCCTGATGTCTTTTACTTCTATGAATTTACACATCTTTTTTGAGAATAACATGTATTTTTCTTACATTTAAAGGGGGAAATGCTTGAAATTGGAAGAATAAATGAGGTAGGAATGAAAGGTGAAAGGGAATGAAATATATATGGAATCTAATTGGTTTTTACTATTCTGACTAGGGGTGGGCAACAGTAATTTACCGTACCGAACTAGGTACCTATTCTCAATTCGGTACAAATCTTCATCGAGAGCCTTTTAAAAGGAGAAACTTGAAATTCAACTCTTGATAAAATTCCACATGGGCACTTGGCAGTCCATTTATAAGAACTCACTTGATAGTCTTTTGTCAATTAACCAATGTAAGTCTTGTAAACCACTAAAGTTGCACTTGATAGTCGTTTTATAAGGAAAATTTTATTAAACTTTTTACAATTAACCAATGTGGGACTAGTGTTGGTATTGTTTTTTCTTATTAATTGTCCATGATCACATATAAATATTTGAATAGGCTTGTTGGCAGGGGTATACGTGCGCTGGTAAGAAGAAGGAAAGGGAAGAAGAAGAAGAAAAAGAAATTAAAAATATATATATATATATATATATATATATATATATCTTTTAACCTTTTTAAAGAATTTCCTTGGACAATTAGGAGAGACTCTTCAAACTTGACTCCATGATTCCAATTATGCTAGGAGCATAATTAAGATATCGAGCATCTCTTAAGCATAAAAAGACACTTGAGTTTATTCCTTTAATGGACAAAGGTTTTACTGCAACTTGAACTAAACCAATATGAATAAAATTATAACCTTTCTTTCTATGTTTATTAACAACATCGGGAGAAAAAAGACTACAATTTTCATATTCTTTGTTAATAGCGTAAACACGTTCAACAGTTTTAACATTATAATCAATCTTAAAATTATCTATAAAGGTTGACTGGTAGATCTCCTTAGGGGATACACTAGGTATATATATATATATATGTATATATATATATATACATGTTATAGAAAAGAGAAAAAGTACAAAAAGAAAACAGATATGCATTGACTCTCTCCTTTTTCTTATTTATATTTTTTATTTTGCATTAATCTTTCATACCACAATAGAAAATTAACATGTCATGAACATACAAATTTGTAATGACTCTTTGGCTTACCTGTATTATATCTGTTTCATTTGCAATTAGTAAGTATCACTATTCTTTTGGCTTACCTCTATATATCTATTTCATTTGCAATTAATAAGTATCACTATTCTTTTGGTTTGATTTATGTCTTGATGTTTATCAAAAGATTCAAAACAGTCAAAATTTTACATGGAGGCCTCTTGTTTTGTTTGCACTAGTATGGTTTTTAGACTTTAGCCAACAAGCCTATTCAAATATTTATATGTGATCATGGACAATTAATAAGAAAAAACAATACCAACACTAGTCCCACATTGGTTAATCGTTAAAAGTTTAATGAAATTTTTCTTATAAAAAGACTATCAAGTGCAACCTTAATGTTTTCAAGTCCCATATTGGTTAATTGACAAAAGATTATCAAGTGAGTCCTTTACTTATAAAAGGACTGTCAAGTGCAATTTTATGAAGAGCTGAATTTAAAAAAGGCTCGGCCAGCTTTTTTCTACCAGTACAATATATCGGCTTTTTCGGTATTGGTATTGGTACTTAGTTTCAAGGAGAATCGGTAACCTGTTTGGTACGGTAAATTACCATTGTCTACCCCTAAATTTTTGAGTGCATTTGGTTGGTACTCCCTCCTGCAGAGATTGACTTATTTATTTTTTTTGGTCAAAATGACCAATTTTAAAATTGATAATTAAGCAAATTTATTTATGTTTTTGAAATTCCAAAAATTGACTGTTGTAGAAAATTAAATGTAGTTTCTTATGGTTATAATCTCTCTTTACCTAGATTTAGAAGAAAATGAGAATCTCATAATTCGTATACCAAACAAAGCTTTGAGTTGTAATTAGTTAAAGGTAAAAGTTTAGCGGTAGAGACGTCTCTTTCCCTACATAAAGAATGTAAATTGGATAATGATACACTTTACATGTCGACTTTTTTTATTGCGAGTTATGTGGGATACAGTGGACCAATTTTATAATTCTATCAAATCTCATATGTTGATATATGTCGCAATATATAACAACACTCGTGTAAGTTTTTTCTTAGTTCCCCCTGCTCCTTTCGCAAATTGCTTCCAAGGCCCTAGGATTAAATATAGAGTAATGCTAGAGACAACTTATTCTATAATTATTTTATAATTTGCTGATGTAGCATACTCTACATCAGCATATTGATAAACAAATTGTTTTAATGTAGTCTTCGGCCCAAATAAAAGCTGATGTGGAGTATGTCACTATCAACAAATTGTAAAATAGTTATAGAATAAGTTATGTCTCTAGCATTATTCTTAAATATATCCTGAACAGTGATAAAATATTAAGTTATAAAAAAGGGAAAAGGGCTTTGAGTTGTAGTAATTGAAATGGTTCATTGGCTGTTAGACCTAAAATGTTGATATATGAAGTCTCTCCTCAAATCTTCATCAACTATATTAATAGAGTATCAACTTTTTCCTTTTCCTTTTTTTTTAAATAATAAATTTACTAAATTTCAACTGGGTTAATTTAGTGACCCTAATGATTATTTGTTCCGTGCTAATTTCACATAACAATCATATTAAGAACAATTAATCAACTGATTTATGTAATTTAAATTTTTTTTCTAAGATTTACCTTTATTGCATTTTTAGGTTATAAAGAGATTTCTTATTTATAAATATCCACGCAATGCTACCCTTAATACCATGTTTTTAGTCTATATAATGTATTGCGTTCACAAATCACTTCGCGAGAACTTTTGAATCAATGGCGTAGTGGAATATGATTATATTGTAATGCTCTAACACAAACGTGATATGAAGGTTATCGTACCAATACGAACATAATAAAACACTTCAATCCATAAATAAAATAATGAAGTCAAAAAAAGAACAACACTACAAAAAATCATGTCATAGCCGACGGGATCATTATCGACGGGCACCATGCTGTCGAGAATGACATCACTGACGACGGGCAAAAAGGCATTGGCGACGGCTTGGCCGTCGCTAATGACATTCAGATAAAATAATTTCTAATGGTCATTGGTGACGGTCAGACCGTCACCATTGCCGTCGCCAATGAGTCTGGGCCGACAGACTGTTGTCGTCAATGTCCTCGTCGCCAATGACTATGTTACCGACGGCGATCGACGGGAGACAGTGACGACGACCTGTGGAGCGACGGGAGTGGCGACGGACAGTGTCGTCGCCAATGACTTCAGTGACGACGGCAGTGGAGTCATTGGCGATTCGGCAATGACCCTTTTTTTGTAGTGAAAAGATAATAATATCAATAAATGAATAAACATAACTGTTTAGAAACCCTAAGAAGCATATTTATAGTCTTAAACTACTCTCCACCATTAATTAGGAGAAGAAAAATTAAAAAAAATTTCATGTTTGACAAAAACTCTACTTAAACAGACAGTATATATCATGATCAAATGCTAGGTGTCTTGTGAAGTCGTCACTAGCTTCGATGTGATACTATGAGTCCCGTAACTCTTCTTGAATTAAAAGTAATGCCACTTTAAAAATGTGTTGACCCGAAAACCTATTCCAACTCTGAATCAGACTCCTTCACCGTATCAGCTTTCGCAACGGGGTCCAGCGCTCCGTATTCATTTTGTTCTATTTTATGAATAATAATACTAGAGATACAACTTATTCTACAACTATTTTACAATTTGCTGATGTGGTATACTCAACATCAGCTTTTATGTGGGGCGGAAGATTACATTTAAACAATTTGTTTATCAATATGCTGAGATGGAGTATGTCACATCAATAAATTAAAAAATAGTTGTAGAATAAGTTGTGTCTCTAACATTACTCTTTCATGAATCCTCGTCCTAGTAACATTACCTTTTACTTGAGAGACTGAGAGAACCTTAAATCCTTTCTTATGTCGACCAAACTACAATATGAGCTTGAAACTTGTCTCTTAACTCAGCCTCACCGAAGGGACAATTTGTCATCATCAGGTTTCACCAATATATGACGAATTTTATTAGGTTGATTGGCACTTCTGTCCCTCCAAGTTGTCATCCACTTTCAAAGTCGTCACTCAAGTACCATTTTAGTCAGTTAAGTCTTTAAAGTGGCATTTTTTTGGCGTTTCTGTTCCTTCAATCCATTTTAACCTAAACCCGACCCATTTTGACCAAATTTAACCCAACCCGACCCAGTTTGACCCAACCCAAAATTTTAATATTTTAAAATATAATAGCATTTTTAAAATAAGTTTAAAATAATAATTATATTTAATATTTTTAAAAAATAATATTTAATTATTTAAAATAAATTATTATTATTATTTTAATATTTTAAAATAAAATAATTATTTTAAAAATAGTTATTTTTAATATTTAAAAATAAAATATTAGTTTTTTTATAAAAAAATTAATAATTATATTTAATATTCTAAAATAAATAATTTTTATTTTAAATATTTTAAAAGTAAAAAATATTTTTGTAAATATTATTTTTAAAAATAATATTTACTTTTAAAATATTAAAAATAATATTTATTTTAGAATATTAAAAATAATAATTATTTTAGTTTTTTTATAAAAAAATTTTGAATAATTATTATATTTTTATTTATTTTTATTTTTATTTTTTAATATTTACTTTTAATATTCTAAAATAATCATTATTTTTAATATTCTAAAATAAATATTTTTAATAATTATTGTTTTTGAAGGAAAAATAATATTTAATATTCTGAAATAATTATTAAAAAAATAAAAAAATTTATTATTTAATAATTATTAAAAAAATTAAAATAATCTTAATAATTATTATTAAAAAATTAAAATAATCTTACTAATTATTATTTTAAAAACTAAAAAAAGCTTAATAATTATTATTTTAAAAATTAAAATAATCTTAATAATTATTATTATTAAATAATAAGTTTTTTTAATTTTTTTTTAAAAATATTATTTTTAATATTCTAAAATAAATATTATTTTTAATATTCTAAAATAAATATTATATTTAATATTCTAAAATAATTATTATTTTTAATATTCTAAAATAAATATTTTTTTTAATATTTTAAAGGTAAATATTATTTTTAAAAATAATATTTACAAAATTATTTTTAACTTTAAAATTATTAAAAATAAAAATTATTTAAAAAATTATTTATTTTAGAATATTAAATATAATTTTTATTTTTATTTTTTAAAAAAACTAATATTTTATTTTTAAATATTAAAAATAACTATTTTTAAAATAATTATTTTATTTTAAAATATTAAAATAATTATTATTTTAATAATAATAATTTATTTTAAATAATTAAATATTATTTTTTTAAAATGTTAAATATAATTATTATTTTAAACTTATTTTAAAAATACTATTATATTTTAAAATATTAAAAATTTGGAATGGGACAAACTGGGTCGGGTTGGGTTAAACTTGGTCAAAATGGGTCGGGTTTAGGTTAAAATGGGTTGAAGTAACAGAAACGCCAATAAAATGCCACTTTAAGGACCTAACTGACGAAAATAGTACTTTAGGGACGACTTTGAAAGTGGGTGACAACTTGGAAGGATAGAAGTGTCAATCAGCCATTTGAAAAGACAACTCTTTTAAGACAGAAATCTAACCTGGTCTGGTCTGCAAAAAAGCTTGGTTTGGCCTAGCTTTAAGCCTAGTCTAGTCTGGTCCGGCCTAAGGCCTAACTTGATTCTTTATCAAATTATTTATAATTTTTGAACTTTAAAGTTATAATTATTGGAAGTATAAATTTTTACTTATTCATTATTATAATTTATAATATATTAGTTTTAATTAATACATCAATAAAGTTTAAAGTTTTAATTATTTATTTTTGATTTCTTGTACATACATTTAATTAATATACATCTTCAATGAACAGAACTAATTAATATATTTAATATTAATAATACGTTAGTTATTTAGTTGATTAAATATTAATACCAAGCTAGTTTATTGTAAATACGAAATTACTAATATTTAACATTAAAATTTTATTAATATTCTTTGCTACTTTTATGTTAAATATTAACATTAATTAATACATCAATACACTAACTTTTAATATTAAATATTAATAATAAGTTGATTTCTTATAAATGCTCAAGTTCTTCATTAATTTGGACATGCTAACTTCTCAAGGGAGAATTTATGATTTTGGTTATTTTTATTTTACATCTATAGTCATATGTATCGCAATAGATTGTATTCAAATTATATTTTCCATGAAAACAAATTGTGCATAACAGACATACATTTAGGTAATCAATTTGCTTTATATTCCAGTTATATCTAAATTACATTTTCCTTTAATTTAAGAGGAATAATATTTATTTTTGTTCTAATCATCCAACTTATATTGATGGGCAGTAGAATGTTAAAATAAAATAAATCTATAAAATTTTATATCATTTTTACAAAAAAAATTATTAATTTATATCTTTAATATTTAATATTAAAAGAAAAAAAAATAAAGGTTAGAAGCAGACCGATCCTACAAGTCTTAGTCAATAGCCTGATCTGACTTGGTCAAAACCCAAGGTCTAACAAGCTAATCAGATCGGCTTGTTGTGCATATCTAGTCTCAACTCTGAAATTCTTGAAAAGTCTTATACTAACTACTGAGAACGGTTAGCATGAAGTTTATTTTGGAATAAGTTGGTCAATTGGCCAATAGAATACTGACACACAGGCGAGACTGTATGTGTGTCAACATTCTATTGGTCAATTAACCAACTTACCAAAAAAATAACTTCATGCTAACCGGATCCCTAACTACTGGAATCACTTTCGCAAAAATTCCACAATCCGACATGTAACTACAGATGGACAGTTCAAAACCTTCTCTCCATAATGCAGTACACAAATATTGCTACTAAATAAGCAGTTGCTTGCAACTTCCTAAATTAAATCATAAATACAAATGTATAGAAGTTCTGCCATCATTTAATTGTCAAACAAAAAGAATAAATTCAGATTGCAAGCTGATATTTTTTTAAAAAAAAATTGACAAATAAACAATAAGAACAGTCCAAGAAAATTATAGCATAAAAACACAGTCTATTTATATACCATTATTGCAGAGTCCATAAAGCAGTTTGATTCCACTATAAACTTCAAGCATATCACTCACCAAATAATCAACAGATCTCTCATTTCAAATTCAACAAAATGCAACCTTTTGTGACAAAATTTGGATTCATTGAAGTTCATATATATAAAATATATATATATATATATATATATATATATATTTCGGAGTATCCCCGAAATATCCCCCACCCTGACAAAAAGGTGAAAAGCTCATCTATAATTGGGCTAAGATAAAGAATACAAATGAATCTATTAACTCGGAATTTGATAACTAGAGCATGTTATAATATTCTATCAAACTCGAAACAAATTCAGGTTGCGATCGTCTATCCGAACCTCTTTCACCAGCAGAAATTAGCGTCATCACTGGTCTCCACCTCAACATCATTAACAGAAGGCTTAACGTAACAATAATAGGAAATCCCCCAGAACGCAAGTAAAGATTCATTTGTATTTTGTTTCACCTAGTGATTCTCTGAAAAGGCTATCCAGCAAGTACAGCTGAAAGCACTACTTCAAAGAAGAAACCTGAAATATTGATACGAAACAGGTTGAATAATAGATACAAAGGTGATTTAAGAAAGCTATGATGACATAATTAATGACATACATCAACAAATGGCCTTAAGAATATTTTTATCCTTGCCAAGAAGGCAACATCATGATTTTTTTGTTTTTGCTTCTAATAAGGTCATTTATGAGGGACTATAATCTCAAATAGGGAGGACGGATTAAGTAGCAACCCTTTGGAGGTATCAAATGGCCTTAAAGAATAGAAAAATAATCTATGAGATTGTCATCATAAGACTAACTCGAGGATAAAAAAGTGCTTATAGGTACTTAACTAGTATAATTAGTCCAATTAACATAATTGCAAACAAACATAGCCCAAGTCCGTTGCTCACTTAAATGGTTGTGGTTGTCGCAGCTAATTGGTTTTAACGACGACCCAAAACGATATAGTTTTGATTAGTAGATCAGTTTGTGCTAATTCAATTCAAACAAGCCTGAATATGTGGCTCGTGCTCAGTTCATTGAAGAAATACACTATATTCATCGGGATCAGGGCTCCTTTGTTTAAGGATATGTATTCTTTCCACTGTTGATTGCATGGTGGACTTATTGTCCCCCTTAATTGTAAACCTTTTTAAAAAAAAAATTGTTTTATCAATTTTTTTAATACTATTCAATAACAACTGGTTTTGTTAGTGAGAGAACCTAACTGATCAATATCTACAGAATCATTCAGTTTGATTAACTCTTAATATTTTTCTTCTCTTATCTCCTAACCTTTGGTCCAGGAGGCACAAATATTTCTACAAGGTCAACGTGTCCGTGTCGGACACTTCTTTTTATGTGTGCATAAGTTTGATGTCCTAAACAAATGTCCGCTTAACTAAACCACATTGGCATAAATGTGCCTCAAAACTTGATTTTTTTTACTATTTTTTTCTTGGATAGAGCTTAGATATATATATCTCATGATATTAGAGAATACCATCTATTCTTCAAAATAAAATATGGTGGACATCAAACCCTAAATTTGGTGAGACCCATCTCAAAAGCTAAAACTTTGACATATAGTCACCAGTCATCAGTAATAGTAACAGGGGGTAAGGGGGCGCAAAACAAAAGCATATCTTTTATAAGTTCTTCAAATCAATTGTGCCTTACTTGAAGTACTGTAATCTGACCAATGTCCTGTTATGTTATCTAGTCTTGCTGATATCATAACCTTAGTCTTATTACATAATGAAACAAAATTTTATTTGTTAGTGAGAGAAGTAAAAGAAAGAGACCTTGATCTTATTAATGTTTTTGGATAGATCTAATTACAAATGCACTGAAAACTAATTCAAACAATACTTTTTAAGTTTCAGCAACATACTCATTAACAAACTTCATCTAGGAAGAAGCGGTTGTCGTTCATCAGGTCCTACATGATGACTAGCCTGAGAAATAAAGTGAATGAAAGGCAAAAGAAACAATGTGTTTCAGTAAAATATAAAAGAGAGAGCATGAATATTTGATCTACAAGAAAAACCAATTAAATTTGCACCTCCTCATTTGCTCCTGCTGCTATATTTATGAAGGACGAATCCCTTGACCTGAAAAGGCAAAAGAATTTTGTACTTGAAATCAAATTATGTGAATAACTTTTAATCTTAGCAAACAGAAACAAAAAGAGTTGCTTCTGGAAACAAGAAATTTGGAAAGCTTGTATTCAGTGCAAAAGGTCAGTTTCAAAGCAAGGATCAAAAATACGAAACGAGCCAAAAGTAATCATATTGCAAATTCATACTACCATCAAACTAGGACATCTTTAATTAAGTTAAATTGGACACATTAAATTGTGGATCAATCCTTTCCGTGACTGAACCAAATAGGATACAAAACATAAAAAGTTATCTCTCCCTCTACTCCTTTCAGACAAACAAGAATTCTCTAAATCCTCATAGGAGTATATCACTCGTTACTATAGCAATACAACAAAATGAAGGAATGCCTAAAATAAAAGACAAAAGAACAGGTAAATACCTATGATTATTCTGAAGTTCTATTTGCTCCAATACCCCATTCTCTTGTTCATCCTTGACTTTAGAAAGTGGTGAAAAGAACTGAGGAAAAAATGAAGCAAATGGTAAGTTTTGGAACAAAATGATAGCAGGTCAAAATGATAGTAATTTTTCTTGTCACATACAAAAAATAATAATATTAAAATGAAAAAATTATAATAAATCTCTTTGTTGTAGTACCTGATGCATTGAGATAAAAACAACTGAAATTCCTAAAATAAAGTTGATAGTCAGAGTATGACCAAACAACGCAGCTGATGCAATGCCGGTAAATATTGTGGCAACTGTCGACGAATACTTCTTCAATATTGTATCTGCTTGCATCAAATGAAGCCCCAGATAAATAACATTTAAACAAAAATACAATATCATGCATGCTGATGTACCGACTCAAAAAATAAATATGCCTATCAAATAACAGAAAATTCTGTTTTTTTTTAAGTTTCTAATCTGCAGAATGATGTATGATATTTGCTACGAGAGAGAAAATCTCAAATTACTAAGCAAATTAACTTCACCAGCATATTTGAAGAAAAAAGAGGACAGAATTCCTTGTGCTGCATTGTTTAATATAAGAAGCATAGTAGCTTTTGAATGTCCTTCCAAAATATTAAAGCTATCGGGACCTGGAATATTTAAAACATCAATATCAGGAGTAATATTCAAAGTTTAATTTAGAGCTTTCAAAATAAGAGTATAAAATCATTGCTAAAAGTGTTTCCAATATCTAACGGAAAACAATCAAAACTCTAACCCATCAAACAAGATAGCACATCAAATAAAGGTATAGAACACAACTTAGGGCGTTGAATAGATTGGATCTCACTACTAGTATCCAATTTGATTTTGTACCACCGTATCTGATAATAATTACCTAGTCTTTGTTAAAAGTCCGATATTAATATGCAAATTTTAACCAGACTATAATAGCATGTTACATATATAACGGGAAATCCAAACTTGAATATATACACACACAAAATATATTAAAGAAGCGTTGTGAGTATAATTACTTTATCCTTGAATGAGCTGATTCAAAAGGTAATTTATTTTAAAATATATTTTAAAAAGGAAATGGTCCCCTGTTTCACAAGAAATATTAAAGTACATTCAAGTACTTTCCATCAAACATTTGATATTAATCTAAATCACAAGCATATTGGTCCAAAATCAGTGCGTTGGCAGAATTTGACAAATAGAGCTTTAGGTCAGTACCTTTATAAATAACGGTTCCAAGAATGCCTAGAAAGTTGAATATGGCGCCATATCCATATAAAAATAAATTCTGCAAGCAAAAAAATACAGTGCATCAGATACGACATATATAACATTGCTTGATATATAACACTGAAGAGAAAAGTGATAGAAGAACTTCAAGGACTATGCTCAATGGATGGTTCACAGTAACTCTAGAACAGGTTGATCACAAATGGATAAGAGTGTCACGTATCAGGACTAAAATGTGCAGTCATACTTCATAAACTTGAAGATTCCTGGTCATCAACTTGACCTCTGAGAGTCGAACTCCAACAAGCAACATCATAGGGAAACAGAAAGGATGAGAAGAGAAAAAAACAATGATAGTGCCATGTACTACAAGAATAAAGCTGCAAAGGATATTTTCTTTCATTCAAATGAATGAGATCTTACGACGCATAAGCATGATAGGGACGCGTATGAATATCCTTTTGTACCATCAACAAGACAGTACATAACTGATCATGCACAGGCTGAAATATGAGTTGGTATCAGCACATACAAGGCTGTACCACCAGTGTTTACCGGCCTTTCCTTTTTGGTGCAAGGACGTCCAATACTCCTACTTAAATGTTTTTTGTCAGTATTGCTATTACTTTTTTTGATGAGAAAACTTATGGTAAGATAAGAATTATGACACTTATGGTAACATTGTACATTGTGATGATTATATAAAGGTAAATAATTTGGCTGTGTTACTGAATAAAATTCCATTTTCATATTTAATCATATTAGTAGGAAATAAGCAAGTATGTGCCCATTAGATCTTCAAATGTATCCATCACAAAGAACGAAACGTAGTCACACACTGAAATCACCTGAAGGTAAATGCTTGTGTCATATTGACTCTTCAGCGCATATTCATTGTAGACTGAGGCCAAAGATGGAACAGTCACCTGTACATTGAACTCCTAAGTGAGCCTAATGAAGACGATGTAAAAGAGACTAATTTGAGAACAAGGTATCAAATGGTTTGTGCATGATACATATGAACACATCAACACTACTTGAGATTAAAGGAAAGTCACTTACAAAGATACAAGTATAGATATATGCACCCGTTGCAACAGGAAGACCCAAAGCAGAAGTACCCGCAGGCAGGGAACGCATTTGGTTAATGCTAATGCCAATGAGCAAAAGAGCAAGAGCCTCCCACTGTGACATACTATGAATCAGAACGTATGAGGTAAACTAATTATTTTTAAGACATCAGACCTTCAAATATGTATGAAATTATTTGGGAACTGTTCATACTGGATCTCTAAAAGAATTTGAAACATACAAGTATCTTAAATACACTTCACAGCCAAATAGATCAAATAAGACCATTTGGAATTTGGAATTGACCTGAATTACGGAAAACCGCCGTTTCATTATCATCTTTAACAAAATAGCAATTACCAAGACCTGCATTTTTCAAAGTCACAGTTAAAATTAAGAACATAATAAAACAAGAGTTCAAGTCATGAAAAAATGTGAATTTCGAAAAAAGATATCAACCACAATTTAGTAGTATGCATAATAAGAACATCATGCGTTTATTATTCAGGTACAGGAAATAGAGAAATTTTAAATGTAATACAGTAATATAGTGCTGGAAATCTCAGAACAGCTGCTACAACAAACATTAAGCCGTAAAGATCAAATATCTTCTTAGATTCAAGTGGCATGTGTTATACTGCTATTCCTGTGATTTGTCAGATCTGGACAACAGGGAGGAACTGAGACAATCAGCAGGCCAGTGCTGACTGTTAGAGAGGATTCTAGCTAGAATCCTCTCTAATAGTTCCACTAATCACTCCAATAATCATGATTCTAGAATCCTCTGTAACACTGACCTCTCGCACATAATGCAAAAATATACAAGATAGTAAGGTTCCTCTGGATTGATTCTCAAAACCCAAGGCTTGAACTTACAAAAAACTCTAGCTGGGAAGTAGCAACAACTCAATCTGTTATATCTTCTCCCAAAATTGGTAAACTCTGCTACAGAAGACATAGTACTTCTTTTAATAACCCAAAGCTTATAGAAAAAGACAATCAGAAACTTTTTACACAAACCCATAACAGACAGGCTACTTCTCTCTAACACCCAAGAACGCTACTCTAGAAGGATAAAAAAATTAAACCTAAAGAAAGCACTTGAACTTTGTGCACTAATTCAACACTCGAACCCTCACTCATACAGCTCTTCTGAAGTTCACCTATTTTCTTAGAAATAGGTTGCTTTGAGCTACATTAGTAACATTACTCTTAATACGCTATCAACTTTGTGTCAAGCTACATCTTCTACTAAACCACAGTTATCATATGTGCACTTATTTTATCTTATCCATGTTAACTCAGTCTTCAACAATTCCATTCTTCCTCTTCCAATAGCAGTACCATATACTACTCGGTCACTTCAAATCCTCCTTATGGTTTAATTAATGGTCTTGGCTGCTTAATCACTTTCTCCTAAAGTTATGTCTCATAAGTTGCATATCAAAACAAGGGGGAAAAAGATTTGTTGAATGGCCATCCCAATTTGTTTTTATCTAAGCTACTGTAGACTATTTTTTCAACTTTCTTTTATCTAATCTCAAATCTTACAACGTGAAGAAATCTGGTTGATGTAGGAATCCAATAACAAGGTTTTTCAATGTATGGATTTCACTGGATTTTGTTACTGCAAGAGCACGGATATTGGGGTCAAGGTCACAAAGGTGATGAGGAAATGACTTTTTGGATAAAAGAAAATGTACCAGATACGAAAGAGGGATAATACAATCCTAAAGGAGAACAAGATGTCTTCTGGAAAGAAAACAAAAATGAAAGAATAAAAGTAAAAAACATCAAAAAAAAAATCAACATATAGCAACCTACAATCTCCTAGAAGCCCCAACAAAGGAACTCCATGAAACCACCCATTGCAGAGGCCTAATGCTTGCTAATCCACCACCAAAAAAAAAGAAAGAAAAATCCTCACATTCGTCTTTGACCACACCCCCCACAAAATAGCAAAACATGTGCTCTGCCACAGAAATTTCACCTCTATACTCCTTCTAAACCCCCAAAAACCATTTCAGAAGTTGATCCTCATAAGGACAAACTCAACACACTACCAACACCCCAAAAGGACACAATGATTAGGCTGCATAAAAGGAACATCAGGTTGTCATTTAATTCTTCTTACAATTATTATTTAGCACTATGAAGCATAGTTAATTTTGATACTCTTGAGAATGCATGTCAAACAGAGATGCAAACAAAAAGGCCAGCACCAAAAGATCAGTACATATGAACAGGCTAAGAAATTTAAAAGCCAAACCCGTACAATTGAACTTACTTTTAGATTGCTCAGCATCTTCACAGTCGCAGGATTAAAGTAGAGCTGCACAGGTAGTTATGAGTTACATGACTGTGGTCGACATTTAGAAGTCCAATATCAAATCCAACAGTAAAAATTTACCTTTAGATTGCTAGGGTGTTTTTATATGACTATGAGTGCTTATGATTAGGAATTCTCTTGGAACCTAAAGGTAATTAACCTAAAGTTTTATAAAATTTCAGTAGAATCAAGAAGTTGATTGTTTTATAAAGAAATGTTATATTTGAATATCCAATACTAAGTTTGGATACTGATATTTGCATAATTACAGGTAAAACAACAAAGAAATTTTTTGATACGCTAAATTTAGACTATTGGTATGTAAGAGTATCACGTGTACGCGGTTTGCTAGGTCAACAAGAGTATCTGATAACTCTAACTTAGGCAACCCGGCATTTGCTACTGGAATTTAATCACAGTCATGGCATTATTCCTTTATCCTGAATAGTATTGTCAATACAGTTACAAGTGTTCCAATATATAGAGATTCTAAACAAATTGTACCTGCATGGTGAACTTTAGATAGTTATTTATAGCATAGAGAAATGCTGGAACGGCAAGAAGCACATTGCTGCGAGCGGCCTGCAGAAAATTCAAAATGATTACTAGCAGTCTAGCATAGAAGCCAACCAGGCCATTTGTGGTTAAGGAAAATTACTAAGGATAGTTATATTGATTTTTGAAAGGGTAGCTATCACTCTCCGTAGAACTCCTAGGCTCAAAATTATTGATACCTAACTCTAAGAGAAATGCTTTTAAAAGAAAAAAACTAAAGGAAATCACACATCTCAAAACCAAACTGCTAGAGTGGTAGAACATATGATCAATATTGAGGATACCCATCAGTTACCAATGATCCACACAGCAGCATTCAGATTTCAAAATGAAAATATCATCAAGCAATGCTTGGATATATCTCTAACCTTCAGTGAATCAATCAACATGTCCATGAAAAAAAAAATATGCAAAGACAGGCTATGACCACAACAAGAACTCAAAGGGGTAAGACATATCTTTTACTTCACTTGAAAATATCCAGTTTCAGGGACCATCACTAAGAGCATTCACAACAGTTTTTTTATCTCTATCCCTACTCTGCAGTGCTATTGGGTCATTCTATAGGATAGGGATTCAATTTTTTCACTATGTACCCAACAGGTTCCTTATATTGATTCCTTAAATATTAAATTTTGAAATTTGAAATTTGAAATTTGAAAGTTCCAACAGTCAAATCATGTTTTGACCGTTGTAACTATTTTTTATTTAAAAGTAATTGTTGTTTGAATTTAAAATTTGCAATTATTTTAATTTAAAAATAGATATGGCTAGAAATCAAAAAGTGCAAGCGATCATTATGTGTTTATGAGAACTAAAACAACATTATTTTAATTATAAAATAATAAAATTTATAATTAGTAGTAATATTTTTTACAAAAATGATCAAAATCAAAATTTAACTGATTTTTAATTTTTTTATAGTTCTCTTTCTTTTCTAAATCCTCTGTTTAAAAAATAAAAATGAGTGAATTTGATAAACATACCCAAATCAGCAATTAAGTGAGATAAGATCCTTTAACTAACATAAAATCGCAATAAATAGGGTGTGAAGTGCCATTTTACATAAATAGGGAATGCTCTTTTGATTCCCTCGTCATGAGGAGTCAAATCATATATAGGGATTAAAATAGAGAATTATATAAGAATAAGAAACTGTTGGATACTGATTTATTGATATATTCTTCAAATATGGGGATAGAGAGTTTATTAGGGAAACTGTTGTGAATGGTCTAATGAAATGACTTTTAGGCCTAATCAAATTTAGAAATCCGTTTTAATACTGATAAACATAGTATAGCCAGAGGCCCAAAGTAGCAGGCAAACTGCTTTTGAAGATCATAAACGTAATCGCATTATATGCATGTTACACCAACAACCAAGTCTCATTCCATTTGACAGGACTATAAAAAATATTGTTAAAAAAAAAGCTAAATAGGATCACCATCTCTTATGGCAAAAAAGTCAAAATTATTTGATATCCCAAGTTACAAAATATATACTATGCAAAGGTATGTTTACAAATCTCTAATGACTATGCACAGTTACAAGATATTTTTTGGCCACATACAAATTTTATATTAAAGTATAATCAAAGATTTTATTTTTGGTGTGTACAGAGGTAAGTGGCTCAAAGTTCAGGGAACAACACTTATTTAGTATCCTTCACTGAATTCCTAAGTAAGCTAGCTTTTGTCTTTAACCAGGGTTGAACTTGTATATTCAATCTGTACTTGCACCGCCCCTTTCTGGAGTCCTTTAGTTATATTTAAAAGGAAAAAAAAGAAAGGAATCTTGTCTGGATATCAGTAACATTATCTATGTACATAGTAGCCTGAGAAAATAATACAGATATCCAAGAAGCATCTAGCAAGATAAAACTGGAGATTGCACACCCTTAAAAGAAAATGTCTACCCTTCCCCCTTTCTAATATACTACCTACCAGGTGTAGTACTAACACAACCAACATGCCAGTAACATAAGTAACTGATAATAAATTACGACTTATATTTACAAAAGACTATTGTTGTGCATGTACATTCAAGCCTGAACCAGTAGAGGACTTCAAAAAATAAATAAATAACATGTCCCCTAGAATAGCCATGTTGTCCTGAATATAAAGTTCCACAAATATCAACATTCATGACAAGCCAGAATGTCAGTAAAATTCAACCTGAACAAATGTGGAGATTGAGAGAAGCGGCTTCTCCCCTACTTTCTGGTTCCTAGCCTGCAAAATCAGAACCAAAGGTTAACACTTCTATCCAAGCTTGCCCTAGCAATAACTAAAAAACAGAGGTCACTAAGATGTCAAATTAATAATATCAGAAAGCAAAGATGTCAGCATGGACATATCTACATGATTATAATTACACACATGGTGGAATTCTAGGGGGGATGGCTGGTATGGGACTATATTGCTTACACATACATCTTGTAATAATATTCTCTACTCAAAATTAAACAACAAAATTGCTTCATGACACACCTTATCAACTTAATCCTAAAACCAACACCACTATTCCACCTTGACCTTCTCATAAATCACCAAAATATCTAGTCCACTCACTTTTATCCTCCTAGCATAGAACCCGGGTTTTTTTTGGTTGGGATGGGGGGGGGGTCAGTTCCACAGTACACTCCTATAACAATCATAACTCAATCTAGTTGAGAACCCCCTCATTAACTATCAACTAGAAGATCTCAATTTTATCCCAGACAAAGAAATGAACAGAAGAAATAACAAAAAAGATACTTTGTTGTCAAAAGAGGGGAAAGGAAGGGTAAAAGAAAACGTACCTGAATCAAGAGCATCACAATTGCAAATAGAACTTTCGCAACCTCTGTTAAAAAGTTAACACTGACGGGACTAAACTTGAAACTCCCATCCACCTTGGACATAAAAACCAATATAGGCTGCAAGAGGAACAAGAAAATTGGATGTTGTTACTAGTATAATATGCAACACTCGATACAGGACACTTTAACATTTTCCACTGGATAAGCAATCAATAGTTTAGCAGTTTCCAACAAAGCAATGTCCATATTTCTTTACGAAAATATAAGATATTTTATTAGATGAAAAGAGAGAATACAAGCACAGAAGAACAAGTACTCCACCCATCCTATAAGAAGGTGGGGAAAAACAAATACTAAAAGAAAGCAGCTGCCCGATCTCTACAAAGATCGGAAACAGAAATTTCTCAAAACGCACCCATGGCAAAGGCAACATAAAGAAGCAAATAAAAAAAAAGATAAATAGTTGTCGCTAAAAACCCTAGCATTACGCTCAATCCAGCTCCCCCATAGAACAGAATCAATCACGCACTTCCAAAGCATCTAAGCACGCTTCCTTCCTACAAAATCTTTGAACCAGGAAGCAACAATTCTTCTACCTAGGTGGGACACACCCATCCTCCCCAATAATTCCATAAACCACAAGCAACAAGACAATGCAAATATAAATGAGAATGCGCCTCATCATTATGCCTATACATAACATAGATTTCTGGAGATAAATCCTTATGGGCTCTGTGCACCTAATAAAAATCATTATTCAGACATTAGACAGACCAAATAAATGTCATGAGTTTAAAGTAACCTTATTTAGAAACTGAAAAACGAGAACGAGTCGTAAAAGAAAAGTAGCTCTTACAAGAAAAGCTACCATAACAGAGTCCAAACTAGTTTATCAAGGAAGGAGGAAATCAGGATTAACTTTTAGCACATCAATAACTGACACCAACTCTTGGCGTCTAGAAGTGAAATTCCTGAAGAGATGAAATCCCAAGACACAGAAGCACCATCAGGCACGGTAAAATAAAAATGCAAGAATTATGCAAAGAGAATATGCCAAAAAGGCGACTAAAAACAATGGAAAACTGAACTTGCCCACCCATGAGTATTCCCAAAAAACGAATATGATACCACGTATTGACTCAAGTCTCTAGGACTCTTATCAATAATTCAATATACCAAATCTTTAGGACTGTTGCGAATCAAAACCTCTAGGATTCTTATCTCTGCTACTTAATTGTGTTTGTAACAAAATCTGTTTTGTATCAAAATCTATGTAACAAACATTATCAAAATACTAATATATAAAAACACATACAGCGGCTCTCGGTATAGTAGAGTTTTCCGCCATATTCATTGATATTACCTCACTGTTTTCTTCCAGTTTTTAACTGTAGTTTGGCATCAGAGCCCTTTAAGACAGAAATGTCGACCTCATCCTCCTCTTCCTCAGTTGAAACAACTATTAACCCATCCCTTCCCTCACCCTTGAATTTCAATAACCCCAACCATTTTTTATGTATCCAACTAGATCTTGACAATTACCTCGCTTAAAAAACCTAAATAATATCGATGTTACGTGGGAATCGTCTTCTACGTTTTATTGATGGTTCATACCCACCACCAGTGGAAAAATTACCTGCCGTTGGCAATGCTCCTGCTGCCAATAATCCTGATTTTGATCCATGGTATCAACAAGATCAGAATCTCCTATGCCTCCTAATTTCATCCCATAAAGAAGAACTCATTCCTTTGGTGGTTGATACTTGATGCCCAGTCTTCCAAGCAGTTGTGAGAGATGCTAGAAACTGTGTTTGCCTCCCCCCTCTACGAGTCGTATTGTTAATCTTCACTTTGACCTCCAAGAATGTAAGCAAAACGATGATAGTGTGTCCAAGTATTAATACCGAGCAAAAGCTATTTGGGATCAACTTGCGGCTGCTGGTAGTCCTATGTCAATGAAAGAATTCATTGTGAATGTTTTCAAGGGCATTCACCCTGAATATCATACTGTTATGACCACTATTGATGCCCCGTCCGGAAACGGTGACTTTTTCCACTCTCCTTGGTCTTCTTTTAAATCAAGAGCTTTTGTATCAGAAAACTAATGGCCAAATTAATTCGGTTGTTCCATCTCCAATCACTGTCATCGACTCAAGTGTTTTCCCTTCGGCAAATTTGGCACAGAAAAATAACTCTACTGGGTCACGCCAATTCCACGGAAATACTAAGCAAAATTTTCGACAAAATGGTAATAATAGGGGTCATACCATCAATAATAATCCGAATGACAATTTTAGGGGGCGCAATTTCAATAATCATCATAATGGTACTCAAGGATTTCGTACAGATCGTGGTCCGAAGTGTCAAATTTGTTTTCGTTTTAATCATACTGCTGCAAACTGTGATCAACGCTACAACTATGCTCAATTGTCGAGTGCTAATATTGCCTCCTTTTATCAGTTTGCCTATCCTATGCATCAATGGCTCCCGGACATTGGTGCGACACATCATGCAACTCCTGATATTGCGTCATTGAGTCGTGCAGATTCCTACACCGGTAATGATACCCTTCAAGTTGGCAACGATAATGGTCTTCATATTAAACATGTTGGATCTACTTCATTCATTTCCAATAGTTCCAATTTTGTGCTAAATGATATCCTTCATGTTCCATCTCTTATAAAGTCGTTACTTTCTGTCCATAAATTTACTACTGACAATGATGTCTTTTTTGAATTTCACCATACCTATTTTGTTGTGAAGGATAGCCAGAAGGGAAGAGCACTACTTTCAGGACCGAGAAAACATGGCTTGTATCAGTTTTTCACCTCTATTTTTTCATCACCTCAGTCTCCTTCTGCGTTTCTTTCAGCAATAGTGTCGTCCGATCATTGGCACAATCGTCTTGGCCACCCTCACAGTCGTGTTCTTCATCAAATCAAATTCTCAGAGATAATAAGTTGACAGTGTCTATTCATAACATGACTTTATGTCATGCTTTTCAGTTAGGAAAACCATCCAGACTTCATTTACCATTAACAAATAATCGTGCTACTTCTGTTCTTGAACTTTTGTATAGTGATGTTTGGGGCCCTTCCCCTTATCTTTCTATGGAAGGACATAAATATTTTGTGATTTTTATTGATGTTTATTCGAAGTTCATTTGGTTTTATCCCATGCAAAACAATCTGATGTATTTCCTATTTTAAAAAAATTCCAATTGTTTGTTGAACGTCAATTTGGCTGCAAAATTAAATCAATTCACACAGATTGGGGGAGGGTGAATATAGGAAACTAAGCCCATTTTTTGAGTCCATTGGCATTTCACATCGTTTAACATGCCCACACACGCATGAACAAAATGGGATGGTTGAGTGACGAAATCGTCACATAGTTGAAACTGGAATCATTCTACTTGCAAATTCTTGCTTGCCATTTAAATATTGGCATTTTGCTTTTGACATTGTTGTTTTCTTGATTAATCGCATGCCATCTACTGTCTCTAATAGTAAATCTCCTTTTGAGTGTATATCTGCTAAACCTCCTGACTACTCCTTTTTAAAGGTTTTTGGGTGTCTTTGTTACCCATTTCTTCGACTTTGTAATTTCCATAAGGTTGATTTTTGGTCTAGTCCTTGTCTTTTTTTGGGATATAGCTCTTAACATGTGGGTTATCGTTGTCTTGATTTAAAGACATATCGTTTTTATATTGCAAGACATATTCGGTTTAATGAAGACTACTTTCCTTCACAGTCGGTTAAATCCTTCCGTGTCACAATTTGTTTCCTCACCGTGGGCCATTATTACCACATCTCACACTCCGTTTGTTGCTGATCATACTCGGTCCACAAGTATTATCTCTCCAACTGCAGTTACACTAGCAACTTCAGCTCATCACCCATTATCCACACTAACACCTATAAATTCTCCTCAACCTATGCCTCCAACCTCAAGCCCATATCCCACTCTTGCCACTACTCCTACTAACCCTAAAATTCGAGAATTAATAGATGTTTATAACCGCTCTGCCCATCCTGCTTCACCCCTATCACCACATCATTCATGGATGACGCCATTGTGCACCACTAATTCTCGCACCTCTCCACCAATTGATACGTCTACCTCTCACTTTGTTTCCAAAAATAAAACCCCTGATCCTACCCCACATACCAAAACTCTCACTTGAGCCATGGTTAAGAAGCAAGGTAATTTCCAACCTCTTTCTCTGATAGCCACTGTTGATGATATGATTGAACCGACTTGTTATTCCAAAGCCAAATGGAATCCAAAATGGCGTGAAGCCATGTCTACTGAGATTAATGCATTGCTCTCTAATGGTACTTGGTCCTTAGTATTTAGTTCCGAAAACAACTGATATGAACATTGTCGAGTGTAAATGGGTGTACAAAATTAAGAAAAAGGCAAATGGGCAGATTGAACGATATAAAGCACGGTTAATTGTGAAGGGTTTTCACCAAGAAGAACGTGTTGATTTTGATGAGACATTTAGCCTAGTGGTAAAGCCGACTACGATTCGTGTTGTTATTTCTCTGGTTGTTTCGCATTCTTGGGTAATTCGACAATTGGATGTTAACAATGCATTCCTTAATGGAACACTATCTGAGACTATTTGAGATGGCTTTCATGCTTCAACCACCGGGGTATAAGGATCCTTCCCATCCTGATTATGTTTGTCGTCTTCATTGTTCTTTGTATGGATTAAAATAGGCTCCACGCGCCTGGTATCATCGCCATTCCACCTTCTTACTGCAAATTGGTTTCACTGCTTCTTTATCTGATACGTCGATGTTTATGTATTGTTATGATAATGTGAAACTAATTATGTTGGTGTATGTAGACGATATAGTGGTTACCGATACCTCCTCTATGGCTGTTGATCAGTTAATTGCTACCTTGGGACGAGAATTTTCAATCAAAGATTTGGGCAGCCTTAATTACTCTTTGGGTATTGAGGTTATTTATCAACCTAATGGCATTCTACTGTCTCACCAAAAATATATCATGGATATACTCCGTTGGGCAAACATGAGTACTTGTAAGCCATTAAAAACTCCTTCCTCTTTCAGGACAAACTCTCGAAGTTTGATGTTGAACCATGCAGCGATCCGAAGTTGTATAGGCAGATCGTGGGAACCTTACAGTATGTTACTTTGACACAACCGGATTTGTTGTATTCTGTAAATAAAGTTTGTCAGTTTATGCATGCGCCAAGTAATAATCATTGGATGGTTGTTAAACGGATTGTCCGATATCTCCAATCTACAACTCACCTTGGCTTATCATTTGTTAAGTCACAAAATTCAGTACAACTTCAGGCCTTCACCGATTCTGATTTGGCTGGCAGTTTGGATGACCGACGTTCCACTGACAAGTATGCCAATTATAGGGGATCAAATTTGGTGTCTTGGTCTTCTAAAAAGCAACGAACGGTTGCTCGTTCTTCAACGGAAGCCGAGTACAAGTCCCTTGACGACACGGCTGCCGAACTTTCTTCGTTACAGATTCTTTTTGGTGAGTTAGGCATTTATTTAAACACTCCTCCAGTGATTTGGTGAAACAACATTGGTGCCACATATCTAGCAGTTAATCCTGTTTTTTCATGCACGCACAAAACACATTGAGATTGACTCTCATTTTGTCCGGGAAAAGGTTGCTAAAGAAAAGTTGCAGGTTCGTTATGTCTCTACTGCGGATCAAATAGCCGATATTTTTACTAAGGCTCTGCGCTGTCCGCGCTTTCATTTTCTTTGAGACAAGCTGACAGTTCTTCCAGCCCCATCAGCTTGACGGGGGGTATTGACTCAAGTCTCTAGGACTCTTATCAGTAATTCAATATACCAACTCTTTAGGACTGTTGTGAATCAGAGCCTATAGAACTCTTATCTCTACTACTTAATTGTGTTTGTAACAAAATCTGTTTTGTATCACAATCTATGTAACAAACATTATCAAAATACTAATATATAAAAACACATACAGCGGCTCTCGATATAGTAGAGTTTTCCGCCATGTTCATTGATATTACCTCCCTGTTTTCTTCCAGTTTTTAACCTTAGTTCCATGTCTAACTGCATATTCTATAATTTTTAGGTTGTTAAATTATTATGGGGTTTTTACCATGTGATTTGTTTTTAATTAGTTTTAGAAGAATCCTACTTTCATGGTAGTAGTTGTAGTGGGTTAAAAATTGTGGGTGTAGTTGGAGTAGTGGTTAAAGTCAGTTAAGAGTTATAATCAGTGCTAGTTATCTTACTTGTTTTGTGTAAACATGTATCTCTCATTCAATGGAAGGAATTGGAGATATTTATCCCCCTAGTTTACAGAAGGATTTTCTCAACGCTTTTCTTTCTCTCCCTATTCTCTTTCTCTTCTTCAACACTTAAACAGGTAGATAACAATTCAATGAAAAGTACGGAAATAATATTTCATGCTATAAACCAATTTGAAAAATAATATTAAAAGGAGAAACAGGAGAGAACCCACACTTCATGGGGGGCGACCACCTCATGTAATTAACTTCAAGGATAACCAAACCTCAATTGGTAAAGCCCAAGTCTTTTGATAATGGTTTGATGATCTTTATCCACAAAACCAAATACATTTATATAACCAGTACAAGAGATTAAATATACCTAATGTCCCTAAATTTAGTAAAAGATGCTAATAACAACTAATCCACTTCCTAACTATTAGACCCACAACAACCACTACTAGCACAAATTATTGAATTACATACAATATGACTCCCAATTAAGAAGTCAAATCATGTTCCAACTTACAATCTTCATAAGGAATATTTTATAAGACCGCCTCATCTTTCCAAGACCTCTCCATAGTTCACTGATGACTGAAGCCGATGCAACTCTTTACTCCACTTTTTCTTCTTAGAACCACTCTCAATCGACTTAGACTTGACATGCACTCTAACATCATTTTCCATCCGATTAACCAACCTAATCCCCATCCTATCCAACACTAAAGTGAGGATCCATGTCCTCATCCATCGCCGCTAAAGGATTAACGACCAAGACTTCTCCCTTATCCTCTCCTTCCCTTTGGCAATTCGGTATCGAAGAGACAAGTTTAGCATCTAAGGGAATCGATTAAATTCCCTTCCCTGAATTTTTGTTGCCCACAACAGGCCCTGAAGAATCATCCACCATTAAATTATATCTACAAACAACCTTGAGAACAAGGTTTTTCGGTGAATGATGAAGTGTTAATTGTGCACTTCTTTGATTTCTGTAAATATTTTATTGTAGATTTCTTTGGCGTAAGTGGAGGTTGATTACGAAGTTAATTTCTAAGATTGCCCCTGATATAGTTTTTCTTCAAGAGTCTAAATTGGAGCTAGTTACCGGTATGATGATTATGAGTATTTGGGATTTGAGGTTTAAAGATTGGGTTTTGCCCATTTCAAAATAAAATTAAAAGATAAACATGAGAGAAAACCAAATTCAAGGGGGCACTCGATAACCAACATGAGACCATCTACATTATTTACCTATTTCATCAACCTAACACCCACACATCATAAGTATCCTCATATTGTCAAAGTGATCCTTATGGATTCTTTTTACATAACTTCCTTGCTTAGTGCAAACAAAACCACTTTAACTAACCAATCCCCCTCTCCCTCTCCCTCTCACCGTCTCATCGCAACAATTAGCCTTCACAACTCCTAAAACTTTCTAGCCCGCTAATATCTAGCTCGCTTTTCTTAGGCATCACCTTCGTTATACATTGCAAGCACTACATTTTGTTTATACCTTAGTTAGTTTAAGAAACAAAATGTGAAAAATAAAACAACTATAAGATATTTTAGGTCAATTACGACGGGGCCATTTTTAACTTTGGGACATGACGTATTGCATATGTTCCATTGTGCCAAAGGGTTTGTCAAATCGGTGAAACCCTCTTGGTGCTTCTTTAAATATATACTTATCAATAAGAAAGTGTAGTTAAGGTTAAGATAATGCTAGAGATCTCAAAATTTGTCTCAAATAGTTTCTCAAATGATTTGGCCTCGTGACAATGGTAGAGTACATCTCTTGTAAGTTGTGACTTGTGAGTGCTTATGCCATAAAGTACAATTTGTCTTATTCAATGCCATGTCAAATATCACTTGAGACAAAAAAAAAATGAGACCCCTAGCATTACCCTTTAGGTTAATATATACCGCAACTTTATTCAATTCAAAGGGAACCAAAGGTGACTGTAGCTTTCCTAATAACAAAAAATCTCCATAGAAAAGTAAGGAAAAGAAGCGCATTTTACTTTAATTGCTACTTAGAAAGTTGAACAAGTGTCGGATTCATTGCACCAAGAAAACGAGTGTTTAAGATTACTGTCCCTTGACTTATGTTCTTTCCACATTGTTTTTATACTTCCCCCATATTAATACTTTAACCTTCTGAGACAACAAGTAATTAAGATATTCCAAAAATAGTAGCCCAATGAGGAAAGAAAAGAAATGTTATGCAAAAGCCGAGGAAGACAAAGATAGCTAGGGCTAATGCTCTAACACTGCAAGTTGACGTATATAAATATTTGAGCAAGCAATTGAGAACATACTCGAATATCACAAAAAAATCAAGTCCAAAAAATAAATATAACACGAGAAGCTAGGATTTATCCACAAAGTTTGTCTTTGTATTTCAAGTTTGTTTTAACATTCTGGATGAGGGGATATTAAGCCATGGATTTCAAATGGCTACAGGTAGTCTAAAAATAAGGATATTATCAATTGGGCCATGTATAGAGTAGCATATGTTCTTGGCACTGCTCTGCTATGTTTTTAGTTCAAGCAACCCAATTACATTTACACCTCCACCAAGAAATTGCCTCCTTCAATTGAGCTTATAGACAAGAGTTCATAGTAAAAAAATGGCTTACAAGAAAAGAAAACCACATAAATCATTTGAAATACCAACCAGCTAAATTTGTCAAGAAAAAGAAACAATTACCTGTAAGCCTACTAACATACAGTCCCCAACCACCAAGAGCACATTGAGGGCCCGCTGCTTAGAGGATACTTTGCTCCTGTGTTGATCATATGCCCTTGAAACGGTCCTTGTAGAAGGAGAAACCAACTTGGAATGACAGACACTACACTCTATCATCCCGTTCTTCATCAACTCTGACCCCGAAACCCTCACACTCTAACACAACTTTAAATCTGTCATTGCAACCCCTCAAACAAATCAGCATTAATAAGACAATAACATCCCCCAATACACCCATTAAACTGCAGTTACCATCTAAAAACTAATTACCACCCACTTATTAAACATACTAAAGGACATAAACCAATGCCATAAATTCACATATAAATGCAAATCAACAAAAATCTTTTTGTTTGGCTATTACATTCTAATTGCTCAATTTCCTAAAACAAATGAAGAAAACCACCGTCCAATCAGATCTTATCATCAAAATAACAAATTTCTATGCTTTCAGATAAAATTCAATATACTCAACATAAATGCATAAATTTTTCAGATCAAACAAACCATTCCAATCCTTATAGCATACAAAACCTAGATCTTGCCGCTTTAGAATGAAATTCAAGACAAATTAATAACTTGATAGATTATAAGAGGAATTCAAATACCAACCTTAATTATGTGATATGGGTAATTAGTATTTGGCAGCTAGGATCAAACTCCCGGCGGTGAAATGTTCGACCAGATCTGTATGTCCGGCCACCGGAATTGAATTGGAAATAGAACTCCGACGGAATTGGATATATAATTCGAATTGAGCTGTTTCAGATGCGAAGGAATATGCAGAGTTATAGTAGTCGGTCTGGTGTGTTGCTTTAAATTTACAACACGGTGTTTGTGTTTTAGAAGGGAAGTGTGCAGCCTGGTCAGGAATGACTTATTTTAAAAGTACTTAGAACTTAAACTTTAAAATGACTTATAAGTCAGATTAAGTGAGAACTTATATATCAAAGTTGGCACTCTTTTGACTTATAAGACCTAAATTAAGTTCAAATAAAATGTGAAAAATATTTGCCTAAAATGACTTATAAATTAAAATAATATGTAAACACTATTAAAATAAGGGTAAAATAGTCTTTATATTTGGTCAAATTTACTTTTTTAAAATAACTTATAAATTATTTTTAATAGGTCATAATTTCATACTTATCAAAAATGACTTATAAGTCAAAAAATAAGTTACGCTCAAACACTTCACTAAAAAATAACTTATAAATTGGTTTGACTAGGTGCTGTTTGTTTACATCTGATTGCCTCTTAATGGACTGCCTCTTATTCGCTAAGAGACATGATGCTGTTTTTTTTTTTTTTACCTCTGAATGATTCTTAATAGGTAAGACTAGAAAATGAAATCTTAATAATTAAGAGGTACCTCTTAATGATTTTGTTTTGATAAAATTTTTTTATATAAATATATTCAACAATATTATTCACTCATTTTTATTAAATTGAATATTTAAAATTATTAAATAAATTTTTACCCTTTAAAATGGTAAAATAGGTTCATTAAGAGACAACTTACTTTTTAATTATCAAACAGTTTTTTAGATTCAGACCTCATAACCATTTAGATGATCTAATTTATTAAGACATCATAATCATTCAGATCTTAATTCCCAGGTTTATCAAACACAACCTAACTTATAAGTTGTTACCGAGGCTCTTAATAAGGAGAAGGCAAGAAGAAATGGTAATTTAATTATGTAAAAGATGTTAGTAGAGATAAAATAAGAGTAAATAACTATAGGAGATAAAATATTAGACCAAACAAATTATATCGTGTGACACAAGATTATCAAATTCACAGTTATATAAGGTAAAGGCTTTATTAATATATATGTGGGAGGAGTTTTACATATATCAATTTTTCTATTTATGGGTTATAGTTAATACTCCCTCCATTATTTTTTTATTTATCTTTTTACAGAGTGAAACTTTTTATCATTAATGAGTTAATTCTCATAATATTTATATTTTTATCTTTCATATTTTCAATAGATTTTACGTAATGAGATTTTATATTTAATTTACTCAATACGGCAAGATATTAATTGCATTTCTTGATACTTGTGTTTTCTTCTAAAATGTTAATTAAAGATGAATGGAGGGAGTATTTAATGTAGAAATAATATGAGAAATTAAGTCATTAATACTTTTTGAAATTTACAAACGATAAATAAAAATGAGCAAATTTCACTATCTACAAAGACTATAAAAGGAAACAGAAGGAATAACAATTGTGATACTAAGAGTATTCACAACAGTTTCTAATCAATTCTCTATCCACAATTTTAAATAATATATCAACAAATCATTATTCAATAGTTTTCTTATTTTAATTCCTATAATATAGGGTTTTAGAGCATTCACAACAGTTTTCTTATCTCTATCCCTACTCTGCAATCTATTAGGTCATTCTGCAAAATAGGAATTCAATTTTTTCAATATGTACCCAACAGGTTCCTTATATTGATTCTTTAAATAATGAAATTTAAAAGTTGAAAGTTCCAACAGTCAAAATACCAAATTAATAATAATCTTATAATTTATAAAAGAGAGTATAATTTATTAATTGTATTTCACTGTAAAATAATTTTTATTTTATTTTAAATTTGAAGTAATTTATGGAGTGAGTATTAAATGGACTGTATCTGCAAATAGTACATAAGATTAATATTAATTTTAAAAAAGTTAATTTGTGATATTTTAAAATTTTAAATTTAATATGATTCATTTAAATTTTGAAAATAATAAATTTTATAATTAATAGTACTTTTATAATATTTATAATTATATTGACATAAATTAAATAAATTTATATCAATTTTAAATTTAAATATGTTTGAAATTAATTTTTTAAAAATAAGTTAATATTAATTTTATAATTTGAAAATGAAGTAGTAAAAAAAATGTCAAGATGTGTGATTAATAATTTGTCTACTTAAATGAGGGTGTGAAATGTCATTTTGTATATATAGAGAATAATATTTTGACTCCCTCATACTAGGGAGTAAATTCCTATATAGAGATTAAAATAGAGAGTCAAATAAGGATAAGAAAACTGTTAGATAATGATTTGTTGATGTATTCCTCAAAATTAGGGATAGAGAGTTGATTAGGAAAACTGTTGTAAATGCTCTTACTATCCAATACGAGGGAGTCAAAAAACCGTTCTCTATATGTATAAAATGATATTTCACACCCTCATTTAAGTGGACAACTCATCAATCATACACATCACATTTTTTACTACTTCATTTTCAAATTATAAAATTAATATTGACTTATTTTTTTAAAATTAATTTCAAACGTATTCAAATTTAAAATTGATATAAATTTATTTAATTTATGTCAATATAATTATAAATATTATAAAAGTACTATTAATTATAAATTTTATTATTTTCAAAATTTAAATAAATCATATTAAATTTTAATTTAAAATATCATAAATTAACTTTTTAAAATATTGATTTTATGTACAATTGCAGCTACAATCCATTCAATACTCACTCCATAAATTACTTAAAATTTAAAATAAAATAAAATATATTTTATAGTGAAATACAATTGATAAATTATACACTCTTTTATAAATTATAAGATTATTATTAATTTGATGTTTTGACTGTTGGAACTTTCAAATTTTAACTTTTAAAGTTCAAATTTCATTATTTAAAGAATCAATATAAGGAACTTGTTGGATACATAGTGAAAAAATTGAATTCCTATTTTGCAGAATGACCCAATAGCACTGCAAGTAAGGATTGAGATAAGAAAACTGTTATGAATACTCTAAACTTGAGGATATATTAGTTTCTATTATTATTAATAAAAAATTGTTTTTGATATTTCTACATGGTTTCTTCTAATATTAAGGTGAGACCCACTGTATACTCATGTGAGAAGGGATTGTGTGAAAATATCAAAAATACATGTGAAAATATAAGTTCCCTATAATTTTTATGAAATAATATTTGTAAAAATGATTAGGGTCGACAATTGTACAATTTGACCCAATCATAGTTTGTCTGTTAGCTTATAAATTCAGCGTGTGATTTTATTTTTGTCAGTGTATTTGTTTTGTTAGTTAATTTTGTTTTTGTTTATTCTTATATCTCTATTTTCTATTATTATTATTATTTGTCGTTTTTAATTGTTTTTATGTTATTAGGTTAGCTGAATTTTGCTCCAAATTTGTTGGAGGCAAGCAGTGAATATTCAAGTCACTCTTTCATGTAATCAAAGGGAATATCCTTTTTTCATTGGCTAATACTAATGTCGAAGTTAATTTTGTTTTTGGATTTTGTTATAATTGACTGAAAATATATTGTTTTATCATTTTTTTTGTGAAATGATCTTTATAAAATGGATAAAAATTAAAAAGAAATACCAGGCTTTGAGTCCAAGAGGTCTTGGGATCCATTCTTGCCTACGGCAGGGATGTTAAGATTTCAGCTTGAATTAGCACAAAAAATAAAATTTAAAAAGAAATAGATGAGAAACTTAAGTTTTTGTTAGTTTTTATTGTTTGCGAATTTTTAAGAGTCGAAACGACGTCGTTTTGCATATTATGTACAAAAATATTTTTTAAAAATTTTTCAAAATATTTTTATTATAAAGAAATAATTCATACAAGAGTATGAAATAACCCTCACCGGACATACCGCTCACATTACTCTCACCTGACATACCACTCACATACAACTGACGTGGTACCCATAAATTTGTTGTTAACATCCATAAATTTGTTGTTAACATAACCCACTTAACTCAATAACAAATCCATGTATGACACGTCATCTGTATGTAAACGGTATGTGATTATTTTATGTGATAGTAACATTATTGATAATTAACTGATTTGTACCAAAAATAAGTAATGAATCGAGTGAATCTTTTAGGATTCATGTATTACTTCTAATCTTTTACAAATAAAACAGGATTTAAAAGTAATATTTGCGACCGATAAAGCCAGTCACCAAGTCTAGTTTAATGTGAACAACAAAATCCCAGAGGATTTCTTCTCTTTTTTTCTTGACCATTTTACCAATTTCCCAAATCATATATAGGTCTCCTGCGTGGTGATTACAATGAAATGTAGACCATATTATTAGTTACTCCAAGTTAACAAACTACCCATATTCCGAAGAATGGTATAGCAATCATAATAGTAAAATTCTGCACAAAATGTTTACACTGGCTCGCACCATTTTGATCCATCTAAATTAATGAACAAATAGGACCGTAGCTCGGCCAACTCTCTCCTCAACCACGAAGGGACGCATGAGGAACCGGTGGTAAACCAAATTCATCTTCAGCCTGTAAAGCATAATACACACACAAGCAATTAATGAATAGTATACTGCATACAGTGGCGAACCCAGAAAGTCATGGTAGTGGGGTCGAAATTATTACTAAATTACAAATAATTTGGCAGAGGTTCAGGGGCAGCGCCCCTGAGCCAATTTTTTTTAATACTTTATACTTTCGGATCACACACATATATATATATACACACTATATTACAATGAAAATATAATAAATAATAATATATGGTATGTATACATTATATTGATTCATAATAAACTCTTTTAATCACAACTGTTTATAAGTAAGTAATTTATTATTTATTTTTAAAAATAATATAAATTAGATTATTATTTAGTTTAAAATATTATAGAGAAATATACATATATTGAAAGGATACGAGTAATATGTGGTTAAAATTTGATCGACAAAGTTATAAATTTTCAATTTGACCGCGTATAATAGAAAATTTATAAAATTTTAGTGGGGTCAATTTATATATAATACTTAAAAATTTTAAAATTTACCTTACATTATAAAACAATTTTTTTTATGTGGGGTCGATTGACCCCACAAATCCTACATGGCTTCGCCACTGACTGCATACGTCGGTCGGTCGTCCCATCGGCTTAAGTATATACTATAACCTAGCCTAATGAATGCATTAATGCAGTTCACTATGAATAGGACATGCAGTGAATCAGTCGGGAGTGATTAGCATGGAGTTCATTTTTTAGTAAGTTGGTCAATTGACCAATAGAATGCTGACACGCAGGCGGGAAGATGTTTTCTCTCCCTGCTTGTCAGCACTCTATTGGCCAATTTGGCCAACTTACCAAAAAAATGAACTTCATACTAACCGGATCCGAATCAGCCGAACACATGACCTAAGTTCAAGGCCAAAAAGGTCATTCTCCGTAGAAACAGGAATCACGTCTAATGCATTCAATGCAATTGCACGAAAGTAATCATTGATAAGAAGAGAATGGAAATTGACCTTGCCATTGCCTCTACCAGCTGGTATCGCTGACTGCCCTATAGGTGCCGATGGCAAGTTGAGTTCTGCATCCAAATCAGACTCCTTATCAGGCTGAAGATATGAAGGTACACCATCGCTTTCTGTCTCCAGCCCCATGTCCGCTTCCAGGGCATCAAGCTCTGCACAATTCCGAAACCAGGAAATTGCCAAAATCCAAAATAAACAGGAGTTCAGCTCGTGTGACAAAAACAAATGATCTGCAGTGGACTAATATGAAAGTTATAAATACAACTTAGCTTTGAAATTGAACTCAAGGAATAATTCACGCAACTAAGGGAAGACAATTATGTAGTGCTTTCTCATATAATTTGACTGATAACACTAGTGTCGTTTTGTCAAAAATAAATAAATCTACAGAATAAAGTATATCTCTTGCATGAAAAAAGCATCGACCATAAAAAAAAGTCAGAACCATTACTCTCTTTTCTGGTAATGTATTTTTTCTTCAACATTTAAGTTACTACTAAACATTTGAGGATATGTATCCAAGAAAAGAATACATAATATTTCGGCTTACCACCCATGAGTTCTTCCTCATCAATGTCATCAGGCACACTGTAGCTTCTACCGAGAGACTCTTGAATTTCATTGCTCACATCCATCAGGTCCATCATCTCATCTTGCAAGTTCTAAAGATAAATGCAGGGTAAGCATTTGAAATTTTTGACTGATAACAGAAAAATACATTTATATATCTGTAGTATACAAACATCTATGTCTTGAATCTTCACGGTCTTCATCATCCCCTTCAACTCTTTGTTTGCTGACTTCAGAGCTGTCATCTGTAAAGAATGAAAGTTAAATATTGGTACCAGGCAAAATCAGAAATGCAAGTATCTGATTTTCTTTAAAGTGACTCAAAGACTTTCATCTCCTTATAACCTGAACCATATTAATAGTGCAGATTATGAGAAAATGTAGACATGTATAAGACACACAACTCAAGGAAATCCCTCCCCAGTAAAATTGGGTTGTCTTCTACCTCTCATGAGGTAGGCAGCATATTCCAAAGAAGGTACATAATAAGCTCCGTCTGACATGCCTTGAACCATGGCCCTTGGGGCGCTACCAAGAAAAACAAATATTCTATGGTAAATATAGTATATCCCCAAAAACCCAATTCCATCTAGGATACCGAGGATTCAAATAAATAGTGCAAATTTATAATCTCAGAACAGCTTAGTCATCTAAGGCCAGAGCATCGAAAGCTCCACGATTACAGACTTCAGATGAGAAATACAATCTGAAGATCATGCTTATTATGGCCTCAATGATTATCAAACAGGGAGTATAAATATAACAATTGCTCAACTGTACCAATATGTAGCACCTATCAGGTCAGATATATAGAAAAAACATGGAATAATCAAAATACACCTTTACAAATAAGGTATCTACAATCCACATTAAGTCCTGAACTTCATTTCTAGTAATTTTGGCATGCCTATATTCTCCTATATATTACATCTCAGAATATTAAACGAAAGGGTAACCAAAATATATATGTTGAATTACTTGTCTATCAAGAAGGAACTATTAAATAGTAACTCCCTCCATCCCACTTTATTTCCCTATCCCTTCCTTTGGGATGCCTCTAAATAAAGCCCTTGTAGTTTTAGTATTCATCAAGTTTGCATATTTGCTCATGATTTTGTTTGGTTAGTTGATGTGGGGTCTAATTTATAAGAAAGATTACCTGGGAAACTTATTAACATTTACACAAAATTCTTTTTTTCTTAATTTGCGTTCAGGAAAGAAACATAGGAAGAAAACTGAGATGGAGGGGCAGTAAAAAGAAAACAAATTTTATAGCTGTCTAGAACGTACTGTTTGTTGAGCATCTTTAATTCCCTCGGAAGCAAATGCAACTTGGTCTAGGTTGAATGTTTGATTGTAGAGCATATCACGTTGTCCCTCATACCTATCAAGAAATGAAACAGGTCATGCAATTATGGAGGAACATATAAAAAATATTAAGCAAAATGTTAATTTCATTCAACAAAAAACTCTAAGAAATATACAAAAGTTCATTTCATCCAACAGTAACACAACATACACCTACGTCAAATAAAAAGGCAAAGCAAAGAAGCCTGCGATCAACATGCACATCGTCCCCACTCTTATCAAAAGGTAGAAGATGGAAACAGAGGCTTCACATGGTTATATTTTATCAGTGACTATATTAAGTATGTGAGAAGGGTAGTAAATTCTAGAAGATTATAAAAATCGTTAGACAATAGAATATTATGCATTATTGTTGGTAATATTAACTAATTACAACCACAAACTAAAGATGTTTTCTGCACAAATTTGAATTCGTATTGCCTTTAAACTCACCAGTTAGAAGTACTCTTAACAATAAAATAATGGACATGATACAAGACGCAACAAACAGGATAAAATCTGAAAATATTAAATAGGCCACAAATGGGACAATTCCTTCCGTCATCAATACTGAACTCTTATTTTCTCAACTTGTTGATACCCCACAAATGGGTACCTTAACTTTAAGTTGAAAAATTCTTTCTTAATCCTCCTAAACAGATCTCATATCCGATTTACCTAACTTGCTGTAATTTTCAGATTACATATTAAAATGTGTTCATGACTGATACTGGTATTAAAGCGATGCGACTGACTACTTGATATCAGTAAAGTACACAATCAACACATGAACATATAGAGACCGTGACAGAGAGAATATAACATACATCCTTTTTTGTTTGAGAACCCTCATTGCTCGAGCTTTGACAGCCTCTTGAGCTGGACCAGGTCGGGTTTTCTTAATCTGTTCTTTGTATCGAGTAAGTTCAGCATCAAGCCTTTTGATCTTCTCGTCCACAGTTTCACCTCTTTTATTGATCTGGAAACAAATAATATATTTTAACATACAAACAATGACCCTATTTGATGGAACGGCCCAACGATAACAAATAATAGCAGAGATTGAAGTTCAATAGACATCTAAGAATCTAAGAAGAAGAGTCGTGCAACTACACAAAGCTCAAAAGATAATTCATAGATACAAATTTAAATCATGCCAAGATACCCTAAATAAATCTCAAAGTAGGAACAAGATAATAATAACCAAAGATAACATATTATCATCAGGAAAACAACCCAAAAGTATATAAATATGTATATAATATATATCATACTCCATCATTCTTGCAAATTCACACCTATCTTAATAACCAAAATAACCAGATATTTCAATAATTTTTAGAACATAAACAGCCATTTTAAACAGGGAGAGAGAGGAGAAGAAGGATTAAACCCCGGGGGGAGAGAGAATATGTGGTTGAAATAAAATGGAGAAAGGGACTGAGAGTATGAAAAGAAGCAGCTTTATCTCTAAAGGGAGTACGAGCATTGACCAAGTGACCTTTTGGGTCTTGTTTACCATTGGTTAGCTAGAAAGTGGTTCACTACATTTATAAATTTATTCTAAATAATGGAGTCATACATTTATACATTTAGTCTAAATAATGGAAACTGGTAGCAATTATATCACACATGTTAGGAATAGTTTCCTTGTTCCCATGTAGCCTCTGCCTTTAGTGATGGAGAACTTAGTCACAAGGCTTTCAAGGTTCATATGTACCATTGACAGCCATCAACAATAAATTCTCTCTTAATGTCAGATACCATTCCAAACCTAAATTCATCAACTCAAGTTCATGGTTTATTATTCAGAAGAAGAAAATGAATAAACATTCACCAACTATTAACTAAGCAAAACAAATTACTATTCACAAGGCATAACACCCTTCCATTTTTCTCCAACACATTCTTAAGTAAATAAGGATTCAATTAGCAAGCACTAAGTTAGCGTTGGAAATATGAACCAGGATGTTATATTGAAAAATATCATCACGGTTTTGAGTGAAATCTAAAACACAATAAAACACAACAGCTAGATTATACAATACACTTTTTTAATAGTGAAAAACTTCAATTAACACTTAGCTCAGGAGCTAATCATCTGCCTTCACTTTTCCTCTTCTTTTTTTTTTTTTTGGGGGGGGGGGGGGGGGTTGTAATTTTCCGCTACTAATATATGCAACTTTTTGTTTCAGCTAAAGGGTGCTCAAGTGCGTAATATCGATGTTCTCCCCTTCCACTTTAGAACAAAAGAATTTATAACTTCAGCAGTCTTATCATATATCGTCAAATCTCAATCTTTAACTAACCTTAAACTGAAATGGTGCCTCCTACACAAACTTAAAAGAATAATGCTACAGACACAAACTATTCTATAAACATTTTACAAACTGCTGATGTGACATACTCCACCTCAGCTTTTTATGTGGGGCCGAAGACTACATTGAAGCAATTTGTTGATCAATATGCTGAAGTGGAGTATGCAACATCAACAGTTTGTAAAATGTTTGTAGAATAGTTTGTGTCTGTAGCATTACTAAACTTAAAAACAATTGATAGTTTTTATAGTACACTATGAGTTTCCTTACCAACCTGTTCTAAACTATATACAATGTGTCAATTTTTTTGAAAAAAAGTGTCCCATTTTGATGTTAAGAAGTCAACTGGCCAAATCTAAAATTGTTGAAAACATCGAATTTTGCACTCCTTAGCAGTACTTTTCAGATTGTTTACTACATTCACAATTGTATTAAAATCAAATAAATTCACACTAAACTAATTTCGAATTCAAATATGTCACAAATGGACTTCACAAAAATCACTTTTTCCCCTTCCCCCCCCCCCCCCCCCCAAACAGATAGGATGTAATAGATCCATCAAATAGAAACGTAATTAGCTACCAAAATTTGCACAAGCAAACTAAACCCTAATGATTTGTCAACAGTAACAAAAGTGAACTAACAAACAACGAAGTAATCCAAAAACAAAATTAAAAAGAAAAACAAAGTTAAACTATATGAAGCATCATCCGATCAATAACTGAAATTTCAACAAAATTTAAATTTAAATTTAAATTTACCGGTAAATATAAATATATAGAGAGAGAAAAAAATTACGCGATCGGAGGCATCATTGAGGGACGGAGGGGGCTCTTTGTCTTTCTTTACACCGAATACTCTCTTCATTTTCTTCCTTTCTTCTTCTTCTTCTTGTGTTATATGTAACAAAATATATGTAGGAGATAGAAAGAGAGATCTTGGTGTTTGACGAACTCCTTTTTAGACGGCACAAAAAGGATACCAGAAGTTTCCGAGCAAATACTACTGAGAAAGAATATCAAATTTAGAAGGAAACTTAATCTTAAAAAAAAAAAAAAAAAAAAAAAGGCTGATTGGCACTTCCGTGCCTCTAAGTTGTCATTCACTTTTAAAGTAATCTTTGAAATTCAATTTTCGTCAGTAAGATCTTTAAAGTAGCATTTTATTAGCGTTTTCGTTCCTTCGGCCCAATTTAATCTCAACCCGACCCAGTTTGAACATTTTAAACACAACCCGACCCAGTTTGACCCAACCCAGAATTTAATATTATTTTTAAAATAAGTTTACAATAATAATTATATTTAAAATTTAAAAAAATAATATTTAATATTTTAAAATAAATTATTATTTTTAAAATAAATTATTTTAATATTTTAAAATAAAATAATTATTTTTAATATTTAAACATAACATATTAGTTTTTTAAAAAAAAATAAATAATAATTATATTTAATATTTTAAAATAAAATATATAGTTTAAATACTTTTTAAATAATTATTATTAATAATATTTTAGCAAAAAATATTAATTTTAAAATATTAGTTATAATTAATATTTTAAAATAATATTTATTTATTTTTTTAAAATAAATATTTTTTAAAAAAGTTATAAAAATAATTATTATTCTAAGAAAAAATATTAGAAACTTTTATTTTTTTAAATATGAGTAAAGTTTCATAAAATATATATTCAAAAAAATTACACAAGAAAATCCAAAATTATTTTTTAAAAAATAAAGTGATTTTTTCATTTCTTTTATGTAAAAATTAATTTTCAGAAAAAAAAAATTAATATCTTTACCATTATTATATGTATTGTTAATGTTAGAATTTTCAAATACAAAAAGTAAAAATAGAAATTAAAATACAAAAAATAGTAAAAGATTAAAAAAATGATTCAATATTTTTAAAATGAATAAATAAATATTTTTAAAAATAATAATTATTATTTTCAGGAAAAAAAAATTAGAAAATTTTTTTGAACTTTAGGGATTCAATCTTAATTTTTTCTAAAAAATATTCCTATAAATAATAATTATTTTTTAAAAAAAAATTATTTATCTATTTAAAAATAATTTAATAATTTTTTTAATTTATCTTTTACTGTTTTTGTAATTTAATTTCTATTTTTAGTTTTTGTTTTTAAAAATTCTAATTTTTAGAATACATATAATAATGGTAAAGATATTAACTTTTTTCTGAAAATAAAGTTTTACATAAAAATTGAAAAAACCTACTTTATTTTTTAAAGAATAAAGTTTTATTTTCTTATGTAATTTTTTTGAATCTATATTCTATGAAACTTTACTCATTTTTGAAAAAATATTAGAAGCTAGAATAATAATTATTTTTATAACTTTTAAAAAATAATATTTTATTTTAAAATATTATATATAATTAAAATTTTAAAATTATTTAAAAAATATATTTTATATTAAAATATTAAATATAATTATAATTTTAAAACTAATATTTATTTTAAAATATAAAAAATAATAATTATTTAAAAAAAGTTATTTTATAATATTAAATATAATAATTATTTTATTTTATTTTTTAAAAAACTAATATTTATTTTTAAATATTAAAAATTACTATTTTTAAAATAATTATTTTATTTTAAAATATTAAAATAATTATTATTTTAAAAATAATAATTTATTTAAGAACATTAAATATTATTATTTTTAAATGGTAAATCTAATTATTATTTTAAACTTATTTAAAAAAATATTATATTTTAAAATATTAAAAAATTTTGTTGAGTCAAACTGGGTCGGGTTGAGTTAAAATTGGTCAAAATCGGTGGGATTAAGGTTAAATTGGGCTGAAAGAACGGAAACACCAATAAAATGCCACTTTAAGGTTCTAACTGACCAAAATTTAACTTTAGGGGCGACTTTGAAAGTGGATAACAATTTGGAGGGACAGAAGTGTTATTCAGCCTTAAAAAAGCAATAAGTCTACTGTTACATAAAAACCGCTCACATACACTCACATGCTTATTATGAGGACTCACCTTACTTGCTCTGCACGTGAGTCATCACAATATGCATGTGAGTATATGTGAGCGATATGTGAGCAATTTTCTGTGATAGTAACATTACTGTTAAAAAAAATACTCCGACCGTCCCGTAAAAACGGACTTAATTTGACTTTTTCAGTTAAATTAATTAATTTTATAATTAAAATTTATATTATTTTTTATAAATATAGGTGAAAGAACTATAACCCTAATAAATTATATCAAATTTATTATTATCTCCAAATTTCATAAGTTTGAAAATATAAATAAATATACTTAATTTTTAATTTTAAAATTAATCACAGAAAAAAAAAACTAAGCCAGTTTTTAAAAGACGGAGGAAGTAAAAAATATTGTGTCTGTTTCAAAATATAAGTTATTTTTAATGTTAAATTCTGCTTTTGTGATTTATATAACTTTCAAAAATAATAAATCTTGTAACTAATAAATTTATTATCTATTTATCGAGTATTGTTACACTTACAAAGAATTTTTATAAAAATTAATTTATAAAATGATGCATCAAAATGTAATTAATAGATAATTTATCATATATGGGTAAATTCAATTATTGTAACCAATCACAAATATATATATTATTTATTTTTATAACTATTCTTTAATCACTATAGTATTATTGTTAGCCATATCTACACTATTAAGGGAGACTAAGGTTGTGTTTGATAAAATTGATTATTAAGATCTGAACAGTTTAAATATCTGAATAATATAGAGTATCTGAATAGAATTGTATCTGAATGAAAAAAATATTGTTTGATAATTATTTTTTTTTAAAATGTCTGAATAACATATTTTTACTATTTTAACCCTATAAAAAAGAAAAAGAAAAAGAAAAAGAAAAGGACAACACAAGCTTTCTTTGTAAGACCCCAACTTTTATGAATAAAGATTTAATTTTCTTTATATATTATTTCGAAATAGTAAGGTGTTGATTGATAAATGTGAAAGTTATGGGTGAAATGTGCGAATATTTCAAAATGAGCAAGTGGTTATAAAATATTCTGATTGTCGGGGAATATTCGTTTGGTCGTGGAATATTCTTGTTGTCGGGGAATATTCGTACGACGGCGCAGCTATTTGTGGGCCCCACAACAGAATAACTGTCGGATATAGAAAGCGACAGAAATAATCTTTTTATAAAATAACGGCGTAGTTGTTACCGTTAGTACTGTTGAAATACCCGGTAGTTAAAATACAGTGATACGCGGTGTTGCACAGTAGCACACGGTATTGCACAGTATTTTGAATTATTGAGTCTTACGTGAGAAGTCATTACTCAATAATTGTTACAGTAATTACTGATTCAATAATTGTATAATATTTTATTGACTCAATAATTGTTGCATTGATATTTTATTGACTCAATAATTGCTACGTTGCTATTTTATATGATTGATTCAATAATGGCTACAGTTGATAGTTTGTATTATTGATTCAATAATTGTCATTGCATAGTATTTCACATTATCAACTCAATAATTCATATTATTTGAATAATATTATTAGATAGCATTATTGACAATGTCTAAGAAAGTTCTGCCTAGGAGGGGTTATTTAATTGCGCGCCAGTAAGGAGAAGTCCTTATCGGAAGGCCTCCTCTTTCCTGGAAACGACCTGGTTGTCAATATTGTAGTTCTGTAATATTATTTGTGAATAATTAATTATTGATTTATATGATAAGAAAATATTTATTTTGTGGATATAAAAGAAGGAATTAGCTCTGATGTGTTTTTATCAGTATTTTAGTGTGAAAAATCATCCATTTGTGGATTTCGGATAATTTATGTTTGGAATTTGGAAAAACTTCCTTCTACAAAGTTGTAGGAAATTAAATTTCCTATAGAAGGACATAGAATTTGTATTTTTCTGATAAAGGGGCTATTTATTATGAATTATTAAAGTTTCGGAAAATCAATATTTTTTTAATGGGTGGGCCCCACTTTTGTTGAAATTTTTTTTAGCCGCCAGGCGGCGATTTTTTTTTGAAAATAATAATATTTTATTATTTTAGTCTCCTTTGGCATCCTAAGCTTTTCCTATAAATAGGGTGCTTAGGTTAGAATTGAAAATCACACCAGAATCAGAAGTTTTCTCTCTCTATAATATCGAGAGTATTTTTGTGAGTATTTCAATACTTTGAGTGTTGCTATTCAGTGTAAGTTTTCTTCGGTATTATATCCGATATTTCAGTCAGAGGTAGTATTCTTTTGAGGTAAGGGATGTTATTTTCTTTCGTAAATGATGTTATTATTTTTAATATCATTATACCAAAATATTGGCATAGATTTTATTATGAAATTCTTACTTTTTCCGTCGGAGTTACTATTCATGTATACGGCACTATTCACGTATACGGCACTATTCACGGAAAAATTAAATTTTCTTATATATGTCCAAGTTGCTTGTTAAAGTTCGTATCTTTGATTGGATCTAAGTTTTGAGCTTTATTCTTGAATTTTGCTCTACAAAGTATTATTATGGAATATTCTTGAACTTGAATAAACTAAAATACGAATCCTTAATCTTATCCTTTATTTCATTGGATTCGTTATTTATATGATTTTTCATCATCCTCAGTCTTAAGTGGTGATATAACTGAATATCTTTGGTCTGTAGAGCAAAGATGAATGATTATCTGATGAATATCTTTGGCCTGTAGTGCAAAGATAACAGGTGTTGAGATGAACATGACCACTGATGATACAAATGAATATCTTTGGCCTGTAGTGCAAAGATGAATATTTGATTCGAGATGTATATTGATTGATGTTACAGGGATAAAATATTGATGATGGACTTTTAAATCATAGAAGATAGTAGACTTCATTATCTGCTTAACTCTTCTAATGATTTGATATTTCCGCTGCGAATATTGATCTAAAAATGGTTGTCCATTATATTTTATCTGAATTGTTGAAGACTAACGATAATTTATTTTTCATTATCTTAGTCATAATATTCTTTACTGAGCTAGTTGAGCTCACCCTTTTCATCTGTTGTCCTCTTCAGGAAATGAGAATGTTGCGGGAACTAGTCTGGGGACAGAGTGATGGTCCGAGTTAGAGCAGTAGTAGTCCTCACTATTTCTGATAAATAGTGTGATAATAATTGTAATGAGGACTTAGTTTGAATATTAATATTTTTTACATATTTGTATTGACACTCACAGTTGTGTGGTCGTATTTTGCACGACCGTATGATATAAAGTTTGTATTTGAATTCTGTACCATGTATTTGGCGACTCAGAATGGGTTGGGTTGACTAGACCTATTCTGGGGGCGTCACATTCTTCTTCCCCCCTCCCTCCCCCCCTCGCCTGCCCCGCCCCTCCCTTCTCCTCCCCCCGCCCCTGCCCCCGCCCCACCCCACCCCCCCATCCCCTCCCTCCGCCTCCCCCCTCCTCTCGCCCCTCCCTCATCCTCCCCCTGCCCCCGCCGTCCTCCCCTTGGTGTTGTTGGTGGTAGATCTGGTAGTGGTGGTGGTAGATCTGGTGTTGGTGTTGGTAGATCTAGTAGTGGTGGTGGTAGATTTGGTGGCGGTGGCGGTGGCGGTGGCGCCGGTGGTAGTGGCAGATCTGATTGCAAATTTGGTGGATAGAAAAGGAAAATAATAATATTGAGGTGGGTATTTTTGTCTAAAAAATAGTCAAGCTCATTCAGACATGCCTCTTAATAATTTAGACTTGATTTTGTATCTTAACCGGTTAGAGGCATTAAGAGGTAACAAAAAAAAAACAGCCACCTGCCTCTTACCGAATAAGAGACAGTCTATTAAGAGGCAATAAGAGGTAATCAAACACACCCTAACTTGAGCGGTTATTTTTTGGACTATTGGTCTCTTATATATATTTTAACTTTTTTTACCCTAATGTTTGCACCTGTGTTTTTTCTGTTTTTTTATCCAATTATCCACCACTTCTTTATTTTAGGGAATTGATATTTCCACAAGTTAATTTGATATTTTCACAAGTGGGTCCCATTTTTTACTAAACCAACCCTTTGTGCAGTAAACAAATTATAGAATTTAGTTCTTATGTTCAAATTACCCTCACTTGATAAATAACTAAACATCTAGTTGTTTCACTTTATTTGATTAGTATCGTTACTCAATTGAAGACAACTTTTATTTATGTAATTATTATGATAGTAATAATATTAATAATAATTAAAAAATAAGTGAGAAAAATTATTTACACATAAAAATTATTTTTAGAATTTTTATTATCATATCATATTACTAAATTAAGATTTTTATAAAAAAAATTATAATTAAAATGTGTAAACTTTATATATAAGACTGTGTAAAAATTAATCTTATAACACTGTAAAAATTAATTTAAGTTTGACATTGGAACTGATCATCTGAATCAATCTTATAAAAATAGATGTAACAAGATAAAATAGAAGTTTCAAATTGTTTATTTGTTCGGAGTGTTCGGACCATAAGACATGCAAGTTTTTATCGTCTTATGATTCATCAGGCAGCCTAATATACATTTTATATATATGGAAAAAGACTTATATATAAAGTTTACACATTTATAAAAATCTTAAGTATAATTTGTTTCATAAAAATATTAATTTAATTATAATTTGTTTACACATTATACTTAAACAAATATTAATATAGTAATATGATATGATAATAAAAATTCTGAAAATAATTTACACATTTATTAATATGATATGATAAAATTTACACAGTTTTATATATAAAGTTTACACAGTCTTATATATAAAATTTAAATTTACACAGTCCTATATATAAAGTTTACACATTTTAAGTATAATTTTTTTCATAAAAATCTTAATTTAGTAATATGATATAATAATAGAAATTCTAATAATAATTTTTTTTCCTAGAGGGAGAAAGTCTTAGATTCTAATTTTTATGTGTAAATTATTTTTTTCACTTATTTTGTAACTAATTTTAAATTATTATTAATATCATATTAATTAAATAAATAAAAATTATCTTCAATTGAGTAACGCTAATAATCAAATAAAGTAAAACAACTACATGTTTAGTTATTTATCAAGTTGGGGTAATTTGGACATAATAACTAAATCTCATAGTTAATTTACTGTACAAATAGTTGGTTTAGTTAAAAATGGTATTTACTTGTAAAAATATCAAATTAACTTATGAAAATATCAATTCCCTATTTCTATAACCCACTAAATTATGTATTTATACTTTTTAAATTTGCACATACAATTTTGTGTGCCATGTAACTAGTCAGAGACGGACTTAGGATTTAGGTCTAGTGGCTTTGGTACAATATATTTGATAGGTCTCCAAATATGAATATTTAATTTTGATGATAACAAATTAGGATTAAAGGTCAAAAGGGTAGAATCCTCTCCATATGATTAAAAGTGCTAAAATTGATTTATTAATTACCTCTTATATTTTGACCAAAAATATTTATTTTCTTACTTTATTTGAATTTATTTTATAACCTTGATAATTTATATATCAAGTGTTAATAAAATGAGTTCATATAGTAACATTTTCTAAGGCAAGGATATTCCTATTTTAAAATGATTTTCAAACTCTTTATGGGCAAAAATTATTTTTAATTATATATATATTTAAAATATATTTTGAAAGTATATATATATAAACCGAATATATATATATGTTAAGTATAGATATATTTGTGTGTGCATGGAGGTTTGTGCATGTGTTAGTAAGTGAGTGTGTGCCGAACTTGGGGAGTGTGCGCATGTGTTGGTGTTTGTGCCATAAGTGTAAGTTTGCTGCAAGGAACAAATTTCTAAGGCTTATGCCTTTGGTTCAATTGTTGGGCACAAAACTAATCATCACAAGTTGTGACTCACATGTGCATAACATAATTTGTTGGGCTAAAATGTTTATCAAGTTCGGCTATATAAATTGATCCGAGCCTCTCATTTTCCCATCATGCAATCCGAACCTTCCAATTCAAAAATAGATTTTTAAAATTACGGTTTTGTCCGAACCTCAAAAATTCTATAAATATGAGGTTTTTCTATTCATTTCAATTTACCAATTCTATAAACCAAAAAGCTTACTCTCCTTGCCTACATATTATCTAAACAAGCTTTTACTCTCTTTTCTCAATCAAAGTTATAATTCTATTGAAAGAGAAAAAGTGGTCCAAGTATTTGAGATAAGTTGTTAAATTATAACTATTCATATCATCTCATACTTGCTCATATATATAGATATTCTGTTATAAATTGTCATATACATTCATATATCTATATATTCATTTTAGTAAAGAGTCAGTACTTGGACACCGATATAATTTGGATGTTATTTTTTTGAAATTCTCCAAACTGTCTTTAAAATCCCAAGTGGCCCTTTACTGGTATAATCAATACATAGATTTAGATAATCAGATATAACCTGCGATACACATTTATATATATCTTATATATGATCTATCATATCTAGTAAAGAGTCAGTACTTGGACACCGATATACAATTTGAATGTTATTTCTTTGAAATTCTCCAAACGGTCTTTAAAATCCCAAGTGGCCCTTTACTGATATAATTAATCTATATAAATATTCTTTAATATTTTATATACGATTATCAAGTTGTGAATCGAAAAATTTAGTCAGTACTTGGATACCGATATGCAATTCGGATGATATTTTCTTAAAATACTCTGGACGATCTTTAAAATCCCAAGTGGCCAAATTATTCGCAACGTAGATCAAATATAATATAATATATATAAGTGGGTGAAACAAGTTTATTCAAGTATTATCTAAAATGAATCATATTATCATATTTGATAAACTGTCATCAAATATACTGCTTATATAATTGCTCATAAATTATTGTTGCATTATACAAGTGTGCGTGGTTGTTTAAATTCAAAGTTATATTTATTTAACACTAAAGAAACACACTCTTTATAAAGAAAAATCTTTTTCTTAATCCATATAAAAATATTCTTTAAAGAAAAAGAAATTTTTTATTATAAGTGCTTAAATATTTTATCTGCTTTCAAAGAAGCACATTACAAAAGTCTTTGAACTTTTATCATATACTCAAATTCTATATCTGCTTATCTGAAAAGTATCTGTTCTACAATTTTATCTGCATATTGTTAGAAGCAAATATTCAAACAAACTTTTTGTAAAAGGAAAAAGGGTTGAGTTAGTTTATTTTATATTTATGAGAAAGACAAGAATTCTTTGACCAAGACTAGAGTCTTAGAGAGGTCAGCTGGGAGTTGGGTCTTTAGTGTACTTGTGAGGTGAGGAAGAGATTGTTGTTTCAAGACCAAAGTATAAAATAGTACTAAACTCAAAAGAAGATTCAACTAAGCTTGAGGAAGGAGTTGGGAGTTTGCTGTCCAAGATAGTTAGTTGAGGATAGTTGTAAGTTTATGTTTAAAACTTTGTACAGGCTTCTCCGCCTATTGAAGGAGTATTTGTTACAGGGAGTAATAGGATCTCAAGTCCTGGAGAGGAGCTTGAGACTGGACGCAGCAACATACCCGGGCTGTATGTTGTGAATCAGATAAATATCTGTGCATTATGTGATTGAATTTTAAACTGCTTATTAATTTGATAACATTAACTCACTAAAATTTAAAATGGCTAAAGATAATTTTTAAACGGTAATAATCTATTCAACCCCCCCTTCTAGATTATTATTGGACTTTCAATATTTAATAATTAAAAATATAAAAACTTAATATAAATTTAACCGCTATATATTAGAATAATAATTATTATAATTTTTACCAAGAATTCATTAATTCGAAAAGAGAAATAAAATATTTATTATAATTGATATGAAGCGTGTAAATTCATTCTCATAACTAGGGTAAATTTTATAAGGATTCTTATAAATTAATGTTTACATAACAACTATTCATTTTAAGAGAAAATCGAGGAGTTTTGACTGTGTTTAAATTGATTTTATTATGGTAAATAATATTGCATAATATGTTCAAAAAAATAAATCAAAACTATTTGATTTTATCCAAATATACATAGATTTCATATTGTAGTTGGATGGTGTAAAAATACTAGCTTACAATTCGCATAAAATTAATTCTCTATTAAATATTATATAAATTTAGTGGGAGCCCAAGAACAAAAATATACATATATCAAATAAGGAAAAAAAGGCTAGGTTAGTGGGGGCAATGACCCCCACTTGACATACCTAGTTCCTGATAGTAGTGTGCATACAAGTCAATCATGTATGATGATAAAGCACATACTTTATAAACAATCTTATTTATTTATTAATAAAATATTTATTTATTAAAGACATTTAATTATCTACATGGTGCTGTTTTTATAATATGTAAATAACCCATAGTTTTAAGCAATGCTTTTAGAATCATGATGTTGATCATGCTAATGAGATCTAAATTCTTAGAAAGCTTTAAAACTAAAATAGTTCCCAATCGTGGGATTACTAAAAAGGGGATTAGTAAATCCGGATAGATTGGTACATATGTTGCTTGCTCATTGGATGAGGATGACTGATCTCATGGTCATTTGTGTGGAGACACTAAAGCAAGTATGTAGGTGCTTATTGGAGAATAAGTTCACTGAACGTGACTCGCTATGGAATACCTAATGGAGTTTTACTCGCCTGTCAATAGGAATTCCTAATGTGATAGTAGTACATGTGATCCTTGGACTTGAGATCATCATAGTATCTTGTATGTAACAAATTATACTTTGACTAATTTCTTAAGGCCTTTTAAGGCATATATAGGGTATGCTTGGGTGTAATGAGTTACATATGGAGATAATGAATGATCAATAAAGAATCTACCACCTCTAGTAAAAGAGGAGATATGTCCTATGTGATTCGTTAAATGACAACCCAGGAATCCTTGGCCAAGGTAGAATGAAATTAGAAAGAGGTTTCTAATTTGCATTATTTGGAGTTGTGCATTTTCTAATCGAAATACATATGATTAAATAAATTAAGACTTGACAGTAAATTCATGTCTTATATTTAATTGGGACATTGTATGGTGGAAGGATTGAATTGTACGGTAACTATTAACTCACAGGTTCTTTTATGATTAATGTTAAAATCTATATTATCTGGAAAGTCGTTGATCGCTAGGGAGGCTTATCCCTATTGTAGAATAAATGTTATTTATTTAAATAGATTATTAGTTTAATTTGTTTATTTAAATAAGATTAAAATTGTTCTAATTGATTTATTCACAACCGGTTTAATATGGAGAACATAAAGGGTCACACCATAAAAGGAAGAAGAATTATTTAAGAAGAAAATGGCATGATAGTAATAATGCATTAAGTATAATTAATTTAATCTATGATGATAGAATAAATTAAAAAGCTTAATGTTTATTATTTAATATTTTAGAAATATTAAATATAAATTAATAAGAGGAGTCTTATTAATATTATTATTATTATTATTATTATTTTAATTCTAAAGAAGTTTAGGAATTAATATAATATCAGTACTCTCTCTCAATCCTAATAAAGATTAGGATATAAATTAATTAAAAGTAATTAATTAATTAATTAAATAAAACCCTATTCTAATTGGATTAGGAGGGTTAACCTAATATCTATATAAGAGAGTCTTATATCAGAAATAAGAAATTGATGTGAAATTTTCCAAGAGTTGGGAGTACACATATTCTATAGAGATAGAAACAAGGGTTAAGCCAATAACCCATCTTCTTTAGTTCTTCATCTTCCTTGGTGGATCACCGTTAGAGGCCAAACATTTGGGTGGCTGACATTATTCAAGGGAAGGAGCCACTATTAGAGGAATCAAAGGAATCAAAGGAGTAGAACTTGTACCTGAGGAAGCTTAGATCTTCAAAGGTATAATTCCATGTTCTCTCTTTTCTGTTATTGATAACAAGCACAAAGCATGATCATGGTTATGGGTTTGTATAAATTTTGAAAACCTAGTTTTTACGCTTCCGCCCTATTTATGTGATTTGATTGCATGATTGCGTTACATACAAATCCAACAGTGGTATCAGAGCCTAACTTTGTGCTAATTATCAATTTTATAATTCCATGTATGAATTGATGTGAGAATTGGATCGTTTTCTGGACAAAAATCGTTTTCTGCAAGTTTCTGCGACGAACGGCGCAGCTGCCCAGTTCATTACTGGCGCAGCTGCGTCGGTCTGCAAAAACTGCTGCTTTCGTCTACCTGCGCAGCTGCGCAGCTGCCCAGTTCATTACTGGCGCAGCTGCGCCGGTACCTGGACAGACCCTGAAAATTGATTTTAATTAATTAAGTAAACTGTTTATTTAATTGATAAAGTTTTAAAATAAAGAAGTTTATTTTATCTGAAATATGATTTCAGAATGCTAAAATTAAAGGAGTTTAATTTGGATTTATTTTTGATTAAAATAAAAGAGTTTATTTTGTTTCAAAAATAAAATTTAGCAAAACTTTTGTCCATTAAATAACATCGATCCATATATGGAATAACATTGTTATTCATGAGATGAATGGATATTTATTGATGCATATGTTGATGTGTATGATAATAAATGGGGTTGATTATGGACTATGACCAATGTGATTGGATTTTATTTTGGATGAATGCTTGAATGTATGGGTTTTATAAAATGGGGTCTGCGTACCTCGTCTTCTCTAGTTTTATTCTCGATGTAAATTCTATCTCCTTTCTATGTACTTCCCCTTGACTGCTAATCAAGGTTTCTATTTAATTTTAAATAGTTAATGTAATAGAGATAGTTAGAATTATTTTGAAGAAATTGGAGACCAAGGAGCGAGGAGCGCGTGAAGACCCGTTTGTATGGAGCCCGGGTTTAAATGTAATAGTTACATTTAAAATTTAAATTCTTGCACTCCTAGGTTTGACCTTTTGGTTCACTTGGTGGCTCTAGTGAACCAAACTAGAATAAAAGTCCATAATCAATCCGGGTAGAATATAGTATTCTATATTGCATGCTAAATATTATATATATTATATTTTATACAAACATGCTTCGCATGTTTAATAAAATGACGCGTATTTTATATATATATGTGCATGCGCGCTTAAAAAGATGAGACAAATAATAACAAACCCCTCAAAGAAATAATATTAAGTCTGAAGCGTTCAAATGATATTTGGAATATCGAACGTTGCCTTCTAGCATGATTAGTTAATAGAGTATTAAATATTTAATATGAGTTTGTTGTGCTATCCACAAGGCGAGTATTGAATATTTAAGATGTTAATTAATCACATTTGATGCTTATCAAGAAAATTGAACGATCTAGTCTTGTTGTGCTATCCACAAGGACGAAAATTTTTCTTTTTTGAATTTATGGAAGTGCTAGGCTGGACTTAACTTAAATCATTTTAGTTCGGATGTGCACACACATGACCATTATGATTTATGAGGCAAAATAAAAGGAGTTACATGGTGATGTAATTGACAAGAGTTGTCTACCTATTTATTTGTATATCGCTTGTTGTGCTATCCACAAGGTTATATACATTTAAAATGGGATCCTTAATCTCACTAGCAAATCTTTAATTAGATGTTGCCGAACTATATGAGTGAGGGTAATATAGTTTGATGAAAATAGTGGGAGATACCAATTTAAAATAAAGACCTAAATTTATTTTGGTATGCAAAGTTAATAAAATGAATGTTTGCTAAAATGTTGTCTTTTCACATGCAGAATTTTAAAAATGTCAAAATCACTAATCTCACTACGAAGCATACTTGATGCAAATAAGCTTACCGGCCCGAATTATGAGGACTGGCTAAGAAATCTGAGAATTGTTCTCACTGCTGAAAAGATTTCTTATGTCCTAAATTCCACTATCCCTGAATTTGTTTCAGAAACAGCCTCTGAGGAAGAGATTGCCACTTTCAATAAGTGGCAAGATGATGCATCTGTGGCTCAATGCATCATGCTCGCATCCATGAATAACGAGCTTCAGCGTCAGCACGAAAAAATCGATGCTCCTGCTATGCTGCTTCACCTCAAGGAGTTGTATGGTGAACAGAGTAGGACTGCTAGATATGAGATATCTAAGGAGCTCTTCCGATCTCGGATGACCGAGGGCACTACTGTCGAAACTCATGTTCTGAAGGTAATCAATTTGATTGAACGCCTTGGACAGCTTGGGTTCGTCATGGATGGGGAGTTGAGTCAAGACTTGGTCTTGCAGTCACTCCCTGAGACCTTCTCGCAGTTTGTGGTTAATTTTCACATGAATAAGCTAGATGTCAGCTTACCTGAGCTGCTTAACATGCTGAAAACTGCAGAAGGTCACTTCTCATCCAAGAAGAACCATGTCTTGATGGTGGATTCTTCCAATAAAAGGAAGAGGCCCAAGGTGTCTTCTGAAAAGAAGAAATCTAAGAAGGCTAAGGGAAAAGGGAAAGAAAAGGAGCAAAAGAAACCTGAACCAGCTAAAGGAATGTGCTTTCATTGCAATGAGCCGGGACATTGGAAAAGGAACTGCAAGAAGTTTCTAGCAGAGAAGAAGCTTGGAGAAGCTTCGACTTCCAATCAAGGTTTGTTTATGATTGAAATTAATTTTTCTGAAAGTCATAATTCTACTTGGGTATTGGATACCGGCTGTGGTTCTCACATATGTAATACTGTGCAGGGACTGGTCAGAAGTAGAAAGCTGAACAAAGATGAGGTGATCCTACGAGTGGGAAATGGAGCAAAAGTTGCTGCATTAGCTGTAGGAACTTATTGTTTAGCAATGCCTTCGGGCAAATCCATTTATCTTAATAATTGTTATTATGTTCCGAATATTATTAAAAATATTATTTCAATTTCTGTATTGGATATGGAAGGTTTTGACGTTATTATAAAGAACAATGGTTGTTCTATTTATAAAGACGATGTTTTATATGGTATTGAAAATTTGCGAAATGGACTTTATACACTTGACTTGCAAGAAAATATATTTCAAATTGAACAAATTAAGAAAAGAAAAAGAGATGATATTAATTATACCTACATGTGGCACTGTAGACTCGGTCATATCAATGAAACAAGATTATCCAAGTTGCATAAAGATGGACTCCTCGAGCTATCCGATTATGAATCATATCCAACTTGTGAATCTTGTCTCATGGGTAAAATGACTAAATCTCCTTTTAGTGAAAAAGGAGAGAGAGTTACAGAGTTGTTGGCATTGATTCACACAGACGTTTGTGGACCTATGACAACAAGTGCACGGGGTGGGTATTCTTATTTTATTACTTTCACTGATGATCACTCAAGATTTGGATATGTGTATTTAATGAAATACAAATCAGAATCATTTGAAAAGTTCAAAGAGTTCAGAAGTGAAGTAGAGAAACAAACGGGCAAGAGTATTAAGATACTTCGATCAGATTGAGGTGGAGAATACTTAAGCAGTGAGTTTCTCAATTGTCTCAGAGAAAATGGTATAATCTCACAATGGACTCCTCCAGGTACACCACAGTTAAATGGAGTATCTGAAAGGAAAAATCGAACACTGTTGGACATGGTTCGATCCATGATGAGTTTTACCGACCTTCCAATTTCCTTCTGGGGATATGCCCTAGAAACGGCTGCATACCTACTTAACAAGGTACCTACCAAATCCGCCCCAAAGACTCCATATGAGATGTGGAAAGGGAGGAAACCAAATCTTAAGCATGTTAAGACTTGGGGTTGTCCAGCTTATGTCAAAAAGTTTGAAAATGATAAGCTACAGACTAAATCCGATAAGTGTAGATTTGTGGGATACCCTAAAGAAATCGTAGGGTATTATTTCTATCATCCAACTGATCAAAAGATGTTTGTTGCGAAACATGCTACCTTCTTGGAGAAAGAGTTTATCCATGAATGGGTCAGTGGGAGTAAGATATATCTTGAAGAAGTTCAAGAACCACAAGTTACCACGGATCAAAGTCAGGTACCTAACCAAGTAGAAGAACCTACTGTACCACACCATGTTCGTAAATCTGGAAGACTACCGAAGATACCTGAGAGGTATGGATTCGTTATAGAGGATGACGATGAGGTACACATCATGAATGATGATGATCCATTAAATTACGAACAGGCTATGAGTAATAAAGACTCAGGGAAATGGCTTGAAGCCATGAAATCTGAAATGGACTCCATGTATGAAAACAAAGTATGGTCTTTGGTTTCACTACCTGAAGGTATTAAACCTATTGGGTGTAAATGGGTTTTTAAGAAAAAGACTGGAGCAGACGGAAAGGTAGAGACCTATAAGGCCCGACTGGTTGCAAAAGGTTTCAAACAAAGACAAGGAGTTGACTATGATGAAACCTTCTCACCAGTAGCCATGCTCAAGTCCATTCGGATTTTGCTTGCGATTGCAGCTTACAACGACTATGAGATCTGGCAGATGGACGTGAAAACGACATTCCTCAATGGGAAACTTGAGGAGGATGTGTATATGACACAGCCAAAGGGATTTATTTCAAAAGTTGGAACAAATCAAGTCTGTAAGCTACAACGATCCATTTATGGGTTGAAGCAAGCTTCTCGTAGATGGAACATTCGTTTTGATGAGACAATCAAAGAGTTTGATTTTATCAAAAACGAGGATGAACCATGTGTATACAAGAAGGTTAGTGGGAGCGCAGTATCATTCCTTGTATTATATGTTGATGATATATTACTGATAGGGAATGACATTCCTATGTTACAATCCATTAAAATCTGGTTATCTAAAAACTTCTCTATGAAGGACTTGGGTGAAGCATCCTATATTTTGGGGATAAAGATCTATAGAGATAGATCTAAAAGGATGCTCGGCTTATCCCAAGGAACGTACATTGATACAATGCTAAAGAGGTTTAGCATGGAAGATTCCAAAAGAGGTCTCATGCCGATGAGCCATGGAATACATCTCTCCAAGAAACAGGCCCCAAAGACACCTGAGGAGAGAGACCGTATGAGTAAGATCCCTTATGCTTCTGCAATAGGATCTATCATGTACGGTATGATATGTACTAGACCGGATGTTGCTCACGCACTTAGTGTAACAAGCAGATACCAGTCGAATCCAGGAGAAGAGCACTGGAAGGTAGTGAAAAATATCCTAAAGTACTTGAGAATGACTAAAGATATTTTTCTTGTCTACGGTGGGTCTGAATTAATACTCGAGGGATTCACGGACTCAAGTTTTCAAACAGACCAAGATGACAGTTAATCTATTTCAGGGTATGTGTTTACCTTGAACGGAGGTGCAGTGAGTTGGAAGAGTTCCAAGCAGCAAACGGTTGCTGATTCAGTGACAGAGGCAGAGTATATAGCTGCAAGTGAAGCTGCAAAGGAAGCTGTTTGGATGAAGAAGTTCATAATTGAACTTGGTGTGGTTCCTAGCATTGGAGAAGCAGTTCCCGTATGCTGTGACAACACCGGAGCGGTTGCACAGGCTAAGGAACCCAGGTCTCATCAGAAATCTAAACACGTGTTGCGGCGATTTCACTTGATCAGGGAGATCATTGAAAGAGGAGACGTCACCTTGGAGCGTGTAGACTCTCAAGACAACATTGCAGATCCATTTACTAAAGCTTTAACACAACAGCAGTTTGATCGTCACTTAGAGAAATTGGGTATGAGATACCATGGCGATTGGCTTTAGTGCAAGTGGGAGATTGATAGTAGTGTGCATACAAGCCAATCATGTATGATGATAAAGCACATACTTTGTAAACAATCTTATTTATTTATTAATAAAATATTTATTTATTAAAGGCATTTAATTATCTACATGGTGCTGTTTTTATAATATGTAAATAACCCATAGTTTTAAGCAATGCTTTTAGAATCATGATGTTGATCATGCTAATGAGATCTAAATTCTTAGAAAGCTTTAAAACTAAAATAGTTCCCAATCGTGGGATTACTAAAAAGGGGATTAGTAAATCCGGATAGATTGGTACATATGTTGCTTGCTCATTGGATGAGGATGACTGATCTCATGGTCATTTGTGTGGAGACACTAAAGCAAGTATGTAGGTGCTTATTGGAGAATAAGTTCACTGAACGTGACTCGCTATGGAATACCTAATGGAGTTTTACTCGCCTGTCAATAGGAATTCCTAATGTGATAGTAGTACATGTGATCCTTGGACTTGAGATCATCATAGTATCTTGTATGTAACAAATTATACTTTGACTAATTTCTTAAGGCCTTTTAAGGCATATATAGGGTATGCTTGGGTGTAATGAGTTACATATGGAGATAATGAATGATCAATAAAGAATCTACCACCTCTAGTAAAAGAGGAGATATGTCCTATGTGATTCGTTAAATGACAACCCAGGAATCCTTGGCCAAGGTAGAATGAAATTAGAAAGAGGTTTCTAATTTGCATTATTTGGAGTTGTGCATTTTCTAATCGAAATACATATGATTAAATAAATTAAGACTTGACAGTAAATCCATGTCTTATATTTAATTGGGACATTGTATGGTGGAAGGATTGAATTGTACGGTAACTATTAACTCACAGGTTCTTTTATGATTAATGTTGAAATCTATATTATCTGGAAAGTCGTTGATCGCTAGGGAGGCTTATCCCTATTGTGGAATAAATGTTATTTATTTAAATAGATTATTAGTTTAATTTGTTTATTTAAATAAGATTAGAATTGTTCTAATTGATTTATTCACAACCGGTTTAATATGGAGAACCTAAAGGGTCACACCATAAAAGGAAGAAGAAGTATTTAAGAAGAAAATGGCATGATAGTAATAATGCATTAAGTATAATTAATTTAATCTATGATGATAGAATAAATTAAAAAGCTTAATGTTTATTATTTAATATTTTAGAAATATTAAATATAAATTAATAAGAGGAGTCTTATTAATAATATTATTATTATTATTATTTTAATTCTAAAGAAGTTTAGGAATTAATATAATATCAGTACTCTCTCTCAATCCTAATAAAGATTAGGATATAAATTAATTAAAAATATTTAATTAATTAATTAAATAAAACCCTATTCTAATTGGATTAGGAGGGTTAACCTAATATCTATATAAGAGAGTCTTATATCAGAAATAAGAAATTGATGTGAAATTTTCCAAGAGTTGGGAGTACACATATTCTATAGAGATAGAAACAAGAGTTAAGCCAATAACCCATCTTCTTGAGTTCTTCATCTTCCTTGGTGGATCACCGTTAGAGGCCAAACATTTGGGTGACTGACATTATTCAAGGGAAGGAGCCACTATTAGAGGAATCAAAGGAATCAAAGGAGTAGAACTTGTACCTGAGGAAGCTTAGATCTTCAAAGGTATAATTTCATGTTCTCTCTTTTCTGTTATTGATAACAAGCACAAAGCATGATCATGGTTATGGGTTTGTATAAATTTTGAAAACCTAGTTTTTACGCTTCCGCCCTATTTAGGTGATTTGATTGCATGATTGCGTTACATACAAACCCAACAGTTCCGACCTTGTAACTAACACTTCATAATTTAAAAATAATGCTACTATTACATAAATATAGATCACATAATACTCACATACACACATACATATTTATGGGCTCCACATGTCAGGCGAGGCCCGCAGTATGTGTGACGCCCCCAAAATAGGTCCACACAACCCATTCTGAGTCGCCAAATACATGATACAAAATCCAAATAAAAATCTTTTTATATTAAACTGTCGTGCAAAAATACGACCACACAAACTGTGAACTTCAATACAGATATTATGTCGTATATAATAAGAAAATATCAACGCTCAAATTAAGTCCTCATTACAATTATTATCACACAATTTTACAAAATAGTGAGGACTACTATATCACTATCTCGGACCATCACTCCATTCCCCGACTAGTCCCAGCTATATTCTCATTTCCTAAAAAGAAACAATGAAAGAAAAGGGTGAGCTCAACTAGCCCAGTAAATAATATTATGACTAAGATAATGAAGAATAACTTATCGTTAGCCTTCAACAATAATAAATCATATAAAATATGATGGACAACAAGTTTTAGATCAACAACTGAAGCGAAAAATAACAATTCATTTAAAGAGTCAAGTAGAGCATGATGTCTACTATATTCTATGATTTAAAAGTCCATCATCAATATTTTATCCTTGTAACATCAATTAATAAATATTTCAAATCAATAATTTATCTTTTCACTACGGGCCAAATATATTCATTTGTATCACCAATGGTTATGATCATGTCAAACACCTGTCCATTTTTGCACTACGGACCAAAGATATTTATCAACCAACAGTTCATCTTTGCACTACGGGCCAAAGATATTCATCAATCAATAGTTCATCTTTGCACTGCGGGCTAAATATAACTTTCACCATAATTTAAGACTGAGGATGATAAAAAATGATATAAAGAACGAATCAAGTGAGATCAAGGATAAATATTAAAAATTTATAATTTAATTTATCCAAGTTCAAGAATATTTAAATTGTCAACATAATAATCAATTGTGGAACAAAATTCAAGAATGATATTCATATATCAAAAATAATTTGGATAGAAAAGAAACCAATTTTTATCGTGAATAATACCGCGTATGAATAGTACCCCATATGAAAATATTAAAATTTGATAAGAAAGTTCAGATCAATATTATAGTGAAATGATATTAGATGAAGCACAAAACTCAAGGATATTCTACTAATTTCAAGAATTTCCACCATTTGATAATAAGGTTATGGAAACAAACAATAACTTTATACCATAAATGGAGAAATATGAAAGAAAACAATATCCCTTGACGAGTACAAAAGAAATGATATCCCAAACGAGTATGAAAGAATATATAAAACTGTAAATGGATTTTCTTCCGTCATGCGATAATCCAAGTAGACAGATCATTTCCACAATTTAATAAAGAATGAATACGAAGGGTTATTCACCATGCATACGGTAGTCCGCGTAGACATGTTATTCCCACAGATTAATAAAGAATATAATGACAACCCTTATGAGTATAAAAATAACATCTTTTATCTTAGTATGAGACTAAATCTGACTAGTATAACGGAGATATTATTGAGGAAATCTTTCACTATAAGCTACACTCAAAGTATTCTTATACTAGAAAGAAATACCATAATATTATAGAAGAAGAATTCTCTGATTCTGGTGTGATTTTTATTTCTTAAATAAGCATCCTATTTCTAGGAGAATTGCAGGTTACTATTTAAGAAAAATCACGGACCAATAGTAACGAATTCACGGACAAATTCGTTTGATTTTTTGATTTTTACTATGCAACATTGTGAAATAAAATATTCTAATAAAATAAAAACTTTATATATAATATAAAATATTCTATTTATATACTAATAAAATAAACAACTTTATATATATTATAAAAAGTTTTCTGTTTTATATAAAAAAAATTCTGTTTTATTACTATTATAATAATAATAAAACAAAACTAAGATAACTTTCTACCGATGGTTTGAATAATTTGGCATGTAGGGGTTCATAGAATAATAAGCCAAACTTACAACAACTTCTCTATTTATAACAAAAATTGAATAAATATCCACCACAAATCACTTATCTTTAATTAACATAATCTTTCAATAATTAGTCATCATTAATATTATAACTCACAATATTGACAACCAGATTGTTTCCAGAAAAAAAGGGGGCTTTCCGATAAGGATTTCTCCTTATTGGCGCGCAATTAAATAACCTAATCCTTTCCTTGACAGAATTTTTTAAACATTGTCAATAATGCTAACTAATAATATTAAATAATATGAGTAACTGTGTCGTGACAATTATTGATTTAATAATATAAAATATTGTGCAGATGATACTGTGACAATAATTGAATCAATAATATGAGATAATATGCAGCAACTACTGTGGCAATTATTGAATGAAATACTGAGTAACTTTTTACGTAAGAATTAATAATCTGAGATACTGTGCAATACCGTGGGCTACTGTGCAACAACGCGTATTACTGTACCTTTATCACGGGGTATTTCAACAGTTTAACAGTAAAAGTCTTGTCGTTATCATTATAAAAAGGTTATTTTTATCGCTTTCTATATCCGATAATTTTTTCGTTGTGGGGTCCACCAATGATTGCGCGATCGTACGAATATTCTCCAACAAAAAGAATATTTCCCGACCAAACGAATATTCCCTGACACAACGAATATTTCATGACAACTTGTTCATTTTGTAAAATTTGCACAATCACTCATAACTGTAACATTATATCAAATCAACACCTTACTATTTCAAAATAATATATAAAAAAAATTAAATATTTATTCATAAAAGTTGGGGTCTTACAGTTGAGATGGAGCGTAAAACGCACTCACTTATAAACATATGTGTTTTACGCTCTATCTCGCTTCTTGCATATGTTTATAAGTGAGTGCGTTTTACGCTCCATCTCAACTGTAAAACCCCAACTTTTATGAATAAAGATTTAATTTTTTTTTATATTATTTTGAAATAGTAAGGTGTTGATTTGATATAGTGTTATAGTTATGAGTAATTGTGCAAATTTTACAAAGTGAATAAGTTGTCATAAAATATTCGTTGTGTCGGGGAATATTCGTTTGGTCGAAAAATATTCTTTTTGTTGGAAAATATTCGTACGACGGCGCAATCATTGGTGGACCCCATAATAGAATTGTCGGATATAGAAAGCGACAAAAATAACCTTTTTATAATGATAACGTCAAGACTTTTACCGTTAAACTGTTGAAATACCCGGTGATAAAAGTACAGTAATATGCGTTGTTGCATAGTAACACACGGTATTACACAGTACCTCGGATTATTGATTCTTACGTAAGAAGTCACTCAGTATTTTATTCAATAATTGTCACAGTAGTTGCTGCATATTATATCATATTATTGATTCAATTATTGCCACAATATCATCTGCATAATATTTTATATTATTAGATCAATAATTGTCACGACACAGTTACTCATATTATTTAATATTATTAGTTAGCATTATTGGCAATGTCAAGAAAGTTCTGTCAAGTAAAAGGGTTTGGTTATTTAATTGCGCGTCAGTAAGGAGAAATCCTTATAGAAAAGCCCCCTTTTTCCTAGGAATAATCTGGTTGTCAATATTGTGAGTTATAATATTAATGATGACTAATTATTGAAAGATTGTGTTAATTAAAGATAAGTGATTTGTGGTGGATATTTATTCAATTTTTGTTATAAAAAGAGGAGTTGTTGTAAGTTTGGCTTATTATTCTATGGACCCCTACGTGCTAAATTATTCAAACCGTCGGTAGAAAGTTATTTCATTTTTGTTTTATTATTATTATAATAGTAATAAAACATAATTTTTTTATATAAAATAGAAAACTTTTTATAATATATATAAAGTTTTTTGTTTTATTAGTATATAATTAGAATATATTATATTATATATAAAGTTTTTATTTTATTAGAATATTTTATTGCACAGTGTTGCATAGTAAAAATCAAAAAATCAAACGAATTTGTCCGTGAATTCGTTACTGTTGGTCCGTGATTTTTCTTAAATAGTAACCTGTCATTCTCCTATAAATAGGATGCTTAGTTAAGAAATGAAAATCAAACCAGAATCAGAGAATTCTTCTTCTATAATATTGTGCGTATTTCTTTCTAGTATAAGAATACTTTGAGTGTAGCTTATAGTGAAAGATTTTCTCAAGAATATCTCCGCTATACCAGTCAGATTTAGTCTCATACTAAGGTAAAAGATGTTATTTTTATACTCATAAGGGTTGTCATTCTATTCCTTATTAATATGTGGGAATAACCTGTCTACGTGGACTACCGCATGCATGGTGAATAACTCTTCGTATTCATTCTTTATTAAGTTGTGGAAATGATCTGTCTACGCGAATTACCGCATGACGGGAGAAAATTCATTTGCAGTTTCATATATTCTTTCATACTCGTCAAGGGATATCGTTTTCTTTCATATTTTTCCATTTATGGTACGAAGTTATTGTTTGTTTCCATAACGTTATTATTAAATGGTGGAAATTCTAAAAATTAGATCCTTGAGTTTTGTGCTTCATCTAATATCATTTGACTGGAATATTGGTCTGAACTTTCTTATCAAATTTTAATATTTTCATACGGAGTACTATTCACGATAAAAATTGGTTTCTTTTCTGTCCAAATTATTTTTGATATATGAATATCATTCTTGAATTTTGCTCCACAATTGATTATTATGTTGAAAATTTGAACATTCTTGAACTTGGGTAAATTAATTACAAATCTCTAATATTTATCCTTGACCTCACTTGATTCGTTCTTTATATCATTTTTCATCATCCTCAGTCTTAAATTGTGGTGAAAGTTATCTTTGGCCCACAGTGCAAAGATGAACTGTTGGTTGATAAATATCTTTGGCCCGTAGTGCAAAGATGGACAAGTGTTTGGCATGATCATGACCATTGGTGATACAAATGAATATCTTTGGCCCATAGTGCAAAGATAAATTATTGATTTGAAATATTTATTGATTGATGTTACAGTGATAAAATATTGATGATGGACTTTTAAATCATAGAAGATAGTAGACATCATACTCTACTTAACTCTTTTAATGGATTGCTATTTTTCGCTGCAGTTGTTGATCTAAAACTTGTTGTCTATCATATTTTATCTGATTTATTATTGTTGAAGGCTAACGATAAGTTATTCTTCATTATCTTAGTCATAATATTATTTACTGGGCTAGTTGAGCTCACCCTTTTTTTTCATTGTTATCTTTAGGAAATGAGAATATAGCTGGGACTAGTCGGGCAATGGAGTGATGGTCTGAGATAGTGCTATAGTAGTCCTCACTATTTTGTAAAATAGTATGATAATAATTGTAACGAGGACTTAATTTGAGCGTTGATATTTTCGTATTATATACGACATAATATCTGTATTGAAGTTCACAGTTTGTGTGGTTGTATTTTTGCACGACAATTTAATATAAAAAGATTTATATTTAAATTTTGTACCATGTATTTGGTGACTCAGAATGGGTTGTGTGGACCTATTTTGGGGGCGTCACACCCAGCACCCCGGCGCTGGGTTAGAGTGCCTCGGCGCTAGAGGACAGAGAACAATGCTGGTTTGTTTGGATGGACGCGTTTTTGTTGAATTTTGCTTTTTAATTGGACTTGGGACTTGCAAAATTGATTCCTAATTGAATTATAATTCTACCAAGCTATGAAAGAGGCTATAAATACACTTGAAATATTGATTATCAAGAGGAACCTACCATGACATAATCTAACACACATCAAAGTTAGGGTCTCTCATCAGATTTTTCAAGAGCATGAAGGAGAGCAAGTTGAAGGCTAAGGATGGAGATCAAGGAGCTGCGTGACACATATTTATTTATCTATTCTCTTATCTCTTTATTGTTGTAATCTTAAGATGTTTTTTGGTTTATTGATGATGATTCCCAACCTTGTTATGACTTAACTTTTTATTGAGATTGTAATGGAATCCAATATGTAGCTTATATTAATTTGCTCTCGTTTTAATTATCGTTGATTATATATGAGTTTATCATATTTTGTGCTTCATGAATTATTGTCTAGCTAGCAATTATATTTGATAACCGAGAAGGAATTGAAAGATGAATTATAGGGTTAGATCTGAATGTGATAAAATGTGATTATGTTTATTTTTCTTAGGACAAATACATAATTTGTGTATAGGATACGAATATACCTATATGACGCATGTAACTAATATGAAAATATGTTATTAATGATTTTGTTCATAATTATTTTGCATAGAAATATAGTGAAATAATATGAATGAATATGTTATATAATTACTTAGAAAAGAGTTATATAGATCATTATGTATTATCGGTTAACAATTTGTTATGATTAAGTAGTTGATAATTTGTTATGTTAATTAATTGTTTCTCGTGGGATCGACAACTCTTTTATCATTATATTACTTGTGGACCGTATATACTTGCACGTGAATTTGCTAATATAGATTTAGCTCAACACCTGCAAGAAGAGGCCAAAATCTGAATAAATCTGAAGCCATTCTCAAGTTTCTTTCTCTTGCCTATATATCAATATTTATTTTTACAAAAATTTAATAAACGGTACGAACCGGTTTGGTACGATTATGTATCGATTGAACACCTTGAAACCATCTAACCTGAATTTTGAGATTTGGCTGTATACAAAAACATAACTAAGGTGGTATTTGATAAAACTGAGTGTTAAGACCTGAACAGTTTAGACGTCTGAATAATATAGAACATTTGAATAGAATTGTATCTGAATGAAAAAATGTTGTTTGATAAGTTCTTTTTTCAAAATGTCTGAATAACAATATTTTACCATTTTAACCCTTTGAACAAAAGAAAAAAATATATAAAAATAAAACAAAAAAAGAACAACTCTTTTTCTTTATCTTCATTATCACCATCCTTATATTTCGTTCAAAGAGATCCATCATATTGTTTTTAATATCAAAAGGTAAAATTACTTGGCCCCTTCATGTTTAAGATCTATTACAGGTGACGAGCCAAACATCAAATTGGTTGCGATCATTAGGACCATTGTTGCAGCGGTAACGGCTAGATCTTGAGGCAGAGTTTGTGGTTATGGTGTTTGAAGACGGTGGATTTCACAACAAATAGAGGAGAAAGGAGAAATGTTTTAGGAAAATTTTCGGACATGGGTTTCTTTCTGATTTGGGTTTTGATCCTTTGTTGGGTCAATTGATTTCTTATTATTTAGGAATCTGATTTTAGGTTTTAATCAAATCATATTCGTGCGGCGTCGACTGAAAACCTTCTTAATTGGGAAGGTTGTGAATCCATTTTCAGGATCTATGGAGCATGAATTTCTTGAATGATGAGTTGATTATTGTGAAAGGTATGACCAGCGAGTAACTTATGATGGATCTTAATGAAGAGAGAGAGAAAGAGGGTTAAAATGGATACAAAAGAAAATTAATAATATTGAAGAGGGTATTTTTATCCAAAAAAAATATAAACTCATTCAGACGTGCCTCTAAATGGTTAAGTTTTAATTTTGTGTCTAACCGATTAAGAGTTATTAAGAAGCAATTTTTTTTTACCAAACATGTTTTGTCTCAGACCAAATCAGAGTCACTCCAATTAAGAGGCATTAAGAGTTAATCAATCAAACACACCCTAACTAAATAGGTTAAAAGACTACCTACAATACCTAATATAAGAACCAAAGCATGACATGACATAGGTAATTTATTTTAATAAGATTTTATAATTTTTTTTTGCAAATAAGACAAAAAACAAATTAGCAAAGATTTTCAAAACCTAAACATTTAATTTATAAGCCAAAATAATAAAGTAGTAATCTCCCCCATTCTAGATCAATTTAAAATATTAAAATATAAATTTGATGTGATTCACGTAATTTTATAATTAAATAATAAATTTTATAATTAAGTGTTTTATTTTATAAATTTTACTCAAGTCTTATTTAAATTAAACGAGTTCATGCCGGCTTTCAAATTTTTAAATAACTTTTAAAAAATCAAAATGCATTTTATATTTTAAATTAAATATTAATTGCCAGTAAGCCTTTTAAAATTCTAATCAGTGTTTTGGGGTATAAATATATCAAGCCTCTGTTCATCGTCTCTCTCCCATACGCGGATACGCCTCAGGATTAGCTCAGCATCTTAGTGAAAGATTTTAAAGGTATGCCCAGGCGAATCTCTTTATCCAATTTCATATGTGTATATATTTATATATATATACACATACAAACTGCAGCGATTACAAAGAAAATAGTGATAATTCGTTTCTTTTGAGTTTGAACTTATCAATTGCTTGAGCTCAGAATCCTGTATTTGGGAGGTCTGAACTCACAATTTTGACATTTATGTGGTTGGTATTCTTAACTGGGATTAGTTTTATTTAAGAGTAAGTTTTCTTTGAATGTCAGCATGCCAGTTCAGTATTGATCAGTAGCTTTATTGCACTTTTAAGGATTCTAAAGTTGTTTATATTGCATGAGAAATTAACATTACTAACATTTGAGTTTCGGATTTCGGTTAATTTTCTCAAGGATTTTTTATTTGGGGTTTGATTGGATGCTTTAGTTTCAACACCCTAATTTTTACAATTATTTTGAGGTCTCCCAAATGGTAAATTGGTAGATCTTTCTGTCTTGATGTTGGTTTTTATTGTGGGTTATACTTTTGCCTAGTGAATTAGAATCTACTTTATTTGGAATTTGTGATTTTTTTTCTTTGTTGTTTAATTTATAGTGGCACTTAAACTCGGAACAGTGAGGATATTGGATACTATTTGATGACTGATTTACCGGGGGCATTGGTATTCATTTCCTTTGCTTAAACATTTGCAATCAAAATTTGTCAAGAATTACCAGTGGAAGAGTTTTCTGTTCAGTTTTCCCTTTCATGAAATTCGGGGAAACTTAATGAGAAATTTGATCGTGAAAGCTTAATGAGAAATTCTAGATTTTTTTTTTGTGGTATCTCTTGTTGAATGTATGTGTAAGTTTCCTTGTCAACGGTGTGATTTTGATATCAGCATATTCTGAATTCGAGGAAATTTGTTGTTGTGAGAAGTCCAGGAACATTGGAATTTTCTAGTACTAATTTGAAATGATAAAGCCAACATAAATTGGAAAATTTTGTTGTTGATGTGGTGGAAACTATCAATGAAGATTAGGATTTTCATATATTATAATTTATGGAGTTTTAGTTTATTTGATGTATTTTTATTTCTTATTTAGGGAAACCTAGTAGTTTTAGATTTAGTATTATCTTAGAACGTAATCTAATCCCGACGTTTGTGTTAGGATGTTAAACTAACCAAGTTCCCGCTGCGTCAGTTCTCTTCACTAGCAATGGATCAAGTTGATGAATTTTATCATGAACAAATAGCAGCACTCTGGAGAGTACCATGCCAAATTGAAGAGGTAATAAAAGTCGATCTGATAATTTTGTCAAAATCTCGAATTTACCCAAAACATTTTCCAATTGTTAGCAATTATTTGTTTTCTTGGATTTCTCAGGGTTTGTACTTGGGTTCCGTAGGAGCTGCAAAAAATAAAATTGATTTGATTAGCTTCAATGTCACACATATATTGACTGTGTCCAATTCATTGCCACCGGCTTATCCAAATGATTTCAATTACAAGATTGTTGATGGTAAGGGATTTTTAACTTCAATTCATCCAGTGTTTCATTGAAACTGAAATCTTGTTAGGCTTTAGAGTTTAGACTTCCTTGAGTATTTTTTGTTGATTTTGTTTTAATAGCAGTTCGTAAGATAATATGGCAAATGACTTCTTAAAAGTACTAGAAAAAGAAGATTAGATGATGTTAAAGGCAGTCTTTCATGATGTTCGCTTAAAAGATAAATAAACATTCTTCATTGAGCTGTCTTTCAGTTGCTTTCCCAAGACATGCACAATACCTCCATTCAACCTAATGTTTCCTTAATTCTTTTTGTATGTTTCCGGGTTTTCTTTTATTCCAGTTTTTCCTTTGTCGTAGATGTGCACACAGAATGCTATTGATCCTAATGTATCCTTAATCAGTTTCAGTTCTTCTTTGTTTGACAGTTTTGAGTATAGCTTGTTTCGCTTTTATTGCAGTATTGTGATTCAGTGATTATCGTTTTTACGACCCATTTAGAGTTCTAATTTTGTAAATCAACTAGCTTTGGAATTAGAACATTTGATATTTATGATTGTTGAAGATTTCTTTTAGTTTCTAATGAAGTCCTTTTCTTTTGTTGGTTGAGGTAGTCCTGGATCAAGAAAACATAAATATAGCACAATACTTTGATGATTGTTTTGACTTTATTGATGAAGCTAAAAGAACAGGTGGTGTGTTAGTTCATTGCTTTATGGGAAGATCCAGAAGGTGAGGCAGTACCTTGTTGCCCTTGTACCTTTTTAAAGTTTTTATTCTTAAATCTGGTTAAGAATTTTTTTAGATTAGGGTTCTGCTCTTTCCATTTTGATCTTGAGGATCGAGTTTAGTAAAAGATCGTAACCATTTGCGCAGTTCATCTAGGTTTTATCCTAGATCAAAGCTTAAATTAGTGCTAGTTTTCTGATATTGCATACCTTTGTTTTTCATACTTATTTTTTTTCAGGGGATAAAAATAATAAAAATGAAATTGAGTCTTTCATCTTCAGTTCAGTTTATGTGAATACTTTGGGTCTTCTATTTACTAGGGTCACCAATTATATCTAGAAGTTTTGGCATCTTAGAATGATAATGACGTTGTTGAGAATGATGTTGTTGATTTGATCTTACAATTGGCCACTTCTTTAATTGTGGGTTTAACTACTCCTTTGGATTTCACAAAATAATTATCATGTTTACCAAAGCAATATTAGTGCAAATAGACTACACCACTTCAAAAGGTTGAGGTTAACTTGTGAACGCACCATTTGGTCAGTTTGTTTTGCATTTTATGGGAGGGGTATACTTGGGAACTACGTTGATAAAATTTTAATTCTTAAACTATGCTCCACCTTGACCATAACCCTCAAAATGGGATGGGTGGAGTGTTGGACAGCATGTGTAAGCTTTGCTTCGGAAGAACTTTTTTTGCATTTTATTAATTTCTGTATGCTCAGTAGTCAATCATTTGGTGCAATCTAAGCTTGCTTAGTTTAGTTGCTTGATTATGCAGTGCCACGGTTGTTGTTGCTTACCTGATGAAGAAGAAGGGTATGAGCTTATTTGAGGCTTTGGAACATGTGAAGAGTAAACGACCAACTGCATCTCCTAACCCTGGTTTTTTATTCCAGCTACAAAACTTTGAGAAATCTCTTTGAGGTACATAATATTTGGCTACATATTTGACTTACGTGATTGATTTTTATTTTACCCTTCTGTCCATATTTTCACATTCTGAAAATGTTGATGTGGAAAATATTTAGTTTTAATCGAGAGAATTTTGCCATTGACATTCTTTGTCATTCAAAATGTTCCCTTAATGAAATCTTGTGAACAAACTGGTCTAGGAAGTCAAGTTTGGGTTGTTTTAGAAACTCAGGTAAGTGACAAGTAACTCGGACTTCAGAAAATATAGTGCCTCATTGTTACAATTGATGGAGAGGTGATCTCTAATCCTTTTGACAAGAAGTAAGAAGCAAGCTAGTGTCTTAGAGAGCAGATCCTATAGTGGACTTGAGGAGAGTTATATTTCTTTGGTTGGGTGTCACTCATGGTGTAAAAGAAGATACTCGGGCTTTTGCAAGGATTAAGGAGGGGATAGAACTATTTAGTCCTTTAAAATTTTAATCCCATGTTTGTTTCAAAATTTGTACTATGTACTAGTAGTCCTAGAATAGTACTATCTCCTTTTCATACTTTTCAAATTATAAGATGATTATTAACTTTTAAAAGTCAATTTGAGATACTTTCAAGCTCAAAATTGAGATGATCAATTGAAAATTTTGAAGTAATAAATCTTTCAATAATAAGTAGTATTTTATTAGATAGTTTACAATAGTCATAATTGTATTTACTAAAATTAAAAAAATTCATGTCAATTTATAATTTGAAAATATCTTAAGTTAACTTCAAAAAAGTAATAATACTCGTATTTTGGACCGGAGGGTGTATAATAATAATAACACATAATTGGAGTATTTAATCCTCTCTTTCCCTAGGTATTAAATTATCCCTCACTTAAATGACCTTAGCATTAAAACTATTCGGACAAAATACCCTTTAATTAGCTATCCCATATATAATCCCCACTCCCCGTCCCCATTAAACAAAAAATGACTATAGTCCATGAGATTGTAATTCCTTGAAAATAGTTCTTAAAAACAAACATAGCCTTGGGACTGTGGGACATAGGGCTGGTCCAAACAATGAGTTTGAGGTTCTAAGGTACGAAGACATTAGTGAAGATGGTTTCTCTTGAAATGAATTCCTTCCACAATTGTAGAAACCAAATGTCTTTGTATCTTATGCTAATAATTCCATAACAAAGCTATATCTACTAGTTCTATTCATTGGCTACAAGTAGCTTGAACCTTGCTGTCAACTTATGTGTGTTTGTAAATAGAGTTAAAATTCGATAAACTGACAGTGTATAATGAGCGGTGTTAAGATTATGACACTAATTAAAATAAGAGTAATTTTGTCAAACATACCTACTTTATTACTAGTTTGTCATAATACTAACACCGCTCGTGTATACAGTGTTAGTATATTAAACTTTAATTCTTGCAAGTATATGCTAGAATGTTGTTTAATGGTCTCTACTTGTTTCCTCTAACAAACAACTCTTTTTTTCTTTTCTTTTTCTTTTTTCATTATTATTATTATTATTATTATCATAGTTATTATTACTAGTTGGTTCTTGATGAATTTCTTTCATTTTTTTGGTCGGGCTATTCTGATTTTAGGATTTTTTTAATGATTATTATTCTTTCTTCAGTTAACAAACAAAACAACACGTCAGGTAAAATGTTGAATATATGTTCGACTAGAATGATTCCACTCTCTTTTTTACTCACTCTTATCCCATTGTATATCATAGGTAGGTATTTAATATCGATATATATAAATGTGTGGTTATATATAACAACACTCTGGAAACAATGTTAAAAAATATACCCCTAAATATTAGAACTAAATTAGCTTCTTTTTTTCCCCTTCTTTATTATTATAAAAGGAAGACAATTAAGGGAGAAAGATTAAAACTCATTGTACCACCAAATATGGCCTCATTTACATGCAGGACCGTTCCTAAGCACGGGCGGAAGGATCGATTGCTCTGGCCCCCCGATCAGGACCCATTATATATATATATATTAGTGTATATATATATATATATTTGTGAAATTAAAAATATAAATATATAATGATATAGGTATACAAAAATAATTTTCAAAACCCAATAAATTTTTAAGAATTCAACTGGAGTTTGTAAAAACTTTGGATTGTTTTCCTAATTTTTTCAATTGCTTACAGGATATTACTAACTATTCCCGTGACAGTGACATTTGTTTGAAAGAAGTTTTTCGAAGTTGAAATTGTTGAAAAGGTACTTATGGTCGATTATGACACAAGAAAGGTTAAAGGGTTCTTAACACTAATATACAACAATTAGAAAGTAATTACAATAACGGTGCATTCACAAAATAATTACAAAAATAACGCAACACAATAATACGTTGCTAAAGTTAAGGAGCATTAACTACCTACACGTCAGTTATCGACTTTGTCATATTTGTAACCAACCAATCCTAAATTCAAACTAACGAGAAAACAGGGCAGCGACATATCGGATAAAACATGGCAACGACAGATCGGAGAAAATGAATTCTCTGACGGCGAGGCAACTTTGAGATCGGAGAAGATTGAGAGCAACTTTGAGATCGGCGGACCGGATTACGAAATTTCATATGTAATTATACAATGTGTTTATGCTTTCGATTTACGATCAGTAATCAGAAACAAACGTATTATACTGATTGTTGATTGTTTATTGATTGGTTACAGATTTGTATACTAAGATATTTGACTTTAAAGTTTATATGCATATAGTTACCCCATGGTTACGACATACTCGTATATTGGTTACCTTTATGAAGTTGTTCGCTCTTTAATTGGTCACAAAGTTAGTATACTGAGTGTTTTGATTGCAAAATGCATGTAAAATGTGTTTTATATTCTGGTTACTAAGTACATATATATTGGTTACTGTTTATTATTGATTTGGTTGTTGTATAATGTTTATTTGGTTGCTGTATACTTTTAATATATTTTCTAATGATGTTTTTTATATTGATGGTTACATATTAGATACATTGGTTACCTTCCTGCAACTGTTGGGTCTTTAATTGGTCAAAAAGTCACTATACTGATTGTTTTTACTGTAAAATTCAAGAAAAAATGTGTTTTATTTTATGGTTACTAAGTAGATATATGTTGGTTACTGTCTAATCTGGATTTGATTACTGTATAATGCTTACTTGGTTACTGTGTAATATTACCATGGTTACTGTATAATATTACTGTGTTTTATACTGATTTGTTTTATATTGATAGTTACTGATTAACAACATTGGTTACCTTCATACATCTGTTAGTCTTTAATTTGTAACAAAGTCGTTGCTGATTGTTTTGGTTGTAAAATGCATGTAGAAATGTGTTTTATATTCTGGCTACTAAGTACATATATTTTGGTTATTGTCTAATATGTATGTAGATACTGTAAGGTGTTGATTTGGTTACTGTATATTATTAGTGTGTTTTATATTTGTTTGTTTTATATTGGTGGTTACTTATTGACTACATTGGTTACCTTCATACACCTGTTAATCTGATTATATATATTGGTTGCTGTATACTATTTAATTGGTTACTGTATAATGTTTATTTGGTTGCTGAATAATATTAATGTGTTTTATACTGATGTTTTTTATATTCATGATTATTTATTAGCTACATTGGTTACCTTCATACAACTGTTAGTCTTTAGTTGGTAACAAATACATTATACTGATTGTTTTGAATGTAATGCAATAAAAAATGTGTTTTATGTTCTGGTTACTAAATAGATATATGTTGGTTATTGTCTAATCTGAATTTGGTTACTGTATAATGTTGTTATGATTACTGTATAATATTAATGTGTTTTATATTGGTTTATTTTATATTGATGGTTACTTATTGACTACATTGGTTACCTTCATACAACTGTTAGTCTTTAGTTGGTAACAAACACATTATACTGGTTGTTTTGACTGTAAAATACAATAAAAAATGTGTTTTATGTTCTGGTTACTAAGTAGATATATGTTGTTACTGCCTAATATGGATTTAGTTACTGTATAATGATGATTTAGTTTCTGTATAATATTAGTGTGTTTTATACTGATTTGTTTTATATAGATGGTTACTTATTAACTATATTGGTTATCTTCATACAACTGTTAGACTTTAATTGGTAATAAAATCATTATACTGATTGTTTTGATTGTAAAATGCATGTAAAAATGTGTTGTATGTTCTGGTTATTAAGATTATGTATGTAAGACCCCAATTTTTATGAATAAAGATTTAATTTTCTCTATATATTATTTTGAAATAGTAAGGTGTTGATTTGATAAATGTGATAAGTTATGGGTGGAATGTGTAAATTTTATAAAGTAAGCAAGTGGTCATAAAATATTCGTTGTGTCGAAAAATATTCTTTTATCAGAGAATATTCGTACGACGGCGCAGTCATTGGTGGATCCCATAACGGAATAATTATCGGATATAGAAAGCAACAGAAAATACATGGTGATAAAATACAATAATACGCGTTGCATAGTAGTACATGGTATTGCACAGTATTTTAAATTATTGGTTCTTACTTAAGAAGTCACTCAGTATTCAATAATTGCTACAGTAGTTGCTCCATAATATCTCATATTATTGGTTCAATTATTGTCATAGTATCATTTGCACAATACTTTAAAATATTAAATCAATAATTGACACAATACAGTTACTCATATTATTATTATTAGCATTGTTGATAATGTATAGAAAGTTCTGTCAATAAAAAGGGTTAGGTTATTTAATTGCACGCCAGTAAGGAGAAATTCTTATCGAAAAGTCCCCTATTTTTTGGGAACGATCTGGTTATCAATATTGTGAATTATAATGATGAATGGTTGATAAAAATATTTTCATTGTGTTGAAAATATTAATGTTAGTGGAAATCGACATTTATTTTGATAATAGTTAATTTTTGGATGTTAAATTGACCAAACGAAGAATTAATCGGATAAATGAGTAATTAATGGGTGGTTAACATGTGGAATCCACTTATTAGTGGATAATAAATAGTTGGTGGGTGGTTGCAGGGGTGGAGGTGCAAAGTTTATAAATTTGAGAGACTAAATTAAAAATTGAGACAAAGATGGAGGTACTAAAGTATAATTAATCAACCTTTTTCTAGTCTATAAATAGCAAGCTATTTTCATTCATTTCTCACTATTCTTGAAGAGTAAAATTATAATAGTGAGAGAAATTATAGAGAGAGAAAGAAGAAGAGTATTCTGCTACTACACTATTCTAGTATCCAATCTTCTACTGAGGTAAGGGATGTTATTATGTTTCGTAAAGGAGGTTATTTTTCGTAAATGATATTATTTTCGTAAATGATATTATCTTGCGTAAAGGATATTTTGATAAAGGATATTTTGGTAAAGGATGTGATTTTATATTCGTAAGGGTATTATTACTTTCGTATTCGTAAGGGATATTATTTATCTCGTAAGGGTATTATTTCTTTCGTATTGGTAAAGAATGTTATTTTCTTTCAATACTCGTAAGGGTTGTTATTGTATTTCTGATTAAGCTGTGTGAATAATCTGTCTACGCGGATTACCGTATACATGGTGATTAACCCTTCGTATTCATTTTTATTAAATTGTGAAAATGATCTGTCTACGCAGATTACCGCATGACGGGTGAAAATACATTTACAGTTTCATATATTCATTCATACTCGTACGAAATATTATTTCACTGAAATATTGGTCTGAACTTTTTATGAAATTTTCATCTTTTCATGACAAGTTATATTCATGATAAAAAAAATATTATTTTTTTATCTTTGATTGGATTCAAGTTTTGAATTTCATTCTTGAATTTTGTTCCACAATTGATTATTACGGAGTATTCTTGAACTTGGATAAACTAAATTACGAATCTCTAATCTTTGTCCTTTATCTCACTGGATTCGTTTTTTATATTATTTTTCATCATTCTCAGTCTTAAATAATGATACAAATGAATATCTTTGGCCTGTAGTGCAAAGATGAATGATTATTTGATGAATATCTTTGGCATGTAATGCAAAGATGATTACCTGATGAATATCTTTGACCCGTAGTGCAAAGATGGACAGGTGTTGAGATGAACATGACCACTGGTGATACAAATGAATATTTTTAGTCCGTAGTACAAAGATGAATATTTGATTCGAGATATATATTGATTGATGTTACAAGGATAAAATATTGATAATGAACTTTTAAATCATAGAAGATAGTAGACATCATTCTCTACTTAACTCTTCTAATGAATTGTTATTTTCGCTGTAGTTGTTGATCTAAAATTTGTTGTTCATAATATTTTATCTGATTTGTTGAAGATTTATGATAATTTATTCTTCATTATCTTAGTCATAATATTCTTTATTAGGCTAATTGAGCTCACCCTTTTCTTCCATTGTTCTCTTTAGAAAATAAAAATATCGCGGGTACTAGTCGGGAAATGGAGTGATTGTCCGAGTTAGAGCTGTAGAAGTCCTCACTATTTTTTTGTAAAATAGTGTAATAATAAATAAAATGAAAATTTAGTTTAAATGTTTATATTTTCTACATGTCTGTATTGACACTCATAGTTGTGTGATCGTATTTTGAAAGACCGTTTGATATAAAAGATTGTATTTGGATTTTGTACTATGTATTTGGTGACTCAGAATGGGTTGGGTTGATTGGATCAATTCTGGGAGCGTCACAGTTGGTATCAGAGCTTAGAGATATGATCTCTAACGGAGATCTGGGAATAGAATTAGGAGGGGAGAGACGAGTAAAACCTTCGCTAGTGTGTCCTACCTAAATTTAATTGTTATTTAATTGGTCGGTTGAAACATAGGGTTAATATGTGATATGTCAATTTGGTTAATTAACCCTTGTTTTATGGCAGTATTTGAGAATAACATCTGAAAATTTAAGCAATGGAACATTTGAGACCATTGAGGCATCGCTAATCACCAACCAGAATAATGTGATGTCGGGAGAAGAAGAAATTAAAAATATCTATGTAGTGATTGAAGAATTAATAGTTGCATCTGAGCTAGTCGCAGAGATAACAGCTGAGAGTGAAGAAAAAGATGACCTTGAGGAGGAGGATTTAGTAGGAGAGTTTTATGATCGAAATATAGAATTGCAAGATCGTATTCGTGAGTTAGAAGAGCAGCGTGAAGAACGGCAGCGGTCGTGGAACAAAGGGATACGACAATTCAAGATTTTGCTACCCGATATGCGAAGCTTGAACAGAAGCTCTCTCTGGCAGAGCATATGATATTAGAGCTGGAATCTGAGAATGCTATTGTCAAAATTCTGATGAAAGAATAAACAACTTAACGAATGAATATAGAGGATGCATGGGTAAAAGTCGCATGACGCGTTGATGTTGTAGAAAGAGACGTCCGATTCAAGAAGGCCAAAATAGACAATATGAATTTCACCTTTTGAACAGCAATTGAGAGGATCCAACATCGAGTTTGGAATTACTTTGCGCAGAGCAGTCAAGCCCAATTCAATATAGATCGAAGAATAATGATTCAAATCATGGATCAGGAGTGCGACGAAGCAGTTGAGGGTGGAATGTACTCTATAGCGAAGTTAAGTCCAGCTGGAACGGTGACACCAAAGGCTGTTTCAGACAAGTTGAAGTTGGTGGTTCAAGGGAGAACATTTGTCGTGACTGCCCAACAAGCGAGAAACCCGAACGAGGTTATAACGGGTAAGTTAATCATATACTCTTGCGAAATCTAAATCTTATTAGATATCGGTTCTACTCATTCTTTTATTTCATCTGCTTGTGCTCAACGGTTGAACTTGACCTCTGACAAATTAGACTTTGACTTATCTGTTGAAACTCTGTTAGAGAAAACCTTCGTTACATCTTTGGTTTACAAATCTTGCTTGATTCAAATTGGTACCCTCACCTTACCCGTTGATCTTATATCTTTGAAAATACTTGCATTTGATGTGATTTTAAGAATTGAATGGGTAACCACTTATCATACCAAAATTGATTATTTTCGTAAGGTTGTTAGTTTTTATATTACTAACAAACCTGTTGTGCAAATTCAAACAACCAAATCACTAAAATCAATCAATGTCATTTCAAGTTATAAGACTATTCGTTTATTGAAAAACGGATGTCAAGCTTTCTTAGCCCATGTCACTGATTTAAATCAGAATACGTCAGATTTGAATGATATTTTTGTGGTTAATGAGTTTCCTGATGTATTTCTCGAAGAACTTTTCGGTCTACCCTCAGAACGTGAAGTTGAATTTTTTATTGACCTTGAACCCGGTACAAAATTTATTTTTAAAATCCTATATCGAATGGCTCCTATTGAACTTCAGGAGTTAAAGATCCAACTACAGGAGTTGTTAGACATCGATTTTATACGTCCTAGTACATCTCCTTGGGGTGCTCCTATTTTGTTCGTAAAGAAAGACGGGAGTATGCGACTTTGTATTGACTATCGGGAGTTGAACCATGTCACTATCAAGAATAGGTATCCGCTACCTCGTATTAATGACCTGTTCGATCAGTTAGAAGGTGTACAATTATTCTTAAAGATCGATTTTCGTTCTAGATATCATCAGTTAAAGATTAAAACTGAGAACATTTCGAAGACTGCCTTTAGAACTCGATACGCGCATTACGAATTTCTAGTTATATCTTTTGGATTGACTAATGTCCATGTTGTGTTCATGGACATGATGAACCGAATATTTAAGAAATATTTAGATTATTTCGTGGTTGTTATTATTGATGACATCCTAATATACTCCAAAAGCTTCAAATATTTTTTTTCACTCAGAACGAACTCAATATGCGACAACGACGTTGATTGGAGCTGTTGAAAAGATTACGACCATACCATTCAATACCATTCTGGAAAAGAGAACGTGGTAGCTGATGCGTTGAGTAGAATATCACATGCGGGAACGAGTGCGATGCGGTTAACACAAAGACCCATTTTACATGACTTACAAATGATGTAGATAGAGTTAAAGACTCGAGGGACCTACGTGAAGATGACAAATATACGCGTAGAACCAGCTTTAATTGATAAAGTTAAAGTTGCTCAAGCTACAGACCCGGAGCTGATGAAGATAAAGAAGAAGGTGCTATTCCAGAAGCAAAAATTGATGAAGAAGGAATACTTCGAGTCAACTCCAAACTTTGTGTTCCTAACGATTCTGATTTGAAGTATAGAATCATGATGGAGGCACATAACACACCGTTTGCAATCCATCCTGGAAGTACCAAAATATATCGTGATTTTAGATAAATTTTGGTGGAGCAATATGAAGAGAGAGATTGCGGAGTTTATCTCGAGGTGTTTAACGTGTAAACGTGTCAAGGCGGAGCATCAAGTGCCAAAAGGTCAGCTAGCAGAAAGTTATGGGTACCGATTTACGATTTATTGGTCCATTTAAAATTTTTGATCGAGTAAAAAATGTGGCCTATAGACTTGTTTTACCTCCAAGTATGTCTCGTGTTCATAACGTTTTTCACATATTCATGCTACGTAAATATGTGAAAGACCCAAACCACATTATTAAATTAGAACCAGACGAGATAGCCGAAGATTTAACGTACGAGGAGGTACCTGTCAAGATCTTGGATAAGAAGGAACATGTCATACGCTCGAAGATTATACTTCAAGTTAAAGTTTTGTGGAGGAACCATGATATCGAGGAAATGACCTAGGAGTTAGAATCGAAAATGAAAGCGAGGTATCCTCACCTTTTCGACATACCAGGTACGTACGTCAATTTCAAGGACGAAATTTCATAAGGAGGGAAGGTTGTAAGATCCCAACTTTTATGAATAAAGATTTAATTTCCTCTATATATTATTTTGAAATAGTAAGATGTTGATTTGATAAATGTGGTAAATTATAGGTAAAATATGCAAATTTTACAAAGTAAGCAGTGGTCATAAAATATTCGTTGTGTCAGAAATACTCGTACGACGACGCAGTCATTGGTGGACCCCACAACGAAATATTTGTCGGATATAGAAAGCGAAAGAAATAATATTTTTACGGTAAAACTTTTACCGTTAAACTTTTAAAATACTCGGTGATAAAAATACAGTAATACGTGTTGTTGTATAGTAGTACACGGTATTACACAGTATTTTGAATTATTGGTTCTTACTTAAGAAGTCACTCAGTATTCAATAATTGTTACAGTAGTTGCTGCATAATATCTCATATTATTGATTCAATTATTGTCATAGTATCATCTGCACAATACTTTAAAATATTAATTCAATAATTGACACAACACAGTTACTCATATTATTATTATTAGCATTATTGATAATGTCTAGAAAGTTCTGTCAAGAAAAAGGGTTAGATTATTTAATTGCGCGCCAGTAAGGAGAAATTCTTATCGAAAAATTCTCTCTTTTCTGGGAACGATTTGTTTGTCAATATTGTGAATTATAATGATGAATGGTTGATAAAAATATTTTTATCGTGTTGGGAATATTAAAATTAGTGAAAATCGACATTTATTTCGATAATAGTTGATTTTCGGATGTTAAATTGACCAAACAGAGAATTAATCTGATAAATAAGCAATTAATGGATGGTTAACATGTGAGACCCATTTATTGGTGGATAATAAATAATTGGTGGGTGGTTGCAGGGGTGGAGGTGCAAGATTTATAAACTTGAGGGACTAAATTAAAAACTGAGGCAACGATGAAGGTACTAAAGTGTAATTAATGAACCTTTTTCTAGCCTATAAATAGCAAACTAATTTCATTCATTTCTCACTATTCTTGAAGAGCAAAGTTATAATAGTGAGAGAAATTATAGAGAGAGAAAGAAGAAGAGTATTCTGCTACTACACTATTCTAGTATCCAATCTTCTACTGAGGTAAGGGATGTTATTATGTTTCGTAAAGGAGGTTATTTTTCGTAAATGATATTATTTTCGTAAATGATATTATCTTGCGTAAAGGATATTTTGATAAAGAATATTTTGGTAAAGGATGTGATTTTATACTCGTAAGGGGTATTATTACTTTCGTATTCGTAAGGGATATTATTTATCTCGTAAGGGGTATTATTTCTTTCGTATTGGTAAAGAATGTTATTTTTTTTCAATAATCGTAAGGGTTGTTATTGTATTCCTTATTAAGATGTGGGAATAATCTGTCTACGCGGATTACCGCATGCATGATGATTAACCCTTCATATTCTTTCTTTACTAATCTGTGGGAATAACCTGTCTACACGGACTACCGCATGCATGGTGATTAACCCTTCGTATTTATTTATTTATTAAGCTGTGGGAGTAACCTGTCTACGCGGATTACCGCATGCATGGTGAATAATCCTTTGTATTCATTTTTATTAAATTATGAAAATGATCTGTCTACGCGGATTACCGCATGACGAGTAAAAATCCATTTATAGTTTCGTATATTCATTTATACTCTTACGAAATATTATTTCACTGGAATATTGATCTGAATTTTTTATAAAATTTTTATCTTTTTATGATAAGTTACTATTCACGAGTTATTATTTACGGTAATTTTTTTTTATTTTTTTATCTTTGATTGGATTCAAGTTTTGAACTTCATTTTTGAATTTTGCTCCACAATTGATTATTACGGAGTATTCTTGAACTTGGATAAACTAAATTACGAATCCCTAATCTTTGTCCTTTATCTCACTGGATTCGTTTTCTTATAATATTTTTCATCATCCTCAGTTTTAAATAATTATACAAATGAATATTTTTGGCCTGTAGTGCAAAGATGAATGATTATTTGATGAATATCTTTGGCATGTAGTGCAAAGATGATTACCTGATGAATATCTTTGGCCCGTAGTGCAAAGATTGACAGGTGTTGAGATGAACATGACCACTGGTGATACAAATGAATATCTTTGGCCCGTAGTGCAAAGATGAATTTTTGATTCGAGATATATATTGATTGATGTTACAGGGATAAAATATTGATGATGAGCTTTTAAATCATAGAAGATAGTAGACATCATTCTCTATTTAACTCTTTTAATAAATTGTTATTTTCGCTGAGTTGTTGATCTAAAATTTGTTGTCCATAATATTTTATCTGATTTGTTGAAGATTAATGATAATTTATTATTCATTATCTTAGTCATAATATTCTTTACTGGGCTAGTTGAGTTCACCCTTTTCTTCCATTGTTCTATTCAGGAAATAAAAATATCGCGGGTACTAGTCGGAGAATGAAGTGATTGTCCAAGTTAGAGCTGTAGAAGTTCTCACTATTTTTTTGTAAAATAGTGTAATAATAAATGAAATGAAAACTTAGTTTGAATGTTTATATTTTTTACATGTTTGTATTGACACTCACAGTTGTGTGGTCGTATTTTGAACGACCGTTTGATATAAAAGATTGTATTTAGATTTTGTACCATGTATTTGACGACTCAAAATGGGTTGGGTTGATTGGACCAATTCTGGGGGCGTCACAATGTATATTGGTTACTGTCTAATATTGATTTGGTTACTGTACAATGTTTATTCAGTTGTCAGACAATGGATATGATTTCAGTTGTACTTTATTTCAACGGAACGTGGACTGACAGTAACCAATACAACAAATTTGAAGTTACCGGCCTACTAGTTCCATCAACTAGTTCGTTCAGAGAAATGCAAAACTTGGTATGTAGTGCATTACGGCTAGACACAAACACAACAACATTATCAATCCAATTTCAGATTAGAAGCGACATTCCACCGATCAGTATATCAGATGAAGTAACCTTTAGATTCTTTATGGAAGTTAGTAGAAAATCTGATGAACAAGGCAAGTTCCCACTGATTATAAAGAATGAACACAGCAGGGTACGCACAACAATCTTGCAGAACTTGATAAATGTAAACGAAAATAGAATTCACGATGTAACGCTAATCAGATCAACACAATGAAATTCAGAACTTGTACCACTAGCAACACAAGATTGCCAAATTAGAACGCAGTATGCTGATCAGTTTGCCATGAAAGTTATTGAACAACAAAAAGACAGACAACATGACATATCATACACAGAAGAACGATCTGTTGATGTAATAACAGATCCGAATGAACATGAAGTAAAATTACATCAAACTTACAAAGACAAAAAAATCCTATCACAAGCAATGAGGCTGCATTCAATCAGAAAAACAGACAATACAAAGTTGAACGAACAGGTTGTAGAGACTTTGTGCTAGTGTGCATAGAGAATAAAAATTGCAGATGGAAGTTGAGAGTATGAAGGTTTCGAAAAACCAGTATGTTCAAGGTGAGAGAATTCAATGACATCCACACGTGTTCAGTCAACGTACTGCTGAGAGACCACAGACAGACAAATAGTGAGTTGGTTAGTGAATGCATAATGCACAGATTAACAAATCTGAAAAAATATACACACCAACAAATATTGTAGAGGATATGATGATAGAGTATAATGTGTCTATCTCTTATCAAAAAATATGAAGATCAAAGGAGAAAACATTAGAAAAGGTGAGAGAAAATCCACACGACTACTCACTGATCCCATCATGGTTGTACATGTTGAAGAAAATAAATTCAGGTAACACTTTAAAACAGTTTATTGATTTTTCCTAATTAGTTGGTTACCCAAGTCAACTGATTTGGTTACCTTATTATGCAAGTTTAGTTACTAACTGTACTGCACAATAAAATTATGTTAAAATATTTTTTGTGTATGATAAATATCTACACAAAAGATTACAGATTAATGACATTCTGGACACCATATGCACCGTATTGGAAATATTAATATGGTAATTAGTTGGATACCATTAACCATATAAATAGTTACCCTCTACTACAAGTTTGGATACTATCTGCTACTTGTAATTATAATGATATTGCTAAAATTTTATACTAGGTTCCGTCACAGCCCTGGAGTTAGAAATAAATGGTCGTTTTAAGTATTTATTCTTTGTCATTGGAGCATCCATTCAAGCATGACACCATTGCTTTTCAATCATTGTAATCTATGACACGTTCATACAATCAACCTACGGGGGGACACTCTTGATAGCAAGCATACAGGATGCAAACAGAAACATTGTTTAGATTACTTTTGCAGTGGTTGACAGCGAAAATGAATTATCTTGGAGATGATTTTTCATAAATTTGAGAATTTCTTGTGGAGTTAGGGAAGGCCAAAGTATTGTTTCAGATAGACATGAAGCCATTATACAGGGATTGAATTTTGTGTTTTCAGATGTCATGCATGGTTCGTGTACATACAATGTATTGAAAAATATAAAAAACAGATTCAGAAAGAGAGGAGAAGAACTCAAACAGGCATACAACGGGGCTTGTAGAGCTTACACTATTGAACAATTTAACAAACACATGGGTGAACTTGATGCGATTGATGCTCGAATAAGGGCATATTTGGAGGAAGAGGTCAAGTTGGAGAAGTGCACAAGACTCCATGGGACTATAAGCAGGTACTCGACAATGACTTCAAACACATCAGAATCTATCAACAATGCAATCAAGAGGATCAGGGAACTTTCAGTTACAACAATGATTGAATGCATCCGTTGTATGCTTCAAAGATGGTATTTCACAAACAAACAAGCAGCCATATCAACATTCACTACAGTTTTCACAACAGCTGAGGGGAGGTTGCAATCTAATATCATTAAATCAAAGAAACTTAAGGTAACTAAAACAAGTTTTAAATTATTACATCATAAGTTGCATTTACATTTTATGGAAACCTCATTGTTCACTATTGGTTACTTGTATATGCTGATAATATTACCAACATTACATATAAGTGCCATTATTTCGATATAAACAAACTAAATATTTATACATACTAACGACACACTTAATTTGTGTTGTAGGTTGAGACATCAAATCTAGTGATTTTCACTGTTTACGATGTCACCAAACAATATATTGTGAACATCGAACAAAGAATATGCACATGCCGTAATTTCAATACCATGAGATGCCTTGTCCGCACGCTGCTGTTGTTATTTGCAAGCGGAATTTGAGTTGTTATAAGTTTTGCTCAAAAAATTACTCTAAAACAACTTTGGTAGACACATATTCAGCTTTCATCCTGCCGTTAGATGACAAAGAGAACTGGAATGTGCCAGAAGAAGTAAGAAACATATGTGTAAAATCACCGAACACAAGAAGACCAGCGGGAAGACCAAAGATAGGGAGATACAAGCACGGATCTGAAAATAAAATTCAAAACAAATGCAGCAGGTGCCAAGAAAAAGGACATAATAGTAAAACATGCAATAATCCACCGGTTTTAAGACAAAAAAATGTCTGATATAGTACATAAATAAAAAGAGTGTAAATACAGGAATATATAGTTGTTTACTGTGAGTAACCATTAACCACATAGTTGGTAACCTTTTTGATGGTGTACAGTCACCAAAATTGTGTAACACATTATTGATTAATATTTTTATTTCTGATTCCATCATGAGTTATCAATATAAAGCAAACAAATACATTCAACAATTGTTAACTGTTCTGAAACATTATTATGTAAATTTGGTTACTCATCAAAAATAAAATGGTTACCACTATATTCATATTTAGCTACCAAATGGACCATTTCTAATAATTATTATAAGTATGTAATCTATAAGTATCAATCAGCTAGATAAATGGGAACCATCACATGTACATTTAACACTTGATAGCTGTTCTGGTATAAAATTTTAATTATTTGGTTACTACCAAAAACTAAAATGGTTACCCTTATATGCAGGTTTGGATACCAAACTGCACCTCTCAAATTATTTTTTTAAAAATGTGATCTATAAGTGACCATCATATATATAAATGGTCACTCTTAATTGGAGTTTCTGATTCCATCATGATGACAGGGTATAAATAAAATATATACATTTAACACTTGATAACAAGCCTTATACAAGCTTATAACTATCTGGTTACTAACAATTAAAATGGTTACCTTATATGTAGGTTTGGATACCAATATAACATTTCAACTGAAATAGCTGATGGATACTGTTCTGAAATATTTTTATGTATATTTGGTTACTCACAAAAACTTAAATGGTTACCTCTGTATGCAGATTTAGCTACCAACTGGACCACTTCCAAATAATTTTTATAAGTATGTAATTTAAAAGTATCAATCAGCTAGATAAATGGGACACTCTCACATGTACATTTAACACTTAATATATGTTCTGATACAAGCTTGTAACTATCTGGTTACTAACAAAAAATAAAACAGTTACCCTTCTATGCAGGTTTGGTTACTAACTGCACCTTTCAAACAATCTATCAAACACAACTTATAAGTAACAAATACGAACCAACAAATAATGTCAAATAACTAGTAATATAATCAAATATGTAATCCCATTTACATAAGCTGCAATAAACATTAAAAATTCACTAACCATAACAAATGGTTATGGATATCCAACAAAAATCAATGTACGAAATACAATTCAGAAGGACAAGACAACGACAACCGAACTAATCAAAATCTGGTACAAATCTTCCTAGAAATTCTCTATCAGACTTGTATCCCTCTAACTGTTTGTTCCTAGCATGCATGTAGAGGTTTGTGAATAATTTATTCCGGTACTGCGGAATGGGGAATGGACTAGGAATTTCAGCAAACTTCTGGTGAATAACATGCTCAGCAAAACAAATCGTGAACATCTCACAATCACTGCACAAACAAACAAAATAAAATAAAAATCAAAACTAAAATCATACTAGATGTAATAATTAAAGAAATGTAAACAATGTAAACCTTACCCCTTAGTTTGTTTAGGTACCCCCTCTGCAAATTCCAATTCAATTATATCATCTTCATTTTTGTTACGATACGGTTCACTACTAAAGTCAATGTAAGACCCAAAATTTTATGAATAAGATTTAATTTTCTTTATATATTATTTTGAAATAGAAAGGTGTTGATTTGATAAATGTGATAAGTTATGGGTGAAATGTGCAAAGTTTACAAAGTAAGCAAGTGGTTATAAAATATTCGTTGTATCGAGAAATATTCATTTGGTCGAGGAATATTCTTTTTGTCGGAGAATATTTGTACGACGGCGGAGTCATTGGTGGACCCCACAACGGAATGAATGTCGGATATAAAAAGCGACAGAAGTAATCTTTTTATAAAAATAACGGTAAAACTGTTACCTTATTACTGTTGAAATACCCGGTAATTAAAATACAGTAATACGTGGTGTTGGACAGTAGCACACGGTATTGCACAGTATTTCAAATTATTGATTCTTACGTAGGAAGACACTTACTCAATTATTGTTATAGTAATTACTGTTTAATATTTTATATTATTGATTCAATAATTGCATAATATTTTATTGGTTCAATATTTGCTACGTTGATATTTTATATCAATAAATGCTACTTTGCTATTTTATATTATTAATTCAATAATTGTCATTGCACATTATTTTAAATTATCAAATCAATAATTCATATTATTTGAATATTATTAGATAACATTATTGACAATGTCTAAGGAAGTTCTGTCTAGGAAAGAGGTTGATTAATTGCGCGCCAGTAAGGAGAAATCCTTATCGGAAGGCCCCCTCTTTCCTTGGAACGACCTGGTGGTCAATATTGTAGTTCTATAATATTATTTGTGAATAATTAATTTTTGATATATATGATAAGTAAATATTTATTCAATGTGAATTTCAACGGAGAAATTTTTAACATGTGACATTTGTTGAAAGTTGGTATTTTATCTTGTCCGATAAAATAATTCATTCAAATATATTATTATAATATTACATTATAGTAGTATGATGTGATTATATAATAGTATGATTTTTATAATTTGAATGGTAACATTATTATAGTAAACTCATGGTATAAAGGTTAGACGAGGTGGAAGAATGTAAATTGAATTTGAACTCTTATGATGCAAACAATAATGTCATCGGAGCGATGCGGTAAGAAAGAATGTCATCAGAGCGATGAGGTAATCAATGATGTCATAGGATCGATGATGTAAGCGATGATGTCATAAATTATGGCAAAATGACTATTTTATCCTTACTCTGCCGAGCCTATAAATAGAAGTTCATTTCTTCATTATTTCTCACCAATTCACTAAAGCTATAGAGAGAGAAAGTATAGAGAGAATAAGAGAGAAAGAAGAAGAGTATTCTGCTATTACATTAGTGCAGTCTCCAAAATTTTAAGGTAAGGGGTATTATTTCTTTCGTATTCATGAAGAGAGTTATTTTCTTTCAATATTCGTAAGGGTTGTTATTCCATTCTTTATTATTCTGTTGGAATAACCTGTCTACGCGGACTACCGCATGTATGGTGAAATCCTGTTGTTATTCCATTCTTTATTATTCTGTGGAAAAAAATCTATCTACGCGGACTATCGCATGCCTGGTGAATAACCCTTCATATTCAGTTGTTATTAAATTATGGAAATAATCTGTCTGAGCGGACTACCTCCAGACTGGTGAAAATCCAATTGTAGTTTCGTATACTATTTCAGATTCCTAACTCTAAACTTACTACGGTAAGTATTGCTTCTATAATTCCTGAAATGATCAGAAATTCCTTGAGTTTTGCGATTCATCTAGTATCATTTCACCGGAATAATTTTTTGAACTTTCTCTTGAAATTCTTATCTTTTCATGTCGAGTTACTATTCACGGTAATTTTTTTTTTTGATTTTATCCAAGTTTTGAACTTCATTCTTGAATTTTGCTCCACAATTGATTATTACGGAGTATTATTGAACTTGGATAAACTAAATTACGAATCCCTAATTCTTGTCCTTTATCTCACTGGATTCGTTCCTTATATTGTATTTCATCATCCTCAGTCCTAAATGGTGATATAACTGAATATCTTTGGCCTATAGTGCAAAGATGAATGATTACTTGATGAATATCTTTGGTCCGTAGTGCAAAGATGAATAGGTGTTGAGATGAACATGACCAACTGGTGATACAAATGAAGATCTTTGGTCGTAGTGCAAAGATGAATATTGATTTGAGATATATATTGATTGATGTTACAGGGATAAATTATTGATGATGGACTTTTAAATCATAGAAGATAGTAGACTTCATTCTCTACTTAACTCTTCTAATGAATTGTTATTTTCGCTGCGAATATTGATCTAAAACTTATTGTCTATTATATTTTATCTGAGTTATTGAAGACTAACGATAATTTATTATTCATTATCTTAGTCATAATATTCTTTACCGGGCTAGTTGAGCTCACCCTTTTCTTTCATTGTTTTCTTCAGGAAATGAGAATATCGTGGGGACTAGTCGGGGATTAGAGTGATGGTCAGAGTTAGATCAGTAGAAGTCCTCACTATTCTATAAAATAGTGGGAAAATGATTGTAATTAATAAGGAGTGAATTTGAATGTTTATATTTCGTATTATATACGATTTGTATTGAAATTCACAGTTTGTGTGGTCGTAGTTTGCACGACCGTATGTTATAAAAGATTGTATTTGAATTCTGTACCATGTATTTGGCGACTCAGAATGAGTTGGTATTGAACCTATTTTGGGGGCGTCATAGTTGGTATCAGAGCTTAGGGATATGATCTCTGTGAGAGATCTGGGAATAGAACTAGGAGGGGAGAGACGAGTAAAACATTCGCTAGTGTGTCCTACCTAAGTTTAATTGTTATTTAATTGGTCGGTTGGAATATAGGGTTAATATGTGATATGTTAATTTATTTGATTAACCCTTATTTTGTGGCAGTATTTGAGAATGGCAGCTGAAAATCTAAACAATGGAGTGAATGAGACCGTTTAGACACCTTTAATTACCAACCAAGAGAACGTGCAATAGGAAGGCAACAATTCTCCTGTAAACAACCCTACAGAAGAAATGATAAATGACGGGATGTTTAGAAGCTTTTTACAGTTCATGCAAAACCAGACGAGGGAGACTCGTGTTCATAATACAGGTGGAAATAACAACTCACGGCTTGTCACTGCCAAGCAGTTTAAAGAGTTGGGACCACCAGAGTTTCAGAGAAAGCCAGATCCAATAAAGGAAAAAAATTAGATTAAGCAAATTACCAAGATATTTGATGTCTTGAGATGCACGGAGGAATAGAAGGTTCCATTTGCCACCTTTATGTTCCGTGGAGAGGCAGATTACTGGTGGAAATCTGTGAAGCGTACCCAGCCTGCCGCATTCAAGATGTTTTGGGGGGCGTTCCAGAAACTGTTCAATGACAAGTACTTTTCAGAAAGTATTCGTCACATGAAAGAGGTAGAGTTTATCAGACTGGAATAGAACAACATGACTGTGTCCCAGTACGAGGCTAAGTTCGCAGAGTTATCCCGGTTTACACCTCATTTGGTGGAGAATGAGGAACGTATGACGCGGATGTTTCTGAGAGGTTTGAAACCCGAGATTCGTCAATACCTCATTTCTCACAAATTTTTTCTATATTCGGATGTAGTGAACAGGGCCCAATTATTAGAACGAGATAATGATTATGTTCAACTAAGGGACGACAACCAAGGTCGTACCGGTGGCAGCAGTCATCGGAACAATGAAAACCAACAGGGAAGAAAGTATCATGCCAGAAGCGGTAACCACTCCGGTGGTAATCTTGGCCATGATAATAGAATAAGTGTGCCGGGGGGAGATTTCAAGAAGAGAAGATACAACAATGAGAACGTGAAAGCATCGACAGCAGCACCAACATCAACTGTTTCTAGGGGAGGAGAAGGACCGCCGGTCGTATGCTATAAATGCGGGCAAGAGGGACACATCAGCCCCAACTGCACACAACAATCCAAGGTGTGTTATAACTGTGAAAAGGAAGGGTACATAACTCGAGTGTGTCCTGTAGCGAAACCAAGTCCAGCAAGGATGGTGACTCCAAAGGCTATCCCTGACAAGTCAAAGTCAGTGGTTCCTAGAAGAGCTTTTGTCGTGATTGCCCAACAAGCAAGGAACCCGAACGAGGTTATTACGGGTAAGTTGGTAATAAACTCTTGCGAAGTTTACACTTTATTAGATACTGGTGCTACCCATTCTTTTATTTCACCTGCTTGTGCTCAACGTTTGAACTTGACATCTGAGAAATTAGACTTTGACTTATCTGTTGAAACTCCGTTGGGAGAAACCTTCGTTACATCTACAGTTTACAAATTTTGCTCGATTCAAATTGGTACCCTCACCCTACCTGTTGATCTTATATCGTTGAAAATACTTGCATTTGATGTGATTTTAGGAATTGACTGGTTGACCACTTATTATGCCAAAATTGATTATTTTCGTAAGGTTGTTAGTTTTCATATTCTAACCAACCTATTGTGCGAATTCAAACAACCAAACCACTAAAATCAATCAATGTTATTTCAAGTCATAAAGCTATTCGTTTATTGAAAAATGGATGTCAAGCTTTCTTAGCCCATGTCACTGATCTAAACCAGAATACGTTAGGTTTGAATGATATTTCTGTTGTTAATGAGTTTTCTGATGTATTTTCTGAAGAACTTCTCAGTCTACCCCCAGAACGTGAAGTTGAATTCTTTATTGACTTTGAACCCGGTACAAAATCCATTTCTAAAACCCCTTTATCGAATGACTCCTATAGAACTTCAGGAGTTAAAGGTCCAACTACAGGAGTTGTTAGACATCGATTTTATACGTCCTAGTACATCTCCTTGGGGTGGTCCTGTTTTATTCGTAAAGAAGAAAGACGGGAGTATGCGACTTTGTATTGACTATCGGGAGTTGAACCATGTCACCATCAAGAATAGGTATCCGTTACCTCGTATTGATGACTTGTTCGACCAGTTGCAAGGTGCACATTTATTTTCAAAGATCGATCTTCGTTTTGGATATCATCAGCTGATGATTAAAACTGAGGATATTCCGAAGAATGCTTTCAGAACTCGATACGGGCATTATGAATTCTTAATCATTTCTTTTGGATTGACTAATGCTCCTACTGCTTTTATGGATATGATGAACCATGTATTTAAGGAATATTTGGATCAGTTCGTGATTGTCTTTATTAATGACATCCTCATCTATTCCAAAAGCCGTGAAGATCATGAGTACCACTTGAAGCTAGTACTTCAAAGGCTTCGTGAAAATAAGCTATATGCCAAGCTGAAAAAATGCGAGTTCTGGCTTGAGGAGGTAGCATTCCTTGGGCACATAGTATCAAAACGTGGAGTATCTGTGGACCCGACGAAGATTGAAGCAATACAAAGTTGGGAGCAACCGAAGTCGGTGACCGAAGTACGTAGCTTTCTGGGCTTAGCTGGTTATTATCGGAGATTCATGGAAAGATTTTCTCGAATCGCTGCTCCATTAACTCAGCTGACTCGAAAAGATACAAAATTCGTATGGAACGAGAAATGCGAGAAGAGCTTTCAAGAGCTCAAGAGGAGACTCATTTCGGCACCTGTACTGACGATACCATCTGGTTCAGATGGATTTGTCATTTACAGCGATGCTTCGGGCAAAGGATTAGGATGTGTTCTCATGCAATATGGGAAAGTCATAGCCTATGCCTCGCGACAACTCAAGAAATATGAGAGGAATTATTCTATTCATGATCTAGAGTTGGCAGCAGTCGTTTTCGCGTTGAAGATCTGGAGACACTACCAGTATGGGGAGAAAGTGGAGATCTATACGGATCATAAGAGCCTCAAGTATTTCTTCACCCAGAAGGAACTTAACATGCGGCAACGACGTTGGCTTGAGCTGTTAAAAGATTACGATCATACCATCCAATACCATCCTGGAAAAGTGAACGTGGTAGCTCACGCGTTGAGTAGAAGATCATATGCGGGAACGAATGCGATGCTTTCAAAGCCTATTTTGTGTGATTTACAAAGGATGAAGATAGAGTTCAAGACTTCGAAGACCCATGCGATGATGTCAAGTATACGCGTAGAACCAACTTTGATTGATAAAGTTAAAGCTGTTCAAGCTACTGACCCGGAGCTGATGAATATGAGGAAGAAGGTGCAAGAAGGTGCTATTCCAGAAGCAAGAATCGATGAAGAAGGAATATTTCGAGTCAACTCCAGACTTTGTGTTCCTAACGATTCTAATTTGAAGTATAGAATCATGATGGAGGCACACAACACACCGTTTGCAATCCATCCTGGGAGTACCAAAATGTATCGTGATCTTCGACATACATTTTGGTGGAGCAATATGAAGAGAGAGATCGCGGAGTTTATCTCGAGGTGTTTAATGTGTCAACTTGTCAAGGCGGAGCATTAAGTGCCAAAGGGTCCATTGCAACCACTTGAGATTCCAAAGTGGAAGTGGGAACACATTACCATGGATTTCGTTACGGGTCTTCCCAAGGTTTCTCAAGGCATAGATGCGATTTGAGTTATTGCTGATAGATTAACCAAGTCTGCTTATTTCTTGTCGATACGAGAGACTTATTTCCTTGAACATCTTGCTCGTATGTACGTGAATGATATTGTGAGATTGCATGGCATACCAGTATCCATAGTTTCGGATCTTGACCCAAGATTCACTTCACGATTTTGGGTCAGCTTGCAGAAAGCTATGGGCACGGATTTACGATTCAGTTTTGGCATATCATCCACAAACGGACGGGCAATCGGAAAGGACTATCCAAACTTTTGAAGATCTATTGAGACTCTGTGTTCTAGACTTCAAAGGGAGTTGGGATAAGTACCTACCATTGGTGGAATTCTCCTACAACAACAGTTATCAGGCAAGTATAGGCATGGCTCCATTCGAGGCGTTGTATGAACGAAAATGTCGTTCTCCAGTATGCTGGGATGAGGTGGGTGAAGCAACATTGTTGGGACCGGAGTTAGTACGTATGACTACGGAAAAGATTCAAATAATCTGGCAACGTATACAAAATGCACAACATCGACAAAAGAGTTATGCTGATCTTCATCGAAGGGACATGGAGTTTAATGTTGGAGATCATGTATTATTACGTGTTACTCCATGAAAAGGAGTTACGAGATTCGGAAAGAGAGGAAAGCTCAACCCATGATTCATTGGTCTATTTGAAATCCTTGACCGAGTAGGAAATGTGGCCTATAGACTCGCCTTACCTCCAAGCATGTCTCGTGTTCATAATGTTTTTCACATATCTGTGCTTCGTAAATATGTGAAAGATCCAAACCACATTATTGAGTTAGAACCAGACGAGATAGCCAAAGATTTAACATACGAGGAGGTACCTGTTAAGATCTTGGATAGGAAGGAACATGTCCTACGCTCAAAGGTTATACCTCAAGTTAAAGTTTATGGAGGAACCATGATATCGAGTAAATAACCTGGGAGTTAGAATCAGAAATGAAAAAAAGGTATCCTCACCTTTTCGACATACCAGGTACGTACGTCAATTTTGAGGACGAAATTTCATAAGGAGGGGAGGTTGTAAGACCCCAAATTTTATGAATAAGATTTAATTTTCTTTATATTTAATTTTGAAATAGTAAGGTGTTGATTTGATAAATGTGATAAGTTATGGGTGAAATGTGCAAAGTTTACAAAGTAAGCAAGTGGTTATAAAATATTCGTTGTATCGGGGAATATTCGTTTGGTCTAGGAATATTCTTTTTATCGGAGAATATTTGTATGACGGCGCAGTCATTGGTGGACCCTACAACGGAATGAATGTCGGATTTAGAAAGCGACAAAAGTAACCTTTTTTTAAAAATAACGACAAAACTGTTACCGTTAGTACTGTTGAAATACCCGGTGGTTAAAATATAGTAATACGTGGTGTTGCACAGTAGCACACGGTATTGCACAGTATTTTGAATTAATGATGGGAATCAAGCTTTTTATCCTCAGCTGAAAAACATTAAGTACACTTTAATATAGCATCTAAAAAATATTGTACAATTAAAATAAAAAAAATAATACATAAAGAGTCATAAAATATAATCAGTAACCAACTGTGTATATAAAGGTAACCAACTATATAGTTATTAGTAACCTGCATAAAATATTATCAGTAACCAACTATATATATAAAGGTAACCAACTACATTGTTATTAGTAAACTGCATAAAATATAATCAGTACCAACTGTGTATATTCAGGTAACCAACTACATTGTTATTAGTAACATACATATAATATAATCAGTAACCAAATGTGTATATAAAGGTAACCAACTACATTGTTATTAGTAACCTACACAAAATATAATCAGTAACCAACTGTATAACTAAAGGTAACCAACTACATTGTTATTAGTAACCTGCATACCAGTCCAGAACCAAATACTAGATCGTTCAGCTTGTCATTTGTGGGGGCCTTCACTAGTTCCTTCCACCTAAATAATCGAACATCCGACGAATGCTCGTCATTACATATACCCCGAGCTTTGAATGTCAGAATGGTTTCAAACAAGAAAATTTGGAAGACATAAGGCAGTCCATTCAACTTGTAAGATTTAGTATAATGCTCCTTATAGAAATTATATATCCAACCCCCATTCGTTCCCTTCTTCAAATGCCCCTTCAAAGCATTCGACAAAGAGTACTTTGTCTGCTCAAATGCCACTTTCCCCCAAGGATAACTACTAACATCGCCAAAACATAAAAAGTTAATTATTGCCCCATCCACATAATTATCAGAAACGGTCGATAGTATAAAATTACACACCAACAGAATCATCGACATCCTCACAGCCTCATCATCCTCAAAAACTGCCTCCTGATATACCCTCCCTATGCTACTACGCGTCACAGCCTCGTCCCAAAAAAACTTGTTCACCAACAGATTTTCTATACCTTTGTATGCAGATATTTCATCCTCACCTTGCCATCTCAAACCAGAAATCAAACAGAACTCTGGCAAACCAAACCTGATCCTTTTTTCCCCGAATAGAAACCACATTTCACCGTCGTCCCTTTGGTGAACCTCCCTCACAAGAGCATGGTGAAGAATCTGGGAATACATTTGGTGTTCACCAAAATTAAGAAAATTCCCAAAACATGACGTCTTAAACTTTTTCAACTGACTTTGGTTCAGTTTCTTCATAATAATACTGAGGACTTCCATGTCACACCAATATATTATTTTTCCAGTTAAATTTTTATTGCGTTCCTGATAATAAAGATCTCATATCTGCAAATAAATAAAATCAGAATTAAACAGTCATTGGTAACCAATCTAATCAATATTTATATTCTAAACAGTTACCTAGTAACCACCAAATAATATCATAGTAACCAAAATCCCACGTTAAGGGCACAATAATAGTAGCCAAATCATAATATAACAGTAACCATAACATAATAAAGCAGTAAGCAAAGAGTTATATGATATTAACTAGAACAGAATTTAATGGTAACCAAAACAGAAACAACATGTAGTCAAACCCAGTTTAGGCAACCCATGTATACTAAACAATTACACAGTAACCATACCAAAATATAAAAGTAACCAAAATCCCACATTGATGGCACAATAATAGTAACTAAATCATAATATAACAGTAACCATAACATAATAAAGCAGTAACCAAACAGTTATATAATAACAACCATAACAGAATTTAATGGTAACCAAAACAGAAATAACATGTAGTCAAACCCAGTTTAGGCAAGCCATGTATACTAAACAATTACATAGTAACCATAACAAAATATAAAAGTAACCAGAATCCCACATTGATGGCTCACTAATAGTAGCCAAATCATAATATAACAGTAACCATAACATAATAAAACAGTAACCAAACAATTATATGATAGTAACCAGAACAGAATTTAATGGTAACCAAAACAGAAACAACATGTAGTCAAACCCAGTTTAGGCAACCCATGTATACTAAACAATTACACAGTAACCATACCAAAATATAAAAGTAACCAAAATTCCACATTGAGGGCACATAATAGTAACCAAATCCTAAGATAACATAACCAAAACATAATAAAGAAGTAACCAAACAGTTATATGATAGTAACCAAAATATAATTTAATGGTAACCAAGACAGAAACAACATGTAGACCAAACCCAGTTTAGGCAACCCATGTATACTAAACAAATACATAGTAACCAGAACAATATATAAAAGTAACCAAAATCCCACATTGGGGGCACAATAATGGTAGCCAAATCATAAGATAACAGTAACCAAAACATAATAAAGAAGTAACCAAACCATAATATGATACTAACAATAACAGAATTTAAATTAGCACACCTTCAGAATTTTTTGTCTGAGGATTATTTTCCGGCTATGAACTTCACATTCAGTTTTAATTACAGGGACATCCAAATCAGACTCCAACTGCACTTCAGTAGGCTTTATATCACCATGTATCACCAACTTATTATCCTTCGTACTGGATTTGTCACCTACATTCTTCCCCTTCCTTGCCATAGCAAACTTCTTCAAATCCTTAACAGAATCACCCTCGGTGATTCTTTTCCTCTTTCCATTCTTCTTCCTTGTATCAACCATTCTGTACAAAACATAAATACAACCAAAACCCAAACAATCAAAACTCCATTATGTTAATAAACTACTTTAATAAATAATACATTAAACTATTGAGCCAAATACTCACCTGTAACGATCAATCGGTAACAAGTATATTAGATTTCTATAACTCCTTCACTGCAACCAGAAACGAGAATAAACAGAAGAAAATAAACCACTGTACAGCAGCGATACCGAGTAAGTATGAGAATGACGAACAACTGAACCAATAACGATCACGAAAATGAAGAACAAATCACCAGTAACGATCAATGTAGAAGAAGAAAGCACAGATAGAAGAAAGTATTAAGGGTTCCCAATAGGCAGAATAAGGGTTTCTAACTGAAGAGTCCTACAGTAAATAACTCAGACAAATGATAAGGGCGGTTATCACGTGTTTCAAAAAAAAAAAACCACCCGACCAAAAATACGGGAACAATTTTTTAATTGGGACATTAATTTGCCATGTCAGCCCACCAATATTAATCCCTTAAATTAAGGAATCCTAATTGCATTAATTTTATAAATAAATATGGGAAAGTGTATTATTTTTGTAATTATTTTATGAATGCACCATTATTGTAATTATTTCTAAAAATGTACTAAAATATGTAATTAATCTAAGGTTAAATGGGTTGGCAACTATGTACATCGAGATGGGTTGGCAACCATGTGCTTCGAGAAGAATATGCTGGACAAACTTGATTTTGAACATTTGATTGAAAATTTTGCCTCTATGAATACTAGAAGAAGTATCTTTCAATGAATGTATTCTCATATATTTTGTTGTAGTCGAACTTTTCATATATTTTGTTGTAATCGAACTTCTCATATATTTTGTTGTAGTCGAACTAGTATGTTTTAAGCTCCGAAAAGATATTTTTTTGAATATAACTTGTACTTTTATTTATTTATTTTTACTTTTTTAGTGAAAATAATATTTTGAAAAGGGACTCGTTTTCAATTTTTGTCGTGTACCACCAAAATTTCAGGAACGCTCGTGTTTACATGATGCAGTTGCTTCTGGTTACTGAAGGTTTGTGTTCTATATTCTTTTAACAAAATGCGATATTTATATAATTATTCATTACTTTAGGGAATTAATTAATTAAGCATATACTTCCTACTTTGATTATAGTTAATTTGTGAAATTCTAAAGTTCAGTTGTGATGTAAAGGCTGATTGGCACTTACTGTCTTTTCAAGTTGTCATCCACTTTTAAAGTCGTCTTTAAAGTTCAATTTTCGTCAGTTAGGTTCTTAAAGTGATATTTTGTTGGCATTTCCGTTCCTCCAACCCAATTTGACTTCAATTTGACCCAATTTGACCAATTTTAACCAAACCCGACCTAGTTTGACCCAACTCAAATTTTTAATATCTTAAAATATAATATTATTTTTAAGATAAGTTTAAAATAATAATTATATTTAACATTTTAAAAAATAATATTTAATATTTTAAAATAAATTATTATTTTTAAAATAATAATATTTTAATATTTTAAAATAAAATAATTAATTTTAAAAAAGTTATTTTTAATATTTAAAAAAATTAAATAATAATTATATTTAATATTTTAAAATAAAATATATATTTAAAATAATTATTATTTTTAAAATTTTAAAAGAAAATATTGTTTTTAAAATAATATTTATATTTAATATTTTAAAAAAATTATTTATTTTAATTTTTGAAATAACTATTTGGAGGGACAGAATTGTCTTTTTTAGTGTGTCGGTAGATTTATCCGATAATGAATATGAGTATGAATGTATGATATTAGTAAATGGAGTACATTCATTTCTAATTATCAATATTCCCAAGGAATTTATTTTTTATAAGAAAAAAAAAAAATTCCAATCGTAATCTTGGGATGGGTTGATATTACCATGTGGATACATATACTAGCATCAGTAGCATGCATGCAAATGTGTTCCACGTTAAAATGATGCGATGGCATAGTCTAGCTATTAATTAGTCAATCACAAGTTATTGTCCAAATTAGATACAGAATTAATTAGATACATAATACTAAGAACTTGTGCTCCAAGTTTATAATATTGTATATATATATACTAACTTTATATAAACCTAGTGCTTATAATTATTATTATCATTATTATGGAGGTTTATGGTGATGAGGAGATGTTCAACGGACTTTCATGTCCGCCATTGGAGGATTTTGCTTTTAACTTTGTGAGGCCACGATGATGCCGCCATGAATCTCGACGCCGACATCTTTTTCGATGATCAAATTGAAGAAGAAGAAGATGTGAGTGATGGCGTTTCTATTCGTTTGGAGCGGCAACAACCACCACCAAGAAAAGGAAAAGGAAAGGAATTGAGGAGAGTTGTACAAGTTTTGAAGCCAACTCAAGATCAGTTGAATTGGATTGCCAAGTGCTTCTTAAAAGAAGATGATCAAGAAGCCCAAGCAATCGTTATAATAATTGGTATCAGAGCCCTCCACTACCTCTCGGTTGCAATCGTGCGGCGAGAGTAGTGACGTCGATATTGCAGTGTTCATCCGAGGTTAGATTCGTCTAGCGCAAAGTCAGCCCGCTTGGGCACCAGGACTGCGGAGTGTGATGAAATGTTATGATTCTAGTTGCAAGGTATGGGACTTGTGTTCCACATCGATGTCATGGGAATTTGATTTGGGGTATTTATAAACTTTGGGTTCTCCAACCTTAATAGCTAGCTTTTAAAGTGTGGCTTTCCCATGATTTATAACACTTATCATTACCATTCTTTATTGCATTAGCCATCATTATCATTTTTTATTGCATTAGCTATCATTATCATTCTTTATTGCATTAGCTATCAAATAAGCATCATTAGAGACTTTTCCCGATTCGAAGTCTGGCATTGAAGGGAGAGAATCAGCAGCTGAACCCAACAATGAGTCCCGCAAAAGAGCAAATTCTTCAGCCAAACCGGAATCAACCCGCTGAACATGGAGGATAAAGTTTGGCGGGAGAATTTAAATGAGTGAGCAATTGAAGGGAGGAATCTGATAATTGTAAGAGATTGTATGATTGAGTGGTTGAGAGAAACCTTGAGACTTCGTCTCCTCATTCTCTTCCAAGAAATTTGAACTTTTAAAATGTGAGGTTTAGGGTTTAACTATTGGAAGAGGGGTTTCAAATTACTACCTCCGTCCCAAAATAACTGCTTAGTTTTGACTTTTTTTAGTCAAATTGATTTTTTTAAAATTATAATAATTAAGCATGTATAAATATATTTTTAACATTATAAAAATTGGTATTAGTAGTAAATTGTATATACTTTTTTTTTGTTATAACCTCTACACCTATATTCTGTAAAAATGGTATAAAAAATAATTTTAAAAAATAGTCAATTTGACTTTAAAAAGTCAAAATTAAGCAATTATTTTGAGACGGATGGAGTATAATTTTTGGAACATGTTTTTGGGTGTTTACATTTTCCATAATAAAGTAGGTTCATTGAACTTTCTTCCCCTGAAGTCTGCAGTTAATTTCATATTCATCCATCACTTCCATTTGAAAACTGAACAATATATAAAGAGAATTGATATTTTCACAAGTTAATATGATATTTTCATAAGTGGGTCCTATTTTTAACTAAACCAACTCTTTTGTGTAGTAGACTAACTATAGGATTTAGTTTTTATTCTCAATTTACCCTTATTTTAGTAAAAGTTGAATTCTAACTATTGTTTAAAAGTCTATTCATATTCTCTTTTTTATTGAATTCACATATACTGTGTACAGACAGACATGTATAAACAAAAAAGAAGTGTAGACATAACACTGTATATATACACACAAGAAAGAATCGAGAACTTCATACGACTGAGGACGTACGATAAACAACGGATGTAGATTGTTCACAACAAAACTTGGAATTAAAAATAATAATAATAAATATTAGTCCTAAAATTTACACACAAATTTAAGTGAGAGTGATGTTATTCATATACTGATACTTTCATTGCTTCTTTTTTCTTCAATTGCTTAATCGACTCGTGCGATTCTAAGTATCACAAGAGAGAAAAGAAGGAAGGAGCTAGGAAGATAATTATTTGACAATATCTCATAGGATTTATATATGTATATATATATATATATATATATATATATTATTTTATTTAGACATGATAAAAGAAACAATCTAATCAAAATCAGGATAGGAGTTTAGTTGTTGACTTGGTGTAGAAGATTTTAGAATTTATAACTAACTATTTTTATTCAAATACTAGTACCTAAACTAGTTTTAGTAATATAATTTAGTAAATTATAATTTACTAATATAATTTAGTAAATTATATTACTAAAAAGTTTATAGATTTTTTAGTAATATGATATGATAATAGAAATTTTGAAAATAATTTTTTTTATGTTGAAGAAAGCCTTAGATCATAATTTTTATGTGTAAATAATTTTTCTCACTTATTTCCTAACAATTTTCTAATTATTATTAATATTATTACTATCATAATAATTAAATAAATAAAAGTTATCTTCAATTGAGTAACGATACTAATCAAATAAAGTTAAACAACTAGATGTTAGTTATTTATCAAGTGGAGGTAATTTGAACATAAGAATTAAATCATATAGTTAGTTTACTGTACAAATGGTTGATTTAGTTAAAAATGGGACTCACTTGTGGAAATATCAAATTAGTTTGTGGAAATATTCAATTCCTTATATAAATAACAACTAAGAAGAAAATATTTTAATTAAGAACTTGCAACTTTTTTCTATCAAAGAGTGTTAAAAATTGAAATATATTGAAACTATAATTTGTTACAAAAAATGAAAAAATCTATCAAAGAGTGAAAAATTGAAATATATTGAAACTATAATTTGTTACAAAAATGAAAAAAAAAAATCACAATAAGAGTTCTGAACCTTAGAGCATTCACAACAGTTTTTTTAATCAACTCTCTATCCCCAATTTTAAAGAATATATCAACAAATCATTATTTAAAAGTTTCATTATCCTTATTTGACTCTCTATTTTAATCCCTATATAGGATTTTACTCCTCAGTATAAGGGAGTCAAAAGACCGTTCTCTATATATACAAAATGACATTTCACACTCTTATTTATGTGGACAACTCATCAATCATACACATCTTGACATTTTTTTACTACTTTATTTTCAAATTATAAAATTAATATTGACTTATTTTTAAAAAATTAATTTCAAACATATTCCAATTTAAAATTGATATAAATTTATTTAATTTATGCCAATATAATTATAAATATTATAAAATGTACTATTAATTATAAAATTTATTATTTTCAAAATTTAAATTAATCATATTAAATTTAAATTTAAAAATATCACAAATTAACTTTTTAAAAGTTACTATTGATCTTATGTACATTTGCAACTATAATCCATTCAATACTCACAACATAAACTACTTAAAATTTAAAATAAAATAAAAATTATTTTACAGTGAAATACAATTGATAAATTATACTCTCTTTTATAAATTATAAGATTATTATTAATTTGATGTTTTGACGGTTGACTTTTAAATTTTAAATTTTATTATTTAAAGAATCAATATAAGGAACATGTTACGTACATCGTGAAAAAACTGAATCCCTATTTTGTAGAATGACTCAATAGACTGCAGAGTATGGATAGAGATAAAAAAACTGTTGTGAATGCTCTTATACCTATTATTCAGCATTAGTAAATACTAAAGAATAAAATAAAATGCATGCTCTTAGTAGTAAAACAAAATGCATCCACGTATTCTTTTATTGTTATTTCCTGCCACAATACCTTGATCTAGTTATAGAAATTTTTTCTTCTTCTAATGAAAGATTAAACTTATTTAATTGTTAAATATATTAGGTAGTGATTCTCAATGGAAATACATGCTAGCTGGTGAGTACATCTTTTTATTATTTGATTCATTTAGGATCTAAAATAGTTTGTTTGTATTTTTATGTACAGTTTGATGGAAAATATGAATAATGATATAACAATATCATCCGATTCAAATCTAATCCAAGTCCCAAATAATGGAGACAATAGAGGAGGCGAGAGCCGCAAGATGCAAAATCAAAATGGAAATTGAAAAGATTGAGCAATAATCGGTAAGACACGTGTGACTATATGGGAAACATTATATACGATTTAAGTAAAATGATAAAAATATCTACTTATATAGAAGCATATTTGATTCAAAACTTAAAATAACTTATCTGCTTACTCAGAAGTATTTTCACTCTAAATATAAAAAGTTATTTAACTTTTTATATTTGAACTTAATGTTACATTTCTTTAATCCATAAAGAATAAATAATTCTTTAGAAATTTGCATTAAACTATATATCTACTTATACAGAAGTATTTTTGAGCTAAGCTAAAATTAATCTATTTTCTTAATTAAGAAGCATATTTACAAAAATATAAAAGTTATATAAACTTTTATAATCGTGCATAAATTTACATATGCTTATTCAAGAAGTATTTTTCACACAAAATATAAAAGTTATTTAAACTTTTATAACAGTACATAATTTACATATTTGCTTAAACAGAAGCATTATTTGATCAAAGCATAAATTATTATTACAAAGAAGCATATTTTCTCAAGGATAAAAGTTTTTGAACTTTTATAAATATATCTGTTCTTTAACTGATATCTGCTTATTTGAGAAGCCTTAAATATAAAAGTTATTTAAACTTTTATATTTTGTACTAAATTGTATCCTACTTATTTTAGAAGCAAAATTCGGTTAAACACTTTGTAAAAAGGGAAAATGTTAGAGTTAGTTTATTTTATGTACCTATGAGTAAGATGAGTAATTCTTCGACCAAGACCAGAGTCTTAGAGAGGTCAGCTGTGAGTTGGGTCTCTAGTGAACTTCTGAGGTGAGGAAGAGACTATTGTTTCAAGACTAGATCATAAAATAGAACTGAACTCAAAAGAAGTACAATTAAGCTTAAGGAGGGAGCTGGGAGCTTGCTAGTCCAAGATAGATTAGTTGATAATAGTAATAAGTTCGTTTATAAAATTTGTAAAGGCTTCTCCGCCTGTTAAAGGAGTTTTTATTACAGGAAGTAATAGGATCTCAAGTCCTGTAGAGGAGCTTGAGACTGAACGTAGCAACATACCCGGGTTGTATATTGTGAATCCAGACAAATCTCTGCGCATTGTGTGATTGAATTTTTAATGTCTTGCATATTAATTTCGAACACTGCAAATTAATTATCTAAAAATTCAAAAAGAACTAAGATAATTTTTTAATCTGTAATAATCTATTCAACCTCCCTTCTAGATTATTATACGACTTTCAAAAATGTTCAAGAAATTACTCCCTCTGTTCTTCAAAAAAATTGTCCTTCCATCTTCCAAAATATAACAATTCAAAAAATTCAAAATTGCTATAAATATTTATTTATTTTCAAAAACAATAAATCTTGTAAAGTAATACTTTTTACTTGGAATAAAATTTTCATTATTATATTGTCTAAAATTAAAAGAATTCATATCAGTTCTGAGTGAGTTTGAAAATATCTTAACAATAGTACACTTTGATGGCATCATTTTGTAAACTTTTTTTTTGTCTGTATCTTAAATTGACATCAAAAAGTAAATTAACTACAAAATCGGAATAGATCATAATAGCTGAAGGATTTTACAACACCATTTCAACTATCCAAGAAACTTTAAATATATAAGACCCCTGTATTATATTGCTGTTTATTTTTCTATCATAAATACAGTTAATCTACAACAAATAAACATACAATTCACCACACAAATTTACCATTTCAAGGAGAGAAAATTGGAACCCCTTAATCTATAACAAATAAACATACAAATCGCCGAAAGCACACCTACAACTAATGGGGAGGTGCAAACAGCCATGATCCTGCTTGCTCTGCTCTGTAACCACTATCAAATATGTAACGTTTCCGTTTCTGGATATCTTTGAACTTTGTTGATTTTGATGCCTAGCATCTTGTTTAATGCACCAATATAGGCTCGGACGCTGGAAATAACAATATCCATTGATGCTCCGGTTCCACTGCCAACAATTACAACAAAAGAGAAAAAAAACGAGTTAGTGCAGGACTAAAAAATTGTTTTGTATATATACTTACGAATTTACCTAGATTATAGTAGAATTTTTTTAAAATGCATCATAAAGTACATGACTTTGCTAAATTATGATCGTAGATGGCTTAATTGAGTTTATATATTTTTTTCAAAAAAATGTGAAAATTTTAAAAAAATTCAAGAAAAAAGTAAACGGACTGGAGTTAAGCTTGAGCTAAACTCGGCTCGACTCGCTTAAGCTCTGCTCGAACTCAAGCTCGACTTGTTTATAACTAAGTCAAGTTCGTACACAAAATTTTAGGATCGTTTAAAGCCCGGACCGGCTCGTTTAACTTTTAAGCTTGAGCTCGGCAAGCTAAAGCCCGGCTCATTTACATCCCTAGACTTAGGATGGATTTGGTCACCACAACCATCTAACTGTGATCCAAGTATTATAAGAGGGATAGTTGTGTCATTTAACTAATTTTATTAATAGTATCGTTGTCATTTTATCATTTTATAAACCAAAACTACATTGTTTTGGGATAATTGAACCAAGTGCATGACATACCTATATGTATGTTGAACAGCTTGATCAGTGTACGCGTTAGTTGATGTCTGGTTGTTATCCCCGCGAATTAAAACTCGGGTAGTGGCTATAGCATCAATGCCTACCGTAACTGCATTCATGGAGTACTCGAGAAGCGTCACAGGTATCTGCATATAGGGAGAACAACTGCTTCTTCAGGCCCACAGCATGTGTGTGCTCCCAATTCAAATGAGCACTTACAACAGGGAAAAAATATATATTTACTACTCAGAACTCGTACTAGTTTACACGTGACATCGTTTGATGTAAACTTTAATTTACTAAATGAGTCGTCGTTTACTTTTGTAATATATATACTGACTAAGAAAAAGCTCGGAACTTCTTTGATTGTGTAAAAATCACTTCACTCGAGCAAGAGCATCAGAAAGCAGCTGCCAAGGACTCTTAGCAAAAGTGGGTTAGCCCATTTCTTTAACCTAATTTCATTGCAATATAGAACTGAAAGCTTTCAAATTCAAACCTTCACAATGAGATCAACCGCCTTGTATGCTGAATCAACTGGCCCTGTTCCAACTGAACAAGCAATATGTTCTTCTCCATCAGCATCAATTAGTCTAACAGTTGCCGTTGAAAGACCCAGACTTCCACATGTAACCTGTGCGTTAGGTAATAGGTCTTTTTCAATTGAAAGAACGACTACTTTATACATCCACCCCACTGACTAAAGAAAAACCCAATTGAAGCATGAAATGAAGTCTACGTGTACCTGTACATCGCCAAGCTTCCAAACAACTTGAGGCTGGAAAACTTCATCTGAGACCAGTGCTATTAGGTCATCATCCGTAATGGTCTGAGACACCAAAAAAGAAAATAAATGATGGGTAGAATGAGCTGCATAATTCCAACAACATAGGCACATATACAGTCTTTCCTTCTCTACTTTGGTTATCCATTTTCCAATATGCTAATAAACTTATAGGTCCGCACCCTGACTGCAACCTTATGCCATTCTTTGGCAATTGACAGGGAAGCTTTTTGGAACCCTAGTTTTCCTCAACCATAACCAACGACAAAAACTTAAACTTAATTAACCGCAGTAAAACTGTCTATAATTTCCTTGCACCTTTTTCTTTTCAGCTACGGCTTTAAAACGCCAAAATAGATCATCAAGTTCCTTCCCATCGATGTCATAGCCAAGCTGAAAAGGAATTAAAGCAAGGTGTTGATGCATGGCATCAAAACATGAGCATGTATTTAGTGCATAGATGGCATGAACATTGCCCTATACCTCCAGAAGTTTCGACCTCAAAGCATGGCGTCCGCTGTACAAAATTTTAGGGAAAAAGGACATGAGAATATATGTGTATTCGTGGGAGAGAGAGATGGACAGCCAAAAATACAAATTGCTTCAAAACCATAAAGAATACGAAAGGAAATAGTCATATTATCAAATAGCATTTTAAAAGAACATGTGGGTGGTGCTTCTTGGAGATTCAAGCATGCAGAACCTCATCTGTGGAATGAAGATCCATCCTTAACAGTTAATCCTAACACCAAATATATCTATACCTGTTTTGCATCATTACATATAACTATTTTCAAGCTTTGTTTCATAAATAATCCCCACATCTCAATTAGCTTTGCACCTAATTACGGAAACAATCTTTTTCAGTTTATTGATCACAAGCATTGCACATCCAGCTTAATTTACTTTTTCATTCTGCATAATTCATTATGGAAACACTATTGTCATCTCTTTTGCATGGTGCCACGGTAAGGCTTCAAAAGAGGAAAAGCATGCTTTTCGAAAGTATTCAGAATAGACTAACTCAATAGTGTTCTATATAACAAATCAATATGCAAAAATAGTAAGGCTAACATATATTGAACAAGCATATATAATGAAGTATAAGACTTCAGCAACTTAAAATACAAATGAAGAACTAGAAAGTCACAAGTACTTTTTTTTTCTTTTCTTTTTTTCCTTTTGGTCTGTTAACAGTTGCGTGTCAAAAGACAAATATATAAACAAATTTGTAAGCCACACAGAAGCCAAAAGCTTTAGCAGTTTCGTTTCTCCATACCTAAGTTTTCCAAGGGACAATACCAGATTCATCAGAACGATGGAGCCCAATCTCTTCCGGAGACATAATCTCATATGTATTTTTATGTTTAAGCATTCCATCCTACAAGATCGGAAGCATAAGACAAGGGTTTCAGTAAGTGTAACTCAATTATTGAAAGAAAATGTTCAACTTGAGAACTTTCTAGATGCTCTCTCCTTGAATAATGAGAGAGCTTTAATCTAACATCCTTTATTTCTTTGCTTCTAATTCTTTTTGTTTAACCCTTATTTTTTCTTTTTCTTTTTACAAATTATGGGTGTCAGAAACTCTTAGAGAATTCAGCTAGTCATGGGCACTTTTTTTTACTCAAAACTCCACCAAAGTCTCTCTAATGTCTTATGGTTTTCCTGTCTACAGTTTTCCCTCTTCAACACTCGCATTTGTGTAAAACTGTCTTCATTTCCAATCCCAGAAATCATAAATTCTCTATGAGAGAACCCAATTTCATTTCATTTCATTTCATTTCTTCCTCTATTCTTGATCATCCATATTTGTTCTTTATTTCTCTGTAAATTTTGAGCAGTTGTACTAATCCAAGAACTATCAATGAAAAGTCAGATCTCTCATCTCCAAACCCATCTCAACTACATTTCTAATCTTCCATTTTTTCTTATTCTGAATTATTTTCCTATTCTAAATGGGTTCTCGATTTCTCGATTTTATTTTGATCATTAAATTTTTTTTCTCTCTCAATCTTTAGCAATTTTTCTATTTTAGCATTACCAATCTCAGAATTTATGACATTCTTCCTTAAGATTTACAATCTAATTCACATACATTAATTATCTGTCTTGATTTTTTTTCTTTTTCCTAGTGGATTCACCATCTTCCACATGACTGGAGCTAGTACTGAAAAACCTCCTGTATAAGGTTCGAAATGGTGAATTGAGGTAGAGTAGACCGACGATCGTCTAGAATGTGACATAGTGATCATGAATAGCAAGGGGCTGTTGAGCAGTGAGAGATTTTCAAATTTACAGGGCACAATGTGTTGAGTTCCTTGTAGAAATGATACAAATTAGAAAAGGAAACAAGAAAGTAAACACTAGCACTCACAATTTACGTTAGCACCCAACTGTTTTCAAAACAAATGAACTGCATCTACACCATCAATATGAAGATAATTAAAATAATATGGCTTAAATACACTTTAAACCTTCAAGTTTTTCACTTTTTACAACTTGAACCCTAATGTTTCAACTTTAAGACATTGAACCTTAATGTCTTTAAATTTTTATAAATTAAACCTTGTGGCCACCGACGAGTAATAATTGATCTGAATGAGAGTATTTTGAGTAATTTTACTCCACAATATCTTTAGAAATACAAAAAAATATAGGCACGTGGTTAGTATGATGAAGAAAAACATTAGAAAAAATTAAATTCAATATAAATGATTTATATCGTTAAAAACTAAATTTTCCGGATTGATAGATCTAAAATATCTTTAAAAGCACAAAAAATTGTAGTCACATGATTAATATGTGATGAAGAAGAAAAATAAAGTAAAATCGAAGCCAATATAAACGATATAAACCCTTAAAAGACTTAATTACCCTTTATTTTGAGTTACATGACTTATTCTGGTAAGAAATGCTTAATTCGGTAGCCAAAAGGTTTAATTTATAAAAATATAGAGACATTGAGGTTCAATGTTTTAAAGTTAAAACATTGAGGTTTAAAGTGTAAAAAGTAAAAACTTAAAGGTTTAAAGTGTATTTAAGCCAAATAATATTGATTATGGGTCAGATCCACGAAGTTAATTGAAAATTAAGAATACAAGTAGGGCTAGGATCTGAATTCAAATACTGTTGAGGTTCAAGATGGATTTCTGACACCTAATCTAGAAAATGATATCAACCAAGAAAATAAACATAATATAATTTTTTGTACAAGTAAATAATAAATTCACTCTAAGCGTTGTTAGCGGCCTAACCTAAGTACACATGCAGTATACACAGTATAGGCGAAGAGCTACGACTATGCCAATTGCCACACAAAGCCAAGACCCCTGTCCGTACTAAAAGATCCTCCCTATCAATTGCTCTTCCCAAAATAAATGAAAAAACAAAAATAAAAATAAACAACACTAGCCTCCACTCTTTCCACACCCTCATTCCATTCCAAGCCTGCATCATTTCACCTATTGCCCTTGGCATCACAAAAGAGATATCACACAGCGAAAAGGGAAAGGGTGTCCCGACTACATTTCCTCAACGCTAGTCCTGGGGGAAGCATAGCAAGGGGATAAACCTATCCACTTAGCTCCTCCTTGCTTAGCCGATCAAAGTCACTCCTCAAACTCCTTGCCGCAATACAATGGAGAAGGAGGCGATCGACCATTTAATTTACTACTAAGTTGTCAAATCGTTAAGTTGAAGCGAGTCGGTGTCTGACTGCCTAAACGACTAGTTGACTTGTTGCCCGACTAGTCGTCGGTAAGCGACAAATTATTTACAATATAAGATGTGTGTGTGTGTGTGTGTATATATATATATATATAAATTTAAATTACAATTAACATGAAAAATATTACAATTTCACAATCTAAACTATTAAATATCATTGATAACTATATGATATTGACACATCACTAACGTTATTTATATAACATTAATAATCTTGTATAATCATTATATATATATATATACATATATATATATATGTGTGTGTGTGTGTAAATATATAATTATGCTATAGATATATAAATTGATAAGCTAAAATTACTATACTATAAATTTATATATACTATAATTATATATATTAATATACTATACTTAGTATACTATACATTAGTTGTATATACTAGTTATATATACTAATGTTAAATAAAATAAAAAACTCACCGTGCAAAATATGTAAGTTCCTTTTTCTTCTTTGTTGCCCATGTTTTTCTTAGCAAAGTAATCCCTTGGTCACATACTTATTTGAGTATATTTGTTTGGATCTTTAATTGGGTGGGTTACTAGGTTATAGGTCAATTGGAATTTGAAATTGAGTCAGGTAAATTAAAATTTGAGTTTCTTCCCAAGTAATCCGACTAGAGACCAAGTCGGGCAAATAATCGATTTGAAATGACTAGGCGACAACTAACTGTTCAAGTCGCACCACTTGGCGACAACGACCAAGTCGAGCTATTGACTCGCACTTCCAACAGTGACCGAACGACTAATCGCGGGCTAGTCGTCGTGACTTGATAACTATGATCTACTAGCAAGCCAGAGCTCTCTCTTTTTGAGGTTATGCTAAGTGTGGATTACCCCCCAAAAGCCACAGTCCATTTGAAAAATGCCACCTTCTGAGGTTCCCCTACTCTCTATAGATAGGTCTCTGATGGTACATAATTACCATCAACTCCTTACAGAATTCTAAAATATAAGCGCACCAAAAAACATCTATTATTGTTTTGGCCTTCCAATGCACTAGATCCTCCTGTCCAACCCATATCTCCTTCCCTCCAAGGACATTTATGATTCAACAATCCAACTACCTCCTCTTCTTGTTTAGTGCGCATGCACATATATATATAATATACGCGTCATTTTATTAAAACATGCGAAACATGTTTGCCATAAAATATAATATATATAATACTTAGCATGCACATATAAAATACTATATTCTACCCGGATTGATTATGGACTTTTATTCTAGTTTGGTTCATTAGAGCCACCAAGTGAACCAAAAGGTCAAACCTAGGAGTGCAAGAATTTAAATTTAAACGTAATTATTACATTTAAACCCAGGCTCCATTACAAACGGATCTTTACGCGTTCCTTGCTCCTTGATCTCCAATTTCTTCAAGATAATTCTAACTATTTCTATTACATAAACTATTTAATTTAAATAGAATCCTTGATCAGCAGTCAAGGGGAAGTACATAAGAGGGAGATAGAATTTTACATCAAGAATTTCCAACCTGAAAGTTCCACCTAAATAGTGGCTGCCACGACCATCGTTGCTCAACCTCAAAAAAAATCTGCAACCATAGCCCTTGGATCCACCAAAATATCTAAAAGATTCGGAGAAACTCCGCAAGTGGAATCTCACCGTAGTGTCCGACCAAAATCAAAAATTTCCTTCAATTTCCCAACCTCCTACACAATGCCTCATAAATCCATAACCTGAAGCAATGGCTTTCAAAACCCCTCCCCCAAAAGGAAAGGACCCAAGCCTAGTCTGTAAACACAGGCACTCTCTCTCTCTCTCTCCCCCCCCCCCTCCCCCCCCCCCCCCCCCCCCACCCCCCCACCAAAGCGACTAATAATGACCATCTTCCATAGACCAACTTCATGCCATAAATCTACATAACCACTTACCAAACAAAGGTTGGTTAAAGACTCCCAGGTACCAAATATCTAGACCTCCATCGAGCACACACCTGTGCTTTCCCTCTCCTGGTTCCCCCCTCCAAAGGAAATCCTGCACAAGCTTATGCAACTTCACAATCAAAATAATTGCAAGTTTGGAAATGTTTGCATCCTCTAAACGTAAACTGACTACGGTACATTATAGCCTCTGCAAATCCCACGAAGTTGATTGAAACAGAAGAACACTAGTAAGAATATTTACAACAGCTGTGCTAACATGACCACAACATGCTAGAAGCATAAAATGCAGATATATGAAGCATAATCTTAACCAATTTGCAATCAGAAAACCAACCTGATGGATACCACTTTCATGAGCAAAAGCATTAGCACCAACAATTGCCTTGTGTGGTTGCACAAGCAGCCCACTGTACTCTTCCACCTAGAAATACAACCACCAAATTGAATCATAGTAAAGCAACTATTTTAAGATTGGGAAAAATAAAAATACAAATATAAAAAAGATGCAAAGAGAGTATACCATCTTGCTAGCCATCACTATGTGTTTAGTATTGATCCCAGTATAAAGACCACCCAATACTTGCTCACCGCGACATTTAAATGCCATTACGACCTATATTAGAAAGAAAGAGAAGTAGCACGTAAATTAACAGTGTTGTTGCACATTACAAGATCCAACTACCTTAAAATATAGCTATATAAGGAATCCATGACATCCACAAAGTTCTTTGATTTTGTGTCAAGATTTGTTCTTTCATAAGGAGATATAGAGTATAATGGTTGACAATATATGGACCAGCTTCAGTTGATTACATTGGTCGACTGGGCAAGCACATCAAGCATTAAATTACGAATTCAAGATTAACATGTCAAAAATTAGTAAGGATAAAAGTTACATATTATCTACTCAGAGCAGAGAAAATCTGAACCATGCACATTAGTACATTCCATTATTCCAACAACATGATAAATACCCGTTGTACTACGTTATAGTTAAGTCTCATACCAAACTCAACAAGAGAAACACACACGCATACACAAGCGCGCGCACACACACAAAAGAGATTCTGTGAGAAACAGACAGCCAACAATACAAACTAACCTACTTAAGCGGAAAACAATAGCAATAAGAATATGAAGTCGTAAGTAAAAGACAATGGATGAAATCCCAAAGTAATATAAAATGCATCTGAAAGATCTCATAGCTAGAAATAAAAAATAAAAATAAAACATACTTAAGCACCATAATCAAATCTTGAAAATCACATTGCCTCATATTTTTGACAATGCAATAATACATAATTCAACTGACATATGCGAAACAAACCTCACCTCCTCCAAAGAAGCATTACCCGCTCTCTCACCAATGCCATTGATCGTTACTTCTACTTGTCTTGCGCCTGCACATGCCCCCTATACAAAGATGAGCAAACATGTCAGTGGACAAAACCTGGTGTCCACTCCAATATATACTTCACAAATTTAATTGCATGCTGCTAAAGTATTGGCAGTAGAAAGTCCAAGATCATTTTGGCAATGTGTTGAAATGATGACATTTTCAATTCCAGGGGTGTTCGCTTTTATGTCAGCAATCAGCTGTCCGAATTCATTAGGCACAGTATAGCCAACAGTGTCAGGGATATTAAGAGTGGTAGTCCCAGCTTTTATAACTTCCTTTAGAATGTAATACAAAAATTCTTTTTCAGACCTGGTAAGAAACAAGTATTACTAAACTTATGTGTTTACCTGAAGCACATTAGGAATAGACACCAGTACTATTGCGATTAGCTTTCAAGATTTGTGGGAATTAAAACTCGCATATTAATCAGTATGTACCAAATGTGTTGCAACAGAAGTGCTACAGAGTAATCCAAATTCATACTACAACCTTCATGAGCCATTCTGATCAATCAACCAACATAAAAGTAAATCAAAACTATCCAGCAGAATTAACTAATGCTTGAATTCATAATCATACAACCATGTAATCTAAGCCACCGACTGAAAAGTTACAAAGATGGTTATTTTAGGTTCCGTTTTATACAAGCAGTGACTGGTTCACAAGATAATAGTACAAGGTTCTAAGCTATACTGAGTTCATACATTAAAATTCATCATCTCCATAAAACATACAACCTACTACAACCAGTGTGTGTAATTTTCATCTTGCTTGGATTCAAGTTTCCACCACCACAGACTGTAAGATTAAAAATAATATTAAAATAAAATCTTACTCATTTTCTTTCATTCATTTTTTCACTGACTAAAAATAGAACCAAGTAATACAACCTGTATCACCAAAAAGTAAACTTTCTTATAAAAGACTTGCATTGAAAAGAATCACCTCATAATCAAACCGAACCTTAATATTTTAAAGGTCTTTAATCTATATAGTAGTACAAAACAGAGAAAAATAATGACTATAGAACTTGAAGATAGAAAGTAGTACAAAAAAAAAGTAATTAACTATTCAAATGCGAGAAAAGAAATTTATAATACTCTCAACTCACCAAAAAGTAAGCATATTAAATTACAAAAGAAGAAATGAGTTTTAAATTGGGAACTATAAGCATATTCAATTGCAAAAGAAGAAATGAGTTTTAAATTGGGAACTAACCTCGCTCCCAACTTCTGGCAATTCCACTATCGAATGTCAATTTTATGTACAAAGTTTATATTAAAAGTTAATACCTTCCAGCATCTTCAGGGCCAAACTCAATATCATCACACCCCAAACTCCTAGCATAAGGCTACCATATTCCTCGCCTTCTCCACCACCTCCTCTTTCGATTTCTTCAGCTTATACTTCATATGAATCTCACTCGTAGCTATAAACGTATGAATCCTAGGCTTCTTCGCATACTTAACAGCTTCCCAAACCGCATCAATGTCTTTCTCATTACACCTCGCCAATCCGCATATGACCGGCACGTGACTACCCTCTTCTCCCCCACCGCCATTGCCGACTTCCTTGGCGATAATCTTTACCGCCTCCAGGTCGGCGTCGGAGGCGGCCGGAAACCCTGCCTCGATTATGTCAACGCCGAGCTTGGCCAGCTGCCGGGCGATGTCGAGTTTCTCTTTGGTGGTCATGGTCGCGCCAGGGGACTGCTCGCCGTCGCGGAGGGTGGTGTCTAAGATTCGGATGTAATTCGGGTCGGGATGCGGTGGGGGATGTATTCGGGGAGGCGGAGGGAAGAATGTAAGCAGCAGCGGAGAATTGGGGTCGTGGGTTTTATGTTTTTGAAGTGAAAAAGGGTGGGAATTGGAGGATTGGAAGAGAAAGAGGAGGAATTCGGTTGGGCAGTAATTGGGGTAAGAGAGAATGGCCGCCATGGGAAAGATAGAGAGAGAAAGCTTGGTAACTGTAAAGTGATCGGAGGAATATAGACTTTTGAAGAGGGGGAAAAGGGTTTATCGAATATACATTTTTTAAGGGGTGATTGACACTTCTGTCCCTCTAAGTTGTTACACACTTTTAAAGTCGTCCTTAAAATTTTATTTTCGTCAATTAGGTCTTTAAAATGACATTTTATTGACGTTTTCGTTCTTCTAACCCATTTTGACCTCAACCCGACTTATTTTAACCCAACCCGACCTGACCCAACCCAAAATTTTAATATTTTTAAAACTAATATTATTTTTAAAATAAGTTTAAAATAATAATTATATTTAATATTTTAAAAAATAATATTTAATATTTTAAAATAAATTATTATTTTTAAAATAATATTTATTTTGAAAATAGCTGCTTTTATTATTATAAATTTTTTTTAAAAAAAAATTAAATAATAATTATATTTAATATTTTAAAATAAAAAATAAAAATTATTTTTTAAATAATTATTATTTTTAAAATAATAATTATATTTTATATTTTAAAATAATATATATTTTTATTTAAAATGAAAAAAAATTAAAAAAATTTATAAAGATAATTATTATTCTAAGGAAAAAATATTTGAAACTTTTTTTTTTCAAAAATGAGTAAAGTTTCATAAAATATAGATTCAAAAAAATACATAGAAAATAAAATTTTATTTTTTAAAAAATAAAGTATATTTTTTTATTTTTTTTATGTAAAAATTTATTTTCAAAAAAAAAAGTTAATATTTCTTTTTTTATTATATGTATTCTTAATATTAGAATTTTTAAAAATAAAAACTAAAAATTAAAATTAAAATACAAAAAAAGTAAAAAAAAATTAAAAATGATTCAATATTTTTGTAAATAAATAAATATTTTTTAAAAAAAATAATTAAAATCTTCAAGAAAAAAAATTAGAAAAAATTAAAAACTTTAAGGATTCAATCTTAATTATTTCTAAAAAAAATTCCTGAAAATAATAATAATTTTTTTAACAAAAGTTGAATCACCTTTTTTATTTATCTTTTACTGTTTTTAGAATACATATAATAAAAAAAAAGATATTAACTTTTTTTCTGAAAATAATTTTTTACATAAAAAATGAAAAAATATACTTTATTTTTTTAAAAATAAATTATTTTCTTTGTATTTTTTTAAATCTATATTTTATAAAATTTTACTCATTTTAAAAAAAAAATAGAAGTTTCTAATATTTTTTCCTTAGAATAATAATTATCTTTATAAATTTTTAAAAATAATATTTTATTTTAAATACTAATATATATTATTTTAAAATATTAAATATAATTATTATTTTAAAAATAATATTTTCTTTTAAAAATTTAAAAATAATAATTATTCATAAAATATTTTTTATTTTAAAATATTAAATACAATTATTATTTAAATTTTTAAAAAAAGTTATTTTTTTAAATATTAAAAATAACTATTTTTAAATTAATTATTATTTTAAAATATTAAATATTATTTTTTAAAATATTAAATATAATTATTATTTTAAACTTATTTTAAAAATTATATTATATTTTAAAATATTAAAAATTTGGGTTGGGTCAAACTGGGTCGAGTTGGGTTAAAATAGGTCAGGTTGGGGCCAAAATGGGTTGGAGGAACGAAAACGCCAACAAAGTGTCACTTTATGGACCTAATTGACGAAAATAGAATTTAGGGATGATTTTAAAAATGAGTGACAACTTAGAGGGACAGAAGTGTCAATCAGCCATTTTTTAAGCGACCACAACATATATTCTAAATGGTTAAACCCTGTAATAAATTTTGTAAATAATACAGTGTATTTTTTACCATGTTACTGTATATGCGTTATATGAATTTTTTTTTAATAAAAATCGTTATTTTTAAAATATATCATTAATTTTGAAAATGATGGAATAAATAAAGATTCTTCTTATATCATTCTTGGATTTCGAAAATGACAGGAAGTAAATATAATAAATAAAGATTCTTCTTATATCATTATTTAATTATAATTATTTTATAATTTACTGATATGGCATACTCTACCTCAGCATGTTGATGAATAAATTATTTTAATATAGTCTTTGACTCATATAAAAGCTGAGGTAGAGTATGCTATATCAGAAAATTATAAAATAAATTGTGTCTCTAGCATTATATATATATACATCTTATATTACTAGTTTGTACATTTAAATAAAAATAAATTATACTCTTTATATTACTAGTGATTAATGTAACTTTTGAAAACAATAAAGAGTAATGCTACAATACAAATTATGTTATAAATATTTTTAAACTGTTGATGTGGCAAACTTTACATTAATTTTTTTAAAATAAAAAATCCAAACAATGTAAATCCTATGCAACAAAGCTGACGTGGAGTATGCTGTGACGCTCTCAAAATAGGTTCAATACCAACCCATTCTGAGTTATCAAATACATGATACAGAATTTCAAATACAAATCTTTTATAACAAAAGGTCGTGATAAATACGACCATACAACTGTGAGTGTCAATACAAACATGTAGAAAATATAAACACTCAAACTAAGTTCTCATTATAATTATTATCACACTATTTTATAAAAATAGTGAGGACTACTACTGCTCTACTCTGACTATCACACCGATCCCCGACTAGTCTACGCAATATTTTTATTTTTTGAAGAGGACAATAGATGGAAAGGGTGAGCTCAACTAGCCCAATAAAGAATATTACGACTAAGATAATGAAAAATAAATTATCGTTAGCCTTCAATAAGCTAGATAAAATATTATGGACAACAAATTTTACATCAATATTCGCAGCGGTAATAACAATTTATTATAAGAGTTAAGTAGAGAATGAAATCTACTATATTCTATGATTTAAAAGTCCATCATCAATATTTTATCCCTATAACATCAATCAATATACATCTCAAATCAAATATTCATCTTTGCACTACGGGCCAAAGATATTTATTTGTATCATCAGTTGGTCATGTTCATCTCAACACCTGTCCATCTTTGCACTATGGGCCAAAGATATTCATCAGGTAATCATTCAACTTTGCTCTACAGGTCAAATATATTCAGTTATATCACCATTTAGGACTGAGGATGATGAAAAATAATATAAATAACGATTCTAGTGAGATAAAGGACAAAGATTAGGGATTCGTAATTTAGTTTATCCAAGTTCAAGAATACTCCATAATAATCAATTATGGAGCAAAATTTAAGAATGAAGTTCAAAACATGGATACAATCAAAGATAGTAACCATAATAGACAACTTGAACAATTAAAAGGAAATTAATTTTTTTGTGAATAGTGTCGTATTCGTGAATAGTGCCGTATACGTGAATAGTGCCGTATACATAAATAGTAACCCCGACATGAAAAGGTAAAAATTTCATAATAAAATTCATATCAACATTCCAATGAAATGATACTAGATGGAAACGCAAAATTCGAAGAATTTTTGATCATTTCAGGAATTATAGAAGCAATACTTACCGTAGTAAGTTTTAATTTGGGTATATGAAATGAAATATTATCGCTTTCATAATATGGAATATGAAAGAAAATAATATTCTTTATGAATATTGAAAGAAGTAACATCATTTATGAAAAAAAAAATATCCCTTACCTTAAAAGGAGAGTATTTCTGATTGGTATGGCGGGGATATTTTTGAAGAAAACTTATACTGTTTTCTACACTCAAGGCTTCCTTAAACTATAAAGAAATACGCTCAATATTATAGAAGAAGAATTCTCTGATTCTGGTGTGATTTTTATTTCTAAACTAAGCATCCTATTTATAGGAGAATGACAGAATATACTATTTAAAAAAAATATCACGAACCAACAGTTGCAGAATCAAGGATGAAAACTTCAGATGTTCAATTTTTAAAATAATAATATAATATGCAAGAAAACAAAACTTATAATATATATATATATAAACAAAACTGAGATAACTTTCTCCCGATGATTTTGAAAAATGAGAAAGTTGGGGTCCATATAATAAGCCAAATTTACAACAAATATTTCATAAAAAATTTCTCTATTTATCTCAATTCACTTGGCTTCACCAAACACATTTTTAATAACATTCATCATTAATATTATAACTCATAATATTAACAACCAGATCATTTTCAGGAAAGAGGGGGCTTTCCGATAAGAACTTCTCCTTATTGGCGCGCAATTAGATGACCAAACCGTTTTTCTCAACTGAACTTTCTAGACATTGTCAATAATGTAAATAATAATATGAATAACTTTGTCGTCTCAATTATTAATTTAATAATATAAAATATTGTGCAGATGATACTGTGACAATAATTGAAACAATAATGTGAGATACTATACAGCAATTACTGTGGCAATAGTTGAATAAAACTGAGTGACTTTTCACGTAAGCATCAATAATCAAAGATACTACACAATACCGTGTGTTACTGTGCAACCACGCGTATTACTGTTCTTTTATCACCGGGTATTTCAACAGTTTTAACGGTAAAAATTTTACCTTTATTTATATAAAACTTATTCTTGTCGTTTTCTTCATCTGACAATTTTCTGTTATGGGATCCACCAATGATTGCGCCGTCGTACGAATATTCCCCAACAAAAAGAATATTCTCCCGACCGAACGAATATTCTCCGACACAATAAATATTTTATGGCAACTTGCTTACTTTGTAAAACTTGCACAAATTACCCCACAACTTATCACATTCATCAAATCAACCCCTTACTATTTTAAAATAACATATAGAGGAAATTTAATTTTATTCATAAAAGTTGGGGTCTTACAACCTCCCATCCTTATAAAATTTCGTCCTCGAAATTGACGTGCGTACCTGGTGTTTCGAAAAGATGAGGATACCTCGCTTTTATTTCTGATTCCAACTCCCAGGTCATTTCCTCAGTAACATAGTTTTCTCACAAAACTTTAACTTGAGGTATAACCTTTGAGCGTAGAACATGTTCCTTCTTATCCAAGATCTTGACAGGTACCTCCTCGTACGTTAAATCTTCTGCTATCTCATCTGGTTCTAACTGAATAATGTGGTTTGGGTCTTTCACATATTTACGAAGCATAGATATGTGAAAAACGTTATGAACACGAGACATACTTGGAGGTAAATCGAGTCTATAAGCCACATTTCCTACTCGGTCAAGAATCTCAAATGGACCAATGAATCGTGGATTGAGCTTTTCACTCTTGTCAAACTTCGTAACTCCCTTCCATGGAGCAACATGTAACAATACATGATCCCCAACATTAAATTCCACGTTCTTTCGATGAAGATCCGCATAACTCTTTTGTCGATCCTATGCCGTTTGTATACGTTGTCGGATCATTTGGATCTTTTCTGTAGTCATACGTACCAACTCCGGTCCCAACAACTGTTGCTTCACCCACCTCATCTCAGCATACTGGAGAACGACACTTTCTTTCATACAACGCCTCGAATGTAGTCATGCCTATACTTGTCTGATAACTGTTATTGTATGAGAATTCCACCAATGGAAGTACTTATCCCAACTCCCTTTGAAGTCTAGAACACCGAGTCTCAATAGATCTTCAAGAGTTTGAATAGTCCTTTCCGATTGCCCGTCCATTTGAGGATGATATACCGAACTGAATCGTAAATCCGTGCCCATAGCTTTCTGTAAACTAACCCAAAATCGTGAAATGAATCTTGGGTCACGATCCAAAACTATGGATACTGGCATGCCATGCAATCTCACAATCTCATTTATGTACATACGAGTAAGACGTTCCAGTGAATAAGTCTCTCATATAGGCAAGAAATGAGAAGACTTGGTTAACCTATTGAAAATAACCCAAATCGCATCTATGCCTTAAGAAACCTTGGGAAGACCCGTAACGAAATCCATGGTAATGCGTTCCCACTTTCTTTTTGGAATCTCAAGTGGTTGCAACGGACCCTTTGGCACTTGATGCTCCGCCTTGACATGTTGACACGTTAAACACCTCGAGATAAACTCCGCGATCTCTCTCTTCATATTGTTCCACCAAAATATTTGTCGAAGATCACGATACATTTTGGTACTCCCAGGATGGATTGCAAACGGTGTGTTGTGTGCCTCCATCATGATTGTATACTTCAAATCAGGATTGTTAGTAACACAAAGTCTGGAGTTGACTCGAAGTATTCCTTCTTCAACGATTCTTGCTTCTAGAATAGTACCTTTTTGCACTTTCTTCTTCATCTTCATCAGCTCCGGGTCTGTAGCTTGAGCAACTTTAACTTTATCAATTAAAGCTGGTTCTACACGTATGCTTGACATCATCGCACTCGTTTTCGCATATGATCTTCTATTCAATGCGTCAGCTACCACGTTCGCTTTTCCAGGATGGTATTGGATGGTATGGTCGTAATCTTTCAACAGCTCAAGCCAACGTTGTTGTCGCATGTTGAGTTCCTTTTGAGTTCAGAAAAATTTAAGGCTCTTATGATCCGTATAAATCTCCCTTTTCTCTCCATACAGGTAGTGTCTCTAGATCTTCAACGCGAAAACGACTGCTGCCAACTCTAGATGATCATGAGTAGGATAATTTCTCTCATATTCTTTGAGTTATCGTGAGGCATAGGATATGACTTTCCCATATTGCATGAGAACACATCCTAACCCTTTGCCCGAAGCGTCGCTGTAGATGACAAATCCATCCGAACCTGATGGTATCGTCAGAACAGGTGCTGAAATGAGTCGCCTTTTGAGCTCTTGGAAGCTCTTCTCGCATTCCTCGTTCCATACGAATTTTGTATCTTTCCGAGTCAGCTGAATTAAAGAAGTAGCGATTCGAAAAAATCCTTCCACGAATCTCCGATAATAACCAGCTAAACCCAGAAAGCTACGTACTTCAGTCACCGACTTCGGTTGCTTCCAACTTTGTATTGCTTCAATCTTCGTCAGGTCAACAGATACTCCACGTTTTGATACCACGTGCCTAAGGAATGCTACCTCCTCAAGCCAGAACTCACATTTCTTCAGCTTGACATATAACTTGTTTTCACGAAGCCTTTGAAGTACCAGCTTCAGGTGGTTCTCATGATCTTCACGGCTTTTGGAATAGATGAGGATGTCATCAATAAAGACAATCACGAGCTGATCCAAATATTCTTTGAATACACGGTTCATCATATCCATAAAAGCAGCAGGAGCATTAGTCAATCCAAAAGACATGACTAAGAATTCATAATGCCCGTATTGAGTTCTGAAAGCAGTCTTCTGAATATCCTCAGTTTTAATCTTTAACTCATGATATTCAGAACGAAGATCGATTTTTGAAAAGATTTGTGCACCTTGCAACTGGTCGAACATGTCATCAATACGAGGTAACGATACCTATTCTTGATAGTGACATGGTTCAACTCCCGATTGTCAATACAAAGTCGCATACTCCCGTCTTTATTCTTTACGAATAAAACAGGAGCACCCCAAGGAGATGTACTAGGACGAATAAAACCAATGTCTAACAATTCCTGTAGTTGGACCTTTAACTCCTGGAGTTCAATAGGAGTCATTCGATATGGGGTTTTAGAAATGGGTTTTGTACCGGGTTCAAGGTTAATAAAAAATTCAGCTTCACGTTCTGGGAGTAGACCGAGAAGTTCTTCGGAAATACATCAGGAAACTTATTAACGATAGAAATATCATTCAAACCTGACGTATTCTGGTTTAGATCAGTGACATGGGCTAAGAAAGCTTGACATCCGTTTTTTTAATAAGTGAATAGTTTTATAACTTGAAATGACATTGATTGATTTTAGAGGTTTGGTTGTTTGAATTCTCACAACAGGTTGGTTAGGAATATGAAAAATAACAACCCTACGAAAACAATCAATTTTGGCATGATAAGTGGTTAACCAGTCAATTCTTAAAATTACGTCAAATGCAAGTATTTTCAAAGATATAAGATCAACAGGTAGGGTGAGGGTACCAATTTGAATCAAGCAAGATTTGTAAACTGTAGATGTAACGAAAGTTTCTCCTAACGGAGTTTCAACAGATAAGTCAAAGTCTAATTTCTTAGGAGTCAAGTTCAAACGTTGAGCACAAGTAGGTGAAATAAAAGAATTGGTAGCACCGATATCTAATAAGGTGTAAACTTCGCAAGAGTTTATGATTAGCTTACCCGTAATAACCTCATTCGGGTTCCTCGCTTGTTGGGCAGTTACGCCAAAAGCTCTTCCAGGAACCACTGACTTTGACTTGTTCGGGACGGTCTTTGGAGTCACCATCCCCGCTGGACTTGGTTTTGCTATAGGGCACATTCGAGCAATGTGACCTTCCTTTCCACAGTTATGACACACTTTAGATTGCTGTGTGCAGTTAGAGCTAATGTGTCCCTTTTACCTGCATTTATAGCATACGACCGGTGGTCGTTCTCCTCCCCTAGAAACAGTTGATGCTGGTGCTGCTGTCGACGTTTTCACGTTCTCATTGTTGTACCTTCTCTTCTTGAAATCTCCCCCCGGCTCACTTCTTCTATTATCATGGCCACGATTACCACCGGAGTGGTTACCGCTTCTGTCATGATACTTTTCTCCCCGCTGGTTGTCATTGTTCTGATGATTGCTGCCACCGGTACGACCTTGGTTGTTGTCCCTTAGGTTGAACATAATCATTATTCCGTTCTAATAATTGGGCCCTGTTCACCACATCTGAATACAAACAAAGTTTGTGAGAAATGAGGTACTGACGAATTTCGGATTTCAAACCTCTCAGAAACATCCGCATCATACGTTCCTCATTATCCACCAAATGAGATACAAGTCGGGATAACTCCGCGAACTTAGCCTGGTACTGGGACACAGTCATGTTGTTTTGTTCCAGTTTAATAAACTCTACCTCCTTCATATGACGAATACTTTCTGAAAATTTCTTTGTCATTTAACAGTTTCTGGAACTCCTCCCAGTGACATCTTGAGTGCGGCAGGCTGGGTACGCTTCACAGATTTCCACCAATAATCTGCCTCTTCGCGGAACATAAACGTTGTGAATGGAACCTTCTGTTCCTCCGTACATCCCAGGACATCAAATATCTTGGTAATTTGCTTAACACACGTCTCTGCCTTGATTGGATCTGGCTTTCCCTGAAACTCTGGTGGTCCCAACTCTTTGAACTGCTTGGCAGTGACAAGCCGCGAGTTGTTATTATTTTCACCTGTATTATGAACACGAGCCTCCCTCGTCTAGGTTTTGCATGAAATGCAAAAAGCTTCTATGTAAGACCCCAACTTTTATGAATTAAAATTGAATTTCCTCTATATATTATTTTGAAATAGTCAGGGGTTAATTTGATAATGTAGAATGTTATGGGTAATATGCGCAAATATTTTAAATAAACAAGTGGTTACAAAATATTCATTGTTGTCGGGAAATATTCGTTTGGTCGTGGAATATTCTTGCTGTCGGGGAATATTCGTACGACGGCGCAGCTATTTGTGGGCCCCATAACGAAAACTGTCGGATGAAAAAAACTGACACGAATAAGTTTTTTAAAATAACTGGCGTAGTTGTTACCGTTAACACTGTTGGAATACCCGGTGGTTAAAATTATGTAATACACGTTGTAGCACACGGTATTGCACAGTATTTTTATATTATTGTTAATTCAATAATTGCTACTGCACAGTATTTTCTATTATCAGATCAGTAATTTATATTTTTTGAATAATATTATTAGATAGCATTATTGGCAATGTCTAAGGAAGTTCTGTCTAGGAGGGGTTATTTAATTGGGCGCCAGTAAGGAGAAATCCTTATCGGAAGACCCCCTCTTTCCTGCGAACAGCCTAGTTGTCAATATTGTAGTTCTATAATATTATTTGTGAATAATTAATTGTTGATTTATATGATAAGAAAATATTTATTTTATATGGATATAAATGGAGGAATTAATGTTGATGTGTTTTATCAGTATTTTGTCGGTATTTTAGTGTGAAAAATCATCCGTTTGTGGATTGTAGCCATTTTTCGTTTGGAATTTGAAAAAACTTTCTTCTGCAAAGTTGTAGAGAATTAAATTTCCTTTGAAAAGGACATAAGATTCGTATTTTTCTGATAAAAGACTATTTATTATAATTATTGAAGTTCTAAAATATTGGGTCTGAATTAATTTCGGTGAAGGAGCTTCTATAACGGTGTGGGCCCCACTTGAGTTTAAATGTGCTAAAAATTGATTTTCAAGGTTGGGAGGCGTAGGAAATTTTTAAATAAAATATTATTATTTTATTAATTTTCTGCTTTGGCGTTCTAAGTATTTTCCTATAAATAGGGTGCTGAATTAGAATTTAAAAATCATATCAGAATCAGAAGTTTCTCTCTATATAATATCGAGCTTATTTTTGTGAGTATTTAGATACTTTAAGTGTTGCTATTCAGTGCAAGTTTTCTTCAGCATTATATCCGATATTTCAGTCAGAAGTACTATTCTTTTGAGGTAAGGGATGTTATTTTTTTTTTCCGTAAATGATGTTATTGCTTTCAATATCATTTCATCGAAATATTGGTATAAATTTTATTATAAATTTTTTACCTTTTTCGTCGAAATTACTATTCACGTATTTGGCACTGTTCACGTATACGGCACTATTCACGAATACGATACTATTCACGAGTACTATTTACGAAGTATGATTTTTCATATGAAATTTCTACATTTTTCATGTCGAAATTACTATTCACGTATACGGCACTATTCACGAATACGACACTATTCACCGAAAAATAAAATTTTCTTCTATTTGTCCAAGTTGACAATTATGGGTCCTATCTTTGATTGGATCCAAGTTTTGAACTTTATTCTTGAATTTTACTCTACGAATGAGTATTATGGAGTATTTTTGAACTTGGATAAACTGAATTACGAATCCTAAAATTTTGTCCTTTATCTCACTGGATTCGTTCTTTAAAATATTTTTCAGTCCTAAATGGTGATATAAATGAAAATCTTTGGCCTGTAGTGCAAAGATGAACGATTACTTGATGAATATCTTTGGCCTGTAGTGCAAAGATGACAGGTGTTGAGATGAACATGACCAACTAGTGATACAAATGAATATCTTTGGCCCGTAGTGCAAAGATGAATATTTGATTTGAGATATATATTGATTGACAGGGATAAAATATTGATGATGGACTTTTAAATCATAGAAGATAGTAGACATCATTTTCTACTTTATTCTTCTGATATATTGTTATTTCCGCTGCAGTTGTTGATCTAAAATTTGTTGTCCATATTATTTTATCCAATTTGTTGAAGACTAACGATAATTTATTTCCCATTATCTTAGTCATAATATTCTTTACTGGGCTAGTTGAGCTCACCCTTTTTATCTATTATCCTTTTCAGGAAATAAGAATGTTGTAGGGACTAGTCGGGGAGTAGAGTGATGGGCAGAGTTAAGAGCAGTAGTAGTCCTCACTATTTTTATAAAATAGTGTGATAATAATTGTAATGAGGACTTAGTTGAATGTTTATATTTTCTAGATGTTTGTATTGACACTCACAATGTCTGGTCGTATTTTTCACGACCTTGTGTTATAAAAGATTGTATTTGGATTCTGTACCATGTATTTGGCGACTCAGAATGGGTTGGGTTGATTGGACCTATTCTAGGGGCGTTACAGTTGGTATCAGAGCTTAGGAATATGGTCTCTGGCAGAGATCGGGGAATAGAACTAGGAGGGGAGAGACGAGTAAATCCTTCGCTAGTATGTCCTACCTAAGCTTATGTGGTATTTAATTGGTCGCTCGGAACATAAGGTTAATATGTGATATGTTAATTTGTTTAATTAACCCTTGTTTTGTGGCAGTACTTGAGAATGACATCTGAAAATCAAGAGATGAACTCATATAGAGTTTTAAGTGGTGAATTGAGGAGATTTATTTAAAGAATAAATATTGGAGTATAATATCTTGTTATAACAAAGTTGTTTATTGAGGAGTGCTAATTAAGTTATTGAACTTGATTGTAGGATGTCAGACGAAGAATAAATTAGAGATATTCATGTGGTGAGTAAAGAATTAATAGTTGCACCCGAGCTAATCGCAGAGGTAGCAGCTGAGAGTGAGGAAGAAGAGGAACCTGAGGAGGAGGATTTATTAGGGGAATTTTATGATCGAAATGTAGAACTGCAAAATCGTATTCATGAGTTAGAAGTACAGGGTGAAGAACGACAGACAGTCGTGGAACAAAGGGATACAACAATTTAAGAAAGGGATACAGTAATTCAAGATTTTGCTACTCGATATGCGAGGCTTGAACGGTATCTCTCTCTGGCAAAACATACGATATTAGAGCTGGAATCTGAGAATGTAAATGTCAACGATCAGCTGAAGGAAGAAGCAACTGAATGAGTGAGAATTGAAGATGCATGGATAAAAGCCGCACGACGCGTTGATATTTTAGAAAAAGACGTTCGATCTAAGAAGGCCAAAATAGACGATATGGATTTCACTTTTTGAACAGCAATTGGGAGCATCCAACATCGAGTTTGGAATTATCCTGTGCATAGCGGTCAACCCCAATTCGATATGGATCGAAGAGTAATTATTCAAATCATGGATCAGGAGTGCGACGAAGCAGTTGAGGGTGGAATGAGCTTTGGATCATTATATATAAGAGAGAGGCAATTAAGGGAGGAAGACAGAAACTCATTCTGCCATCAAATATGTCCTCCTTTTTTGTGAGATATATTTCAATTCTCTTTATCTTCATTGGTGTCATTTTCATGATGCTGTTGCTTTTGGTTACTGAACGTATGTGTTCTATATTATTTTATCATGATGTAAATTGCAATATAATATAATATAAGTATTTTATAATTCAGGGAATTAATTAAGCATTTGTATTTTGTAGTTCCTACTTCAACTCTCTGACCCATGTACTGATGTAGTAGTAGTTTATAAATGAGGTGTGCATTGGTCAATTCTCCCTCAAAATTTTCAATTAATTTCCCCCTAATCTTCACTACTGACCTATGTACTGAGTATTTTATATTATTATTATACTCCCTCCATCCCATTATATCTGACGTTTAAGGAGTTTTTAATTGTTGCAAAGAATCCTTAAACGTCAAATATAATGAGATGGATGGAGTAATAGTTTGGGACTTTGGGCGATTGTCAGTTTTACATACTTTTTTTTTATTAGTACAATTCAATTTTAGTGATACATTTTAATCCTAAAAGTTTAGAAGGAATATGGGGAAGAGGTTTAGAAGGTTAGGAAGAAGGTTAGGAAGAAGCTTAGGTCATGTTTGTTTGCAAGAATTATAATCTCAAAACTATTAATTCTAGGATTAAATAGTCATAGTCACATGCTTGGTTTTTATGAGATTATTCATGAGATAAATTAAAACAATCCCATGTTATGTTTGTTTTTTTCTAGGATTAATTAAAGGATTGGATAAAAAATATTATTTAGACTATTATACTATCGATAAGGATCTTAAGCTCACCCAACTAAAAGTTCACCCAACTCAACCCCCCTTTAGCGACTGACTGGACGACTGTTCGTCCGTCGCTATACATACAACCGTCGTCTATATGTTGTCCGTCGCTATATGTTGTTCGTCATTAAAAGCTAAGACGACGGTTGTATATATAGCAACGGACCAAACCGTCGCCCGGTCCGTCGCTAAAGGAGGGTGAGTTGGGTGAGCTTAAGATCCTTATCGATAATATAATAGTAACTCGTGAATAGTAATTTGTGAATAGTAACTCGTGAATAGTAACTCGACATGAAAAGATAAAAATTTCACAAGAAAGTTCAGACCAATATTCCAGTGAAATAATATTAGATGAAGCGCAAAACTCAAGTAATATCTGATCATTTCAGGAATTATAGAAGCAATACTTACCATAATAAGTTTAGAGTTAAGAATCTGAAATGAAACAATATACGAAACTGCAATTGAATTTTCACCCGTTTGGCGGTAGTCCGCTCAGACAGATTATTTCCACAATTTAATAACAACTGAATACGAAGGGTTATTCACCCGTCTGGCGGTAGTCCGCTCAAACAGATTATTTTCATAATTTAATAACAACTGAATACGAAGATTCACCCGTCTGGCGGTAGTCTGCTCAGACAGATTATTCCAACAGAATAAAAAGGAATGGAATAACAACCCTTACGAGTATTGAAAGAAAATAACTCTCTTCATGAATACGAAAGAAATAATACCCCTTACCTTAAAATTTGGAGACTGCACTAGCGTAATAGCAGAATACTCTTCTTCTTTCTCTCTTATTCTCTCTATACTTTCTCTCTCTATAGCTTTAGTGAATTGGTGAGAAATAATGAAGAAATGAGCTTCTATTTATAGGCTCGGCAGAGTAAGGGTAAAATAGTCTTTTCGCCATAATTTATGACATCATCGTTTACATCATCGATCTATGACATCATTGCTTACCTCATCGCTCCGATGACATCATTGCTTACCTCATCGCTCCGATGACATCATTGTTTGCATCATAAGAGTTCAAATTCAATTTGCACTCTTCCACCTCGTTTAACTTTTATATCATGAATTTACTATAATAATGTTACCATTCAAATTATAAAAATTATACTATTATGTAATCACATCATACTACTATAATGTAATATTATAATAATATATTTGAATGAATTATTTTATCGGACAAGATAAAGTACCAACTTTCAACAAATGTCACATGTAAAAAAAATTCCTCCGTTTAAATCCACATTGAATAAATATTTCCTTATCATATATATCAAAAATTAATTATTCACAAATAATATTACAGAACTACAATATTGACAACCAGGTCGTTCCCAGGAAAGAGGGGGCCTTCCGATAAGGATTTCTCCTTATTGGCGCACAATTAATCAACCCCTTTTCTAGACAGAACTTCCTTAGACATTGTCAATAATGCTATCTAATAATATTATTCAAATAATATGAATTATTGATTTGATAATTTAAAATAATGTGCAATGACAATTATTGAATCAATAATATAAAATAGCAAAGTAGCACTTATTGATATAAAATATCAACGTAGCAAATATTGAACCAATAAAATATTATGCAATTATTGAATCAATAACATAAAATATTGAACAGTAATTACTGTAACAATAATTGAGTAAGTGCCTTCCTACGTAAGAATCAATAATTCAAAATACTGTGCAATACCGTGTGCTACTGTGCAACACCACGTATTACTGTATGTTAACCACCGGGTATTTTAACAATACTAACGGTAACAGTTTTGCCGTTATTATATAAAAAGGTTATTTCTGTCGCTTTCTATATCCAACATTCATTCCGTTGTGGGGTTCACCAATGACTGCGCCGTCGTACGAATATTCTCCGACAAAAAGAATATTCCTCGACCAAACGAATATTCCCCGACACAACGAATATTTTATAACCACTTGCTTACTTTATAAACTTTGCACATTTCACCCATAACTTATCACATTTATCAAATCAACACCTTACTATTTCAAAATAATATATAAAGAAAATTAAATCTTATTAATAAAATTTGGGGTCTTACAACCTCCCCTCCTTATGAAATTTCGTCCTCGAAATTGACGTACGTACCTGGTATGTCGAAAAGGTGAGGATACCTCGTTTTCATTACCGATTCTAACTCCCATGTCATTTCCTCAATATCATGGTTCCTCCACAAAACTTTAACTTGAGGTATAACCTTTGAGCGTAAGACATGTTCCTTCCTATCCAAGATCTTAACAGGTACCTCCTCGTATGTTAAATCTTCGACTATCTCGTCTGGTTCTAACTCAATAATGTGAGTTGGATCTTTCACATATTTACGAAGCACAGAAATGTGAAAAACGTTATGAACACGAGACATGCTTGGAGGTAAGACGAGTCTATAGCACATTTCCTACTCGGTAAAGGATTTCAAATGGACCAATGAATCGTGGGCTGAGCTTTCCTCTCTTTTCGAATCTCGTAACTCCTTTCCATGGAGCACCACGTAATAATACATGATCTCCGACATTAAACTCCACGTCCCTTCGATGAAGATCAACATAACTCTTTTGTCGATCTTGTGCAGTTTGTATACGTTGCCGGATCATTTGAATCTTTTTCGTAGTCATACGTACTAACTCCGGTCCCAACAATGTTGCTTCACCCACCTCGTCCCAGCATACTGGAGAACGACATTTTCGTCCATACAACGCCTCGAATGGAGCCATGGCTATACTTGCCTGATAACTGTTGTTGTAGGAGAATTCCACCAATGGTAGGTACTTATCCCAACTCCCTTTGAAATCTAGAACACAGAGTCTCAATAGATCTTCAAGAGTTTGGATAGTCCTTTCCGATTGTCCGTCCGTTTGTGGATGATATGCCAAACTGAATCGTAAATCCGTGCCCATAGCTTTCTGCGAGCTGACCCAAAATCGTGAAGTGAATCTTGGGTCACGATCTGAAACTATGGATACTGGCATGCCATGCAATCTCACAATCTCATTCACGTACATACGAGCAAGATTGTGACGCCCCCAGAATAGGTCCATTCAACCCAACCCATTCTGAGTCGCCAAATACATGGTACAGAATTCAAATACAAACTTTATATCATACGGTCGTGCAAAATACGACCACACAACTGTGAGTGTCAATACAACTATGTAGAAAATATTAAGATTCAAACTAAGTCCTCATTACAATTATTATCACACTATTTATCAGAAATAGTGAGGACTACTACTGCTCTAACTCGGACCATCACTTTGTCCCCCGACTAGTTCCCGCAACATTCTCATTTCCTGAAGAGGACAACAGATGAAAAGGGTGAGCTCAACTAGCTCAGTAAAGAATATTATGACTAAGATAATGGGAAATAAATTATCGTTAGCCTTCAATAAATCAGATAAAATATAATGGACAACCAATCTTAGATCAATATTCGCAGCGGAAATAACAAATCATTAGAAGAGTTAAGCAGAGAATAAAGTCTACTATCTTCTATGATTTAAAAGTCCATCATCAATATTTTATCCCTGTAACATCAATCAATATACATCTCGAATCAAATATTCATCTTTGCACTACAGGCCAAAGATATTCATTTGTATCATCAGTGGTCATATTCATCTCAACACCTGTCATCTTTGCACTACAGGCCAAAGATATTCATCAGGTAATCATTCATTTTTGCTCTACAGGCCAAAGATATTCATCAAGTAATCATTCATCTTTGCTCTACAGGCCAAAGATATTCATCAAGTAATCATTCATCTTTGCTCTACAGGCCAAAGATATTCAGTTACATCACCTTTTAGGACTGAGAATGATGAAAAACATTTAAAAAAAACGAATCTAGTGAGATAAAAGACAAAGACTAAGGATTCGTATTTTAGTATATCCAATTCAAAAATACCTCGTAATAATCAATTATGGAGCAAAATTCAAGAATAGAGCTCAAAACTTGGATACAATCAAAGATAGTAACCTTAGCAAGCAATTTGGACAAATAGAAGAAAATTTAATTTTTCCGTGAATAGTGCCGTATACGTGAATAGTAACCCCGACGGAAAAAGTAAGAATTTCAACATAAAATTCATGACAATATTTCTGTATAATGATATTGAAAAGAATAACATTATTTACGAAAGAAAATAACATCCCTTACTTCAAAAAGATAGTACCTCTGACTGGAATATCGGATATAATATCGAAGGAAACTTGCGCTGAATACTAATACTCAAAGTATTGAAATACTCACAAAAATACGCTCGATATTATAGAGAGAGAAAACTTCTGATTCTGGTGTGATTTTCAATTCTAACCTAAGCACCCTATTTATAGAAAAAACTTAGGATGCCAAAGGAGACTAAAATATAAAATAATATATTTTTAAAAAAATTTTCGCCTCCTGGCGGCTAAAAATTTCAGATTTTTCAACAACAAAAGTGGGGCCCACCATTTTATTTAAAAAATATTTATTTTTTGAAACTTCAATAATTCATAACAAATAGCCCCTTTGTCAGAAAAATACAAATTCTATGTCCTTCCATAGGAAATTTAATTCTCTACAACTTTGCAGAAGAAAATTTTTCCAAATTCCAAACATAAATTATCCGAAATCCATAAACAGATAATTTCTCACACCAAAATATTGATAAAAACTCATCAGCGCCAATTCCTTCTTTAATATCCACAAAATAAATATTTCCTTATCATATAAATCAATAATTAATTATTCACAAATAATATTATAGAACTACAATATTAACAACCAGGTCGTTCCCAGGACAGAGGGGGCCTTCCGATAAGGACTTATCCTTACTGGCGCGCAATTAAATAACCCCTCCTAGACAGAACTTCCTTAGACATTGTCAATAATGCTATCTAATAATATTATTCAAATAATATGAATTATTGAGTTGATAACGTGAAATACTGTGCAACGACAATTATTGAATCAATACTACAAAATATCAACTGTAGCCATTATTGAATCAATCATAAAAAATAGCAACGTGGTAATTATTGAGTCAATAAAATATCAATGCAGCAATTATTGAGTCAATAATATAAAATATCAACGTAGCAATTATTGAGTCAATAATATAAAATATTGAACAGTAATTACTGTAACAATAATTGAGTAATGGCTTCTCACGTAAGACTCAATAATTCGAAATACTGTGCAATACCGTGTGCTACTATGCAACACCGTGTATCACTGTATTTTAACCACCGGGTATTTCAACAGTACTAACGGTAACAACCACGCCATTATTTTGTAAAAAAGTTATTTCTGTCGCTTTCTATATCCGATAGTTATTTCGTTGTGGGGGCCCACAAATAGCTGCGCCGTCGTACGAATATTCCCCGACAACAAGAATATTCCACGACCAAACGAATATTTCCCGACAACAAGAATATTTTATAACCACTTGCTCATTTTAAAAATGTTTGCACATTTCACCCATAACTTTCATATTTATCAAAACAACACCTTACTGTTTCGAAATAATATATAAAGAAAACTAAATCTTTATTCATAAAAGTTGGGGTCTTACAAAGACGTTCAAGGGAATAAGTATCTCGTATCAGCAAGAAATGAGCAGACTTGGTTAATCTATCAACAATAACCCAAATCGCATCTATGCCTTGAGAAACCTTGGGAAGACCAGTAACGAAATCCATGGTAATGTGTTCCCACTTCCACTTTGGAATCTCAAGTGGTTGCAATGGACCCTTTGGCACTTGATGCTCCGCCTTGACACGTTGACACGTTAAGCACCTCGAGATAAATTCCGCGATCTCTCTCTTCACATTACTCCACCAAAATGTATGTCGAAGATCACAATACATTTGGGTACTCCCAGGATGGATTGCAAACGGTGTGTTGTGTGCCTCCATCATGATTCTATAATTCAAATCAGAATCGTCAGGAACACAAAGTTTGGAGTTGACTCGAAGTATTCTTTCTTCATCAATCCTTGCTTCTGGAATAGCACCTTCTTGCACCTTTTTCCTCATATTCATCAGCTCTGGATCTGTAGCTTGAGCAGCTTTAACTTTATCAATCAAAGCTGGTTCTACGCGTATACTTGATATCATCGAATGGGTCCCCAAAGTCTTGAACTCTATCTCCATCTTTTGTAAATCACACAAAATAGGCCTTGAAAGTATCGCATTCGTTCCCGCATATGATCTTCTACAAAACGCGTCAGCTACCACGTTCGCTTTACCAGGATGGTATTGGATGGTATGATCGTAATCTTTCAACAGCTCAAGCCAACGTCGTTGTCGCATGTTGAGTTCCTTCTGGGTGAAGAAATACTTGAGGCTTTTATGATCCGTATAGATCTCCACTTTCTCCCCATACAGGTAGTGTCTCCAGATCTTCAACGCGAAAACAACTGCTGCCAATTCTAAATCATGAGTAGGATAATTCCTCTCATATTCCTTGAGTTGTCGAGAGGCATAGGCTACGACTTTCCCATGTTGCATGAGAACACATCCTAACCCTTTGCCCGAAGCATCGCTGTAATGACAAATCCATCCCAACCAGATGGTATCGTCAGAACAGGTGCCGAAATGAGTCTCCTCTTGAGCTCTTGAAAGCTCCTCTCGCATTCATCGTTCCATACGAATTTTGTATCTTTCCGAGTCAGTTGAGTTAATGGAGTAGCGATTCAAGAAAATCCTTCTACGAATCTCCGATAATAACCAGCTAAGCCTAAAAAGCACGTACTTCGGTCACCGACTTCGGTTGCTCCCAACTTTGTATTGCTTCAATCTTTGCCGGGTCCACAGATACTCCACGTTTTGATACTACGTGCCCAAGGAATGCTACTTCCTCAAGCCAGAACTCGCATTTCTTCAGCTTGACATATAGCTTGTTTTCACGAAGCCTTTGAAGTACCAGCTTCAAGTGGTGCTCATGATCTTCACGACTTTTGGAATAGATGAGGATGTCATCAATAAAGACAGCCACGAACTGATCCAAATATTCTTTGAATACACGGTTCATCATATCCATAAAAGCAGTAGGAGCATTAGTCAATCCAAAAGACATGACTAAAAATTCATAATGCCCGTATCGAGTTCTGAAGCAGTCTTCGGAATATCCTCAGTTTTAATTTTCAGCTGACTGATATCCAGAACAAAGATCGATTTTTATAAAGAATTATGCACCTTGCAACTGGTCTAACAGGTCATCAATACGAGGTAGCGGATACCTATTCTTGATGGTGACATGGTTCAACTCCCGATAGTCAATACAAAGTCGCATACTCCCGTCTTTCTTCTTTACGAATAAAACAGGAGCACCCCAAGGAGATGTACTAGGACGTATAAAATCGATGTCTAACAACTCCTGTAGTTGGACCTTTAACTCCTGAAGTTCTATAGGAGCCATTCGATATGGGGTTTTAGAAATGGGTTTTATACCGGGTTCAAGGTCAATAAAGAATTAACTTCACGTTCCCGGGGGTAGACCGAGAAGTTCTTCGGGAAATACATCAGGAAACTCATTAACAACAGAAATATCATTCAAACCTGATGTATTCTGGTTTAGATCAGTGACATGAGCTAAGAAAGCTTGACATCTGTTTTTCAATAAACGAATAGCTTTGTGACTTGAAATGACATTGACAGATTTAAGTGGTTTGGTGGTTTGAATTCGCACAACAGGTTGGTTAGGAATATAAAAACTAATAACCTTACGAAAATAATCAATTTTGGCATGGTAAGTGGTTAACCAGTCAATTCCTAAAATCACGTCAAATGCAAGTATTTTCAAAGATATAAGATCAACAGGTAAGGTAAGGGTACCAATCTGAATCAAGCAAGATTTGTAAACTGTATATGTAACGAAAGTTTCTCATAACGGAGTTTCAACAGATAAGTCAAAGTCTAACTTCTCAGGTGTCAAATTTATTCGTTGAGCACAAGTAGGTGAAATAAATGAATGGGTAGCACCGGTATCTAACAAGGTGTAAACTTCGCAAGAGTTTTTGATTAGCTTACCCGTAATCACCTCGTGCAGGTTCCTCGTGTTTTGGGCTATCACGACAAACACTCTTCCAGAAATCACCGACTTTGACTTGTCCGAAACTGCCTTTGGAATCACCACCCCCGCTGGACTTGGTTTCGCTATAGGACAATCTCGAGCTATATGTCCTTCTTTTCACAGTTATAACATGCTTTGAATTGTTGTGGGCAGTTTGGGCTGATGTGTTCCTCTTTCCCTCATTTATAGCATACGATCGGTGATCGTTCTCCTCCCCTAGAAACAGTTGATGCTGGTGCTGATGTCGACGTCTTCACATTCTCATTGTTGTACCTTCTTTTCTTAAAATCTCCTCCCAATTCACTTTTTCTATTATCATGGCCACGATTACCACCGGAGTGGTTACCGCTTCTGTCATGATACTTTCCTCCCCGCTGGTTATCATTGTTCCGATGACTGCTGCCACCGGTACGACCTTGGTTGTTGTCCCTTGGTTGAACATAATCATTATCTCGTTCTAATAACTGGGCCATGTTTACTACATCCGAATAAAGAGAAAATTTATGAGAAATGAGGTATTGACGAATCTCGGGTTTCAAACCTCTCAGAAACATCCGTGTCATACGTTCCTCATTCTCCACCAAATGAGGTGCAAACCAGGATAACTCCGCGAATTTAGCCTCGTACTGGGACACAGTCATGTTGTTCTGTTCCAGTCTGATGAACTCTACCTCTTTCATGTGACGAATACTTTCTGGAAAGTACTTGTCATTAAACAGTTTCTGGAACACCCCCCAAGACATCTTGAGTGTGGCAGGCTGGGTACGCTTCACAGATTTCCACCAGTAATCTGCCTCTCCACGGAACATAAAGGTGGCAAATGGAACCTTCTGTTCCTCTGTGCATCCCAAGACATCAAATATCTTGGTAATTTGATTAATCCAATTTTTCACCTTGATTGGATCTGGCTTTCCCTGAAACTCTGGTGGTCCCAACTCTTTAAACTGCTTGGCAGTGACAAGCTGCGAGTTGTTATTTCCACCTGTATTATGAACACGAGTCTCCCTCGTCTGGTTTTGCATGAACTGCAAAAAGCTTCTAAACATCCCGTCATTTATCATTTCTTCAGTAGGGTTGTTTGCAGGAGGAATATAGCATTCCTGTTGCACGTTCTCCTCGTTGTTGATTAAAGGTGTCTCAACGGTCTCATTCACTCCATTGTTTAAATTTTCAGCTGCCATTCTCAAATACTGCCACAAAACAAGGGTTAATCAAACAAATTAACATATCACATATTAACCCTATATTCCAACCGACCAATTAAATAACAATTAAGCTTAGGTAGGACACACTAGCGAAGGTTTTACTCGTCTCTCCCTTCCTAGTTCTATTCCCAGATCTCCGCCAGAGATCATATCCCTAAGCTCTGATACCAACTATGACGCCCCCAAATAGGTTTAATACTCCACCCATTTTGAGTCGCCAAATACACTCAATAACAATCTTTTATATCACACGGTCATGCAAAATATAACCACACAACTATGAGTGTCAATACAAATCGTATATAATACGAAATATCAACATTCAAATTCATTTTTTATTTATTACAATTATTATCTCACTATTTTACAAAAATAGCGAGGACTACTACTGCTCTAACTCGGACCATCACTCTGTCCCCCGACTAGTTCCCGCAACATTCTCATTTCCTGAAGAGGACAATAGATGAAAATGGTGAGCTCAACTAGCCAGTAAAGAATATTATGACTAAGATAATGAAAAATAAATTATCATTAGCCTTCAATAAATCAGATAAAATATTATGGACAACAAGTTTTAGATCAATATTCGCAGCGGAAATAATAATTCATTAGAAGAGTTAAGTAGAAAATGATGTCTACTGTCTTCTTTGATTTAAAAATTCATCATCAATATTTTATCCCTATAACATCAGTCAATACACATCTCGAATCAATTATCCATCTTTGCACTATGGTCAAAAATATTCATCAGGTAATCATTCATCTTTGCACTACAGGCCAAAGATATTCATCACGTAATTTTTCATCTTTGCACTATAGGCCAAAAATATTCAGTTATATCATCATTTAGAACTGAGGATGATGAAAAATAATACGAATAACGGATCCAGTGAGATAAAGGACAAATATTAGAGAATTTATCCAAAGTTCAAGAATGAAGATCAAAACCTGGATCCAATCAAAGATGATTTGGAAGAAAAAAAAAGTTATCGTGAATAGTACCCCGTAAATAGTAACTCGTAAATAGTAACTCGACATGAAAAGATAAAAATTTCACAAGAAAGTTCAAACCAATATTCCAGTGAAATAATATTAGATGAAGCGCAAAACTTAAGTAATATCTGATCATTTCAGGAATTATAGAAGCAATACTTACCGTAGTAAATTTAGAGTTAAAAATCTGAAATGAAACAATATACTAAACTGCAATTGGATTTTCACCCGTTTGGCGGTAGTCCGCTCAGACAGATTATTTTCACAATTTAATAACAACTGAATACGAAGGGTTATTCACCCGTTTGGCGGTAGTCCGCTCAAACAGATTATTTCCACAATTTAATAACAACTAAATACGAAGATTCACCCGTCTGGCGGTAGTCCGCTCAGACAGATTATACCAACAGAATAATAAGGAATGGAATAACAACCCTTACGAGTATTGAAAGAAAATAACTCTCTTCATGAATACGAAAGAAATAATACCCCTTACCTTAAAATTTGGAGACTGCACTAGCGTAATAGCAGAATACTCTTCTTCTTTCTCTCTTATTCTCTCTATACTTTCTCTCTCTATAGCTTTAGTGAATTGGTGAGAAATAATGAAGAAATAAGCTTCTATTTATAGGCCCGGCAGAGTAAGGGTAAAATAGTCTTTTCGTCATAATTTATGACATCATCGTTTACATCATCGATCTATGACATCATTGTTTATCTCATCGCTCCGATGACATCATTGCTTACCTTATCGCTCCGATGACATCATTGTTTGCATCATAAGAGTTCAAATTCAATTTATAATTTTCCACCTCGTTTAACTTTTATACCATGAATTTACTATAATAATGTTACCATTCAAATTATAAAAATCATACTATTATGTAATCACATCATACTACTATAATGTAATATTATAATAATATATTTAAATGAATTATTTTATCGGATAAGATAAAATACCAACTTTCAACAAATGTCACATGTAAAAAAAATTCCCCCGTTTAAATCCACATTGAATAAATATTTCCTTATCATATATATCAAAAATTAATTATTCACAAATAATATTACGGAACTACAATATTGACAACCAGGTCGTTCTCAGGAAAGAGGGGGCCTTCCGATAATGATTTCTCCTTACTGGCGCGCAATTAATCAATCCCTTTTCTAGACAGAACTTCCTTAGACATTGCCAATAATGCTATCTAATAATATTATTCAAATAATATGAATTATTGATTTGATAATTTAAAATAATGTGCAATGACAATTATTGAATCAATAATATAAAATAGCAAAGTAGCACTTATTGATATAAAATATCAACGTAGCAAATATTGAACCAATAAAATATTATGCAATTATTGAATCAATAACATAAAATATTGAAAAGTAATTACTGTAACAATAATTGAGTAAGTGCCTTCCTACGTAAGAATCAATAATTCAAAATACTGTGCAATACCGTGTGCTACTGTGCAACACCACGTATTACTGTATGTTAACCACCCGGTATTTCAACAGTACTAACGGTAATAGTTTTACCGTTATTATATAAAAAGGTTATTTTTGTCGCTTTCTATATCCGACATTCATTCCGTTGTGGGGTCCACCAATGACTGCGCCGTCGTACTAATATTCTCCGACAAAAAGAATATTTCTCGACCAAACGAATATTTTCCGACACAACGAATATTTTATAACCACTTGCTTACTTTGTAAACTTTACGCATTTCACCCATAACTTATCACATTTATCAAATCAACACCTTACTATTTCAAAATAATATATAAAGAAAATTAAATCTTATTCATAAAATATGGGGTCTTACACGTAACGAAATCCATCGTAATGTGTTTCCACTTCCATTTCAGAATTTCCAGTGGTTGCAATGGACCCTTCGGCACTTGATGTTCCGCCTTTACATGTTGACAAGTTAAACATCTCGAAATAAACTCCGCGATCTCTCTTTTCATATTGCTCCACCAAAATGTATATCGAAGATCACGATACATTTTGGTACTCCCAAGATAGATTGTAAACGGTGTGTTGTGTGCCTCCATCAAGATTCTATGCTTCAAGTCAGAATCGTTAGGAACACAAAGTCTGGAGTTGACTCGAAGTATTCTCTCTTCATCTATTCTTGCTTTTGGAATGACACCTTCTTCTTCATCTTTATCAGCTCCGGGTCTGTAGCTTGAGTAGCTTTAATTTTATCAATCAAAGCTAGGTTCCATGCGTATACTTGACTATCATCGCACTCGTTCTCGTATATGATCTTCTACTCAACGTCTTAGCTACCACGTTCACTTTTCTAGGATGGTATTGGATGGTATGATCGTAATCTTTCAACAGCTCAAGCCAACGTCGTTGCCGCATGTTGAGTTCCTTTTGAGTGAAGATATATTTAAGGCTCTTATGATCTGTATAAGTCTCCACTTTCTCCCCGTACAGGTAATGTCTCCAGATTTTCAATGCAAAAACGACAGCTGCCAACTCTAGATCATGAGTAGGATAATTCCTTTCATATTCTTTGAGTTGTCGCGAGGCATATGCTATGACTTTCTCATGTTGCATGAGAACACATCCTAACCCTTTGCCCGAAGCATCGCTGTAGATAACAAATCCATCCGAACCAGATGGTATTGTTAGAACAGGTGCCGAGATAAGTCTCCTTTTGAGCTCTTAGAAACTCTTCTCGCATTCCTCACTCCAAACGAATTTTGTATCTTTCCGAGTCAACTGAGTTAATGGAGTAGCGATTCGAGAAAATCCCTCTACGAACCTCCGATAATAACCAGCTAAGCCCAGAAAGCTTCGTACTTCGGTCACCGACTTAGGTTGCTCCCAACTTTGTATTGCTTCAATCTTCGTCGGGTCAACAGATACTCCACGTTTCAATACCACGTGCCCAAGGAATGCTACTTCCTCAAGCCAGAACTCGCATTTCTTTAGTTTGGCATATAGCTTGTTCTCACGAAGCTTTTGAAGTACCAACTTCAAGTGGTGCTCATGATCTTCACGGCTTTTAGAATAAATGAGGATGTCATTAATAAAGACAACAACGAATTGATCCAAATACTCCTTGAATACACGGTTCATCATATCCATAAAAATAGCAGGAGCATTAGTCAATCCAAAAGACATGACTAAGAACTCATAATGCCCGTACCGAGTTCTGAAGGCAGTCTTCGGAATATCCTAAGTTTTAATCTTCAGCTGATGATATCCAGAACGAAGATCAATCTTTGAAAAAAAATTGTGCTCCTTGCAACTGGTCGAACAGGTCATCAATACGAGGTAGCGGATACCTATTCTTAATGGTGATATGGTTCAACTCCTGATAGTCAATACAAAGTCGCATACTCCCGTCTTTCTTCTTTACGAATAAAACAGGAGCACCCCAAGGAGACGTACTAGGACGAATAAAACCGATGTCTAACAACTCTTGTAGTTGGACCTTTAACTCCTGAAGTTTAATAGGAGCCATTCGATATGGGGTTTTAGAAATAGGTTTTGTACCGGGTTTAAGGTCAATAAAGAATTCAACTTCACGTTCTGGGGGTAGACAGGGAAGTTCTTCAGGAAATACATCAGAAAACTCATTAACAACGGAAATATCATTCAAACCTAACGTTTTCTGGTTTAGATCAGTGACATGAGCTAAGAAAGCTTGACATCCGTTTTTCAATAAACGAATAGCTTTGTGACTTGAAATGATATTGACTGATTTTAATGGTTTGGTGGTTTGGATTCGCACAACAGGTTGATTAGGAATATGAAAACTAACAACCTTACGAAAATAATTAATTTTGGCATGGTAAGTGGTTAACCAGTCAATCCCTAAAATCACGTCAAATGCAAGTATTTTCAAAGATATAAGATCAACAGGTAAGGTAAGGGTACCAATCTGAATCAAGCAAGATTTGTAAGTTGTGGATGTAACAAAGGTTTCTCCCAACAGAGTTTCAACAGATAAGTCAAAGTCTAATTTATCAGAAGTCAAGTTCAAACGTTGAGCACAAGCAGGTGAAATAAAAGAATGGGTAGCACCGGTATCCAGCAAGGTGTAAACTTCGTAAGAGTTTATGATTAGCTTACCCATAATCACCTCGTGTGGATTCCTCGCGTTTTGAGTTGTCACTAAGGGTGTAAACAAGTCGAATCGAAACGAACAGAGAGTTACTCGAATTCGACTCGAAATGATAAATTCGTACTCGAATTCGAATTGTATTTGAAAATTTCTACTCAGATTCTACTCGACTCGAATATTTACTACTCAAATTCGATCCGACTCGGCTCGAATTATAGTCAAACTACTCGCGAGCTTCAAATTCAAGCTCGAATTCGAGTCTCTACATAATAACTAATTTTATAATAAATATAATTATAAATTGAATTTGTTATTTTACTTAGAAATGAGAAAATATATTTACTATTACACTTTACAAATATAAAATCATAATTAAAATTAAAATAATAATAATAATAATAATTAATTATTCTAATTTGATTTAAATTTGTATATATTATAAGAGAATGTATTGAGTATCTAATCGAATTTGTATCAATCGAGTATGTATCGAATCACACTCAAGAATTCTAGTAGTTTGAATCTTAAACGAGTCGAGTATAACCTTGCTCAGATTCTACTCATATTTTTATTCGAACTATTTTTAATGCTCAGATTTGGATCATATTATTAACGAATCCGAGTCTCGCTCGTATTTTTTCGAGTCGAGCTTAAATCGAGCCCGAACCGTTTGGCTCGTTTACAGCCTTAGCTGTCACGACAAACGCTCTTCCAGGAATCACCGACTTTGACTTGTTCGAAACCGCTTTTGGAATCACCACCCCCGCTGGACTTGGTTTCGTAACAGGACAATCTCGAGCTATATGTCCTTCTTTTCCACAGTTATAACATGCTTTGAATTAATGTGGACAGTTTGAGCTGATGTGTCCCTCTTTCCCGCATTTACAACATATGACCGGTGGTCGTTCTCCTCCCCTAGAAACAGTTGATGCTGGTGCTGATGTTGACGTCTTCACGTTCTCATTGTTGTACCTTCTCTTCTTAAAATTTTCTCCCGATTCGCCTTTTCTACTATCATGACCACGATTACCACCGAAGTGGTTACCGCTTCGGTCATACTTTCCTCCCCGCTGGTTGTCATTGCTCCGATGACTGCTGCCACCGGTACGACCTTGGTTGTTGTCCCTTGGTTGAACATAATCATTATCTCGTTCTAACAACTGGACCCTGTTCACTACATCCGAATATAGAGAAAATTTATGAGAAATGAGGTATTGACGTATTTCGGGTTTCAAACCTCTCAGAAACATCCGCGTCATACGTTCCTCATTCTCTACCAAATGAGGTGCAAACCTGGACAGCTCCGCGAACTTAGCCTCGTACTGGGACACCGCCATGTTGTTTTAATCTAGTCTGATAAACTCTACCTCCTTCATATGACGAATACTTTCAGAAAAATACTTGTCATTGAACAGTTTCTGAAATGTTTCCCAAGACATCTTGAGTGCGGCAGGCTGGGTACGCTTCACAGACTCTCACCAGTAATCTGCCTCTCCTTGGAACATAAAGATGGCGAATGGAACCTTCTGTTCCTCTGTGCATCCCAAGACATCAAATATCTTGGTAATTTGCTTAACCCACAGTCTCCGCCTTGATCGGATTCGGCTTTCCCTGAAATTCTGGTGGTCCCAATTTTTTGAACTGCTTGGCAGTGACAAGCTACGAGTTGTTATTATCTCCACCTGTATTTTGCACACGAGTCTCCCTCGTCTGATTTTGCATGAACTGCAAAAAACTTCTTAACATCTCATTGTTTATCGTCTGATCAGCGTTATTTTCAGGATAAATATTGCCTTCCTGTTGCACGTTCTCCTGGTTGGTGATTAAATGTGTCTCCACGGTCTCATTCACTTCGTTGTTAACATTCTCAGTTGCCATTTTCAAATACTGCCATAAAACAAGAGTTAATTAAATAAATTAACATATCACATATTAACCCTATACTTCGACTGACCAATTAAATATCACATAAGCTTGGGTAGGACATACTAGTGAAGGATTTACTCATCTCTCTCCTCCTAGTTCTATTCCCCGATCTCCGCCAGAGATCATATCCCTAAGCTCTGATACCAACTGTGACGCCCCCAGAATAGGTCCAGTCAACCCAACCCATTCTGAGTCGCCAAATACATGGTACAGAATTCAAATACAAACTTTTGTATCACACAGTCGTGCAAAATACGACCACACAACTGTGAGTGTCAATACAAATATGTAGAAAATATTAACATTCTCATTACAATTATTATCACACTATTTATTAGAAATAGTGAGGACTACTACTGCTCTAACTCGGATCATCACTCTGTCCCCCGACTAGTTCCCGCAACATTCTCATTTTCTGAAGAGGACAATAGATGAAAAGGGTGAGCTCAACTAGCCCAGTAAAGAATATTACGACTAAGATAATGAAAAATAAATTATCGTTAGCCTTCAATAAATCAGATAAAATATAATGGACAACCAATTTTAGATCAATATTCACAGCGGAAATAACAATTCATTAGAAAAGTTAAGTAGAGAATGAAGTCTACTATCTTCTATGATTTAAAAGTCCATCATCAATATTTTATCCCTGTAACATCAATCAATATACATCTCAACTCAAATATTCATCTTTGCACTACGGGCCAAAGATATTCATTTGTATCACCAGTGGTCATGTTCATCTCAACACCTGTCCATCTTTGCATTACGGCCAAAGATATTCATCAGGTAATCATTCATCTTTGCTCTACAGGCCAAAGATATTCAATTATATCACCTTTTAGGACTGAGGATAATGAAAAATAATATAAATAACGAATTTAGTGAAATAAAGGACAAGATTAAGGATTCGTAATCTAATTTATCCAAGTTCAAGAGTACTGCATAATAATATTTTGTGGAGCAAAATTCAAGAATAAAACTCAAAACTTAGATCCAATCAAAGATAGTAACTATAACAGATAATTTGAACAAATAGAAGAAAATTTAGTTTTTCTGTGAATAGTGTCGTATACGTGAATAGTAACCCTGACAGAAAAAGTAAGAATTTCATAATAAAATTCATGTCAATATTTTGGTATAATGATATTGAAAAGAATACCATTATTTACGAAAGAAAATAACATCCCCTACCTCAAGAGAATAGTACTTCTGACTAGAATATCGGATATAATACCGAAGGAAACTTGCACTGAATAGTAACACTCAAAATATCTAAATACTCACAAAAATACTCTCGATATTATAGAGAGAGAAAACTTCTGATTCTGGTGTGATTTTCAATTCTAACCTAAGCATCCTATTAATAGAAAAAATTTTGTATGCCAAAGTAGACTTTTAAATAAAATAATATTTTTTAAAAAAAATTTCCAGCCGCCTCCCAAAAAAAAAGCCATCAGCCACCAGCCATCGGTGGGGCCCACCTCCCATTAAAAAAATATTTATTTTTTGAAACTTCAATAATTCATAATAAATAGTCCTTTTGTAAGAAAAATACAAATTCTATATCCTTCTATAAGAAATTTAATTCTCTACAACTTTGTAGAAGGAAGTTTTTTCAAATTTTAAACATAAATTATTCGAATTTCATAAACGGATGATTTTCCACACCAAAATACTGATAAAAAATATATCAACACTAATTCCTTCTTTTATATCCACAAAATAAATATTTCTTTATTATATAAATCAATAATTAATTATTCACAAATAATATTACAGAACTACAATATTGACAACCAGGTCGTTCCCAAGAAAGAAAGGGTCTTCTGATAAGGATTTCTCCTAACTGGCGCGCAATTAAATAATCCCTCCTAGACAGAACTTCCTTAGACATTGTCAATAATGCTATCTAATAATATTATTCAAATAATATGAATTATTGAGTTGATAATGTGAAATACTGTGCAGTGACAATTATTGAATCAATCATATAAAATATCAACGTAGCAATTATTGATATAAAATATCAACGTAGCAATTATTGAATCAATAAAATATTATGTAATTATTGAATCAATAATATAAAATATTGAACAGTAATTACTGTAATAATAATTGAGTAAGTGTCTTCTTACGTAAGAATCAATAATTCGAAATACTGTGCAATATCGTGTGCTACTGTGTAACACCGCGTATTACTGTATTTTAACCACTGGGTATTTCAACAGTACTAACGGTAACAACTACGCCGTTATTTTATAAAAAGGTTATTTCTGTCGCTTTCTATATCCGACTGTTATTCCGTTGTGTTGCCCACAAATAGCTGCGCCGTCGTACGAATATTCCCCGACAATAAAAATATTCCACGACCAAACGAATATTCTCCGATAACAATGAATATTTTATAACCACTTGCTTATTTTGAAATATTTACACATTTCACCCATAACTTTTCATATTTATCAAATTAACATCTTACTATTTTAAAATAATATATAAAAAAAATTAAATCTTTATTCATAAAAGTTGGGTTATTACGAATAATCTCATAATGCTTATATTTGATTCAAATTATATAAAGTGAGACGAGAAAGGAAAATTTTATTCATCCTACTATGTTTATTTATCAAATTGGTACAAATGACCATATACAATATGAGTTTCTTCAACTTTTCTTATTCATTTTTTTATTAAGAAACTTTTATAGTTTAATATTTTTGGGTGGATTGATCCAAAATTAGAAATCTGTTATCAGATTAATAATAAGGTTGGCTTAATCATCTGAGACCCGCATGAATTGGACTTACTGTTTGTTTAGGATTGAATATTAAATAGATTTATAATAATTTCAAATTTTTCCAGAGGGGTAAACTAATAAAATTATGTCATTCAGATGTTTCAGACATGTTAATTATCAAATAACTTTTTTCATTCAGATTCAGATTCTGCTTATTCACATTCAGATTCAAATTCAAATCCATTCAATTTTTATCAAATAAGATGCTGTTTGATAGCAGTTTAATGGGTCTGAATAGGTAAAAAAATGAGCGAATCAGTCATTAAGAGTGTTTGTTTACGACTTTAAAAATCTGAATTGGGCTGAACAGCTCTGAGCGATTCTTTTAAAAAAAGTTGGCTGAATCGGCTGAATGACTTATTTTTACCCAAATAACCATAACACACCTATAACACAAACCCTCTCTCTCTCTCTCAATATATATATATATATATATATATAATTAAAAATAATATGGACATATGATAATAATATCAAATTAAGTAAAAATAATTAATTCATTGAAATTAATGTAATTTTATTATTATATTGATATATTTATTTAATTCGTTAGATTTCTTATTTTTATGAAACTTGGGTTACTTGAAGGCAAGCCGGAAACCAACTCATACAACTTATTTGACAGGCTGATACAGCTATACTATCATCTAGGTGTTTAATAAGGTTTATTGGCAGCTTCCAAAATTGCGTCTAAGCTTTGTAACAAAGGAAATGATATATCTTGTAATTTTATAAATTTAATTTTTTTTTACTGAGTGTTACATTTTTTTTAACTAAGAGTTACGGTTTTTTAGTAAGAGTTACGTGAATTTCAATGATGTATTTGATATGATGGACCAATATTATAATTCTATTCAATTCCATATAATGATATACGTGGCAATCGACCACTTGTAATTCGTCAGATAATTTTTGCAATACATTGCGGGGGGGCTCCTAAAATAATTTTGCAAGTTACCCAAAAAATTGTTGGAGTAGAATAATATTTCCGTTTCAAATTTAGATATGTTTTTTGACCTTTTAAAATTAATTTATAAATTTTAAAAATTAAAAATTGACATAAATTCGGTTAAGTTTGAATACAACAATGTCAACAAACGTGACAATAATTATACTTTTTAGTTAGTTAATATTAATTGGAATTTCTTAACATGTGCCCTTAGGGCACATACTAAACACACATTTCAAGAGAATATTCTCTTGAATTGTGTGTATATTCCCTTGAATTTAGTATAAATACAAAAATCAATGGAATATATACACAGTTCAAGAGAATATTCTCTTGAACAGTGTGCTTAGCATGTGCCCTAAAGGCACATGTTAAGAGGACCCTAATTAATTATATATAATTGTATTCGGTTACCATGAAGTTAATTTCATGATAAGTTGGTCAATTGACCAATACAGTGCTGACACGTAGAGAGAGTGATTACCTCCCGCCTGCGTATCGACACTGTATTAATCAATTGACTAAAATTAATTTCATGTTAACCACTCCTATATAATTGTTTAAATTAAAATTTATTTTTTTTGTACCCGTCCTTTTCGGCGCCAATTTCTTGATGGTCATATTTAGTGTTTTAACATTTTTCGAAAACCTACTTTTATTTCTTTCTATTTTAAGAAAAAAGTATTTGTACAATACATTTAATTTAACTTTTATATGACTCATTTAGATTATAGTAGGGTCTATATACAACACAATTAAAACTTTATCTTTTTAATAATGCTACTACTATCACATAAATAATATCACATTATATTTATATACACATATACATACTGCATATTGGGCGAGGAACCACAATATACATGTGTGTATATGAGGATTATGTGAAATATTTTATGTGATACTAGCATTGTTGATTAAAAAATAGTCTTGTACCTTTTTGTTTTCTTTATTTTAATACTAAATTTAGTAATTTGTATCATCAATGTATTTTATTTTTAAAAATTGAAGTGTAGTCATATTTTTACAATTCTAGTACTTAAAAATTAACAAAATAAAAATTGGGCTCTTTTTTCCAATTGAAAATATTTCACTTTCATCTCACTTCTCACTTGAGCAATTTCCATTTTTCTACTTGAAAATTCTTGAGAACACATATTAATGGCATAAAAAAATTACAGAGGTTTTAGGTGTCGGTGGAGGGAGTGATGTTAGGTGGTGGGTCATCACCTTCAAGTCCGTTACTTTGCTTGATTCCAAATCCAGCCTGGTTTATACCCATTAAAGTTCGATCATCTTCTACCCAACTAAACGTCATATCCACCGTTCATCTCCTTTCTCTTCTTTTTCCATTCCCACTGAAAGAGATAGTTGATCTAACACACTCTCTCCTCCATTGCATTTCACCCAAAGAAAAGAAAATTAAGTAGCAAAAGAGGGGGCCAAAATCAATTCAATCCCATCACTCTACCGACAATAGATCTGTGAAAAGCAAGGTCTCCAGTAAGTTACATTTTCATTTTCCATTTCTCTCTAAATTTGTTCTGTTCCTCTCTCTTTAAATTATCAGATCCCCAACATTCCTTTGCAGCTGTTTATTTTGTGCTTATCGTTCTGGGTTCGTTTATTCTTCAACAAAACACAACACCCACTTCATAATTTTTGTTAATTTCTCTTGCAGATAAAGAATGGAGGCAAAAATAAAAATGGGTTTGTTTTTGGCCATTGTAATGGTGATTCTAGCTATTGTGAATGGAGATTCTTCAAAAGAAGTCTTGGTGAAGACTGTTAGGGGAAATAAAGTTTGTAGTCAAGGCTGGGAATGCAAGGGTTGGTCAAAGTATTGCTGCAACCAAACAATTTCAGATTTGTTTCAGGTTTATCAATTTGAGGAGCTTTTTGCAAAAAGGAATTCACCCGTAGCTCATGCGGTTGGTTTCTGGGATTATCAGTCTTTCATTACTGCAGCTGCTGTTTATCAGCCGCTTGGTTTTGGAACCACTGGTGGCAAGCTCATGCAGATGAAGGAAGTTGCAGCCTTTCTTGGCCATGTTGGCAGCAAAACCTCATGTAAGTCTAGTTTCTTATTTTTAATTACATTTGGTTACTGTGACTTGTGAGGATTATGGAAACAGGAAAGTAGAATCTGAACTTTATATTTTAATTTTTTTTTGGGTTTGGTTGAGTTGATTTACATGTATAAAGATTATAAGTTGGGTTGTGTTTGTACTGGTTTTTATATGTAAGATATAAATTGCAGGGGTTTTGGTGGTTTGTTGTAAGATGATTTGACAATACTTGCATTTAGATTGAATTTTTCATTATGATGCATATGAGAAGTTGAGAACTCCACTTGTGGATTGATTGAAATATTTTATTATTTAGTTTGATGTGTTTTTTGCCTTTTTTATTTTGATGGGTACTGTAGAAACCTTTATCTCAACTCTTAGCTGGTTTGAAGCTGAGATTGAATGAGTGTTTTCCATATTTGGTTCCATTGAGTAGTTTGATGCTAGATCAGGATGAGAAATTGTGGATTTGATTATTTGGTGCTGATTTACTCAATATTGAATTTCAAGATGTTACAATCGTCTTATCCTCACCTGGTTCTTGACAGAGGGTTTGTCTCCTAGTCCTAAATTCAATATTTTTTACTAAATTTGCTTGATTGAATATGTTCATGTTGATAGGCTTTTTATTTGTTTGAATAGATTGTTGTTTTCCTTAGCTTTGAATTCTCTGTCGTGTCTTGACTGAATTGGTTTGTCATGGAGAACGGTTGAGAGAGGTACGAGTCTTTAATATGTAGACTTAAAATATTATATGGACATTGCTGAAATACCTTCTTAATAGACAGTTTTTAGATGACATTTATAATTTGTATTTATCTCGAGTTAGATTTGGTTCAAACAAATTACTTATTCATTCCAATAGTTTGAAATTATGTAAAAGGTTCGTATAGATCAGTTTGTAAGTTGTACAGAGAAATGATTTATTGGGGTTAAATGTAACCGCTATATAGTACCAATAAAAACTCATGTACTATTCAATCATGTTTATTACTGGAGTTTAGAGTATTTAGTTTGCCAAACATCTTGTGTAAGCAAATTGCAAAATTACTGCAATAATGATAAAAATAAATAAATAAATAAAATGCAGGTGGATATGGAGTGGCAACTGGAGGACCGTTGGCATGGGGTTTATGCTACAACAGAGAAATGAGTCCTAGCCAATCATACTGTGATGACTCATACAAGTACACATACCCTTGTGCTCCTGGAGCTGAATACTATGGACGTGGAGCTCTGCCTCTTTACTGGTATGTATAATTTTTTTCTCATTGCTGCTCCAACAATTCTTACTGTTCTGCATCCATGTCTAATTTGTATTAATCTGTACAAGTTCTGACTTCCATGAATAAGGCATGGTTGGCAAGTTTGCACCTTTTTCTTCCTTTTCAAAATATTTATATCCTCTTGGGGTCATGCCCTATGGATGTATTCCGCAATTGCCTTATCCCTGTGAGACGGGGAACTGCATGTGTCACGAAAGACTAGTCGGGTGCTCTAACATGTTCCGACTGCATTTTGTAGCTTCAACATGTTACTATTTTAGATGTTATTGTTTTTGTCCTTTACTTCATTATATAATTCTAAGCTCTCTTTTTGTACGTTTTGTTGCACAGGAACTTCAACTACGGTGCTACTGGTGAAGCCCTTAAAGCGGATCTACTGAACCATCCAGAATACATTGAACAGAATGCTACCCTTGCTTTCCAGGCAGCAATTTGGAGGTGGATGACCGAAATCAAGAAGGGGCAGCCTTCATCCCATGATGCCTTTGTCGGCAACTGGAAACCCACCAAGAATGACACTTTAGCCAAGCGAACTCCCGGTTTTGGCGTCACTATGAATATCCTTTACGGGGAAATGGTTTGTGGTCAAGGTGATATTGATGCCATGAACAACATCATCTCCCACTACCAATATTACCTCAACTTAATGGGTGTTGGGGATGCGGCTGGACCCCACGAAATACTCTCCTGCGCAGAGCAGCTTGCTTTTAACCCAGCAACTGCGAAGTCAGATTCTTGAGATTTATCAAGTGCCCAGCCCATCCTTTGGCATGGTTTTCTCTGTAGAACCACAAATAAAGAGGCGCAACATGTTGCTGTGACATTGCGCCCAACTATTGTTGTGTGAATCTGGACAATCATACAAGTTTGTGGAATGATTTATTGCCCTTTCTTGTCAGTCTTATAGATTTTTGAATTCATTTTGTTCCTATAACCTGTGTGTGTATTATTGTGTAGTTATGAGATCTTCAGTGTTATATGAACAACATAATTGTGATATATAAATATATATCTTTTGCTACTGTAAAAATGTGCATTTTCATTTATACTAGATCTCCATCATCATCTCTCTGCTTGAAACTTAGTTAACCATTCAAGAAAACTTTGATTAGATTATATTGATGTCTTTTTATTCCCAATAATGGATTTTATCTAAAGATGAATGATGATATAGCACACAGACTAACCAACTTGCTACCTCCCATTTTTTGCACTCAAAATTAAATTTAGTACATAGAACTGGTGTACAATAACAAGAAGCAATATGCACATCAGCAATTAACAGCTCCCATCAATGCATGCTCCTGCCTTACAACCACTGCTTTGATATATTGCAGGAGCTTGATTAGCTCCTTCAACACAAGTTTTTTTTTTGCTAGGAAAGCTTTAGGTAAAATTGAGAAATGCTTCAAAGCAGAAACATGTACAAAAACTATATAGGAAATTCCAAAAATTCCCTACATGACCAGCATATCTATGGTCCTTACATGTATTGATTAAACTAAGAACCATCAGTTCTCTGATTGACCCCAAATTGTTGCAAGGATATTAAGCATAATAACTTCATCGCCCAGTTCTAATTTTTCAGCACGCAAGCTTGCATTTAGTGGAGTATCAACTGCGGCACAGACAGCGAAAAGCCACGCGCAATCATCATTTGAAAGAGAGCTCATAGTCTCCGCCAACTTTATGCATATTTTGAGCTTTGAAACTCGTGCTACAGAGGTTGGGCACTTGCCAACATCTCCTTTGGCTATACAAAGACAGACAGCAGCAGCAGCAGCATTATTTTTCATCCATAACTGAGGATTGTATTGAACAATTAATAATAGACTGGCCAGAATCGACTCTAGCAGTTGCCCTTATTTTCAATAATTTGAGGGGAGGAGCAATCTTCTTCAAGACTTTTGAATACTGGTTCCAGTTTGCTAGAGAATTCAGCAGTATAAGCCTCGTGTTGTGATAAAAGCATAGCATAGCATGATTGATAACCCTAGTTTGTCATTACTTTTTTACTATCATTTCTAGCATCATCACATAATTATTCCTAAATTATTAGATAATATAAAGGGAATATTTGGTAACAAAAATATATTCTTAAAAGTTGTCGATTAAGAAATGCATCTTTAATTTTGGAACGTAGGTAGGGAGTATACGATTGTTAAATAAGAACCTGAGAAGAACCTACCAGCCTCAGCTCAGAGATATCAGTAAGGAAAGAAATTTCCCACTGTTTCAGTGGTATTAACTGCTTACCAGTCAAGGCTTAAATGCTCTTTCATCCCCTGAATCATCACCTACAAAGCAGTTTAGTCCTCTAAAATATTATTGCAAGTAAGTTCCTTAAAAGTTTAGTTTGTCCCAATTAATTTTGAAATTGACTGTAACTAATGGCTCATGCTATTCATTTGTGTACTGACCAGTGGAAGACTAGTTCTCGATCAGGCTACTGGACGAAGAGCCAATACTTGCAGCCAATTCCACTTGTTTTTATAGGTGCAACCAATTTCAAATTAATTGGGCCAAATGGCAAAACATTGAAACAGTCGATGATTTAATTGCAAGAATTTTTTTCATGTGTAAAAGTGTAGTTAAGCCACCAGCTAATACTAGAGATAAAAAGAACCAAAAAAAGAAAGAAAAGAATTACCAGATATAGTATGAGAACTTCTAAACATGGTCACAGATGTAGAAGGCATGCTTGTCAGGATGGCTACTTGAGTTTTAGGAATACACTAAAACTATGTTACACAATCATGCAGGGCATTTTCTTCCTTTTATATTCAGGCCTACTAAAATAAACTATAAAACATCTGGACAGCTTTTAATTTTTCAAATGGCAAGAACTCCTTCAAATGGTCCCCTAATGCTCAAGTAGAAACCATCAAACCACCAACCAGCTGTTTTGTTATAAAGACCAAGAGAGCAGAAGATCTTCAAGAAGAGTCATTCTGGGGTACTTGCACTCTAAACCAACCATAAGTCACTAAATCCAAAGAGAGTTGACTAAGAAAGGGGACTCAAACCAGTGATATATGGAGAAGGTGATGAACTAAATCATAAATTAAGTTGGGTTATATTCCCTCCGTTCCACATAAAGATTAAGATTCAAAATACAGCTCTATCAGTACCTAAATTCATCTTAGCGACTAGTAAGCAAACAAGGAAATGAATGGATTTCTTCAGACGTTATCCCACTATGATATGAAAGAACAGATTAAAAATGCCTATCACATAAGAACAGAAAGGTCCTCAAACATCTAGGAACAATGGCCTTACTAATTACGTTTATAAAGAGAAATAGAAAAATTGAGTGATGGATTGATATCTTACCCGCCTTAGATCCTCAAAGCCATCTTGTGCAGGCCCAGAATCAAAATCAGGTGCTCCTGTAACAAAAACAAAATGCGGGTCGCTGAATGCTACTGTACTCTGCAATACTGCCATCATCCTCACTGCATTCTTCCTCTACAACTGTGCAGCCATCTAAATCAGTAGCAATAGAACCACGAGCTGTACCCAAGGGGATTTATCATTTAATTATCAGGGTTTTCACAACACTCTTCACCTGAAATTTAGGAAAATTTTAGTCAAAGAAGTTCTGTCATTTTCACTCACGGGGTATCAGCCTGTACTAATTATATACAAGCAAAAGGATAACATCCACAAATCCGAAGCAATTACAGTTAAAAGAAAGAGCATCTCCATACAATAAAGCGCCACCAAGAATTTTAAGATTGAATCTCGTTATAATGTAACTTCACTTTATCACATTACAACTGAACACATCTGTGACCTCTTCCTAATTGCAGTGTGTCTACTATCTATTCATTTACAATTGTTATGTATCTATGGTGGCTTGATCAACCATATGTACTTCTCAAGTAGGAATCCATACAACAAACATCAAAAATATGAATGTACAGGGCCTTTAAAGCAGGTATGAAACATCTGAAACATCTGAGCTATCATATGTCTAGGTACACGTGTCCTGGACTATCATATGCTCATGCACACAAATCAAGGAACACTACACTAAATGTCTGTTCCAGATAGCTTTAGACCATTCTTCAATGCACAAAGATATTCTGATAGTTCTCTCTTCAATTTGCAGCCACCGCACCTGTGCACACAGAAATTGAACCCATCAGTGACACAATTAGACACAAACACACAAGAGAAAATAAAATTTTACCTTGTGTTTTTTTCCCAATACCGAAAGGAATTATTATTAAATAGTATATAGACCCAATAAGTTTTGCAAAATTTAATAAAAATTGATGATTCACCACCCAGCCAAAGGAAAAGACTATGATTAGGAATAAAGCTTGAAAGCCTGAGTGGCCACTGCAAAGAAGACAGAAGAATTAAAATAAATGAATAACAAAGATGGGATAAAAAAATAGCTTTATATTTCTAATGATCACTAAACATCTAAGACAACTGATTAATATTCAAGATAAAATGACAATACCTGAATTATACCAAACACAGAAGAAGAGTGAGCACAAGCCCAGTTAAGAAATGTCTCAAGGAAAGAAATATTGTAGACAATAATAAATTTTGGCTAGGGAAGCAACCAACCATGTAACCAGAATGAACCTTAGGCATAGACAATCAGTCATATAAAAACACCGATATAATGTGGGAAATGTTAACAGTAAACTGGAATGTAGTCTACACTTCTTCCTTTTCTGTAGCACAGTTGGTGGGTGTAGAGAGGGGTATGTGAAGAGAGGGGCCATCACAATTGTTTTGAAGACACTGATATCATGATAATAAGCATAGACACCAGTCACGATTTTAAAATTATAGTAACAAACACTAGTACTTCTACTCAATCTAACCCAAAAGGAGAAGGCACCACAAGTAAGGTTACAAATAAAAGCTTTACGCCCTCATCTTGAGGTGGGCTTACTACTTAGATGCAATGGAGTGTGCTTCACAAACTCCCTTCATATTAAATTTAAAAAAGACTTATAGGCAGCTATAAGACTTCAACCGTCGAAAGAAATTTAGTAGTCCAAACTTAAAAGGCGAAGCTTGCTGTGAGTAGTCCATTGAGGAAGCCCTCATGGACTTCTCGTTGTTTCAGTCCAGCGATATGCTCTTATTATTAAATCCAATAAGTCATTACATGAGATTTCAGTTTCCCTCTTTGGGCGGCACTTGGCCTGTAACTTGCACAAGAAACAGAACTAGATTGAACTTTAAGAGTAAAATGTTGTAAACTGACCTTCTACAAACCTTCCAACAAGACATGTAGAGTAACACTTGTACCCCAAGAGAAAAACTGGAAATATTTAACATCCTAAATCTGAGGCTTGCAACCTCTAAAGATGGACAGAAAGCACACAGAAAGATCTAATCATTCTTAGCACATCCTATCAGTGAAACTTACTAGACTGTAAAATCTTCATACACTGCTAAAAGTCCAAAGTGACATCTTAAGGCTTAAATTGTTAATTCAACCAAAACAAGATCCTAACACTATTCCTCATAAAAACAATGATGTAACAAATATAATAATCATGGCAAGAAATCAAATAGAAATATTTTTAAATTAACATATATCTAGCAGTCTTTCATGGTAACTCCAAAAGAAAAGACTCAAATAGAAAACAACCAATTAAGCAGGGATTCCATAATGAATATAAAAAAAATATGTAAATAAGTACCAAGTATTTCACGGGCAGCAGCCCTCTGCTTGAAATTCAATCGAGGATCAAAGTTCAATCCAGCATGCTTCTTCTGATGAAGATTACAGTCAACTAGGCTATCATACTCCCTTGTCACAACAGGTCCAAGTCCACCGTATATCTCATCCCACTTCTTCTTCTGATCTTCCTCATTGGCAAACCTTAGAGCCTCCATCTCCTTCCTTGAGTAAGGAAACTTGGTTCCAGCACTTTTCTTTTCACACCCATTTTCAGATTGAGATTCTACCATGTCGGTTGTTAAATCCTTCCCATTCTCGGTTATTCTTGCACACTTGTTCTGGCCTTTTATCCTTTTCATCTTCTTTCCATTACTTTTTTGATAGTCAGCAAAACCCATAAATCCTTTCTCATTTCCAAAACCATTTTCAACTCCACAAGCAGTTTCAATCAGTTCTATATTTTCATCAGTTTCTTGATTTTTCACACTTTCAGCAAAATCCATAAATTTTCTCTCTTTGCCCCTGCCATTTCCAATTGAAGCAGTTTCAATCAGTGATGCATCTTCACCGGTTTCTTTCTTCTCCCACATTTTCAGCAAATCCCAAAATTTCTTTCTTATTTACACGGCCATTTCCAATTGAAGCAGTTCTAATCAGTCCAGAATCTCCAACAACTTCTTGACTTTTCGAAATTTCAACAAAACCCATAATTCTTTTCTCATTTCCACGGCCATTTCGAATTGAATCAGTCCTCATCAGTTCCTTATCTCTACCCAATTCTTGCTTATTCATAATTTCAGCAAAACCCACAATTCTTTTCTCCTTTCCGCGGCCATTTCCAGTTGCAGCTGTCCTCATCAGTGCTATATCTCCACCAAATTCTTGCTTTTTCATATTTTCAGTAAAACCCACAAACCTTTTACCCTTTCCACGGCCATTTCCAATTGCAGCAGTCCTCATCAGCGCTGCATCTCCACGAACTTCTTTCCTATTCGCATTTTCTACGAAACCCAGAAATATTTTCTTCTTTCCACGGCCATTACCAATTGAAGTAGTTTCAATTAGTGCTGTATCGTCAATTAAGTCGATCTTCATTACGCATCTTTGGCTATCCTGAGTTAAGTCACTCCGTCCATTACGTGTACTGGATTTCGTTGCCATCAGCTTGCTTGCCTTATGTGGCTGAAACAAAGGGAGTTTCAAGTATGGGAGAATGGGGGGAGATTACAAGACCTTGCCTCAATTTTCTTCTACGGCTTATTATTTATACTAGGCAGTCAATGCACTACTGTGATATGGGCACAGCTTAATAGCACCCGGCGAGAGAGTCCAAATTATGCGAAGAATTTTATAAAATTTAGATGATTAAATAAAAATATATTAAAAATTTGAAGTTAAAAAGGACAATATAGTAATATGATTAAATTTGTAAGGGTAAAAGAGAGAAAATAAAAAATGTGAAGCAAAATCATCAGACCTCTCAGAGATGGTTTATAATATAGACAGAATATAGATATAGATGAAATGACAAATACCTCCATTACATTTTATCATTGAATACTCTCTTTAAAAGTGCCCCATTTGACAATTAACTCAAGTTGATTTGTTATATTTTAAAATTGAGTAAAATAAAATCATAATAACACTCGCGTCCCTCTAATTTATGAAATAACTATTAGTAACTCTGTAAATTTTTAAGGTTAACTAAATATATAAAATCACATATTTGTCCTTATATGTTATCAAATTTTATTTCATGAATAATATATATATTTTTAATGCAAAATTATCATCGTTTAATACACTACATTTTAATTATAGTTTTATTTGTAATTAAGATCATCTCATTCAAATTGTTGGTAAGATATAAAAAAATTAATTTAGTTTAATTAACACATTTTTGAATAAATGATACAAATATTAAGAATTTTAAATTAAATTATTAATGGAGTTGGCCTAATTAAAGTGAATTGGGGATTCTGATAGTTTAGTTTTTGGTGTTTAATAACAAGAATTATTATTTGAATTCTTAGTTTTATATTATGATTTTTATATGTTAAATTTTCTTGGGTATATGTCAAAATTTGGGATGTTTTTGATTTTGATTAATTTTTTTAGTATATAGATGGTGTTGTTTTGTGACAATGTTGAATAAAAGAAAATATAATGATATTTATTATTACTTTTATCTTGTAAAAAGTTTTTTCTTTTAATATTTTTTTTGAGTAACAACATTTTTCATTTTTACAGTAAATAATTATGCTTAACTGTGACTTATGTTTAGTTTAATATTTGAGAAAAATAATTAACATAATTTTTAATATTTTTTTAAATGAATTATAGGATTCGTCTAAGTTTGTTTTACATAAATTTTAATATTTGAAAAAAATAATTATATTTTTTTTTGTTAATTTGCACTTTTTATGGGTATTAAAATTTTACTTTTTAATTAGAAAAAATTATGTTTGAATGTATATTGCATAAATTTTAATATTTGAGAAATTTAATTAGCAAAAAGTGTATGAATTTATTTTCATGATAAAATGAATATTTGTTATTTTTGACATTTATATTATTTATTGCACAAGCTCATAATTTAATTAATTATATCAAGTGAAGTGAAAATGATAATATACATATTTCTATTTAAACATTATAATTGAAGGGTGTATTTGACATTATATTAAAAATATTTGTGGATATTAGTTGATCAACTACTCTAAGAGTAGTGAATGTTACATATTGTAGACTAGACGAGTAGTCACTCTTACTTTAAAAATTAGAGGGGTGGTGAGTGTTATTATGATTATCTACAGAGGATATTAGTGTATTTTACTCTTTAAAATTTAAATTTTGGTGCGAATTTCTTTCATTTTCACAATTACAATTTATACTTAATATATATATATTTTTAAGTATGTTATAATATTAACTATAATCAAATAAATTCATGCCAAATATAAATTTTAAGTTTTCAAATTGACTACAAAAAAAAAATTATACCCCGACTCATAATGTGCAATAAAAGAAGTGCTATTTTGCTATTGTGCCGCAATCAGCATATCATGTTTATTATTTTAGAATTTCCACATTTAAAAGTAAGGACATATCTGTCGAGTTTTGACTTGATAAGTTTGGGGTAAAATGCATGGTTAGTCCCTGAACTTAAGATTATTTGGATATTGAGCCCCCTTCTTTTGGTCAACGCAAATCGAGCCCCTTTTTATCCGAAAATTTGGGTATTGAACCCCCAGGCGCCACATGAGCGTTGACCTGCTTAGATGGCACACGTGGCACTGCTGACGTGGACATTTTTGCCATGTGGAATCGCTGACAGGTGCATTTTCTAATTAATTGTCAAAAAAACAGCCCCCAAGAATCGAACTTAAACCTCAAATTTGAAAATTTGATCATTAGACCAACTGAGCTATACAAAACTAGTTATTACTTTAAAAAAAGGATTAAAATTTATATCAAATCAATTAATTTCCCCCATAATAATAATAATAATAATAATAATAACAACAATGATATTAATAATAATAATAATAATAATAATAATAATAATAATAATAATAATAATAATAATAAAAATACTACTACTACTACTACTAATAAAAATAATATCAACAACAATAATAATAAATTAATAATACTAGTAATTATGATTTATGAAGCGTTTTAGAAGATTAAAAGTTAGGGCTTTTTTCAATTTTGAAGATGAAGGTTCACCCAGTTCCGAAGAAGCGGAACATAACATCCCGATACGATATCGCATCCGCTCCGTCGCAAAACCTGCAAAAGAAGCTCCGAAGACTCCCTCACATCTTCGCTAAAGTTCTTGAGCTTCCTTTCCACTCAGACGCCGACGTTTTGGTACAAAAAACCTCTGATTCTCTTCGGTTCGTCGTCACCACTGACGATGATATCGGCGACGATATCAAGGCCCACCCTATCGAGATCTATCCGGGTGTTACCAAGATCGTTGTTAGAGGAACCAACGTTCTCGATTTGTCCATGGATGAGCCGGAGCTAGATGTTTGGCGGTTTCGCCTTCCGGCGGCCACTCGGCCGGAGTTCTTTAGTGATTGGGGTTTTTTGACTTCCTCTTTCTCTCTTATTGTTTTTAATTTTTGAAAATATAAAGTCTAGATCTGAAAGGGGGGTTGTAAATGAAAAGGTTGTGGGAATGTCTAAGTATGGCTATGTTCATACGAGGTAATGGCATGTTCTTATATTGGTGTGATTGTGTTCTGGGTTCCCAGATTTAGCAATCCATTATTATTTCTTATACTGAGAGATTTTGTTCTGTTGATAAGAACTCATCTCAAGTTCTGAACTTTCTGTTTTTGCTTGATTTGCTTGTGATCCATGCTAATTTGAATTTTTTTTGTTTCGATCTGATTTAGTCGTTTCGATCTGATTTACACATTTCTTGTGCGTTTTGTCTGCTGATAGTATAGTGGAATAATGTTATTTGAATTTTCAATTTGGTTTCATCAGCATCAGTTTTTTTTTATTTCTTTCTTTTGACGTCTTAATTGATTGTTTTGCCCCATTGCCAATGTAATTAAAAATTACTTCAAAAATTAATAAAATTATTTAAAAGATTCAAAAAATTACTTAGAAAAACTAATAAAAGTATTTAGACATTCAAAAATTAAACTTAGAAACATTAATAAAAAATTTCATCAGTTTTTCTAAGAGAAATTATAAATTAAATTACCCAAATAATAAATTAAATACTAAATTAATTTCTATCCAAATCCAATTACAAAATTTTAAAGTTAATTACTTTTAGTGAATATTTAATTTTGATAATATTAGTGTGTGTGTGTGTGTGTGTTCTTGGTGTGTTAGTGTGTGTTCTTGGTGTGTTTGAATTTCTATGTGTGTTCTTGGTGTGTTAGTGTTTGTTTTAATTATTTTAATATTTATTAATTTTAATTTATTTATTAAAATAAAATTATATTAACAAATGAATTGATTTACTATTTCTTTCTGTCAAATGTTAGTGATTGAATGATGATGTTTAAAAATTAAAATTAAATCATTTAATAAAATTAATTTAAAAATCATTTAACAAAACTAATACACTAATTTGTATTATCAAAATTAATGTCTTTTAATATTTTGTTTGGGGGAAATGAATTTATTTAGTACAAAACTTATTCATTGGAAAAACGTAACAGTTAGGCATGTGTAGCTCAAGTGATCTCATGACTTAGATTTCAAATGAGAGGTTTTGAGTTCGATTCATGTGATGGCTATATTTTTGGGATTTAATTGTAAAACGGCCTCGTCAGCAAACACAGGTGGAAATGTCAGATATTCCATGTAGGCGCCTGGAGTGCCACGTAGGAAGTCAACGCCCATGTGGCGCCTGGGGGCTCAATACCCAAATTTTCGAATAAAAAGGGGCTTGATTTGTGTTGACCAAAAAAAGGGGGCTCAATACCCAAATGACCTTAAGTTCAGGAGTTAACCATGCATTTTACCCCGATAAGTTTGAACTCGCATAAAAGTTAAACAAGTCAAGTCAAGCGAATCAAATAAGGTTTATAGACAAGCCTAAAACTAGTGTTCGAGCTCAACTTGTTTATTTGCAAACTTTATCCAATTGGATGGTGTAAGTATCGCAAAAGATTGAATATCCTTGTATTTAAAATAGGATTTATTAGATATTATTTTAAAAAATAAAATTTTATTGATAATTTGTGTTTTATGTGACTTAGTCGTTATATGATGGCACTACGAGTTATGCGCGCTTTTTTGAGTGTTTAGGAGGCAAACTTGAGAATTTTTTTTTAAAAAAGACTTAAAAATAGTCGCGCTAAAAATGCAAACTTGTTTTTTCGAATTTTCGAATTACAACATAACGTTTATTCAGAAAGGAGGATCAGTGGCGAAATCGGATTTTCGAAAATCGAAAGTCGATTTTTCAACTAACCGAGCGAATTATAGAAAGTAACTGAAAAAGTTAAAAAACCTAACTGGAAAAGAAAGTGTCTAACAAGAATTAGTTAGACTAACTAAGCCTAAAATTTTGAGAATTGGCTAAGAAATTAAAAATTGGCTAGGTTTAAGCCAAGAGTTGAGTCTAGGGTTTGGAGAGTTTGGCTAAGGATTGAGCCAAAGGTTGGGTCTAGGTTATGAGGTGGTTTGGTTAGGGTTGAGCCATGACTCAAGCCTTAAGGTTAAAGCCTAAGACTTGGAGCCAAAGCTAATGTGTTGGATAATTATCCCATATGGGATAAAGGAAGTAAAAGTGATCACATTTTGGTCCTAAAGTGGGAGGAAATATGTATGGTGGAGGGGACAAATGGTGAGTCATTTAGCATGACCCACCTTATCTAGACAAGCAATTAATTGGTTGTCTCCACATTAAATGATCTTAGTTATTAAGTGGTTATTAAGTGTCTTGAGTTAGTTTAATTGTGGTTTGATTAGGCTAACTCAATGGGGTGATTAGTAACCTTTTAAACATGAACGGGAAGACCTTATGTGACTTAAGTTTGGTGACCAACTTATAAAAAATGGAAACTATGTTTTATATATACAAACACTAAGTATATATTTCATTTGTTATAAAAATTAACAAGTGTTAGAGAGAAAGAATAAGAGAGCAAGAAAGAAAGCTAGAGAGTTTAAGAGAGATAGAGAGAGAAGTGGGCGGATCAAAGGGAAGGAGAGGAGGCCAAGATCAAATAAATATCAAAACTAGAAGGAAGGAAGAAGAAGTCATAAGAGGTAAACCTTGAACCACCATCTCTCCATCTTTTTTTTTTCTTGTTTGAAGGAGTTGCTGGTGGTTGGTTAATTGAAGGTCATGATGGACCTTGAAGTTATAAGGTGTATATGAAGGAGATCACCTTGTTCAAATACTTTAAAGATGTATGCTAAGTGAATCAATGAATTAAAATGGTACGCCTAAGCATGAAGAATGGAAAACAAATAATAGAGGACTATAAACGGAATTTAATATATGTTTGTTCATATATTGAAGTATGATTTCGTATGATGAAATTATATCTATGTATGTTGTGGAAATATTTCAAGTGGAATGGAGGAAAAATACACCATAATGAAGTTATGGCGAAATTTTTCATAAAAGAGGTTAAGTATGAAAAACCCTAGCTTGATACCCTTTTTGGGCCAAGTGTACGGGTAGTTAATACTTCCAGAAAATTATTTCTTTTAGAGGGTTATGTAGTTGGGTGAATATGTGAGCTGTAGGCTCAAGAATGAGTTCAATCTGACTTCGGATAAACAAGTTGTGAAGTTTAGAAAATATGTCATTAAAACGACTTTCGGTGAAAAATGGCTCCCGAAAAGGTTTTGAGCCGATTTCCTGACAAGATAGAGTCCTGTGAAATTTTTCTATCTGGGGGATTTGAAGAATTTGTTATAAGGAAGAAAATGGCATAAGGACGAGCTCCTTCCAATATCGGACGAGTAAGTTATTATATTTCAAAGTAAGTGCATTGAAACTGTGATAAGTTAAAATTTGACATAGCTTAAGGGAGTTTCTACAGGTTGGGCGCGCCCTGCACCACCCATAGAACAAAATTGGTGTGCCCTACGCCGGGCCAACAGTAAGCTGGACAGTTTTGACGTTCTTTAGTAAATTGGACATAACTTTTTCGTTTGAACTCCGATTGAGGTGATTTAAGATGATCCAAAAAACTAAGTGTTGGGAATTGCATATTCAGATTTGATATTGAAAGTAAATATAAATGCTTAAGTGTACAATCCTTAAGAGAATCATTGTACAAGGACATAGATGATAGATCAAACATGTTAGGTTGATCTGAGAATTAACGTTTATCATTTATGTAAATGAATGTATAGAAGAAAAGATCAAACTTGTTAGGTTGATCTATTTGAGCTGTAAAAGTTAAAGTCTTGATAGAATCATAGTCTGTCAAAGACAGCATTCGAAAGACAAGGCAGGATCGTGGAGCTTAAACGAAGAGATTCGGAATCGTAGTCTGCCAAAGGGATTAAAGTCTGTAGAAGACAAGGCAGGACTCATGGACCTTGAATGACCATATAAGAATCGTAGTCTGCCAAGATATTCAAGCCTACAGAAGTTAAGCCAGAAAACGTGGAGCTTAAGTGAAGATATTCTAAATAGGAGTCTGCCGAAGAATCAAGTCTGCAGAGGCTAAGGTAAGAAACGTCGAGCTCGAGTGAAAGCATCAACGAATCGTAGTCTGCCTCAGAAGCCACACTGAGAGTCATAAAGTTGAAAAGCATCTGCCGAGCCAAGTTGGGAATCGCAGAGTGCTATCAGAAGTGTGAAGTCTGCAAGACAAGCAAGCAAGAAATCATAGTCTACCGAGAGCTTAAGAGAAATCGTAGTGTGCTCTACGAAGAAGTCTAAATCACGCTGTGCAAAGCCAACACACAACGATTATGTCACAATGACCATAATCGTAGTGTTCCTCCGGTCAATATCAAAGATTAAAGATCTGATGAAGGGAGGAAGAGCAACAAATGAAGAAAGGCTTATAGCCGTTGACAAAGTGATAGTCCCAATACTTCCATATTCATCCTTAGTCCAAATCGAAGAAGCGTATTGAAGAAGCTAAGGATAGGACTAAAGCAGCCTACAGAAAACACCTTTTCAGGTGTTAGGTGAAAGATACAGTCTGTTGTGTTAGTGAGCCAGGCGGCAGAGCAGCAGAAAAGCAGGACGTTAACATCACTGCACAGAAAACATCTGGAGCATTAAATGAAGCAACGGGAGCATTCAAAACGGCTATTTTTGAATGGCTCTTTTATAAGAAAATCAGACAAGGATTTAGACTAAGCAAGCAAGATACATAAAGAAAGAATACATTGAAAAAGCTTAAGAACACTCAACGAGCAACACTACGATACTGAAGAAAGCTTGCTTCGAAACTCAGTCATTTGAAAGACAGAAGCTGAATTGCAACTGAGTAGCACACCTCAACTATCAACTGCCGATCCAAGTGAGGTACCAAGTCAGAGGACTTGAAGAGTTCAAAAGTGAACTAAGTGAAGATCCAAGTCAAAGGACTTGAAGAATTCAGAAGTGAACTAAGAGCAGATCCAAGTCAAAAGACTTGAAGAGTTCAGAAGTGAACTAAGAGCAGATCCAAGTCAAAGGACTTAAAGAGTTCAAAAGTGAACTAAGTGAAGTTCCATGGCTGCTGGCCTTGAAGGGATCTGAGTGATCCAGTTGTAAGAAGATATCCTTAGTGGATTTCCTACTCGTGGAGTAGAAGAGTGGATTAGGAGTCGCATTGGCTCTGAACCACTTAAAACCATGTGTCTCATTGTCTCTCATTAACTGCTATAACTGCTATATCTCGCCTTAACTGCTATAACTATTTATCTCGCCTTAACTGCATTATCTTGAAGGGAAACAAAACATATATTCCGCTGCAGTCAATAGCACCAATACTGACTAAGTATTTTAAACAGAAAAATTTTAAAATATCTATTCAACCCCCCCTTCTAGATAACTAACGTACTTTTGGGAACTAACACTAAAAAGTAGACCTACAATTTTCATTCTTTAAGTTTTGAAAGTCAAGGTCGGAAACAGTTTCTAAAATGAGGCTTTTTAGGACTGTTGTGTAATCGAAGGCAAACCGTGATGGTTTCTTTGAACCGCCGTGGCACCAAGCCATGTTTGACTAGTATTTTCGAGTTCTAATCATTGGATTTTGGAAATATAATCTAGAGAAATGTAAACTAAGAAATTGTTGATGGATTGGATGTGTTAATCGTATGCAATGGTGTGACGGTTAAGCGTTCGGGTTAGATAAGTCGGGCGTATGACGTACGAATGTAACGTCGAACGTCGAAATCGAATGTTAATGAACTTAAATAATGTTCCAATTCTTATAAAACGGATATTATAAAACATAGAATAAAGTTAATGTAAATCATGAGTGACGTCTATACGTGACTAATTGTGCGTCAATGTGCATTTATATGTGTATGATGATTGATGGACAAGTAGAGTAAAAGTATAGAAAACGCTTGAGGCAAGTATTCTAACTCCATTCAACTTCTGTTTTGAATGTAGTTTTGAGAAGTAAACGTGTATTCTTACGAGTAACTTGTATGTATGTTATATTTTGTACAATAGTCTGATATTGTGTACATTTCAGACTTATACATACTCTTTGTTGGTTGTATAAGTGTTCAGTTATGCCATAATGCATTAAATGTTTAAAGCTTTGCTATAACGCATGAATTACTCAAGTTTTTAAGTTATAATATGCATGAACTATTTAAGAAGTATGTCAATGTCATTTGTATCGGCTAGACACATGTTAAAATCTTTTAATGATCTAGTCATGATCTTTTGAATTATTATTGAGTTTAAGTAATGTTTCCAAACCAATTTCTACTTGGTACGGATTTAGTGTGAGAATGAACAACCCTAATATTGGGGGAATATTTTAATATTGTCGACTTGAAATGCCGAGTGACGGAAGGACATGTAGTGTTGATCAACGCAGGGTACAATGGGCTAATCACCCAACGTACTCGTAAGTCTAGACAGTTTACAGCGGAATAGCTGTTCAAACCTTTTTCGAAATGAAAATGAAAATTCGAGGTCTTATGACCGTTCAACTAAAGTCAGTATGTTGTTTCAAAAATATATATTTGAAATCAAAGTAAGTAATTTCCTAGCATTTGAAATCTCTCCACAACTTTTGTTCAGTTGATGAATGTTTAGAAGTATGAAAACATGATTCTTGATTTTGTTGTTTGCAACTTTTATACTTGTTGGGCATGTAAATGCTCATTCTTGCTTTAAATTAAATGTTTTCAGCGAAAACTGAATGTATAGAAGGTTCTGGAAAGGATAAGGGTAAGAGCAAGTTGAATGCTAAAGAAGATATGGATCCTATCTATAATAGATAGGTTTATTGTAAATAATTACTATGTTAATTATCATGTTTCAAATATTTAAAGGTCTTAGAATCTGGGTATGTAATAATAAGACCGTAATAGCTAGTAGTTATTTTCCTATTAGTATGAATGCATGAATATGTATGTTTATGTTTAATACTGTGGAGCACCATATCCGAAGTTTAATAGTAATCGAATTTAGAGGTGTCACAGGTGGAACCGAATTTTGATTATTAAACAAGTCGAGACAAATTTGAGTCAAATTTAAATAAGTCGAACAAGACATCACTCTAGAGTCAAGATCAACTTAGTTATGTTCAAAAAGAAAAAAACTTGTTCTAACTAGATTCGTTAAACGAACTTGAGGTGATTCGAGCTTAATCGAATTGAGTTAAACTTTGTTTACGAATTCATTTACAACCCTATATTAAAGGATTGTTCTAACTTTGTTTTGAAATATATAATTTCATTAATGAATGACAAGTATATTTGAATAATAAAAATAAATCCTTTAATCATCTGTGTGCCTCTTTATTAATTTCTATTAACAATTTATAAAATCTAAAATTTAAGAATTCAAAATTAGAGCTTCAAATTTATATGTCTACATAGAGAACCCACTTTGCAATCAGGTATACCTACACTAATTATTTAGACCTCACAATTAAGGACAAAATGATAATATCAACAAATTTAGTAATCCCAACATGAAGTATTAACTTCTGAAGAATTTGAAAGTATACCCAAGTCTCCACTCTAAAAATTAAATACTTGGAGCAAGTGTGCGAGTCAAAAAACTTCACAATAAGAAACAAGGAGGGTGGGGGTAGGGGTGGGGGTGGGGGTTGGGGTGGGGGAGGGGGAGGGGGGCTAGAAACTACAAGATTTGGATCCAGAACTGAAGACAAAGGTTGTCAACTAGCTTGTCCTTTGTCCAACTTTTATTTTTTAGGCTCATTTGACATAATGCAGCTGGTTATGTACTTGTTTAATTGTATCAAAAAAAGAAATTTTATAAGACTGAACATGCAAAGGGGCACTCCCAGATTGCCAAAACTTAAAAAAAGACCCATATTCAAATATGCTACATTTTACTAGAGTAAAACTTGGAAAAAAAAAGAGGCTACACAGCCAGATTTCATAACAATACCAAGACAGAGAAACAGTTATTCACTCAAAGATAAAGCATCCAAGTACATAAAAGCATTCCATTCTTTAATCCAATAAGTTCAAATGAGAAAGCCGACACCCTTGACACATATTATCACACTTTTTGCTTTTAGGCATCAGCATCTGAGCCAGACTTAACAAACCAAACAAGAAAACAGGCAAAGCCACTCCTACACCTCAAATCCCAAATTGAATAAAATGTATCATATATGTATATAAACTGATCAATGAAATCCAGACAACTGTCCAAACTGTGCAGAAGCCGCAGAAATTCCAACAATTGAGTTTACTGCCCCCTAAACCTCGGGAGGTGGGGCGGCAACTCTCAGAAGCGGTTGGAGAGCTTTGACAACGATGCTCATATTTGGCCTAAACTCAGCCTCGTACTGCACACACAATGCTGCTACAGCCGCCAGCTGCAAAAGAAAGACGAGACAAAAAACTCACTTTGTTAGCTACTACCGTAAAACATCATTGGTGTATTTGTGTGTAAGAAAGAGGGAGGGAGTAGAAACCTTCGCAACTGCTTTTGGAGGAAATTCTCCCTTAAGCTTTGGATCTACACACTGTTTAACTTTGTCTTCACTCAGTCTTGGAGTCGCCTAATTACATAATAAATGCAACAGTATTAGGCTATCAGCATAAAAATTGTGGTAATAATGGTACTTGATAAATAAGGCAAGACAAGATAAAGGCTCACCCAAGTAACAAGACTCTGCTGCCCTCGAGGCATGGTATGATCAACTGGTTTTCTTCCTGTCAAAAGCTCCAGGAGAACAACCCCAAAGCTATACACATCACTTTTCTGTGTCAACTGCCCGGTCATGGCATATCTGTAAAGTTTTCAAGGAAAGTGTAAGTGAAAGAAGAAATTTATAGAACTAGATACTGTCGGAGTTCATATGATACATAAAACATATTTCATGATTGCATTCGCATAAAGGCTAGGTAATTCAGTCTACTACATTGTGAATTTAAATAATCACTTGGCAAAAACAATAACTGTGACAACTTCTTGGAATTTTTGTCGAAAAACCAAAAGAGGTAAACCTCAAATTTGGTAAAGAAAATACTCTTCCAAGCTTTTAGTCTAAAATCAAATCAAGAAGAAAATTATTTAAACTTTTAATTGAATTTTAGTAACACGCTAACTAATAGCAAAGATATTGGGATCATGTACATAACATGAGATCAAATATGATTCATAGAGTCCATTTTAACCTGCGTCAAAAACTAAATCTTACGAAATAGTAGGCATAAAAACAAATGACATGAGTTTTGAAGGCTTTACTCTGGTGCATGATAACCAAAAGTTCCCAAAACTCGGGTAGAATGAAGGCGAGCAGCCATATCAGGCGCCTGATTTGAAAGGTTAAAATCTGCAATCTTGGCTTTGAAGTCTTCAAATAAAAGGACATTACTGGATCTGATATCTCTGTGTATTACAGAAGGTTGAACCTTTTCATGCAAATATTCCAGCCCCCTTGCCGCATCAACAGCAATTCTTACCCGCTGCATCCAGTCAAGAACAGGACCTGGTTGTGCCCCTTGCACTCCTTTCCTACCTGTAAATGTAGATACAGTTTTTAAAATGTCTTAAATAGCATAAGAAAACCACAGTTCAACTGAATCCAAGGTCTAACGCAATAAAGTGAAACCATGTTGATTTTTCTTACCATGCAGAATGTCATGTAGAGATCCCATGGTAGCAAACTCATATGCCAACACACGAATATGTCCTTCAACACAGTAACCCAGCAACTCAACAAAATTATCGTGCTTCAGTTTCGAAACCATGGATACCTGAGGGACAAAGACCAACATCCAGTCAGATACCAAAAAATAAATGCATAAAAGAAGCAAGGTTGCTTGAAACCAAGCAAACCAATTTAAAAATATGCTTCAGGACTTTAAAATATACCTGAGTCAAAAACTCAACATTTGACTCTGGCTCAGCTGCAACATCAAGCTTTTTCACAGCCACAGATTTTTCGTTACTTAAGTTTGCAAAATACACTCTTCCATATGATCCTTCACCAATCAATGCCTTCGACCCGAAGTTGTCAGTTTTTTCTTTTAAGTCTTCCAAAGAAATTGCAGACACTTCAATGGTTGGAACTGTCTTCTGCACTTCAGGTTTGACAGGAGCGGATAATTTTGAACTTTTATGTTGCCCTAATGTGTACAGATATATGGAAAGCATTAGAACACTTAGGTGCTGTTTGTTTACATCTGATTGCCTCTTAATGGACTGCCTCTTATTCGCTAAGAGGCATGATGCTGTTTTTTTTGTTTTTTTGTTACCTCTGAATGCCTCTTAATCGGTAAGACAGAAAATGAAATCTTAATAATTAAGAGGTGCCTCTTAATGAATTTTTTTTAATAATTTTTGTTTATATAAATATATTCAACAATATTATTCACTCATAATTATTAAATTGAATATTTAAAATTATTAAATAAAATTTTACACTTTAAAATGGTAAAATAGTGTCATTAAGAGACAACTTACTTTTTAGTCATCAAACAGTTTTTTAGATTCAGACCTCATAACCATTCAGATGATCTAATTTATTAAGACATCATAATCATTCAGATCTTAATTCCCAAGTTTATCAAACACAACCTTAATATAAACAACACAATCACATTAACCTCACAAAACAGTAGTGCACGCCCATAGAAAACTCAACAAAGCACCATTTTAACAACTATAGAGAATATATGTACACACACAAAAGTGCATTCATCTTAATATGCACTTAGACATGGCAAACCATGAATGCCAATTGGTACTTTAGTACAACACAAAAAAACTTCACAAACATTGCATATGAATGGTATTTATGAAAACTTAGAGACAATTTAATAGTCACAAAACTGTTAAAAGCTTTAGTCTGCACTGAAAAACCATGTTTTCTTCCACATTTGGTTGACATCATTTTTGAGTTGACCAGTTGGGGAACTTGTAATAAGCTTCATATTATGATTGCACTGATGGTTGTTCTATACGTTGGAGATAATACTTATGGTTGGGAGGCTGACCTAGGTTGATGAAATTGCAAGATTAGAAGAAGGTAAAACACTAAACTCGCCTGATTGACTTCCTACTGATATAATCTTTTTTATAAGAACCATCCTTCAATAACACCTTGAACTCCCCCCACACCCCCTACAAAATAATCAATGAACAATAAAACCATAATTGTAATTGTGGTACTAAATATTAACGGGTACTATAAAAGTGTCTTCATTGTCTGGTTCTATCTGAAGTTTTGAACTACTAATTTTTAAACTATACAACACATGAAATTAATGGTGAGGGATAATCCATTTGTTGCTGGAAATAATTTTAGGGCATTGGTAGTTTTTTTTCTTTCTTTTGACAAGTGAGGTATAAGTAGACTTAAATCTCATATTTCACTTTTGTGCGAAACAGAGTTAGGCTTCTAGGAGGTTTTATGGTTTGGAAATTGGCTTTCATTTTATCTTTGTCCTCTTAGTAGTCTTTCTAGGTGTACATCAGTATATTTGCCATATCGGTTTGCATCCATGTTCTGAAGTTGTGACGGTGTAAGTGGCTTTTAAATCCTTTCCTTCTTTACTTGTGGCATCATAAATAATACTATTATTTCCCTCAAAACAATAGGAATTTTTTTTGGCTTACTCACTCTAATATTAATGAGTTGGTTACTTTTGGGCAGCACTATCATTGAAAGCCAAAAAAAATCATATGTATAACATGGCCAACTCTATTTTCTCTTGAAATCATAGCAGTACGTAATATTTATATCTTATATTTTGTAGAAGCAAAACAGAAATCTGATAAATGTCGTCAGCACTCAGCAACCAAAACACAAAAAGTTCATATCCTGCATGATGCAGACACTAGGAAAATAGTCGACCAAAAGTTGAAAGATTATGCTTTTGATACTAATAGTGTCTGAAAACTTCTTGTTTTGCAATAGACACGAGGGGCAACGCCATACTCGGTTAGAATGTCGATATTTCTGTTTGAATGTCTAACTGAAGTAGATATTAAAAAGAGTCCATTTTTGTTTTCTTAAAAGAAAACAGCAAAAAATTTCAAGCTTACTCTGCAAGACCACATGAGACTAAATTACATGGGCACCCTGCAAATTGTGACAGCTGACACATAAGTTCTGGTTTCTCCTATTTTAAGCTGCTGAGAGCATTTGGTACTTCAGCCAGCCAGGCTGTTTTTGCCTTTTGGACGGACAGTTAGTTAAAGATGACTTCTAGGCTTTCTAATCAAGCTGTTAAGGCTTGAACAATGGTGTGCATAAACTCAACACAAGTCAACAGTGCATTTGTCCAAACTAGTTGGGGTAAGATGAAAATGAATCCCCACACAGCCACATATAGAAACACACGCGCACACACACATACATTTAAACAGCTAAAACAACAACAAAGAAAATAAAGAAAATAAAAAACATAAGAGAGAGAGAGGGAGGGAGGGAGGGAGAGAGAGAGAGAGAGAGAGAGAGAGAGAAGAGCAACAGTAGTGTGCATCAACACAAGCAGAAATAAAAAATTATATTAAATTAAATTAAAGGCAACCTGAATACAGATGCAGCATTGCCCTTTCCCAGACCATATAACCCTGAACCTGGTTAGAGCCTAGATCTATATTCTAGGTCTCTGGTACCTACCTTAAGACGACCAGGTAGCCAACCTAAAATTTATTTGAGGCTCAATATATTCACAAGACACAACATTAATAACCAACTAAAAATCATACTTTAATTTAGAGGCAGTAAAGTAAACAACATTATATATAAAGTATACTAATAAATATAGTAGTTTCTTACTCGGTACTTAATGAACGACACTGCATTTTTTTAACGTTATCAGATTTTGAGGATTAAGTATCTCTTTAAAATTATCAATGATTCTGAGCAAATATATAGTTATTTTTGCTTTCCCTAATCATGGTTATTAATTCGAGAGAATTTGATCAAAAATCCTCTCCCGTATATGTGAAGCGGTCAATCTATTTGAGATTTAGTTCCCAAATATCATACAAAAATTCTCGTGCATGACTATGTCACAAAATCTATCGAGTTGATTCAATCCAGAATATTTAAACTTGTAAACCATCACTTATCATCATAATAACAAATAAAAGAATCTTAAATAAACCAAACCATGGTAACTAAAATTAACTTTAGCTCCCATCGCAACATTGCATAAGATGAATGTCAAAAAACATAACATACCATCTGCATTACTCCTTGGGCTTTTGAAAGGCTCACTCTCATGTGTCGGGTAGGACTCTTCTACTTGACAAGTACAACACAACCACTTACGCATCCTTACTTTCTTCCTCAAATGACAATCGTCGTCAACACTTCTTTTCTCCAAACGTACAAAGTAACCGGGAGGAGGCTGCATAAATATAATTAAATTTTTAGCAGGCCTTAAACAATGCTGCAACATTTATTATGCAAGTACACCGTCATAACCTCATTAATCATAACCCAATAATTTAAACACAATATTCACTTTAAACACCAGTAAACTGGTCTAAAGCAATGTACTAAACATAAAATCATGTGTTGGAAACCCTTGTTCATAAACTAGCATTTTAAACATGGGGCCGACAAAAATATCAATTCACCAAGCTAATTGCAACCGTTACCATTATCCACAAATAATTAACCACAATAAATGCTTCACAAACAAGTCAAATACACATAACTATTCACATAACAAACATAGATATGTATAATTCATATTTCTGGTTACATAAAAACTAAACACACAAAAGCGCGCAAAATTTGCCAGTCTTCCACATTCTATTTCCATAAACATATCCAGTCCTAAAAAGCAATTCATGGTAACATATATACCTACCACTAAATTGCCATGGATTTTGTCATCCATCAAAAAGAATCACAATTTCAAGGACACATCACAAAATCAAATAACCAACGAACCCAGAAACCAAATTATACCAGCGCTAACACAATCGGATCAACAATCAATAACCAATAACTGGGTAAAAACCTAATTATAAAATTATTGAGAGGATCCCATGAAAAGACTGAGGAAGAAAGCAGGGGTGAAGGATTGAATCATACAAAGATTAATCCCTAAAAAAAATCACAGACAGGCTTGAAACATGAAAACATAGACCAAACCCAATTGAGGGATTACCTGATTTCTCTCAATTCCTCAGTATTTGATTGTTTCACTTGGATTTTGATCAGTACGGGGATCGAAAAATAGGGAGAGACAGATAGGCAATTAAGGGGAAAACCAATTGCTGATTTTCTCTCTCTTGTTCGATTCAAACGATTCTATTCTTTAGGTTTCTCTCTCTAAAAATACAGTCCTAAAAAGAGCAAGAGAGAGAAAAGTGGTCGGTGGGGGAGAAAGAATAAAATTCTTTGGAAAATTCTTCGCGGTGAAACAAAGGGAAGGATTTTAGCCCTTATTATTATTATTTTTTATTATTATAGTGTTACTTTGTTTGCTACTTGTAAGACGTATAGTCAATTTTTTTTTATAGTTAGTAATTTTTTTTGTTTGTTTGATGTGATTTAGAGCCCATTCCGCAACAACTTATTTTAAAATAATTTAAAGTTATAATATAAATTTACTTATCAATTGTTTTAAATTATAATTTATAAATAAAACGTTCGACATCAATTTGAATTATAAGTTAAAATTAAGGTAAAACAAGTTATATCTGTGTTCGATTTATAATGACTTATAAGTTAAAATCAAATGTAAAAATTATTAAAAATAACATTAATAAAAAGAGAGGTAAAATAGAAGATGGACAAAATAGACATTATATTTGGTCAAACTAATTTATTTTAAAATAACTTATAAATTATTTTTAAATAAGTTATAAAGACTTGTTTATTTTTCTTACTTAAAAATTAACTTATAAGCACAAAAATAAGTCGTTGCCGAACAAAGGAATAGTGACAAATGACTATTCTATACTGATATCATAAGGCAACAACAAAAGCAAAATTTTAGCCAAACATTGCAACATACATATCAAGTTGGCTACATTTCAGCTTTTACATAACAGACGATATCAAATATATTTTGATTTACTATATTAAACTAAATTCCCAAAAGCAGAATAAAGTGATTTTGTGACTCCCTCAAATTCGTATGTTGTTCAGAGCGGATGTGGAACTCACTTGTACTCATCTTATATAAAATCTACCAATAAATTCTAATAGGTTTAACTAGTCTATTATAATTTACAGACATTACATCAAATTATTTATCTTCATCTCTGGATCGCAACATGGCCTATACCTCTTGCTTTGATACCAATCTGTGACGCCCCAATTCTGTGTACTTACTACAACGAATTTGGCGCTCACTTGACTAACACTAAAATCCTTCTGAGTATAGATATTATACACTCACAATACTGACAACCAGATCATTCCCAAAAAAGAGGGAGTCTTCCGTTAAAACAACATTCAATTAGATAACCCATTTACTCGTCAGAACTTTCTAGAAATTGTCAATATTACTAACTGATTGATAATATACTATAATCATTAGTTCATAAAACTTATCATACGTTATGAGTTTAAGAACTCGCCAAAATAATATGAGTTTAGGAATTCACTATAGTATTATGAGTTCAAGAACAAATCAAGAACTTATCATACGACTATTGGTTCAAAAAATTATCATACTATTATGAGTCACAAACTTATCATAATCGTATGAGTTCAATGACTCGCATACAAATACAACCTTAAAATTCATCAACTTAATTGTAAGTCATACAAACAATACATTTCCAAAATAATTCCTATTTCTTTTATTCATATTTTAAAAGGTATTACAGCTTACATCATACTATAAGACAATAATAATATGCATCTTGTCCTAACTGTAAGACCCCAATTTTTTATGAATAAAGATTTAATTTTCTCTAATTATTATTCTAAATAATAATGTGATAATTTAATAAATGTAATAGTTATGGGTGATATGTGCAAATTTTATAAAGTAAGCAAGTTGTCATAGAATATTCGTTGTGTCGGAGAATATTCATTTGGTCGAAAAATATTCTCTTTGTCGGAGAATATTAATACGACGGCGCAATCATTGGTGGACCTCACAATGGAATAACTATTGGATATAGAAAGCGACATAAATAACCTTTTTATAAAAAATAATGGCAAAACTTGTACCGTTAAACTATTGAAATACCAGGTGAGAAAAGTACAGTAATACGCGTTGTTGCACAGTAGCACACAGTATTGCACAGTATCTCTGATTATCGATTCTTACGTAAAAAGTCACTCAGTATTCAATCATTGCCACAGTAGTTGCTGCATAGTATCTTATATTATTGATTCAATTATTATCACAGTATCATATGCACAATAATTTATATTATTAAATCAATAATTGACACGACACAGTTATTCATATTATTATTTGCATTATTGACAATGTTTAGAAAGTTCTGTCGAGGAAAGGGGTTAGGTTATTTAATTGTGCCCCGATAAAGAGAAATTCTTATCGAAAAACCCTCTCTTTCCTGGGGACTATCTAGTTGTCAATATTGTGAATTATAATATTAATGATGAATAATTATTGAAAGAGTAAAAACGTGTTGATTAAATATAAGTGAATTGTGGTAAATATTTATTCAACTTTTTATATAAATAGAGAGATTTGTCATGAGGTGTTTGTTATAAGTTTTACTTATTATTCCATGAGGAAACATGCTAATTTTATGAACCGTCGGTTGAAATTTTAATAGTAAATCAATATGGACCGTCGGTTGAAGTTTTAATAGTAAATCAATATGGACCGTCGGATTAAAGTTTTAATTGTAAAGCAATTTGGACCGTCCGTGAATCAGTTACTATTTAGTCCATTTTCCTATAAATAGGTTGTGACGCCCCCAAAATAGGTTCAATACTCAACCCATTCTGAGTCGCCAAATACATGGTACAGAATTCAAATACAATCTTTCATATCAAACGGTCGTGCAAAATACGACCACACAACTGTGAGTGTTAATACAGACATGTAGAAAATATAAACATTCAAACTAAGTTCTCATTACATTTATTATCACACTATTTTAAAAAAAAATAGTGAGGACTTCTACAACTCTAACTCGGACCATCACTCCATTCTCCGACTAGTATCCGCGATATTCTCATTTTCTGAAGAGAACAATGGAAGAAAAGGGTGAGCTCAACTAGCCCAGTAAAGAATATTATGACTAAGATAATGAAAAATAAATTATCGTTAGCCTTCAATAAATCAGATATTATGGACAACAAGTTTCAGATAAATCTTCACAGCGGAAATAACAATTCATTAGAAGAGTTAAGTAGAGAATGACGTCCACTATCTTCTTTGATTTAAAGTATATCATCAATATTTTATCCCTGTAACATCAATTAATGTACATCTCGAATTAAATATTCAGCTTTTGCACTACGGGCCAAAAATATTCATTTGTATCACCAGTTGGTCATGTTCATCTCAACACCTGTCCATCTTTGCACTATGGGCCAAAGATATTCATCAGGTAATCATTCATCTTTGCACTACAGGCCAAAGATATTCATCAAGTAATCATTCATCTTTGCACTACAAGCCAAAGATATTCAGTTATATCACCGTTTAGGACTGAAGATGATGAAAAACAATACGAATAACTAATCCAGTGAGATAAATGACAAATATTAGAGAATTTATCCAGAGTTCAAGAATGAAGATCAAAACCTGGATTCAATCAAAGATAATTTGAAAGAAAAAATATTTTTTTTACCGTGAATAGTAACTCATGAATAGTAACTCGACATGAAAAAGATAAAAATTTCACAAGAAAGTTCAGACCAATATTCTAGTGAAATGATATTAGATGAAGCGCAAAACTCAAGGAATTTCTGATCATTTCAGGAATTATAGAAGCAATACTTACCGTAGTAAGTTTAGAGTTAGGAATCTAAAATGAAACAATATACGAAACTGCAATTGAATTTTCACCCGTCAGGTGGTAGTCCGCTCAGACAGATTATTTTCACAATTTAATAACAACTGGGTTATTCACCAGGCATGCGGTAGTCCGCGTAGACAGGTTATTCCCACAGAATAATAAAGAATAGAATAACAACAGGATTTTACCATGCATACGGTAGTCCACGTAGACAGGTTATTCCAACAGAATAATAAAGAATGGAATAACAACCCTTACGAGTATTGAAAGAAAATAACTCTCTTCATGAATATGAAAGAAATAATACCCCTTACCTTAAAAATTTAGAGACTGCACTAGTGTAATAGCAGAATACTCTTCTTCTTTCTCTCTTATTATCTCTATACTTTCTCTCTCTATAGCTTTAGTGAATTGGTGAGAAATAATGAAGAAATGAGCTTCTATTTATAGGCTCGACAGAGTAAGGGTAAAATAGTCTTTTCGCCATAATTTATGACATCATCACTTACATCATCGATCCTATGACATCATTGCTTACATCATCGCTCCGATGATATCGTTGCTTACCTCATCGCTCCGATGACATCCTTGCTTACCTCATAGCTCCGATGACATCATTGTTTACATCATAAGAGTTCAAATTCAATTTGCACTCTTCCACCTCGTTTAACTTTTATACCATGAATTTACTATAATAATGTTACCATTCTAATTATAAATCATACTATTATATAATCACATCATACTACTATAATGTAATATTATAATAACATATTTGAATGAATTATTTTATCAAAAAAGATAAAATACCAACTTTCAACTAATGTCACATGCTAAAAATTCCTCCGTTAAAAATCCACATTGAATATATATCAACAATTAATTATTTATAAATAATATTACAGAACTACAATATTGACAACCAGGTCGTTCCTAGGAAGAGGGAGCCTTCCGATAAGGATTTCTCCTTACTGGCGCGCAATTAAATAACCCCTCCTAGACAAAACTTCCTTAGACATTGCCAATAATGCTATCTAATAATATTATTCCAATAATATGAATTATTAATTTGATAATTTGAAATACTGTGCAATGATAATTATTGAATCAATAATATGAAATATCAACGTAACAACTATTGAATCAATAAAATATTGAATAATAATTACTGTAACAATTATTGAGTAGTGACTTCTTACGTAAGAATCAATAATTAGAATTACTGTGCAACACCGTGTGCTACTGTATTTTAACCACCGGGTATTTCAACAGTTTTAACGGTAATAGTTTTACCGTTATTTTTTGTAAAAAGGTTATTTCTGTCGCTTTCTATATTCGATATTCATTCCATTGTGGGGTCCACTAATGACTGTGCCGCTGTACGAATATTCTCCGACAAAAAGAATATTTCTCGACCAAACGAATATTCCCCGACACAATGAATATTTTATAACCACTTGCTTACTTTGTAAACTTTGCACATCTCACCCATAACTTATCATATTTATCAAATCAACACCTTACAATTTCAAAATAATATATAAAGAAAATTAAATCTTAGTCATAAAATTTGGGGTTTTACAACCTCCCCTTCTTATGAAATTTCATTCCTCGAAATTGACGTACGTACCTGGTATGTCGAAAAGGTGAGGATACCTCGCTTTCATTTCCGATTCCAACTCTTAGGTTATTTTCTCAATTTCATGGTTTCTCCATAAAACTTTGACTTGAGGTATAACCTTTGAGCGTAGAACATGTTCCTTTCTATCCAAGATCTTGACAGGTACCTTCTCGTATGTTAAATCTTCGGCTATCTCGTCTGGTTCTAACTCAATAATGTGGTTTGGGTCTTTCACATATTTAAGTAGGACGAATATGTGAAAAATATTATGAACACAAGACATGCTAGGCGGTAAAGCGAGTCTATAGGCCACATTTTCTACTCGGTCAAAGATCTCAAATGGACCAATGAATCGTGGGTTGAGTTTTTCTCTTTTCTTGAATCTCGTAACTCCTTTCCATGGAGCAACACGTAACAATACATGGTCCCCAACATTAAATTTCACGTCCTTTCGAATGAAGGTCCGCATAACTCTTTTGTCGATCTTGTGCTGTTTGTATACGTTGCCGGATTATTTGAATCTTTTCCGTAGTCATACGTACTAACTCCGGTCCCAACAATGTTGCTTCCCCCACCTCATCCCAGCATACTGGAGAACAATATTTTCGTCCATACAACGCCTCGAATGTAGCCATGCCTATACTTGCCTGATAACTGTTGTTGTAGGAGAATTCCACCAATGGTAGGTACTTATCCCAACTCCCTTTGAAGTCTAGAACACAAAGTCTCAATAGATCTTCAAGAGTTTGGATAGTCCTTTCCGATTGTCCGTCCGTTTGTGGATGATATGCCGAACTGAATCGTAAATCCGTGCCCATAGCTTTCTGCAAGCTGACCCAAAATCGTGAAGTGAATCTTGGGTCACGATCCGAAACTATGAATACTGGCATGCCATGCAATCTCACAATCTCATTCACGTACATATGAGCAAGACGTTCAAGGGAATAAGTCTCCCGTATCGGTAAGAAATGAGCAGACTTGGTTAATCTATCAACAATAATCCAAATCGCATCTATACCTTGAGAAACCTTGGGAAGACCCGTAACGAAATCCATGGTAATGTGTTCCCACTTCTATTTCAGAATCTCAAGGTTGCAATGGACCCTTTGGCACTTGATGCTCCGCCTTGACACGTTGACACGTTAAACACCTCGAGATAAACTCCGCGATCTCTCTCTTCATATTGCTCCACCAAAATGTATGACAAAGATCACAATACATTTTGGTACTCCCAAGATGGATTGCAAACGGTGTTATGTGCCTCCATCATGATTCTATACTTCAAGTCAGAATCGTTGGGAACACAAAGTCTGGAGTTGACTCGAAGTATTCCTTCTTCATCGATTCTTACTTCTGGAATAGCACCTTCTTGCACTTTCTTCTTCATCTTCATCTTCATCATCTTCGGGTCTGTAGCTTGAGCAGCTTTGACTTTATCAATCAAAGTTGGTTCTACGCGTATACTTGACATCATCAGCATGGGTCTTCGAAGTCTTGAACTCTATTTCCATCCTTTGTAAGTCACACAAAATAGGCCTTGACAGCATCACATTCGTTCCCGCATATGATCTTCTACTCAACGCATCAGCTACCACATTCGCTTTTGTAACGATCATGAATTTTAAACTCCTTATTATTTTAATATGTGATTTAAAATTTTAATGAGTTAGTTTTACGAGCTTATTTAAACCTTATGTGGCTATGTGATTATGTGAATTGAACTTATGCGAATAAATGCTAGGATTTTATTAAAGGGAATCACTAATGGTTATTTAAATTTGTAGATTAACCCTGAGACCTTTATATCAGAGTACTGATAAAAGTGTTAGTAATTACATATTCAAATTTACTTGATTATAGTGTAGAGATTTAATCGTGATTGATTAATTGATATTTGAGTAATTAATCGATAATGTATAAAATTATTATTGTGAGGATAATAAAACATAAGAATATAATTTAATAATAATTACTGAGTAAGAGATTTATAAATATAATAATATTATATTTACTCGGTTAATTATTTTATACAAACATGTGGTAATTAAACCTTTGGTATAAGGTAGTTACCTTTATATATTGTATAAGGTGCTATGTGACATATTAATATGGCTTATATTGTATGTATGGACTATATGGTAAGATTAACTGTATTAGATGAGTTATATATATTATTCCTTATGTAACATGATAGGTATGGATAGACAATAATATGTATACCTATTACATTATATCAATAAACGATTGTTATTTGATAATGATTTTTAATAAGTTATGATAATTATAATAATAATCATTGTGATAATAATAATACCCAATTACTTTATATTTGGTGTTAATAGAAAATGTACATGGATTATATGATTGGTGTATATATACCTACTTGATACATTGTAATGAGAAATTACATTTATATTCATAACCCAAACTATATAAGGTATATACATATATAACCTAAGTGTTATACTACACTAGCAAGTTACTAAATTTCAATTGGTTGTCCAACATTGCAATAACCATTTTAATGTATAACTTAAATATATACTATGTGTATATATATCTAAATATAACATTAGTACATGGAATGCTAGTTGCTGAGGTTTGTTGAGAGCCCAACTCTTCCCACACGTGAACTCACATGCTACACTAGTCTATCTTCTTCTCAATTTCCTCACAAATCATAGCTAATCATGAGATGGGGAGTAGAATTCATGAGTGGAATCACCCTCCCTCACCAACTCTCTCTTGTTCATTGTACATTCTTGAAATCCTTTGTTTTGATTTGGTGGGCAAAGTCAAGAACTGGATATCCATTTGCCTATATAATGAGCTTCTCCTTCATTTTAACATTGCTGAGATTTTTCGCCAAGTATAAAATTGATAGCATTCTTAGTGAGTAAGTTTTGTGAGTTATCAGTGAGGGAGTTTCATTATAGCAGCAAGACATTTCAATTGCAGAGGTATACATTCCAATTCATGCTCTCCCTATCTTATTCTCTATAATATTTCTAAGTTCTTGATTTTGAATTGAGCATGGACTTATTAATTATTGGATTGGAACATGATTATTAGGTGGTATATAAGTTATTATACATGTTAGAATTATGTTAGAAAATATCTGGAATGATTTCGTTGGAAAAATTTTGAGATGGGTTGTGAGTCTGCCAAAACTGCACAGCTCCTGGACTGGCCGCCAGCCTGCGCAGCTGTGCCAGTATTGCACTGGCCAACGGCGCAGCTGCGCCAGTGCCTGTTCTTGGTTTCTTACTTTCTGCTTCTTGTTAAGGCCTGCTATATGATAACTTGTTGCTATTATTTAAGGCAAGCATGAAAATTAGTATCACTTCTATAACCATGTTTCTTGATACTACATGCATAATGTTAACCATGTTAGTATGTACACCATGAAGGGAAAAATATATGTGTGAAATGAAATTTATAGTTTCGATTGTGAACTTAGACACGTAAGTAGCATGTACATATTCTGATTTTTAGAACACGACCGTATGGTTTATATTAACATGAAATGCATGTTTAAAATATCAATCATGTACTAGCACACTTGATCGTAAGTTAAGACATTTTCAAAAGAAAGAACTAAATACTTTTGAAATCAAACTTGACCAAGACTTGAGCCTTTTAGATTCTGACCATATGAGGATGTTTACGTGGTTTAGATATGCACTCTAATACATGTGAGTCATGACTATGAGATGCTTTACATGTACTATGTTACCTTTGTTGATTAAGTGCAACTTTTAATGAAAATGTAGAATGTGAAAGATCAAACACTATGAGGGTTATATTATGATCATGCAGACATGTATATTAGGATCTCATTACACCTATAGATATGTTGATATGAGCATCCTACATGAATATCACCTATGCATGCTTATTCATAGGAAATGAATTTCAAGAATGAACTAATGAGGGTTAAGGTATACACATGTAGTATACGCACAAGCATGATTACTTAAACATTGTTTAACCTTGTTATGTGATAACATGACTTTACTAATCAACTTTGAAGCATTGAACTTGTATTGTTTAAAGTATGCGAATTACTGACATGAGAACATATGACTTTAAATTAGATTAAGATGAGCATGCTAGGTTTTCAAACTTGAAATTATAACCATAAAGCATGTGTGTTAATTAAATATAAGTAACTTGAAGTACTATGTGTTCAAGCCTATATTGATGCATAGAAACTAGATAATCTAAAGTTATTAAATCTAAGACTAAGATTAGATTAACTTACGTGAATTATGGGATAGACCTATGTGATGATTTGATTCTTGTAAGTGTAGACTCATATTAGCTTACACATGCTAATTGATAGACCGACTTGTTAATGATAGATTTTTTCAACGAGTTAAACTAAAGCTAGAACTTATTTGTAGCTGAGCAAACAGGCAAGTTCCCGAACTTCACTCTTTGATTGTGCAAGTTCCTTTGAAACCCGTTCTTGTATTATTTGTAAGTTTTCTTACTTACACTCATTTATAGTGCAAGTATCTTATCTTTGGGTTTACGTTATTCGAGGAACGTTGTAAGCAAGTTCCCTATCTTCCTCAAGTTATATTTGAACAAGTATTCTAAATTCTTGCACTACTTTATTCAATGAATCGTGTAAGCGAATTCCTTAACTTCACTTGATTTGAATGCAAGTTCCCTTACACACTTTATTATACAAGTTTCCTATCCTTCTCATATTGTATTGAGCAGGTCATTATTGTATTGTAAGTTCTCTAACTTACACTCTTTTACGATGCAAGTTTCCTAACTTCATTCGATTGTTATATTAGATGCAAGTGTTCTAACATGTGCATTTACTTTATGCAAGGAATCTATAATCGTGAAAGTCCCCTGACTTACACTCCTTATTTGTGCAAGTTCCCCGAACTTACACAAATTCATATATTGTGCAAATTTCTAAACTTCACTTTTATTGTGTAAGTTCCCTATCCTTCTCATAATGTATTGAGTAGGTTCTTGTCAAATTGAAAGTTGTTTACTTAATGCTTGAACTTTATTTCCAAGCATGTTATTTAGTGGTTTAACTATTTTACAATTATTCCACATCGATATTATTGATATCCGCACTTAGTGCATTTGAGTTCGTACAGTCTTAGTGTGACGCCCCCAAAATAGGTCCAATCTACCCAACCTATTCTGAGTCGCCAAGAAATACATGGTACATAATTCAAATACAAATCTTTTATATCCAATTGTCGTACATAATACGACCACACATAAAGTGTGAGTTTTAATACGAATACAGTACTCACACTCCTTGTCAATGATACGTTATATAAAGGTACAGTCAATAACTGTTTTAGGAATTAAAATCTTTGGAAAATACTCAAGGAAACCTTCGTACATGGGAGGCTATGCATCTAAGTTATAATAGATATCGTAGGACTTGAGAATTAACCTTGGTTGAACCAATAGACCCCAAAGAAGAACGAGAAGATTACTATCCTGCTCATTCTAATGGTGGGTATTCTCTTGCCATATAATTATCTCAATTTTCTCAAAGTGAGGATTATATTCCAAACATACTCCAAGATTATATAGGTAGTGCTCATAAATATAATCAGCAAGTGGATGCGCACAACCATGTCTTATAATAACATGAAGTTGTATGTGGTTAGACATCTTGTATGATAGTGATAACACACCCTTCCAAAGTCGGGTTCACCTCACCTATAGTTGTTCACCAAAATCAACTGTTAAATGACGTATAAAATACGACACACACATTTTAAATCCTCAATACAATTATTCTCATACTGTTTTATGGGAAACTTCAACAGTTATAGACCATCGTTCTATTCCCTTGTTATCCCCGCTCGACCCAGCTACACTCTTATTACCTGAAAGAAATTGTGAGGCAAAAGGGTGAGCACAAATAGCCCAAGTAAAGAATATTATGACTAAAGATAATTAAATTATCAATAGTCTTCATTAGTAATGAATCAGATCTTTAGAACCTTAATCCTCAACAGTGAAAAATCTAATAGAATACAATAGACAACAAGTTTTAGATCAACAACTGCAGCGGAACAGGCAATCCATTAGAAGAGTCAAGTAGAACATAATGTCTACTATCTTCTCCATGTTAAAAGTCCACCAACAATATTTTATCCCTATAACATCAATCAACAGTTCCTCTCCACAATCATGTAAATAGTTCATGATCATAATTATGTTGATAAATTCCTCTTCGCACCAAAGACGAAAATAATTTTCATCACCTGTCTTTACCTGAAACACCAAAGATCATGGTTATACCAAATCACAGTTCTTTTTCATAATCATGCTAATAAATTCATCTTTGCACTCAAGCCAAAGATATTCATTTGTAACATCAATGGTCATAATTATACTAGTTTACAGCCTTTAGTTATAATCATGTTAGTCAATTCATCTTTGCACTACTGGTCAAAAATACTTAACAGTAACATCAAAGGTCATAATCATGCCAAACACCTGTCCATCTTTGCACTACGGGCCAAGATATTCATTAATCAATAGTTCATCTTTGCACTACGGGCCAAAGATATTCATCAATCAACAGTTCATCTTTGCACTACAGGCCAAAGATATTCAAGTTTCATATTTCAAAGATAACGATTAAAATTTAATAAGAAGATTTAGGTAAATACAAATTCAAGTGAAATGATATTAGATGAAACACAAATCTCAAAGAAATATCTAATCATTTCAGAATTTGTAGATGCAATATTTATAACCATGTTGATCAATTCACCTTTGCACTCAAGCTAAAGATATTCAATTGTAAGATCAATGGTCATGATCATACCAGTCAACAATTCATCTTTGCACTACTGACCAAAGAGAACCCATAGTCATGGTTCACACCAATAATCTATCCATCTTTACACTCAAGTCAAAGAGAACTTCCATCACCATTATTATAAAATATAATCAAGGACAAATATTAGAGAATTATAATTCCATTTATCCAGAATTCAAGAATATCCAAATTATCGACATGAAGATAAAAACATGGATCCAATCAAAGATAAAAAAAAATATTTTTTTTACCGTGAATAGTATCCCATGAATAGTAATATGTGAATAGTAACTCGTGAATAGTAACCCGTGAATAAAACTCTGTGAATAGTAACTCATGAATAGTAACTTGTGAATAGTAACCCGTGAATAGTAACATGTCATGAAAAGATGAAAATTTCAGAACAAGTTCAGACCAATATTTCAGTGAAATAATATTTCGTACGAGTATGAATGAATAATTGGATTTTCACCAGTCATGCGGTAATCCGCGTAGACAGATCATTTCCACAATTTAATAGAAATGAATACGAAGGGTGATTCACCACGCATGCGGTAATCCGCGTAGACAGGTTATTCCCACAGATTATTAAGGAATTGAATGAATACAAAATGTTTTCACCAGGCATGCGGTAAACCGCGTAGACAGGTTACTCCCACAGATCAATAACGAATAATACGAAGGGTTATTCACCATGCATACAGTAGTCCGCGTAGACAGGTTTCTCCCACAGATCAATAAAGAATAGAGTAACAACCCTTACGAGTATTGAAAGAAAATAGCATTCTTTATGAATATAAAAGAAATAATACCCCTTACGAGAAAAATCATATCCCTTACAAATACAACAGCAATAATACCCCTTACGAGTATAAAATCACATCCTTTATCAAAATATTCTTTATCAAAATATCCTTTACGCAAGATAATATCATTTACGAAAATAATATTATTTACGAAAAATAACCTCCTTTACAAAACATAATAACATCCCTTACCTCAGTAGAAAATTAAATACTGAAATAGTAACAGAATACTCTTCTTCTTTCTCTCTTATTCTCTCTCTGTAGCTTGATTATAACTTTGCTCTTCCAAATGGTATGAAAAATATGAATGGATGGAGGAGTGTTTATAGGCTAGAATTTTTTTGGTTAATTACACTTTAGTACCTTCATATTTGCCTAAATTTTTAATTTAGTCCTTCAAATTTATAAATCTTGCACCTCCACCCCTGCAACCACCTACCAACTATTTATTATCCACCAATAAGTGGGTCCCACATGTTAACCACCCATTAATTGCTCGTATATCCGATTAATTCTCCGTTTGATCAATTTTAACATCCGAAAATCAACTATTATCGAAATAAATGTCGATTTCTACTAACATTAATATTTCCAACACAATGAAAATATTTTTATCAACCATTCATCAATTATTATTTAAATTAATATTACAGACTCACAATAATGACAACCAGGTCGTTCCCAGGAAAGTGGGGGCCTTCCGATAAGGATTTATCCTTACTGGCGCGCAATTAACTAACCCCTTTTCTAGACAGAACTTTCTAGACATTGCCAATAATGCTATCTAATAATATCATTTAAATAATATAAATGATAATTATTGATTTAATAATGTAAAATATTGTGCAGATGATACTGTGACAATAATTGAATCAATAATATGAGATACTGTGCAACAACTACTGTAGCAATTATTGAATACTGAGTGACTTCTTACTTAAGCATCAATAATCAAAGATATTGTGCAATACCGTGTGCTATTTTGTAACAACACGTATTACTGTATTTTTATCACCGGGTATTTTAACAGTTTAACGGTAATAGTTTTACCGTTATTTTTAAAAAATTACTTCTGTCGCTTTCTATATCCGACATTCAATCCGTTGTGGGGTCCACCAATGACTACGCCGTCGTATGAATATTCTCCGACAAAAGAATATTTCCTGACACAACGAATATGTTATGACCACTTGCTTACTTCGTTAAATTTGCACATATCACCCTTAACTTTAACCTTTTATCAATTTAACCATTTACTGAATAGGATAATAATTATAAGAAAATTAAATACTTTTATTTCATAAAATTCGGGGTCTTACACTTAGACTTGTACATTATTCAAAGTTTTAAATTCTTGAACTGTGTCCGATAGAGTCTGAACCTTTGTTCGGTCAGACAAGTGTATGAAGTTTTCTTTAAAGCTATTCAAACCAATTGATGGTAAGGATTCTTAGACAGAACGGAACACCCCTCATATGTTAGGAGTGTGCCCAGGTATCTAATATAAGATATGAGTAAGCAGATGTAAGTGTTATGCATATACATGATATACTCGAGGCTGATCTCCTCAAGTATTGGTTTTCTGTAGCCAGTAACCAAAGGGTCAATTAGCTATTGAACCCATTGGAAAGTTATAAGTTCAAAGTCTACTTGACTATCAGTCATTCTAAAAACAATTATTATCTTTGCTTCTAATATTCATATTGTTGAATCTTTTAGATATTCATATTGTTGAATCTTTCAGATATTCATATTATTGAATCTTTCAGATATTCATATTATTGAATCCTTTAGATATTCATATTGTTGAATTCATTGTCAGATATTTCCATTCATCATGATATATCCTTTATTGTTATATTTAAACTTGCTGAGAAAACTTGTTGCTCATCCTTGCTATATCATGACTTATATTGCAGTTAAGCCTGAGACTTCAGGGAATGGCAAGGGTAAAGGAAAGATGTAGGATAGTTTGCAAGGAGCAGACTTTACCTTATGTTTAATTTAATTACTATTATTGTAATTTGAACCCTAATGATCATTCTAGGGTATGTTTGTAAGATTGTATTAAGGTTATCAAATCTTGGGACTAGTAACACCTTTTGAATGAACGACGTATGTTTATTATATTCTGTATTTTTAGTTATCGTTTATTGTTTAGAGGTGGATGTTAGTATTGTATCGTGACGACCGGACCGGGATCAGTGGACCCGAATTTGGGGGTGTCACAAGTTAGTATCAAAGCGTTAGGTTATAAACGTTAGGAATGCGAAACCTAAGTTATAACCTTAGTAGAAAACTCAAGTACAGTTTGTAGATGATGGATTGAGGAGACCCATCGAGTCTTATTGTGATACTGAAGTTGTTTATTTAAATCAGCTATGATTGATAGACGTCCTAAACTTCTTAATGCTAACTTGAATAGCATATCATCTAACGACTAAAGTTTTCTTCCTTTCCTCAGGATCATGTCGCCTAGGAGATTTCCGTGGAACCAGAGGGAAGAAGGATCTGTTAGCAATGGTGGAGGGGGAAATGTTAACCCAATGCAGAGCTTCGTTAACCTGTTAATAGAAGCAATGCAGAACAGACCCTAGCCAACAGCAGGGCAGCCAGGACATCACTTGGCTAGCTTTAAAGACTTTAAATTGGTAGGGCCACCGGAATTCCGGGAAATCTTAGACCCAATCGAAGCCCAGACGTGGATAGAAGAAATGGAGAAGGTGTTTGAGGTCGCACGGGTGGCCGAAGCACAGAAGACGAGTTTTTCCACTTTCATGATGAAGGGCGAAGCTAACTATTGGTGGGAAGCCAATGAAGGACTAGCAGGCGAAGGAGTTATTATGTGGGACAAATTTAAGAATTTTTTCTCGGAGAATACGCAGCAGGATATGGAAGTTAAGTTTCTGGAGCTGAGACAAGGAGGTATGTCAGTCGCAAAGTACGCGGCAAGATTTAACGAGTTGGCTCAATTTGCGTCATGCCAGGTGGACACGGAGGCTAAGAAAGCTAAGAGATTTGAATTAGAATTGAAACCATGGGTGCAGAAGGTAGTAGATGTATTGAAGATTAAGACTTTCTCTGATCTTTTGGAAAAGGCTATCATTGCCGAATGAGGCATTGAAGCCATAACGCCATTTAAACAAAATAAGAAGACCAGTCAGGAAGGACAGAAGGGGGGAAGCAGCGGAGGCAGCATCCCCAATAAGCTTAAAAGGATGGAGAGCCAATCATCAGAAGGCAGCAAGTCCGAGGGAGAGGCTAAGAAAAATGTAAAGTGCAGTAACTGCGGGAGGAACCACTCGGGGAATGCTTGAAGGGAAAGAGTGTTTGTTATCGTTGTGGACAACCAGGGCACATGGATCCTCAGTGTTGGAATAAGTCGAAAGGAGGATGTTTCGCATGTAGAGCCACAAACCATCAAATCAAAGACTGCCCAAAGAGAAAGAGCGATGTAGCTAGCAGAAACCGCAACAACAACAACAATGGACTGAGCATCGAAGGGCCAGCCAGTCAAGCCAATATGACCATACAGGATGCGGTGGAATCCAAGGACGTGGTGTCAGGTATCATTCCTATCAATGATATTGATGCTTATGTGTTATTCAATTTGGGTGCTACCTGCTCTTTTGTTTCTGAAGAATTTGCTAAACAGTTAGACTTACCCCGTGAGAAGTTAGAACACCCTATGAGCGTAGAAGTAGCAAACAAAAAAATTATCCCCGTAGGAGACATTCATAGGAACTATTATACCGATTTGAAGAGAATTCGTGGATGTTTTCCCAAACGAGATTTTCGGGATTGCCACCGGATAGAGAGATAGAGTTGCTAGATAAGGGATATATTCGATCAAGCGTATCGCCGTGGGGAGAACCAGTCTTATTCGTAATGAAGAAAGATGGATCCCTAAAACCTTGTGTCGACTACCGAGAGTTGAACAAAGTCATCATTTAGAACACATACCTATTGCCTAGGATCGACGATTTATTGGAATAGTTGAAGGGGGTGAAGTACTTTTCAAAGATTGATTTGAGAACTGGTTACCACCAACTGAAGGTGAGGCCGGAGGACATTCCAAAGACGGCATTCAGAACTCGGTATGGACACTTTGAGTTTCTGGTAATGTCATTCGGATTAACGAACGACACGGGAGGGTTTGTAGTGTTTAGTGACGCGTCACACAAAGGTATTGGCTGTATACTAATGTAACACGACAGGGTCATTACGTACGCTTCACGTCAGTTGAAGGTTTATGAGAAGGGTTATCCGACTCATGACCTGGAGTTAACAGCGATAGTTTTTGCCTTGAAGATTTGGAGGCATTATTTGTATGGCGAGAAGTGTAAGATATACACAGAGCACAAGAGTCTGAAGTATGCCAGTAGGAGTTAAACATGAGGCAGCGCCAATGGCTAGAATCGATCAAAGATCATGATTATGAGATTCTGTACCATCCAGGCAAAGCAAATGTAGTGGCAGATGCCTTGAGCAGAAAAGGCAGAGGGAAGTTATCGAAGTTGACCATTCCAGAAGAATTAGTGAAAGATTTTGAACGACTAGACTTAGAGGTTAAGTATCCGATGGAGACCGACGAGAAATTATTTACAGTGTCAACAAGCCTGACTTTATTGGATAAGGTTAGAGAGGCACAAGAGAAGGACGAAGATTGTGATAACATCAAGAAGCGGTTAGCTGAAGATAGTGAAATGAAATTTAAGATTGATAGCACTGGACTGCTAAGATTTGGGTACCATTAGTACTAGAATAAAGAGAAGAAATTTTGCAAGAAGCGCAAAGTACGAGATACTCGATACACCCAGGAAGCACAAAGATGTACCAAGATTTGCGTCAACACTTTTAGTGGCCAAACATGAAGAGAGAAGTTGCAGAATGCGTAAGTAGATGTCTAACTTGTCAGAGAGTCAAGGCAGAGCACCAACGACCTAGTGGGTTATTACAACCGTTAGAGATTCCAGAATGGAAATGGGAGCACATAACGATAGACTTTGTGGTTGGACTTCCGGCAACGCAGAAAGTGCACGACGCCATTTGGGTAATTATAGATCGTCTTACTAAGTCAGCTCACTTTTTGCCGATTAAGATTAAGTATAGTTTAGACCAGTTAGCCAGATTATATGTCTAGGAAATTATCTCGAGATATGGAGTGCCGGTATCTATTGTATCAGATAGAGATCTGCGATTCACGTCAAACTTTTGGAAGAGCCTTCAAGAAAGAATGGGGTCGCAACTACGAATGAGCATCGCGTATCATCCGCAGACCGATGGGCAAAGCGAGAAAATGATTCAAACACTTGAATACATGCTCCGAGCTTGTGTGATGGACTTCAAGGGTAGTTGGGATGACCACCTTCCATTAGTAGAGTTCGCGTACAACAATAGTTATCACGCTAGGATCGGAATGCCACCGTACGAAGCGCTATATAGGAGAAAGTGTCGAACACCGTTGTGTTGGGACGAAGTAGGTGAACGTCGACTATTGAGACTAGAATTGGTACAGCAGACAGTAGTGATTATCTAGGTGATAAGAGCGAATTATCCGTTTTTATTTAAGTAACCTTATTTTTTCAATTCAGTGGACGGAATTTTTATAAGGAGGGAGGGATGTAACGACCATGAATTTTAAACTCCTGATTATTTTAATATGTGATTTAAAATTTTAATGAGTTAGTTTTACGAGCTTATTTAAACCTTATGTGGTTATGTGATTATGTGAATTGAACCTCTGCGAATAAATGCTAGGATTTTATTAAAGGGAATCACTAATGGTTATTTAAATTTATAGATTAACCCTGAGACCTTTATATCAGAGTACTGATAAAAGTGTTAGTAATTACATATTCAAATTTACTTGATTATAGTGTAGAGATTTAATCGTGATTGATTAATTGAAATTTGAGTAATTAATCGATAATGTATAAAATTATTATTGTTAAGTATAATAAAACATAAGAGTATAATTTAATAATAATTACTGAGTAAGAGATTTATAAATATAATAATATTATATTTTCTTGATTAATTATTTTATACAAACATGTGGTAATTAAACCTTTAGTATAAGGTAGTTACCTTTATATATTGTATAAGGTGCTATATGACATATTAATATGGCTTGTATTGTATGTATGGACTATATGGTAAGATTAACTGTATTAGATGAGTTATATATATTATTCCTTATGTAACATGATAGGTATGGATAGACAATAATATGTATACCTATTACATTATATCAATAAACGATTGTTATTTGATAATGATTTTTAATAAGTTATGTTAATTATAATAATAACCGTTGTGATAATAATAATACCCAATTATTTTATATTTGGTGTTAATAGAAAATATACATGGATTATATGATTGGTGTATATGTACATACTTGATACATTGTAATGAGAAATTACATTTATAATCATAACCCAAACTATATAAGGTATATACATATATAACCTAAGTGTTATACTACACTAGCAAGTTACTAAATTTCAATTGGTTGTCCAACATTGCAATAACCATTTTAATGTATAACTTAAATATATACTATGTGTATATATATCTAAATATAACATTAGTACATGGAATGCTAGTTGCTGAGGTTTGTTGAGAGCCCAACTCTTCCCACACGTGAACTCACATGCTGCACTAGTCTATCTTCTTCTCAATTTCCTCACAAATCATAGCTAATCATGAGATGGGGAGTGGAATTCATGAGTGGAATCACCCACCCTCACCAACTCTCTCTTGTCCATTGCATATTCTTGAAATCCTTTGTTTTGATTTGGTGGGCAAAGTCAAGAACTGGATATCCATTTGCCTATATAATGAGCTTCTCCTTCATTTTAACATTGCTGAGATTTTTCTCCAAGTATAAAATTGATAGCATTCATAGTGAGTAAGTTTTGTGAGTTATCAGTGAGGGAGTTTCATTATAGCAGCAAGACATTTCAATTGGAGAGGTATACATTCCAATTCATGCTCTCCCTATCTTATTCTTTATAATATTTCTAAGTTCTTGATTTTGAGTTGAGCATTGACTTATTAATTATTGGATTGGAACATGATTATTAGGTGGTATATAAGTTATTATACATGTTAGAATTATGTTAGAAAATGTCTGGAATGATTTCGTTGGAAAAATTTTGAGATGGGTTGTGAGTCTGTTGAAACTGCACATCTCCTGGACTGGCCGCCAGCCTGCGCAGTTGTGCCAGTATTGCACTTGCCAGCGGCGCAGCTGCGCCAGTGCCTGTTCTTGGTTTCTTACTTTCTGCTTCTTGTTAAGGCCTGCTATGTGATAACTTGTTGCTATTGTTTAAGGCAAGCATGAAAATTAGTATCACTTCTATAACCATGTTTCTTGATACTACATGCATAATGTTAACCATGTTAGTATGCACACCATGAAGGGAAAAACATATGTTTGAAATGAAATTTATAGTTTCGATTGTGAACTTAGACACGTAAGTAGCATGTACATATTCTAATTTTTAGAACACGACCGTATGGTTTATATTAACATGAAATGCATGTTTAAAATATCAATCATGTACTAGCATACTTGATCGTAAGTTAAGACATTTTCAAATGAAAGAACTAAATACTTTTGAAATCAAACTTGACCAAGACTTGAGCCTTTTAGATTCTGACCATATGAGGATGTTTACGTGGTTTAGATATGCACTCTAATACATGTGAGTTATGACTATGAGATGCTTTACATGTACTATGTTACCTTTGTTGTTTAAGTGCAACTTTTAATGAAAATGTAGAATGTGAAAGATCAAACACTATGAGGGTTATATTATGATCATGCAAACATGTATATTAGGATCTCATTACACCTATAGATATGTTGATATGAGCATCCTACATGAATATCACCTATGCATGCTTATTCATAGGAAATGAATTTTAAGAATGAACTAATGAGGGTTAAGGTATAGACAAGTAGTATACGCACAAGCATGATTACTTAAACATTGTTCAACCTTGTTATGTGATAACATGACTTTACTAATCAACTTTGAAGCATTGAACTTGTATTGTTTAAAGTATGCGAATTACCTACATGAGAATATATGACTTTAAATTGGATTAGGATGAGCATGCTAGGTTTTCAAACTTGAAATTATAACCATAAAGCATCTGTGTAAATTAAATATAAGTAACTTGAAGTACTATGTGTTTAAGCCTATATTGATGCATAAAAACTAGATAATCTAAAGTTATTAAATCTATGACAGGATTAGATTAACTTACGTGAATTATGGGATAGACCTATGTGATGATTTGATTCTTGTAAGTGTAGACTCATATTAGCTTACACATGCTAATTGATAGACCGACTTGTTAATGATAGGTTGTTTCAAGGAGTCCCGAACTTCACTCTTTGATTGTGCAAATTTTTTTGAACCCGTTCTTGTATTATTTGTAAGTTTCCTTACTTACACTCATTTATAGTGCAAGTATCTTATCTTTGGATTTACGTTATTCGAGAAACGTTGTATGCAAGTTCCCTATCTTTCTCAAGTTATATTTGAACAAGTATTCTAAATTCTTGCACTACTTTATTTAAGGAATCGTGTAAGCGAATTCCTTAAGTTCACTTGATTTGAATGCAAGTTCCCTTACACACTTTTTTGTACAAGTTTCCTATCCTTCTCATATTGTATTGAGCAGGTCATTATTGTATTGTAAGTTCTCTAACTTACACTCTTTTACGATGCAAGTTTCCTAACTTCATTCGATTATTATATTGGATGCAAGTGTCCTAACATGTGCATTTACTTTATGCAAGGAATCTATAATCGTGCAAGTCCCCTGACTTACACTCCTTATTTGTGCAAGTTCCCCAAAATTACACAAATTCATATATTGTGCAAATTTCTAAACTTCACTTTTATTGTGCAAGTTCTCTATCCTTCTCATAATGTATTGAGTAGGTTCTTGTCAAATTGAAAGTGGTTTACTTAATGCTTGAACTTTATTTTCAAGCATGTTATTTAGTGGTTTAACTATTCTACAATTATTCCACATCGATACTATTGATATCCGCACTTAGTGCATTTGAGTTCGTACAGTTTTAGACTTGTACATTATTCAAAGTTCTAAATTCTTGAACTGTGTCCGATAGAGTCTGAACCTTTGTTCGGTCAGACAAGTGTATAAAATTTTCTTTAAAGCTATCCAAACCAATTGATGGTAAGGATTCTTAGACAGAACAGAATATCCCCTCATATGTTAAGAGTGTGCCTAGGTATCTAATATATGATACAAGTAAGCAGATGTAAGTGTTATGCATATACATGATATACTCGAGGCTGATCTCCTCAAGTATTGGTTTTCTGTAGCTAGTAACCAAAGGGTCAATTAGCTATTGAACCCATTGGAAAGTTATAAGTTAAAGTCTACTTGACTATCAGTCATTCTAAAAATAATTATTATCTTTGCTTCTAATATTCATATTGTTGAATCTTTTAGATATTCATATTGTTGAATCTTTCAGATATTCATATTATTGAATCTTTCAGATATTCATATTATTGAATCCTTTAGATATTCATATTGTTGAATTCATTGTCAGATATTTCCATTCATCATGATATATCCTTTATTGTTATATTTAAACTTGCTGAGAAAACTTGTTGCTCATCCTTGCTATATCATGACTTATATTGCAGTTAAGCCCGAGACTTCAGGGAATGGCAAGGGTAATGGAAAGATGTAGGATAGTTTGCAAGGAGCAGACTTTACCTTATGTTTAATTTAATTACTATTATTGTAATTTGAACCCTAATGATCATTCTAGGGTATGTTTGTAAGATTGTATTAAGGTTATCGAATCTTGGGACTAGTAACACCTTTTAAATGAATGATGTACGTTTATTATATTCTACATTTTTAGTTATCATATGTTGTTTAGAGGTGGATGTTAGTATTATATCATGACGACCGGGCCGGGATCAGAGGACCCGGATTCGGGGTGTCACAGCTTTTCCAGGATGGTAACGTCGTTGCAACATGTAGATCTCCACTTTCTCCCCATACAGGTAGTGTCTCCAGATCTTCAACGCGAAAACGACAGCTGCCAACTCTAGATCATGAGTATGATAATTCCTCTCATATTCCTTGAGTTGTCGCGAGGCATAGGCTATGACTTTCCCATGTTGCATGAGAACACATCCTAACCCTTTGACCGAAGCATCGCTGTAAATGACAAATCCATCCAAACCAGATGGTATCGTCAGAACAGGTGCCGAAATGAGTCTCCTCTTGAGCTCTTGAAAGCTCTTCTCGCATTCCTCGTTCCATACGAATTTTATATCTTTCTGAGTTAGTTGAGTTAATGGAGTAGCGATTCAAGAAAATCCTTCCACGAATCTCCGATAATAATTAGCTAAGCCCAGAAAGCTACGTACTTTGGTCACCAACTTCGGTTGCTCCCAACTTTGTATTGCTTCGATCTTTGCCGAGTCAACAGATACTCCACGTTTTGATACCACGTGCCCAAGGAATGCTACCTCCTCAAGCCAGAACTCGCAATTCTTCAACTTGACATATAACTTGTTTTCACGAAGCCTTTGAAGTACCAGTTTCAAGTGGTGCTCATGATCTTCACGGCTTTTGGAATAGATGAGGATGTTATCAATAAAGACAACCACGAACTGATCCAAATATTCTTTGAATACATGGTTCAACATATCCATAAAAGCAGCAGGAGCATTAGTCAATCCAAAAGACATGACTAAAAATTCATAATGCCCGTATTGAGTTCTGAAAGCAGTTTTCGGAATATCCTCAGTTTTAATCTTCAGCTGATGATATCCAGAACGAAGATCGGTCTTTGAAAAGAATTGTGCACCTTGCAACTGGTCGAACAGGTCATCAATACGAGGTAACGGATACCTATTCTTGATGGTGACATGGTTCAACTCCCGATAGTCAATACAAAGTCGCGTACTCCCGTCTTTCTTCTTTACGAATAAAACAGGAGCACCCCAAGGAGATGTACTAGGACGTATAAAATCGATGTCTAACAACTCCTGTAGTTGGACCTTTAACTCCTGATTTTCAATAGGAGTCATTCGATATGGGATTTTAAAAATGGGTTTTGTACCGGGTTCAAGGTCAATAAAGAATTCAACTTCACGTTCCGAGGGTAGACCGGAAAGTTCTTCGGGAAATACATCAGGAAACTCATTAACAACAGAAATATCATTCAAACCTGACGTATTCTGGTTTAGATCAGTGACATGGGCTAAGAAAGCTTGACATCCGTTTTTCAATAAACGAATAGCTTTATGACTTGAAATAACATTGATTGATTTTAGTGGTTTGGTTGCTTGAATTCGCACAATAGGTTGGTTAAGACTATGAAAACTAACAATCTTATGAAAATAATTAATTTTGGTATGACTGCTTGTTGGGCAGTCACGACAAAAGCTCTTCCAGAAATCACTGACTTTGACTTGTCAGGGATAGCCTTTGGAGTCACCATCCCTGCTGGACTTGGTTTCGCTACAAGACACACTCGAGCTATGTGCCCTTCCTTTCCACAATTATAACACACCTTGGATTGTTGTGTGCAGTTAGGGCTGATGTGTCCCTCTTGCCCGCATTTATAGCATACGATCGGCGTTCATTCTTATAAGACCCCAAATTTTATTAATAAGATTTAATTTTCTTTATATATTATTTTGAAATAGTAAGGTGTTGATTTGATAAATGTGATAAGTTATGGGTGAAATGTGCAAAGTTTACAAAGTAAGCAAGTGGTTATAAAATATTCGTTGTGTCGGGGAATATTCGTTTGGTCGAGGAATATTCTTTTTGTCGGAGAATATTCGTACGACGGCGCAGTCATTGGTGGACCCCACAACGGAATGAATATCAGATATAGAAAGCGACAGAAATAACCTTTTTATATAATAACGGCAAAACTGTTACCATTAGTACTGTTAAAATACCCGGTGATTAAAATATAGTAATACGTGGTGTTGCACTAGTAGCACACGGTATTGCACAGTATTTTGAATTATTGATTCTTACGTAGGAAGACACTTACTCAATTATTGTTACAGTAATTACTATTCAATATTTTATGTTATTAATTCAATAATTGCATAATATTTTATTGGTTCAATATTTGCTACGTTGATATTTTATATCAATAAGTGCTACTTTGCTATTTTATATTATTGATCCAATAATTGTCATTGCACATTATTTTAAATTATCAAATAAATAATTCATATTATTTGAATAATATTATTAGATAACATTATTGGCAATGTCTAAGGAAGTTCTGTCTAGGAAAGGGGTTGATTAATTACGCGCCAGTAAGGAGAAATCCTTATCGGAAGGTCCCCTCTTTCTTGGGAACGACCTGATTGTCAATATTGTAGTTCTGTAATATTATTTGTGAATAATTAATTTTTGATATATATGATAAGGAAATATTTATTTAATGTGGAATTAAACGGAGGAATTTTTTTTTACATGTGACATTTGTTGAAAGTTGGTATTTTATCTTGTCCGATAAAATAATTCATTCAAATATATTATTATAATATTATATTATAGTAGTATGATGTGATTACATAATAGTATGATTTTTATAATTTGAATGGTAACATTATTATAGTAAATTCATGGTATAAAAGTTAAACGAGGTGGAAGAGTGCAAATTGAATTTGAACTCTTATGATGCAAACAATGATGTCATCGGAGCGATGAGATAAGCAATGATGTCATCGGAGCGATGAAGTAAGCAATGATGTCATAGATCGATGATGTAAACGATGATGTCATAAATTATGGCGAAAAAACTATTTTACCCTTACTCTACCGAGCCTATAAATAGAAGCTCATTTCTTCATTATTTCTCACCAATTCACTAAAGCTATAGAGAGAGAAAGTATAGAGAGAATAAGAGAGAAAGAAGAAGAGTATTCTGCTATTACGCTAGTGCAGTCTCCAAATTTTAAGGTAAGGGGTATTATTTCTTTCGTATTCATGGAGAGAGTTATTTTCTTTCAATACTCGTAAGGGTTGTTATTCCATTCCTTATTATTTTGTTGGAATAATCTGTTTGAGCGGACTACCGCCAGATGGGTGAATCTTCATATTCAGTTGTTATTAAATTGTGAAAATAATATGTTTGAGCGGACTACCGCCAGACAGGTGAATAACCCTTCGTATTCAGTTGTTATTAAATTATGAAATAATCTGTCTGAGCGGACTACCGCCAAACGTGTGAAAATCCAATTGCAGTTTCGTATATTATTTCATTTCAGATTCTTAACTCTAAACTTACTACGGTAAGTATTGCTTCTATAATTCCTGAAATGATCAGATATTATTTGAGTTTTGCGCTTCATCTAATATTATTTCACTTGGAATATTGGTCTGAACTTTCTTGTGAAATTTTTATCTTTTCATGTCGAGTTACTATTCACGAGTTACTATTCACGGTAAAAAAATAATTTCCTTCTTCCAAATCATCTTTGATTGGATCCAGGTTTTGATCTTCATTCTTGAACTCTGGATAAATTCTCTAATATTTGTCCTTTATCTCACTGGATCCGTTATTCGTATTATTTTTCATCATCCTCAGTTCTAAATGGTGATATAACTGAATATCTTTGGCCTGTAGTGCAAAGATGAAAAATTATGTGATGAATATCTTTGGCCTGTAGTGCAAAGATGAATGATTACCTGATGAATATCTTTGGCCCGTAGTGCAAAGATGGACAGGTGTTGAGATGAACATGACCAACTGATGATACAAATGAATATCTTTGGCCGTAGTGCAAAGATGGATATTTGATTTGAGATGTATATTGATTGATGTTATAGGGATAAAATATTGATGATGGACTTTTAAATCAAAGAAGATAGTAGACATCATTCTCTACTTAACTCTTCTAATGAATTATTATTTCCGCTGCGAATATTGATCTAAAACTTGTTGTCCATAATATTTTATCTGATTTATTGAAGGCTAACGATAATTTGTTTTTCATTATCTTAGTCATAATATTCTTTACTGGGCTAGTTGAGCTCACCCTTTTCTTTCATTGTTCTCTTCAGGAAATGAGAATATCGCGGGTACTAGTCGGGAAATGGAGTGATGGTCCGAGTTAGAGCTGTAGAAGTCCTCACTATTTGTTTTATTTAAAATAGTGTGATAATAAATGTAATGAGGACTTAGTTTGAATATTAATATTTTCTACATGTCTGTATTGACACTCACAGTTGTGTGGTCGTATTTTGCACGACCGTGTGATATGAAAGATTGTATTTAAATTTTATTGAGTGTATTTGGCGACTCAAAATGGGTGGAGTATTGAACCTATTTTGGGGGCGTCACAGTTCTTCCTCCCCTAGAAACAGTTGATGTTGGTGCTGCTGTCGATGCTTTCACGTTCTCATTATTGTACCTTCTCTTCTTGAAATCTCCCCCCGACTCACTTCTTCTATTATCATGGCCACGATTACCACTGGAGTGGTTACCGCTTCTGGCATGATACTTTCCTCTCTGCTGGTTGTCATTGTTCCGATGTCTACTGCCACCAGTACGACCTTGGTTGTTGTCCCTTGGTTGAACATAATCATTATCTCGTTCTAATAACTGGGCCCTGTTCACTACATCCGAATATAGAGAAAATTTGTGAGAAATGAGGTATTGACGAATCTCGGGTTTCAAACCTCTCAGAAACTTTTGCGTCATACGTTCCTCATTCTCCACCAAATGAGGTGCAAACCGGGATAACTCTGCGAATTTAGTCTCGTACTGGGACACAGTCATGTTGTTCTGTTCCAGTCTGATAAACTCTACCTCTTTCATATGACGAATACTTTCTAGAAAGTACTTGTCATTGAACAGTTTCTGAAACGCCCCCCAAGACATCTTGAGTGCGGCAGGCTAGGTACGCTTCACAGATTTCCACCAGTAATCTGCCTCTCCATGGAACATAAACGTGGCGAATGGAACCTTCTGTTCCTCCGTGCATCCCAAGACATCAAATATCTTGGTAACAGTACTAACGGTAACAGTTTTGCCGTTATTATATAAAAAGGTTATTTCTGTGGCTTTCTATATCCGACATTCATTCCGTTGTGGGGTCCACCAATGACTGCTGCCGTCGTACGAATATTTTCCGACTAAAAAGAATATTCCTCGACCAAACTGAATATTCCCCGACACAATGAATATTTTATAACCACTTGCTTACTTTGTAAACTTTGCACATTTCACCCATAACTTATCACATTTATCAAATCAACACCTTACTATTTCAAAATAATATATATAAAAAAAAAATCTTATTCATAAAATTTGGGGTCTTACAACCTCCCCTCCTTATGAAATTTCATCCTCGAAATTGACGTACGTACCTGGTATGTCGAAAAGGTGAGAATACCTCGTTTTCATTTCGATTCTAACTCCCATGTCATTTCCTCGATATCATGGTTCCTCCACAAAACTTTAACTTGAGGTATAACCTTTGAGCGTAAGACATGTTCCTTCCTATCCAAGATCTTAACAGGTACCTCCTCGTATGTTAAATCTTCGGCTATCTCGTCTGGTTCTAACTCAATAATGTGGTTTGGATCTTTCACATATTTACGAAGCACAGATATGTGAAAAACGTTATGAACACGAGACATGCTTGGAGGTAAGGCGAGTCTATAGGCCACATTTCCTACTCGGTCAAGGATTTAAATGGACCAATGAATCGTGGGTTGATCTTTCCTCTCTTTCCTGAATCTCATAACTCCTTTCCATGGAGCAACACTGTAATAATACACTGATCTCCGACATTAAACTCCACGTCCCTTCGATGAAGATCAGCATAACTCTTTTGTCGATCTTGTGCAGTTTGTATACGTTGCCGGATTATTTGAATCTTTTCCGTAGTCATACGTACTAACTCCGGTCCCAATAATGTTGCTTCACCCACCTCGTCCCAGCATACTGGACAACGATATTTTCATCCATACAACGCCTCGAATGGAGCCATGCCTATACTTGCCTGATAACTGTTGTTGTAGGAGAATTCCACCAATGGTAGGTACTTATCCCAACTCCCTTTGAAGTCTAGAACACAAAGTCTCAATAGATCTTCAAGAGTTTGGATAGTCCTTTCCGATTGCCCGTCCGTTTGTGGATGATATGCCGAACTGAATCGTAAATCCGTGCCCATAGCTTTCTGCAAGCTGACCCAAAATCGTGAAGTGAATCTTGGGTCACGATCCGAAACTATGGATACTGGCATGTCATGCAATCTCATAATCTCATTCACGTACATACGAGCAAGACGTTCAAAGGGAATAAGTCTCTCGTATCGGCAAGAAATGAGCAGACTTGGTTAATCTATCAATAATAACCCAAATCGCATCTATGCCTTGAGAAATCTTGGGAAGACCAGTAACGAAATCCATGGTAACGTGTTCCCACTTCCACTTTGGAATATCAAGTGGTTGCAATGGACCCTTTGGCACTTGATGCTCCGCCTTGACACGTTGACACGTTAAGCACCTCGAGATAAATTCCGCGATCTCTCTCTTCATATTGCTCCACCAAAATGTATGACAAAGATCACGATACATTTTGGTACTCCCAGGATGGATTGTAAACGGTGTGTTGTGTGCCTCCATTATGATTCTATACTTCAAATCAGAATCGTTAGGAATACAAAGTCTGGAGTTGACTCGAAGTATTCCTTCTTCATCAATCCTTGCTTCTGGAATAGCACCTTCTTGCACCTTTTTCCTCATATTCATCAGCTCTGGATCTGTAACTTGAGCATCTTTAACTTTATCAATCAAAGCTGGTTCTACGCGTATACTTGATATCATCGCATGGGTCCCCGAAGTCTTGAACTCTATCTCCATCTTTTGTAAATCACACAAAATAGGCCTTGAAAGTATCGCCTTCGTTCTCGCATATGATCTTCTACTCAACGCGTCAGCTACCACGTTCGCTTTGTCAGAATGGTATTGGATGGTATGATCGTAATCTTTCAACAACTCAAGCCAACGTCAGTTGTCGCATGTTGAGTTCCTTCTGGGTGAAGAAATACTTGAGACTCTTATGATCCGTATAGATCTCCACTTTCTCCCCATATAGGTAGTGTCTCCAGATCTTCAACGCGAAAACGATTGCTGCCAACTCTAGATCATGAGTAGGATAATTTCTCTCATATTCCTTGAGTTGTCGCGAGGCATAAGCTATGACTTTCCCATGTTGCATGAGAACACATCCTAACCCTTTGCCCGAAGCATTGCTGTAAATGAATCCGAACCAGATGGTATCGTCAGAACAGGTGCCGAAATGAGTCTCCTCTTGAGCTCTTGAAAGCTTCTCTCGCACTTCATCGTTCCATACGAATTTTGTATCTTTCCGAGTCAGCTGAGTTAATGGAGTAACGATTCTAGAAAATTCTTCCACGAATCTCCTATAATAACCAGCTAAGCCCAAAAAGCTACGTACTTCTGTCACCGACTTCGGTTGTTCTCAACTTTTTATTGCTTCAATCTTCCCCGGGTCCACAGATACTCTACGTTTTGATACTACGTGCCCAAGAAATGCTACTTCCTCAAGTCAGAACTCACATTTCTTTAGCTTGGCATATAGTTTGTTTTCACGAAGCCTTTGAAGTACCAGCTTCAAGTGATGCTCATGATCTTCACGACTTTTGGAATAGATGAGGATGTCATCAATAAAGACAACCACGAACTGATCTAAATATTCCTTGAATACACGATTCATCATATTCATAAAAGCAGCAGGAGCATTAGTCAATCCAAAAGACATGACTAAAAATTCATAATGCCCGTATCGAGTTCTGAAAGCAGTCTTCGGAATATCCTCAGTTTTAATCTTCAGCTGATGATATCCAGAACGAAGATCGATCTTTGAAAAGAATTGTGCACCTTGCAACTGGTCGAACAGGTCATCAATACGAGGTAACGGATACCTATTCTTAATGGTGACATGGTTCAACTCCCGATAGTCAATACAAAGTCACATACTCCCGTCTTTCTTCTTTACGAATAAACAGGAGCACCCCAAGGAGATGTACTAGGACGTATAAAATCGATGTCTAACAACTCCTGTAGTTGGACCTTTAACTCCTGAAATTCTATAGGAGCCATTCGATATGGGGTTTTAGAAATGGGTTTTGTACCGGGTTCAAGGTCAATAAAGAATTCAACTTCACATTCCGGGGGTAGACCGGGAAGTTCTTCGGGAAATACATCAGGAAACTCATTAACAACAGAAATATCATTCAAACCTGATGTATTCTGGTTTAGATCAGTGACATGAGCTAAGAAATCTTGACATCCATTTTTCAATAAACGAATAGCTTTGTGACTTGAAATGACATTGACAGATTTTAGTGGCTTGGTGGTTTGAATTCGCACAACAGGTTGCTTAGGAATATAAAAACTAACAACCTTACGAAAACAATCAATTTTGGTATGGTAAGTGGTTAACCAGTCAATTCCTAAAATCACGACAAATGCAAGTATTTTCAAAGATATAAGATTAACAGGTAAGGTAAGGGTACCAATCTGAATCAAGCAAGATTTGTAAACTGTAGATGTAACGAAAGTTTCTCCTAACAGAGTTTCAACAGATAAGTCAAAGTCTAACTTCTCAGGTGTCAAATTTAATCGTTGAGCACAAGCAGGTGAAATAAATGAATGGGTAGCACCGGTATCTAACAAGGTGTAAACTTCACAAGAGTTTATGATTAGCTTACCCGTAATCACCTCGTGCGGGTTCCTCGTGTTTTGGGCTGTCACGACAAACGCTCTTCCAGGAATCATCGACTTTGACTTGTCCAAAACTGCCTTTGGAATCACCACCCCCGCTGGACTTGGTTTCGCTACAGGACAATCTCGAACTATATGTCCTTCTTTTTCACAGTTATAACATGCTTTGAATTGTTGTGGGCAGTTTGGGCTGATGTGTCCCTCTTTCCAGCATTTATAGCATACGACCGATGGTCGTTCTCCTCCCCTAGAAACAGTCGATGCTGGTGCTGATGTCGATGTCTTCACGTTCTCATTGTTGTACCTTCTCTTCTTGAAATCTCCTCCCGATTCACTTTTTCTATTATCATGGCCACGATTACCACCGGAGTGGTTACCGCTTCTGTCATGATACTTTCCTCCCCGCTGGTTATCATTGTTCCGATGACTGCTGCCACCGGTACGACCTTGGTTGTTGTCCCTTGGTTGAACATAATCATTATCTCGTTCTAATAACTGGGCCCTGTTCACTACATCCGAATATAGAGAAAATTTGTGAGAAATGAGGTATTGACGAATCTCGGGTTTCAAACCTCTCAGAAACATCCGCGTTATACGTTCCTCATTCTCCACCAAATGAGGTGCAAACCGGGATAACTCTGCGAATTTAGTCTCGTACTGGGACACAGTCATGTTGTTCTGTTCCAGTCTGATGAACTCTACCTCTTTCATGTGACGAATACTTTCTGGAAAGTACTTGTCATTGAACAGTTTCTTGAACGCCCCCCAAGACATCTTGAGTGCGGCAGGCTGGGTACGCTTCACAAATTCCCACCAGTAATCTGCCTCTCCACGGAACATAAAGGTGGCAAATGGAACCTTCTGTTCCTCCGTGCATCCCAAGACATCAAATATCTTGGTAATTTGCTTAATCCAATTTTTCGCCTTGATTGGATATGGCTTTCCCAGAAACTCTGGTGGTCCCAACTCTTTAAACTGCTTGGCAGTGACAAGCCACGAGTTGTTATTTCCACCTGTATTATGAACACGAGTCTCCCTCATCTGGTTTTGCATGAACTGTAAAAAGCTTCTAAACATCCCATCGTTCATCGTTTGATCGGTGGTGTCGTTTCCAGAAGGAATATTGCCTTCTTGTTACACGTTCTCCTGGTTGGTGATTAAAGGTGTCTCAACGGTCTCATTCACTCCATTGTTTAGATTTTCAGCTCCCATTCTCAAATACTGCCATAAAATAAGGGTTAATCAAACAAATTAACATATTACATATTAACCCTATGTTCTAAACGACCAATTAAATATCAAATAAGCTTAGGTAGGACACACACTAGCGAAGGATTTATTCGTCTCTCCCCTCCTAGTTCTATTCCCAGATCTCCGCCAGAGATCATATCCCTAAGCTCTGATACCAACTGTGACGCCCCCAAAATAGGTTCAATACTCAACCCATTCTGAGTCGCCAAATACATGGTACAGAATCCAAATACAATCTTTCATATCAAACGGTCGTGCAAAATACGACCACACAACTGTGAATGCTAATACAGACATATAGAAAATATAAACATTCAAACTAAGTCCTCATTACATTTATTATCACACTATTTTAAAAAAAAATAGTGAGGACTTCTACATCTCTAACTCGGACCATCACTTCATTTCCCGACTAGTACCAACGATATTCTCATTTCCTGAAGAGAATAATGGAAGAAAAGGGTGAGCTCAACTAGCCCAATAAAGAATATTATGACTAAAATAATGAAAAATAAATTATTATTAGCCTTCAATAAATCAGATAAAATATTATGGATAACAAATTTTAGATCTGGAGTTGCCACTCGACGATTGACCAGTAAGAGTTTGCCTTTGCCTTTCCTGCTGCAGAGGTGGTGGTTGAATGTGCGTCTGCCTCGGTCTTCCACCTCTGCCTTTATCTCCTTGCCCAATCTTCTCCCCCTTTATGTCATCATCAAGGGTTCGAATATCATCTGAGAGCCGTCTAATTTCGTCTACCAGGGCATGCATTTGAGTTCTTTGTTGAGAAATGTCACTGGTTTGTTCAGCAACTAAAGCCTCAGTGACCCTTTCTTTGTTGATGAAGCATTTTCACGGCATCATTGTTCTGGGAGATTTGAGCAGCACTGCATTCTTGGAATTGGTTAAAAGCAATACGCAGTGCTAAAATCTATTCCGCCATCAGCTCATTTTGAGTTTGCTGATTCTTTTGCATTAGCAGCAAGGCTTCTTTCTGCTTCTTGGCCTCGACAAAATGAATAGCATCTTTTACCTTGATGCTTTCAACCATTTCTCTGAAGATCGCCCTTAATGATTTAGTCAGTTCCGTCCCCAAATGTCCTGGCAGAGTCTTGACCGAGTCAAGAATGTTGTCAAATCTATGGTGAAGAGCAAGAGAATGTTCTTCAAGGACCTTTTCAGATTCTGACCCTATTTGACTCAGTGTGGCAGTCATCTCCTCCTTTGTTGGCATGAGAGCCAATTGATCTAGAATTTGTTGTGTTTCTGGAGGAGGAGGAGGAGTAGCTGTAATGTGTTCATCTCTCCTTGACCAACTTTTGAGAGCAAGAGTTATGTCAAAGTATTCATTGTTGGAGGATGATGGAATGTCTGCTTGGCTTAGAGGGTTAGGATTTTGCTGGATAGGCATAATGTTTGGCTCAGATGTATGTGTTTATGTCTCTTTGAGCTATTTTGGACACTCTACGATTTCTTCTTCGGATTGATCAGCATGCCCGAATCGTAGTCTGTCATCTAAGGTTAGTGTTTCACTGCTTGAGTTTGCAAGTATTTCCTTGAAAACTCGTGTGATGTGCTTAATCATTATTGGGTGATTAACGGGTCGCTCGACGAAGATGAGTTGGTTATGTGGTTCATCAGTCACAGAGTTTTGGGACTCTGTGACTGGAAACTGATTTAGCATTACTTCATTCAGATTCTCTGGTAGCTCCCCCTCAATTTCTGCATTCTCTGGCTCCACCTCAGCTGTAGCATTCTCTTGATTCTGAGCTTCCTGAGTTTCTTCTTCTTGCGACTCAGTAATCTGTTTATCCTTCTCATCAGCTCTTTTTATGTCCTCTTCCCTCAATACTTCCTCATTGATAAGAATGTATTTCTTGACCAATGCCCTCTTTTTCTTGGGCTTGAATGCATCTTCAGAACCTTCTTCAGCTTCAGCCCTGTTTGTCTGTTCGGGCTGAGATATTGTTGCAGCATCTTTTCCATACTAGCAGCCTGCCTGGACTCTACGATTGGTGAAGACTCGTCAATCGTAGTAAGTGTAGGCTTCCTTGGTCTGTGACTGCGTTTCTTCTTTTTTGAGCCTCAACACTTCTTTCAGCCATGTCCTCACTTGTTTCCCTCTTCTTCTTCTCCTTCTCTTTCAGAGTCTTCTCTGATGCTTGAGCTGCCTCAGGAGTAATAGCTCTTTCAGTCATTAAGCCACTAAACTCCATTTCAGCATCAGGGCATGCTTGAAGTGCATCAGTGGTTGGGTCTTGGGGTTCCTCAGCCATTGATACATCTTCTTCTTTCCTTTCCTCCTTCTGATCAAGGCTTCAGCATTTTCTTCAGTTACTCCTTCTTCTTCTACCTCCCAGGCTTCCTCCCTTACAGCAGATAGAATTTCAGATTTTATCTTTACATTTTCTGCCGGGTTTTTCTTCAAGTTTTGAAATAATTGCTGGGTTATCTTCTGGTTGGGGACAATGGAGACGCCTTCTTCATCTTTAATCTTGTCGCCCAGTGTAGCTTCTAGTATCATGCTGATAAATCTCCCATAAGGCATTTTTGCAGTACTCTTGGTCTTCTTGGAGCTTTCCATCCATTTTCCAATCCATTCCATTAGTAGAGCTCCATAGTTGAGTTGAACTCTGTACCTGATAACTGTCATGAGCTTCAGTTGTTTTTCATTGACGGTATCGTGGCCAGAGCTCTTGCAGCATATGCATTTTCCAATAATTTCAGCAAGAAACTCATATTCTTGGGGAAACTCTTTCTTCTTGTAGCCGCTCTTTCCTTCAGTTTTGTTGTGTTTCATCTTCTTTAGGCTTTCATGAAAATCGATTCGGTCCAGTGATGGAAGACCTTCATTGATGAACCCTAGGGCAAGGTTTATGCTTTCTAAGTTGAGTCGAATCTGCTCGCCCTTGACTTTGGTGAGGATGGAGTTTCCTTCAATAATTCCATTTGTGTAGAACTCTTTCACCAGCTTTGTGAATACAAGTGTGTCGGTACTAGGGCATCCTTGAGTCCAGCTTTATTTAGCAGGGAAAGAATTTTGTGCATTTCTGGACTAGCATCTTCAAATTCGTCAAAGCATAGCTGAAAACCAGAGACAATTCTGGAAGCAGCCATTGATTTAGATTGATTTTCCTGAAATGAATGAACTTGGCTTAGCTTTCTGAAACTTAGGGTTTCGTTTGAGAGAGAGAGAGAAAGAAAGATAGTCTTTTGAAATTCAAAGATGAACTGGCATATGACAGTTTAAAATAGTTTTAAACACTTCCCTCCATATGTTCAGCGTCGTGGGACACGTGTCGGATTCTGCAGAACTCCACAATTTTAATCCATGTAAAAATCTCTGTTCTGCCCTTAACTCCCCCTGAGCTGGTGTGCCCTTGTGAGAAGACTACAAATGTCTAGATCCACTCCACGATTGTTAAGTTCAATCCTTTGCTTGCTTCTTGATCATTGACTCTACGGCTTTCTGTGATGCCTTCTGAAATGGCAAGCCTTTTAGGTTAAGGTTGCTCATGAAGGGCCAACCTCTTAGCTTGACGCTAAGGATCAGGTTTGTCCCTGAGACGCTTATCCAAAGAGTTGTTTGGCTTGTTGTTGCTATTATAGTGAGCCTTTATGTCTTAACTGGATCACTCCACGATCGTGGTTCCTCTTAGTTATCTCTACGATTTTGACTTAGCCTTTACATCTGCAAGGTTAGCATCATCTAGAGCATAGAATTTATGGTTGCAAATTTAACATACCTAACTCACTTATTAGTTTATTAAATCTGGATTCATCTAAGGGTTTTGTAAACACATCAGCAAGTTAATTTTCAGTAGGAATGTATTGCAAAGATATTGTCCCATTTTGAACATTATCCCTAATAAAATGATATCTTATTTCTATATGCTTGGTCCTAGAATGCATGACATAATTATTTGTTATTGCTATAGCACTTGTGTTATCACAATGTATGGGTATAGATTTGAAATCAAACCCATAATCTGCTAGCTGATTCTTCATCCATAGGATTTGAGCACAACAGCTACCAGCAGCAATATATTCAACTTCTGTTGTTGAAGTTGATACTGAATTTTGCTTCTTGATGAACCAGGACACTAGTCTATTGCCTAGTAGTTGACAAGTGCCATTGGTACTTTTTCTATCTATTTTGCATCCTGCAAAGTCAACATCTGAATATCCTGTCAGTTCAAATGAGGACTCTTTGTGATACCATAGACCCAAATAGGGTGTACCTTTAAGATACCTGAAAATCCTTTTTACAGCAGTTAAGTGTGATTACTTAGGATTAGCTTGAAATCTAGCACATATACATGTTGCAAACATTATATCTGGTCTACTGGCAGTTAAGTAGAGAAGGGAGCCTATCATACCTCTGTATTTAGTAATATCAATACTTTTACCTTTCTCATCTTTGTCAAGCTAAGTTGCTGGAGCAATTGGTGTTTTCATGGGAGTAGCTGATTCCATGCCATATTTCTTGAGTAAGTCTTTAATGTACTTGGCTTAGCTTATGAAAATTCCTTCATCAGTTTGTTTTACTTGTAGTCTAAGGAAGAAGTTCAGCTCACCCATCATGCTCATTTCATACTTGATCTGCATAAGCTTGGCAAATCTCTTGCACAGATTTTCATTAGTAGAATCAAAGATAATATCATCTACATATATTTGAACAAGTAAGACTTTATCTTTGTGTTTCCTAAGGAATAGTGTAGTGTCTACTCTACCTCTAGTGAATCCTTTTTCGATAAGAAAGTTTATTAGTGTTTCATACCATGCTCTAGGTGCTTGTTTAAGTCCATATAAGGATTTATCTAATCTATAGACATAATCAGAGAGGGTTGAATTGACAAAACCTAGGGGTTGCTCCACGTAAACTTCTTCTTGAAGTTCACCATTTAGGAATGCACTCTTGACATCCATCTGGAATACTTTGAACTTCATGTGAGTAGCAAATGCAAGGAACATTCTGATAGCTTCAAGTCTGGCCACTGATGCAAAGGTCTCATCGTAGTCTATGCCTTCTTCTTGAGAATAACCTTTGGCCACCAGTCTTGCTTTGTTTCTAGTGATCACCCCATCTTCATCCATTTTGTTTCTGAAGACCCATTTGGTGCCGATGACTGGGTGACTCTTTGGTCTTTGAACTAATCTCCAGACTTTGCTTCTTTTAAATTGATTAAGTTCCTCTTGCATGGCTTCAATCCAACTTGCGTCTAGCATGGCATCTTCAATCTTCTTGGGTTCTATTTGAGATAAAAAAAACTCAAATAGAAGCATTCATTCTGAGTTGCAGATCTTGTTCTTATTTTGGCAGTTAGATCACCAATAATTAAATCTTGAGTGTGATCTCTTGCCCACATGTTCCCTGTTGGAACATCAGTTCTAGTGCCTTCTTGTCTGAACTCCTCAAGATTGACTTCTGGGTCTTGTTGTTCAGAATCGTCGTTTGGTTCAGCTCTCTCTACGATTTCTTCTTCGAACACTACGATTCTTTCTTTCGGAACTACTATCGTAGTGTTGGGCTCGACCACTTTATTCGTAGTGTCAGTATCTTCAATCGTAGTGTCTGGTGGTGCAGACTTATCCGAGTCTGTTTCATCGAAGATGATGTGGATTGAGACTTCAACACTTAGTGTCTTCTTGTTGAACACTCTATAGGCTTTGCTGTCTGTGGCATAACCAAGATTCCTTTATCTGACTTAGGTTGGAACTTAGTCAGATATTGCTTTCCATTGTTGAGAATGTAGCATGAACAGCCGAACACATGGAAGTAACTGACATTTGGCTTTCTTCCTTTCCACAGCTCATAGGGAGTCTTCTTTAGCATAGAGTGTACAAGAGATCTGTTCTGTGTGTAGCACGCAGTGTTGATGACTTCTGCCCAAAAGTATTCAGGCAGATGAGCTGCTGCAAGTAGAGTTCTTCCGGCTTCTATAAGTGTTCTGTTCTTCCTTTCAACTACTCCATTTTGCTGAGGAGTTCGTGGTGCTGAGAAGTTGTGACTGATGCCATTGTCTGCACAGAACTGGTCCATTTCTGAGAAGTCAAACTCTCTGCCATGATCACTCCTCATTGCCTTGATAGTCTCTCCTTTTTTATTCATCACCAGCTTGAACATCTTTATCAGTTGGGAGTTTGTCTCATCTTTTGAGTTGAGAAAGAACACCCATGTGTATCTGGTGTAGTCATCCACCACGACCAGTGAGTATCTCTTCCCTCCTAAGCTCACAGTCGGAATTGGCCCAAAGAGATCCATGTGAAGTAACTGTAGGGGCCTGTCAATTGAGTTGACTGCTTTGCCCTTGAATGAGCTCCTTGTTTGCTTTCCAAGCTGACATGCATTGCATGGTCTTTCTTTAATGAAGTTGAACTTGGGTAATCCTGCCTACCAAATCTTTGGAGGCCAGTTTAGACATACTCTTGAAGTTGAGATGAGATAATCTTCTATGCCAAAGCCAACTTATTTCTTCAATGGCTTTAGCAAGGAAGCATACTGTCTCATCAGTACTGAGCTGAGCAAGATTGACAATGTATACATTTCCTTCTCTTGTTCCTGTCAGCTTGATAGAGGATGTCTCCAGATCTCTGACTTGACATTGATTGTTGAGGAAGGTAACTAGATGGCCTTTATAGCAGAGTTGGCTGATGCTAAGAAGATTGTGCTTTAGACCATCAACATAAGCCACTTTGCTAAAGGACACTGCACCATTTCCAACTGAACCATAGCCTCTTGTCTTGCCAGAGCTGTTATCTCCAAAGATAACTGTTGGTCCCTCCTTCTCTGTATAATTTGACAGGAGGGCTTTATTTCCGGTCATATGCTTTGAGCAACCACTGTCCAGATACCATGTGGTAGTCGTGGTGCTCATTTTCTGCAAACATATTCAGCTTTCATTTTGGTACCCAGACTAGCATGGGTCCTGCAATGTTAGTACCCTTAGGAACCCAAATCTGCTTGACTTTGGGTCTTCCATGCATAGTATTATGAAAGCATGATGCAATTTTATGACCAAACCTTCCACATGCAAAACATCCAACATAATTTATATTTATGTGTGTGTGTGGATGCTTTCTCCAATTGGATTTGTGTGGATATTTGTTGACTTTACCCTTAAATTGCATCTTCCTTTTCCATGCAGCCCTGGAGTTCATGTTCTGTGCTGAGTAAGTCTCATCACCACGATTCCTTCCAAGTTGATCGGTGGAGTCTGTTTTACTCGACTCTACGATTCGTCGAGGTCGAACAATGGTGACTGAATTACTCTTCACTTTTTTAAACCCTAAGCCAGCATGAGATCCGTAGTGTTTAGGAACACGTCTTGGTTTAGAAGAGCAAGGTTGCATTGGTTCATCCTTTTATGTGGACTTAACGAATGTAATACTTCTATTTAAGTTAGAAGCATTACTTACATTAATCTCTTTAGTCTTTCCCACACAGGGTTCTGAGGTTGATTCCCCAAACCCTAAGCCTGTTCTATCAGAGACACTTCTCTGATTGGATATCAGGGAGTCCATGGATGAAGAAGATCTATTCCATGTAGAGATAGTCTTTTCTAGCTCCTCAATCTTAGAGGTTAGATCCGACTCTCTCTGTATGGTCAGTTCATTTGTCTCTCTTAAGATTTTATTCTCATCTTCAAGTTTAGAGAGATAGTTAGAATTTAGTAGAGCTACTTCCAGCTCTTTCTGAACCTTTTCTTTCTCCTTTTGAAGATCAGTATAATCTTTAGATAGAACTTTTAGCCACTTCATATGTTGATATAGATCAGTTGACATATCATGAATGCCAATTCTTAAATCATCAATGTCTATATCAGGAGAGTTAAAGTCAAATACCTTGTCTATGACTGCTTCAGCATCTTTCCTGCTTAGTGCATTTTTGGCCATCAGACATAGGTTGGATTTCTGAGGTGCTTCATCATCTTCAGACTCAGTGTTAGTGTCATTGTCTGAATCACTCCATGAACTTCCAACTACAAGCCCTTTGTCTTTCTTCTTATTCTTTCTGTAGCCTTTGAGCTCCTTCTTTTGATTTGACTTTTTCTTTAGCTCTTCCCTGATAGGCTTGTTGCAATTGGCAATGAAATGCCCAGGCTTTTTGCAGTTATAGCATAGGTCATTAATCTGCTCCTGACTGCTGCTGTTGTTGAACTTCTTAGGTTTGCTGCTTCTGCCTTTGAGCATAAGTCTTTTGAATCTTCTGGCCAGCATTGCAACTTCATCATCATCAATGTCATCCTCTTCATCAGAGTCGGACTCATCTTCCACCTGTGCCCTGGAGATCTCTTCCTTTGCTTTGAGAGCAACTCCTTTTTCCTTCCTTCTTCCTTCTGATAGAGTTTCTGCTCGTTGAGTCAGTTCGAGCTCGTATGTAAGAAGGTTTCCATAGAGCTGTTGAACTGTCATTTCATGCAGATTCTTTGACTCTCTGATTGCAATGGTCTTAGCATCCCATCTGCTTGGCAAAGACCTCATGAACTTGATGACTAGATCTTTGTTTGGATATGTCTTTCCATAGGCTCTGAGAGAGTTGAGCAGTGTAGTAAATCTTTCATAAGTGGAAGTGACATTCTCTCCTGAGACATGAGCAAACATCTCATACTGTTGAGTCAGTAGAGATTGCTTATTTTCTCTGACTTCTTCAGTTCCTTCATGCATGATGAGTAATGCTTCCCAGACTTCCTTTGCAGTTTTGCAGTTAACCACGTTTTCGAACAGATTGTCTTCTAAGGACTGGAAAAAGATGTTCTTAACCTTCTTGTCAAGCTGAACATCTTTCTTCTCATTTTCAGTCCATTCAGATTTGACCTTGACCACCATGTTGTCTGGATTTTCTGGAGTTGGTGCAAGCCTTCTTGGAATATAGGTCCCGTACAGAACAGTTTCAAATAGATTATCATCTATTAAATCCATGTACGCCTGCATCCGAACTTTCCAGTTTGCAAATTTATCTTTGTTGCACATGGGTGGTTTGCTTCCTCCACCTGTCTTGGTTTCGCTTATCAGTTGTGCCATAGGATCTTCTCAAGCTTGTATACTTAGATATGAGAACCTGCTCTGATACCAATTGTTAGTTCCCAAAAGCATGTTAGTTATCTAGAAGGGGGGTTGAATAGATATTTTAAAATTTCTCTGTTTAAAATACTTAGTCAGTATTGGTGATACTGACTGCAACGGAATATATGTTTTGTTCCCCTTCAAGATAATGCAGTTAAGGCGAGATAAACAGTTATAGCAGTTATAACAGATATAGCAGTTATAGCAGTTAATGAGAGATAATGAGACACAAGGTTTTAAGTGGTTCAGAGCCAACGCGACTCCTAATCCACTCTTCTACTCCACGAGTAGGAAATCCACTAAGGATGTCTTCTTACAACTAAATCACTTAGATCCCTTCAAGGCCAGCAGCCTTGGAACTTCACTTAGTTCACTTTTGAACTCTTCAAATCCTTTGACTTGGATCTGCTCTTAGTTCATTTATGAACTCTTCAAGTCCTTTAACTTGGATCTTCACTTAGTTCACTTCTGAACTTCTTCAAGTCCTCTGGCTTGGTACCTCACTTGGATAGGCAGTTGTTAGTTTGAGGTGTGCTACTCAGTTGCAGTTCAGCTTCTGTCTTTCAAAGGACTGAGTAGCGAAGCAAGCTTTCTTTAGTATTGTAGTGTTGCTCATTTAGTGTTCTTGAGCTTTTTCAATATATTCTTTCTTTATGCGTCTTGCTTACTTAGTCCAAATTCTTGTCTGATTTCTTTATAAAAGAGCCATTCAAAAATAGCCGTATTGAATGCTCCCGTTGCTTCATTTAATGCTCCAGACGTTTTCTGTGCAGTGATGTTGACGTCCTGCTTTTCTGCTGCTCTGCCGCCTGACTCACTGACACAGCAGACTGTATCTTTCATCTAACACCTGAAAAGGTATTTTCTGCAGGCTGCTTTAGTCCTATCCTTAGCTTTTACAATACGCTTCTTCGATTTGGACTAAGGATGAATATGGAAGTATTGGGACTATCACTTTGTCAACGTCTATAAGCTTTTCTTCATTTGTTGCTCTTCCTCCCTTCATTAGATCTTTAATCTTTGATGTTGACTGGAGGAACACTACGATTATAGTCATTGTGACATAATCATTGTTTGTTGGCTTTGCACAGCGTGATTCAGACTTCTTCGTAGAGCACACTACGATTTCTCTTAAGCTCTCGATAGACTACGATTCCTTGCTTGCTTGTCTTGTAGACTTCACACTTCTGATAGCACTCTGCGATTCCTAACTTGGCTCGGCAGATGCTTTTCAACTTTTATGACTCTCAGTGTGGCTTCTGAGGCAAACTACGATTCTTTGATGCTTTCACTTGAGCTCGACGATTCTTGCCTTGGCCTCTGCAGACTTGATTCTTGGGCAGACTTCTAGTTTGTATATCTTCACTCAAGCTCCACGTTTTCTGTCTTAACTTCTGTAGGCTTGAATTTCTTGGCAGACTACAATTCCGATATCTTTGCTTAAGCTCCACGATTCTGTCCTGTCTTTCGAATGCTGTCTTTGATAGACTACGATTCTGTCAAGACTTTAACTTTTATAGCTCAAATAGATCTACCTAACAAGTTTGATCTTTTCTTCTTTACATTCATTTACATAAATGATAAATATTAAGGCTCAGATCAACCTAATATATTTGATCTATCATCTAAGTCCTTGTACACTGATTCTCTTAAGGACTGTATACTTAAGCATTTATATTTACTTTCAATATCAAATCTGAATATGCAATTCCCAACAAGATCAATATTCACAGCGGAAATAACAATTCATTAGAAGAGTTAAGTAGAGAATGATGTCTACTATCTTCTTTGATTTAAAAGTCCATCATCAATATTTTATTCTTGTAACATCAATCAATAGACATCTTGAATCAAATATTCATCTTTTGCACTACGGGTCAAAGATATTCATTTGTATCACCAGTTGGTCATGTTCATCTCAACACCTGTCCATCTTTGCACTACGGGCTAAAGATATTCATCAGGTAATCATTCATCTTTGCACTACATGCCAAAAATATTAATCAAGTAATCATTCATCTTTGCACTACAGGCCAAAGATATTCAGTTATATCACCATTTAAGACTGAGGATGATGAAAAATAATACGAATAACGAATCTAGTGAGATAAATGACAAATATTAGAGAATTTATCCAGAGTTCAAGAATGAATATCAAAACCTGGATTCAATCAAAGATGATTTAGAAGAAAAAAATATTTTTTTTTACCGTGAATAGTATCCCATAAATAGTAACTCGTGAATAGTAACTCGACATGAAAAAGATAAAAATTTCACAAGAAAGTTCAGACCAATATTCAGTGAAATGATATTAGATGAAGCGCAAAACTCAAGGAATTTCTGATTATTTCAGGCATTATAGAAGCAATACTTACCGTAGTAAGTTTAGAGTTAGGAATCTAAAATGAAATAATATATGAAACTGTAATTGGATTTTCACCTGTCAGGCGGTAGTCCGCTCAGATAGATTATTTTCACAATTTAATAACAACTGAATACGAAGGGTTATTCACCAGGTATGCGGTAGTCCGCGTAGACAGGTTATTCTCACAGAATAATAAATAATGGAATAACAACAGGATTTCACCATGCATGCGGTAGTCTGCGTAGACAGATTATTCCAATAGAATAATAAAGTATTGAAAGAAAATAACTCTCTTCATGAATACGAAAGAAATAATACCCCTTACCTTAAAAATTTGGAGACTGCACTAGTGTAATAGCAGAATACTCTTCTTCTTTCTCTCTTATTCTCTCTATACTTTTTCTCTCTATAGCTTTAGTGAATTGGTGAGAAATAATGAAGAAATGAGCTTCTATTTATAGGCTCGGCAGAGTAAGAGTAAAATATTCTTTTCGTCATAATTTATGACATCATCGCTTACATCATCGATCCTATGACATCATTGCTTATCTCATCGCTCCGATGACATCATTGCTTATCTCATCGCTCCGATGACATCCTTGCTTATCTCATCGCTCCGATGACATCATTGTTTGCATCATAAAAGTTCAAATTCAATTTGCACTCTTCCACCTCGTTTAACTTTTATACCATAAATTTACTATAATAATGTTACCATTCTAATTATAAAAATCATACTTTATATAATCACATCATACTACTATAATGTAATATTATAATAACATATTTGAATGAATTATTTTATCAAAAAATATAAAATACCAACTTTCAACCAATGTCACATGCTAAAAATTCCTCCATTAAAAATCCACATTGAATATATATCAACAATTAATTATTTACAAATAATATTACAGAACTACAATATTGACAACCAGGTCGTTCCCATGAAAAAGGGGGTCCTTCCGATAAGAATTTCTCCTTACTGGCGCGCAATTAAATAACCCCTCCTAGATAGAACTTCCTTAGACATTGCCAATAATGCTATCTAATAATATTATTCCAATAATATGAATTATTAATTTAATAATTTGAAATACTGTGCAATGACAATTATTGAATCAATAATATAAAATATCAACGTAACAATTATTAAATCAATAAAATATTGAACAGTAATTACTGTAATAATTATTGAGTAGTGACTTCTTACGTAAGAATCAATAATTATAATTACTGTGCAACACCGTGTGCTACTGTATTTTAACCACTATTGTTATCATAAAAGAATCTTCCCTCCTAATTAAATCTTGATAAAATTTTCATAAACAAACACTATTGGTTGATTTCCTTTCCAAGTTTTGACTCCTTCTTAATACTTGATGAATGTGGAAAATTTAATTGTGATTATTATTTTTCTTTAATTGAATATTAGGAGGGTACAATTTACATATCGCATTATAATTTTTTAAACCACTTGTCTCATTCTTTTTCGAGTCAGCTTTTAAAACTTGACCACAATACTTGCACTTTACCTTCATTTTTATCATTTTACTTAAATCTTATATAATGTTCTCATATAGTAACACGGGTCTTACCGATTATTTGCTCAATCTTTTCAATTTCATTTTGATTTTACATCTTGCGGCTCTCGCTTCTTCCATTGTCTCCATTAATTGGGACTTGGATTAGATTTGTATCGGATGATATTGTTATATCATTATCCATGTTTTTCATCAAACTGTACATAAAAATACAAATAAACTATTTTAGATCCTAAATGAATCAAATAATAAAAAGAAGATGTACTCACCAGCTAGCATGTATTTCCATTGAGAATCGCTACCTAATATATTTAACAATTAAATAAGTTTAATCTTTCATTAGAAGAATAAAAAATTTCTATGACTAGATCAAGATATTGTGGCAGGAAATAACAATAAAAGAACACGTGGATGCATTTTGTTTTACTACTAAGAGCATGCATTTTATTTTAAAATAATGCTACTATCATATAATTTTGAGTCACATAATGCTCACACACACATGCATACTGTGGACTCTACGTGATATGCAAGGCCCACAAATATGCATGTGAGTTTTATGTGACCCAAACTATGTGATAGTAACATTGCTCTTTATTTTATTCTTTAGTATCTACTAATGCTGAATAATAGGTATAAGGCTCAGAACTCTTATTGTAATATTTTTTTTTCATTTTTGTAACAAATTATAGTTTCAATTTTTAACACTCTTTGATAGAAAAAAGTTGCAAGTTCTTAATTAAAATATTTTCTTCTTAGTTGTTATTTATATAGGGAATTAATATTTTCACAAGCTAATTTGATATTTTCACAAATGGGTTCCATTTTTAACTAAACCAACTATTTGTGCAATAAACTAATTATATGATTTAGTTCTTATGTCCAAATTACATTCATTTGATAAATAACTAAACATCTAGTTGTTTAACTTTATTTGATTAGTAGCGTTACTCAATTGATGATAACTTTTATTTATTTAATTATTATTACAGTAATAATATTAATAATAATTAGAAAATTAATTGTTATGAAATAAGTGAGAAAAATTATTTACACATAAAAATTATGATCTAAGGCTTTCTCCAACCAGAAAAAAAAATTATTTTCAGAATTTCTATTATCATATCATATTACTAAAAAATCTATAGACTTTTTAGTAATATAATCTACTAAATTATATTACTAAAACTACTTAAGTACTAGTATTTGAATAAAAATAGTTAGTTATAAATCCTAAAATCTTCTACACCAACTAAACTCCATCCTGATTTTGATTAGATTGTTTCTTTTTAATTTTCTTTTATTATGTCTAAATAAAATTATATATATATAGGGGTTGCATCCACAGCAATCGGTTGCTTACTGGGAGCAACCACTTTATATGGGTTTGATAATCATTATTATAATGGGGCCCACTGTACTTGAGGGATAAATTAAGTCAAAAGCTCCTACAAGGAGTGAATAAAGTGGTTGCTCCCAGCAACCGGTTGCTGTGGATGCAACCCCATATATATATATATATATATATATATATATATATATATATATTCCTATAAGATATTGTCAAATAATTACCCTCCTAGCTCCTTCCTTCTTTCATTTCTTGTGATACTTAGAATCGCACGAGTCGATTAAGCAATGGAAGAAAAAAGAAGCAATAAAAGTATTAGTACATGAATAACATCACTCTCACTTAAATTTGTGTGTAAATTTTAAGACTAGTATTTATTATTATTTTTTTAGTTCCAAGTTTTGTTGTGAATAATCTACATCCGTTGCTTATTGTACGTCCTCAGTCGTATGAACTTCTAGATTCTTTCTTGTGTGTGTATGTATACAGTGTTATGTCTACATTTCTTTTTTGTTTATACATGTTTGTACACAGTATATGTGAATCAATAAAAAAGAGAATATGAATAGACTTTTAAACAATAGTTAAATATATTAGAATTCAACTTTTACTAAAATAAGGGTAAATTGAGAATAAAAACTAAATCCTATAGTTAGTCTACTGTACAAAAGAGTTGGTTTAGTTAAAAATAGGATCCACTTATGAAAATATCATATTAACTTGTGAAAATATCAATTCTCTTTATATATTGTTCAGTTTTCAAATGTAAGTGATGGATGAATGTGAAATTAACTGCAGACTTCAGGGGAAGAAAGTTCAATTAACTACTTTATTATGGAAAATGTAAACACCCAAAAACATTTTCCAGAAATTGTAGTTTGGAACCCCTCTTCCAGTTGTTAAACCCTAAACCTCACATTTTAAAATTTCAAATTTCTCGGAAGAGAATGAGGAGACGAAGTCTCAAGGATTCTCTCAACCACTCAATCATACAATCTCTTACAATTATCAGATTCCTCCCTTCAATTGCTCACTCATTTAAGTTCTCCCGCCAAACTTTATCCTCCATGTTTTCGACTTCATCACCTGACAATCTAGACGGATTAATTGATCCAAACCTCAATTTTCCGGAAAATGATTCGCATTTGCAGGAAAAATCACGGGTTGATTCCGGTTTGGCTGAAGAGTTTGCTCTTTTGCGGGACTCATTGTTGGGTTCAGCTGCTGATTCTCTCCCTTCAAAGCCAGACTTCGAATCGGGTAAAGTCTCTAATGATGCTTATGTGATAGCTAATGCAATAAAGAATGATAATGATAAGTTCCTTAGGCAGTTCAGAGGGAAATTGAATGAAACTTTGGTAATTGATGTGGTGAATGTTATACAAAATGCTGAGTTAAGCGTAAAGTTTTTTATTTGGGCCGGTAGACAAATTGGTTATAGTCACACAGTAGCGGTTTATAATGCCTTGTTGGATGTATTGGGTTGCGGTAAGGATGATAGAATATCTGAACATTTTCTTAATGAGATTAAGGAAGATGATAAAGAAGTACTTGGGAAGTTGCTTAATGTGTTGGTTCGAAAGTGTTGCCAAAATGGGTTGTGGAACATAGCATTGGAGGAGCTAGGCAGGCTTAAGGATTTTGGGTATAAGCCGTCGAGGGTGACGTATAATGCTTTGATTCGGGTGTTTTTAGAGGCAGATAAATTGGACACGGCGAATCTGGCTCACAGGGAGATGGTAGATTTGGGTCTTAATATGGACAGGCATACGTTGGGTTGTTTTGCTTATTCTCTTTGCAGAAAGGGAAGGTGGAAAGAAGCCCTTGATTTGATTGAGAAGGAAGAGTTTACCCCTGATACTGTAATATACACTAAAATGATATCTGGCTTGTGTGAAGCTTCACTTTTTGAAGAAGCTATAAATTTTTTGAATATAATGCGGTCTAATTGTTGCCTTCCTAATGATGTAACATATGAAATATTGCTCTGTGGGTGCTTGAATAAAAGGAAGTTGGGGAGATGTAAGAGAATTCTTAGTATGATGATCACAGAAGGTTGTTATCCAAGTCCTAAAATATTTAATTCTCTTGTTCATGCTTATTGCAGATCAGGAGATCACATTATGCCTATAAATTGCTTAAGAAAATGGTAAGTTGTGGTTGCCCGCCTGGTTATGTGGTGTATAATATATTGATTGGTGGTATCTGTGCCAATGAGGAGTTACCGAGCTCAGATGAGCTAGACTTGGCTCAGAAAACTTACAGTCAAATGCTTGATGCAGGGGTTGTATTAAATAAAGTCAATGTCAGCAATTTCGCTAGATGTCTTTGTGGGGCTGGAAAATTTGAGAAAGCTTATAACGTGATTCGTGAAATGATGAGTAAAGGTTTCATACCCGACATTAGTACATACTCAAAAGTTATTGGTTTTCTGTGTAACGCCTCCAAAGTAGACAAGGCTTTCCTATTGTTCCAAGAACTTAAAAAGAATGGCATTGTTCCAGATGTATATACTTATACAATTTTGATTGATAGTTTTTGTAAAGCTGGCCTCATTCAGCAAGCTCGCAGCTGGTTTGATGAAATGGTAAGGGATGGTTGTGCCCCTAACGTGGTGACTTATACAGCTCTTATACATGCTTATCTCAAAGAGAGAAAGGCATCCGATGCAAATGAGCTCTTTCATATAATGGTGTCGGAAGGTTGCATACCAAATATTGTAACATTCACTGCATTGATTGATGGGTATTGTAAATCTGGAGAGATTGAAAAAGCTTGTCAGATTTATGCAAGAATGAAAGGAATTACAGAAACCCCTGATGTAAATATTTATTTTAAGACTGATTACAGCAAAACTATGGAGCCAAATGTTGTTACCTATGGAGCTTTGGTGGATGGTTTGTGCAAAGCACACAGGGTTGAAGAGGCTCGTAACCTATTGGATGCAATGTCTTTAAAAGGTTGTGAGCCAAATCATATTGTATATGATGCTCTTATTGATGGATTTTGTAAGGTTGGCAAGCTAGATGAAGCACAAGAGGTATTTGTTAAAATGTCTGAATGTGGGTACAGTCCAAATGTTTACACTTACAGCTCTTTGATTGACAGGTTGTTCAAGGATAAACGGCTTGATCTTGCACTAAGAGTCTTGTCCAAAATGCTAGAAAATTCTTGCCCACCAAATGTTATAATCTACACTGAGATGATTGATGGTCTTTGTAAAGTTGGGAAGACTGATGAAGCCTTCAAGCTTATGCTGATGATGGAAGAGAAAGGTTGCCAGTCCAACAGTTGTCACTTATACTGCCATGATCGATGGGTTTGGGAAAGCAGGTAAAGTGGATAAGTGCCTTGAACTCTTGGCACAGATGGGAGCCAAGGGTTGTGCTCCAAATTACGTCACGTATAGGGTTCTAATAAACCATTGTTGTGCTGCTGGTCTTTTGGATGAGGCCTATGGACTCTTGGAGGAAATGAAGCAAACGTATTGGCCAAGGCATATAGCTGGCTACCGTAAGGTCATTGAAGGCTTCAACCGAGAGTTCATAGTCAGTCTTGGTCTGTTAGATGAGATAAATGAGGATGAATCTGTACCACTTGTTCCGGTGTACAAACTTATGATTGATAGTTTTTGCAAGGCGGGGAGACTGGAAGTGGCTGTAGAGCTACATAAAGAAATTTCGTCATCGTTACTTTGTTCATATAAAAACAAGAATATGTTTTCTTCTTTGATTGAGAGTCTCTCTCTTTCACATAAGGTTGAGAAGGCTTTTGAGTTATATGTGGACATGATACAAAAGGGTGGAGTTCCTGAGCTGAGTGACTTCACTAACCTCATCAAAGGACTTATTAAGGTGAACAAGTGGGAGGAAGCACTTCAACTTTCGCATAGCCTATGTAACATGGTGCGCAACTTTTAACTCTTTCTCATCTTTAAAGTGCACGTGCATGAATTCAGTTACTTGTCGGGTGCTCATGTGTTTGTCTTTTTTCAGATTATTTTAAATCTTCTGAATATTGAACGCCTATTTTTTTCAACTTGTACTAAACTATAATCTACTGTATTAAAGGCGTTTATTTTAGCAACTTTTATTATAAACAGTAATTAAAAATGTTTTAGTGGCTGATCTATTTGGAATTTATTTACTGTTTTCCTAAGCATTAATTTTTTAGTTTTTTACCATTTTCAATTAAATACCATGTGGAAATAGCTGATCGGAGAGGTTGACTATGGGGTTGGTTTAATTCTCTTTTGGTCCATTGAAATATTCCTTATACTCAAATTCTTCTAGAACTGGTACACTTTGTAGAACTCTTAGCCCAGGCTTATAGTGGAAAATGTTTAGCAGGAGCATCCTAATTGGAAAATGAAAGACAGACTTTGTGTGTACCATATGTTCCCTTCATATTAAAAGCTGAAATTTATTCCATGCATCAGAAACTGCTCTGCATAGCTGGTTCTGATGGAAGTTCTATAGGAAAACACATTTATAATATTGATTCACTATCCTGCATTTTGTATTATATTTTACTGTAATTTAATGATCCTGCATTTTGTGTTATATTTTACTGTAATTTAATGATTCCATAAAGTAATTCGTTTCTCGTGGCAGGATATCTTTTGGCTTCGTAGTGAGGATACACATGAAGGAAACTAATTATGCATATTTGCTGATCTTACTCATCTGCTGTCCTGATCACATGCACCTATGGTGGCTGAATATGTTTCAATTTTCTATTCATGAATATAAATGCTCAACTGATGATGCACAAAATGTGTGGAGATTTCAATATTCAAGTTTTGGGGGATGTTTGTGTCAAGCAACCATGTGATAAAGAAGGCTCATCCAGTGGGATCCTTGGCATGAAGAAGAGAAGACAGACTCCTTGATTCTAAATACATATATATTCAGTATGTCCTCGACTTTGCTCAAAATTATTTACACATAAAGTTGTGTTAGAAGTGATATATCATGAAACTTATTTGCTTATGAAGCATGATGCAGGTTGTCTTGCTGCCAGAGCTTAATTTTTGCTGCAAATTGGTAAGTGATCCAAACAAGGTTGGTGTGGCCACTAATTTTGTTTGTGAAATATAGAGATCTGAATTTCCTTGTATTAGTTTACAACTAAAAGCTTTGTTAAATTAGAATACATCTTTGTAGAAGCCTAAAGGATATATATATATATATATATATATATTATATGTTACGTACAAATATATTATTTGTTCCACAGTATTATGTAGGAGTCTTCTCCAGTTGTTAAATCTCGAATATTACGTGGACTTGGTTCTGGCTAGTTTCATTGTTGTTGATTTGGATAGAGGCATTTGATGAGCTGCCACTCCTTCAGTAAGCTTATCTTTAATTAAAATTATTGGATGTAATCCTATCCTCAGTCGGGCTTTTTGTATCCAAATTCTGATGTTTTTGACGCTCTTTTAAAACCTTCAAATCTCTTTAGCTGACATTAGCAAATGTGCTGTAGGACTGCTAGATGTTGTCAACTTTGTCCTCGAAGACAATATGCATCATGAAATGGTCACATTCTTACTGTTAGCAGTGACAATATAATCACCCCTTCAATTTTACTCTCTTCCATCACTCTAAACGGTCACATATCTTGAGAGAGAGAGAAAGAAAGAAGCTACTGTGTGTGCTTTTGTGTGTGAGAGAGAAAGATGTTAGAAATGGAGGGGAAAGAAGAGGATTTGAGACTTGGAGCCAACAAGTTCAACGAGAGGCAGCCGGTCGGCACGGCGGCTTACAGCCAGCCAGCCAGGACAAGGACTACAAGGAGCCATCCCCAACACTTGTTATCTTGAGAAGAAGATATATTGATCTAGTGTTTGCATCTTTGCACCATGGTAAGACTAAAAATTGTTTCTTTTCTTGTTAGAAACCTTCTGATAATCGGACAAAACATATTTTTACCAAAATCATTGGATGAAATAAGGATTCCTGCCTTGTGCAGTTGACCCTTTTATAACTTTATGAATTTCATGTAAGAATAATGCTGCAGACACGAACTATTCTACAAACATTTTACAAACTGCTGATGTGGGCATACTCCACCTCAGTTTTTTATGTGGGGCCGAAGACATTGAAGTAATTTGTTGATCAATATGCTGAGGTGGATTATGCCACATCAGCAGTTTGTAAAATATTTGTAGAATAATTTGTGTCTGTAACATTACTCTTCCATGTAAAGGGTTTAACATTTCTTTTGCTACCTCAATTGTTATTTATTTAAAAAATTGTAGTAATTTTGGATATTAAATGCTACCATTGTCAATGCAGATTTCCTCCAGCAACAAAGAATGTTGAGGCAGTATCAGTTCTAACCAGAATAGGGAGATGATTCTTCCCGTTTGGTTTGCCAATTTACTTTTGGACGTTATGTAATGTTCTTCTGTAGTAGAGTTGTAATGTAATGGTAATTGGTTATAACAAGATAACACCAATTTGCTTTTGGGCGTAATGTAATGTAATTGTAAAGGGATGAATTTTTTTTTGTTGGATAAAAAAATTTGACAAACTAAACTCGTCTATGTAATACATGGTTCCTCCTATTTGTGTACCTGTTTGTGCATAGTATAAAGTTAGTGAAATATTACATAGTTGTCAATGGAGGACAGCCCCTCTATCCTGGTGAATATTCACAGTTCCTTTCACTATGACATATTGACATGTTTATATAATCTTAAGCCAATATTGATGAAAGATTTAACTTATTTAGATATGTGCTGCATGGCTCACTCGCTCACCATTTTTATTATTTTCTTATTTCTTAATTTTTAATACCAATTACCAGATTAATATCCTTTGAAGAGCCTATTAACTTTCACCTCCATTTTATTGTACGATATTTTATGTGATTAATGAGTCCAATTTTATGCAGGACAAATATGAAAAGGCTATGGTATCACTTTCCCAAATGGAGAAGAATGTTGTTATGGCAGAACCAATGTAGGAGGCCACGTTGCAATGTGAATCGGGCCAAGTCAAAGCACAATCTTCCCCAAGGTACATGAAGGATGTATTAATTACAAATCTTAGTACATTTGAAGAAAAAATTACAATTAAAGTGTCTAAAAAATATTTACATAATTAATATATTTTTAATAATTTATTTACAAAATTAATGTATTTAGTATTCAGGTGAGTAAAATAAGAGATTCGATTTAATCCCTAACTTCGCCCTCTTTCAATTTTATATTTAATGCGTTAGACCATTTTATCCACCACTGGTTCACCGCTTCTTCTTATTCAAAGCTTTTGACCTCTTTAGCCATGGCAAAACCCCCAAATGACAGCATATTTGAAGAGAGACAAGATTTTATGTTTTCCCCCACAAGGAGGAACCGCAACTTTAAGAACAACCCATATTTCTAAAACCCATCGCCAACTCCGTTGACGAACCAATATTGAAGCTCCCTTCACTTTCTCTCTCCTCTGGATCCATGTGGCCGTTGAAGGTCGATCTCCTTCAATGACTGGAGAAACCCACCAAGGAATTGGGATTATTTTGGGTTTTCATATCAAGGTAACCAATTCAGTTTTATTAGGTTATTAATTTATTTTGAATGTTATGCAGTTGGTAGCCAAACCTTCATGCAGTTGGTTGCCAAACTTTCATATCAAAGTAATCAATTCAATTTTATTAGGTTACCAATTTAAAAATCTCTAGCTTCCAAATTTAATGATGGTTCTCTGCAGTCTTGATACTCCCCCCTCCCCATCCCCTAAAGAATAATTTTTAACCCAAAGTACTAAATCTAATTATTCTATTATTTGCGGTCAATGAAAAAGGAAGTCATATCTTGATAGTAAAGGTTTGTTGGAAACGTTTTAACTTGTGTCCAAGAAGTCTCAAGTACATGTGCTAAATGCATTTCTATTTAAATATTACTAAACTCATGAAAAATGTGACAAAATATCTAAGAGTCCGGAAATATTGGATAATAAGTAGTAGATGTCGAAAGTTAACCTCATTCCTAGTTAGTTTGGCTTGCAATTGTTCTTTTTTTTTTTTTGATAATCAAACTTTTTTCCAAAGGTAGTCATTCTTGTTGGTGACATTGTTGTTATTTTACTATTTTATTAATCAAAATTACGTCGTTTTGGGGTAGTTGCCACTATCAACTAGATGTGACAGCTACATCTACACTTTTTCATATATATATATATGTACATACGTATATGGGAAAAATGTGGTTGTGGCAGTTATCCTAAAATTGCATAGTTTTGGTTAATAAAATGGTAAAATGACAACAATATAATTAATAAAATTGGTTAAATGACACAAAAATCCTTATTAAAATACTTGGACCACAGCTAGATGGTTGTGGTGACCACGGCAATCCTAAGGCCATATATTTATAAGTAGTATTAAATTATCATTTATGTACATCTATAATATTTTTCTTACATTTTAAATTGTCAACAAAAAAACTCTTATAAGATTTAAAAATTATTTGAATATAACAAAAGTACATTATGTTTCTAAAAGTGCAAAAGAATAATAAAGGAAAGGACAAAATATACTCTACCCCACTGTGCTTCATTTATTAGCATATAGAACCCATATATTTTGTTTAGTGCAAAAATTAACATTCCCTTTAATTTTTAAGTAGAAAATGTAAATGACTAGAAACTTTTGGATCACCAGGGGAATGAACTTGCAATTGGTCACTTTAAGGAAGAACAGTAATAAGAATTGAAAGGAAAAAACTGAGACACTCAATTTGTCAAACCACACCCCCCCCCCCCCCCCCCGCCCAAAGATGTTAATATGTATTAATATAGCTAGTAAAGAGTGCTATTCATTGGCTTAAGTATTTTTTTAAATACGATTTTGGCAATAAAAAGAAGAAAAAGTATTTGTTAGATACAGCGACAACCCTAATTGTTATTGATAAGCACCTCTCCTCACCCTTCATGCATAGAAGATGCCCATGAATTCATGCATTGATGGCACATATAGAAATATTTAGATAAATAAATATGGTTTAGAATATGTTTCAGAAGTGGTGAGAGATTATAAACATATCAAAAGATTGTGGAAACTGTATAGAAATTATGGAAGTTAAGTGAGGAGAAGTTGAGATGTTATATAACTGTTTATCAACATGGGTAGGAAAGAGAGGATAGAGTCTAAGTTTGAATAATACAATTAGATGTAGGAAGTTATAACTGGTTCACAAAATGTGGGAAGTATATTTGTAGGAAGTTATATTCAGTTTTAATTGTATTAACTATTTTATAGGCTTAACAATCTCTTTTTAAGATAAGGTGTGACCCAATTACACCTAAAAAGGGTTTAAAAAAAGCCAAAAACACCCAACACAAAGTGGCCTTATAAGAAACTTCTCTTTCCAATAGAATAGCTAGAAAGCACCCAAAAAGCAAAAAGGACAAGCGAATTCATAATGACAACTATTCGGTATTTGTTTTGCATGTTGTAAGTAATGTCATCATTTAAATTCTTCTATCTATCTTTTTGATAAATTATTCTTGCCACTTATCTGATGGTAATTTAATAAGGGAGTGCGAGAGATCAGCAGTCCCTGCTCAGCAAATTATCAGCCATCCTCATTCCTCTTCTTTCTGTCTCCTATCACACTCATGAGTTCTTAGACACACTCTTTCTCCTCTCTCATTCATGTTGTCCTCTCCTGTCTCTCTTTCTTCTCTCCTATCTCACTGCCGTGTGCTTTTGTTTGTTTACACATTTGTTCATCTATCCTCTCTCTGAAATACTATTCTACCTTAAATAAATTAAGGAACTAATGGGATTGCTGACACTTTTTTTCTAGTACAGGACTGCTGAGATCCATTTTCCTTTAATAAATCTTTTCATGTCATCAGTAAGTTTTGTCTCTGTTGATTATACCAGTGTATCATTGGTCCTGTGCATGCATTTTTTTTTGTGTGCATTTTTGTTAATTTATATTTTTAAATCTTTGTTAAGTTCCAAGTTCAAATTTAACTCATCCAAGAAAACAATATAAACAAATACTGGCTACAGGACTGCCATCTTATACATATTCTTACTGAGATGTTTGGATCCATGTCAATGGTTTTCACGAAGACATGTGATGACACTTGAATTTTGAGTTTAGTTCTTCTGAATCTTGATTTTAGAGCCATTCCAATTAATGGCGATATGAGTCAGGTATTTTCTTAAAGAACAAACACTTGATTATGTCCTTTTTATTGGGGGGGGGGGGGGGTGTTGGGATGATGGAGGATGTAATTTCGTTAATTCTTGCAGTTTTCTTTTATGAAAAATAACCTTAAACCTTGCAGATTTCCAAATAGGTCCCCATGCTTATTTTAAATGTGTTGACAGGCCAAAAGACTTGAATCCTTGAACAAGTTCAAAGTTGGAGAATGTAATATTCTTGTCTGCATGGATCTTGCCAGTACTAGAGGACTTGATATTCCTTGTGTGGATATGGTTATCAATTATAATATCCCAAGAAACCCCAAGGTTAGGTTTTCTATCTGTACATGGTCTTCAAATGCAGGTTTTATGTAGCCATTTAAGATAGCCCTTGATCCTTTTCTCATAGCCTTTGGTTACTTGTTGTCCACTGCCGTTAGCTAATTACTCAACCAACTTGTTTTTTTGAACTTATTATGCCCGTTTGCTGGCTAATTTACACAAAGAAAAGATTGTTTTGTGCGTTAGACAAATACATGCATGTGCCCTCAGTACATTTAGCGTGCTATTTATGCACTAAAGTTCTTGTTCTTTCTTAAACTTCTAAAGCGCAAGTGGCCTTCCACTGCTTTCATATATCTTTTGTTGCCAAAATAATAATACCTTGCACTACCCTTTGCTTTGTAAATTTCATTTTTATAACTGTACTACTTTGTTGCCGCTCTTTCTACTCTTTTCTTTTCTCATTGTGTTCTTTCGTAGTTACATATCGTATTTCACTGGAATTCTTGGATCTAGTTACTCCTGAAGTTACTTTTTTTATATTGTCTAGTTTAGTCCCATAAGTCTACATATTTCCTGAAGGTCCCTGCCCCCTTTTAAGGTAAGATAAGGCCCTTGTTAACGCCAAGATTCTATCACGCGCTTCAATCACTAAAAGCGCGTTCAATCCTGCACAGAAAACGAGTCAGCACCGGAAGCTTGACGGCTTGGGCCGCCAGGGGATAGCTCCCGTGTGAGAATAAGTACAGGCCGGAATCAAGTTAACAATGGAGGTGTGTGCTCTAGTGTCTGGTAGAACAAAATGAATCTTTTATCTTACCTTCCATTGTGCAGTGTTCTGTACTTTGTATTAGTCTCACCGCCTTTGCATGCAAGCACCGTCCATGACATCAGCTAATTGCATACAATCCCCGTCAAATCAATGTTTCCCACTAGCTCCTCCACTAACATGGGATTAAACCAAATCCTTATCAATTAAGGTAATGAACTCTCAATCCGACACCTGTTCACACCAACAATTCTCCACCCAAGCCCAAGTAAACCATCATTTAAATAATAGTCCAACACTCCAAAGGCTCAAATAAGCTTGACCCGATAAACCCAAGTAATTATGGCCCAACAACCCTTTTAACATAGAATAAATTACAGGTTATAACAATATACCGTCTCTATTGCTGCATTAAATCTTTGATCAACAATAATAGAGCTGATTGTAAGAAAATGACCCACTTCAATGTAACACGAACGTAGTAACTGAAATTTTCTGTTCCACAAATCTACTCTATATATAAGAGGTCTATGGATCTGTAAGATGTCTTAACTTTCCGATGATGGAATGGATTGTAGGATGCTCGAGCTGGACGATCGGGGTTTGCAATCTCGTTAGTGAGTCGGTATGATTTGGAGTGGTATTTACAGATAGAGAAGCTTATTGGTAGGAAATATATTTAACACTAATGATCCTCGTGTAGTTTTCTGTGAATTTAAGAGATGCGCTTTTTATGCTGCCATTTTATTTGTCTTCCAGATAAGAAGTTGCCGGGATTTGAAGTTCAAGAAGAAGAAGTCTTCCTCCCGTTCAACCATGTCACAGAAGCCACAAGAATATCATGGATGGTATGATAGTGTTTCTTCTTTTCAAATTACTTTGGGATAGTAATGAAATTTGACAAATTGGTTCTTGTTAAAGCACTCAAAGGTCAAGAGAAGTACATCATCTGGTCAGTGGAGAGTCGAAACAAATATATTGTCATATGAACAATTTTCTAGGAGTAGCAATGTCATAAAAGAATTATGCTACTATCACATAAAACAATCACATAACTCTCACATACTGCTGACATGGCAGTACGTGATTTGTTGTTGACATGACCTATTTAACTCAACAACAAATCACATACTGCCACCTTGCAGTATATGAGAGTTATGTCACCATATTTATGTGATAGTAGCATTATTCGTCGTAAAATCCTCAAGGAGATGGTAGCTGCTGGGTTGTTGATTGACACGCACGTCAAAACTTAATTGGGATCTAATGGTTAGTTTTCAAACTTTTTTCTTTGAACGCCCCACAATAATTTTATCCCTCCATATCAATGTTTTGACTTAAGTATCGGAGAGTCCTCCCGGAGCCCTTTAATTCCGGTGGACTTTTTATAGGTTTTTGACGATATCAAGGCGATAAAGCAATGCTCAAAGTCAAAGTGTGTGGGTTGACTAAAACTCTAATTTATTGATTGTTGATTGCATGTGTCAAAACCTAATTGGGACCTAATGGTTAATTTTCAAACTTTTTTGTTTGAACGCCCCCACTTTGGAGGGGATCGATATAATTAGCACAAATTGATAGCAGGAATCGAATTTAGGACCTAATTAATAATTCCAAAATGTGATTCTCAATCATCAAGATAAGACTGAAGTAATTAACATGATTGAAAACTGCAAATTTAAGAATAGCCTGCATTTTAAGTTTTTCGTATGCATAATGTTGGAGCACAATACCATGCATGGCTATGATCTAAATTAAGCAGAAAAATCTATTATTTCATAATAGTTACTGCATGGGAATGAATTAACGTTAGAAAATCAAGTTGATTAATTGTGCATGTAACTCAACTTTTCATTGATGATCAATTCCATAATACATTCAGTTTATAAAAAAATTAAACACCGCAATTAATACTCAGACTAATCCACACATGCACTTTAAGAATACACATGAGAAACAACACAAAAATCTGGTAGCTAGCTAGTATTGTGGAATAGCAATAGGGTGACGAGACTTGTATGAGTGCTTTTTGCCGCCCTGACAACTCTTCTTGATACTGTCCCTCGTCGGCTTTGGCATGGGATTTTGAAACTCAATGAGTTGAATCTTTTTCTGTTTCTTGGCGTCCTCGATTCGTTGATAAGAGTCGTGGAGTTTCCTCTTGGTAGACTCGAATTTCACTTGAATGGAGGATTCATCCAATACCACCTTCTTTGTCAGATTAATGGCCTCCCCTTTTCCTTTTTGCTCCGCAGTGATCTTGATTGGCTGAATGTTGATCTTCTTCTTGTTGACAATAGGATCATCATCATCAGCCGCAGCAGCAGCAGCTTCGGCTTGGGCTTCTTGATCATCTTCTTTTAAGAAGCACTTGGCAATCCAATTCAACTGATCTTGAGTTGGCTTCAAAACATGTACAACTCTCCTCAATTCCTTGCCATTTCCTTTTCTTGGTGGTGGTTGTTGCCGCTCCAAACGAATAGGAACACCATCAGTACTCACATCTTCAACAACTTGATCGTCGAAAAAGATATCCGCGTCAAGATTCATGGCGGCGTCACTCACAAAGTTGAAAGCCAAATCCTCCAATGGCGGACATGCAAGTCCGTCGAACATCTCATACCCATCAACCTCCTCCATTAATCTCTCCCTTTCTTTCTCTCTCAGACCAGTGCGTATGAGCTTAATTTGTTCTGATAATTGTGTGTACGTATATATATATATATATATATAGTAGGTTTTTAGCAATTAATATGGTGAGGTTAATGACTTGAAACCCAAGTAGGTTCGGTCGGCGTATTTGTGCCGTTAACCTTACGAACGGGTTTAAATGCATATCTGTGTGCATATCTTCTACAAACAGATTTCATATATAATAAAAATATATTTCAAATATATCTTTATATATATGTGTGTGTGCATTTGTGTGAATATAGATTTTATATGTATTTGTGTGTATTTCGTACAGGTTTATATTTGTGTGCGTATTATATCTTCTAATTATATCCCTCTGATGGAATTAAATTTATAGAAAACACTAATTATTTGTAATTGACTATTCTATTAGATAGATAGAGTAATATATTTTATTTTTAAAATTCCATAATTAAATCATATAATTAATTAGTGAATATTAAAGTGTAATTAATTATGGTATAATTAAAAGCAAGACCAGTGGATTTATTACAAGACTCGATTCCTAAAAAATTGCAAAACTCTCCCCGTGTTTGTGTTTGTTTGATATTTTTGTCCTTGAGTTTAAAAAATTAACAAACCTCTCCCTGAAAATATAATTATTACTATAAAAAAGTATCTTGTAAGTTATCACAATGCCTATTGATCAAAATCATAACTTCACACTCGCTAGAGTTTTAGTAAATTCATAACCTTCCCCTTTTATAAAAAAACCAATGAAAGTTAATTCCACTACCAAGAGTTGGTGACAGCCCCATGGCTGAAACAATTAATAATTGGTACCCATGGTTGATCTCTCAAAATTTTAAAATGTAAATTCACAACATGTGCCTATAATATTAGATCATTTTTAAGTTTTAAAAATTAATTTAAAATATTTTTAGAATTAAAATTGAGATGACAATAATAAATTTTACAGTAAGTAATAATTTTTAAATAATTTATAATACTTATATAATTATATTGACTAAAAAAAAAAAGAATTCATGTCAATTTTGAATTTAAAAATATCTTAAATTGTTTTTAAAAAATTAATAATGATCTTAAAAGCTAAAACAAAAGAACTATTATTTTTGAACTAAAAATTGTTGCATGGAGAGGAAACTCCAAAAACTTTGAAGTTAGAAAATAGAGACTCCATGTGCACCAAAACTTTAAAGGCAGAGAGTTTGGAGGAAAGAGTAAATGAAGTAATTAAGCTTCATGTGCACCAAAATTTGTTACATTTAATTAATTATTCAGAACAATTTAGAGAAATAGCAATTGAACTAATTAAGCTTCATATGCATTGTAGTCCTTCAACAGAGGGGTGTCAATGTCTATGTCTTGGGTGGATGATTCTACTTTACAAGCACTGAATTTGGCTTCCTCCTTTTCTTTGGCTTGTCCCCATAAGACGGTATAAAATCCCGCAGCTACCATAGTTGTTCCAATCAAACTGCAAAAAGACATAATACAAAGCCATAATTTATTTCTTCTTCTTTTTTCATTTTTTCTTATGTGTAGAGGCATCGACAGATAGGGTTTGTTCGGATATCAGCGTTTGCAGCATTTACGGTGATAGCGTTTGCAGTGTTTGGACTTCCAAATATATCAAACGTTTGCAAATGCCGAGTAACCACACATATACAATTATGTCTACAGAAAATGAATCCATGACATATACAATTATGTCTATAGAAAATGAATCTATGGCATACCTACTGGAGCTATATCACGATACCCACTCTCGCTAGAGAAATCACTAAGGTTATGTTTATTTGCAAGAATTATAATCTCGTTATTATAGTTCATGGGAATATAATCACAAGACTATTAATCCTAGGATTATAATCCCGTGATTATAATTATAATTTCAAGACTATTAAGCTATTTTATAATTTCTAAACTAATAGTCTCAAATCTAAATATGAAAACAAACAAGACACTTGCGATTAATATTCATATCCCAAATATAATTCTTACAAACAAATATAGTCTAAGGTTATATTTGTTTGAAAGGATTATAATCCCAAGACTATTAATCACATGATTATAATCTCGGGATTATAATTATAATCTCAAGACTATTAAGCCATTTTATAATATAAATTGATATTTTCATATGACTTTTTGATATTTTCACATGAAAATCGTAGCTATAGATCCTTTAGCGACGGTTTTTACCGTCGCTATACATCTATAATGACACTTTTCATGTGAAAATATCAAAAAATCATGTGAAAATATCAATTTTCTTTTATAATCTATAAACTAATAGTTCTAAGTCTAAATTTGAAAACAAACAAGATACTTGTGATTAATGGTCTTATTCCGAATATAATCCTTGTAAACAAACATAGTCTTAGGTAACAATATGTTGTTTGATTTTTGACGACTATCTTGAACATGTGTGTTAACTTGGGGACCGGGCTAACCTTTATCACAACTACCCAACTGCGCCTATTGATAATACCAGAACAAATATGTACTTAACGACACTTTTACATTTGTTTAACATTATTTAAACTTTTAACGACACTTATTTCTCTGATAGCAAAATTATTTCTCTGACATTTTTAATAGCCATAAAAAATTATATTCAGCGACACAATAAAATTTGTCACAAATAATAGTATCGTTGGTATCATCGCTAAAGTATTTTGTAACTACATGTGTATCGGAAGAAATTGGGTAAAAACTATAATGGAGGGGATCCTATGGTTTAGCTCAATTTTCGAAAGAGGATAAAAAAACGATAACCACTAATTTCTCCACCACATTATCAATGAAAAAATGAGTTTAATTATACCTGCCAAGATGAAGTTTGTCACCAAGGAAGATGATGGCACAGAGATCTGTGAGGACCACCCCTAGAGGCTTGGACATGGCAACATATAGCGGCCCCCTAGCTTTCAGGCACCAAGTGATAAGAATGTAGCTAATACCAGTCCCAAATATTGCCTAAATGAACAAATAGCTAGTTTTAATATAGTTAATAAATATAATTATAAGATATGCATTAATTTATCCTTTTTTATAGTGTCCAAAATATATAGTGATATATATATATATATATATATATATATATATATATATATATATATATATATATATATATATATATATATACGGTCCGGATCTTAAATTTATCCTTTATCCAACATACCTTGTTTACCCCCTTTAGCGATGGATCGGGCGACAGTTTGGTCCGTCACTATATATACAACTGTCGTCTATATGTTGTATGTCGCTAAAAGTTAAGACGACGGTTGTATATATAACGACGGACCTAACCGTCGCCTGATCCGTCGCTAAAGAGAGTAAACAAGGTATGTTGGATAAATGATAAGCTTATGATCCGGACCGTATATATATATATATATATATATATAAACAATCAAAAATATAAGAATATGCATGCATTTGTAGTTTCCTTACTGAATACATAACAGCAATTATCTGAATTCCAGGATGCAATTTCCAAGCACTTGGATTCCTTTCAACAGTGGCAGAGACAATTGCACATTGGATTGACCCAAATAAGAGGAAGAAAAATAGTATAGTTGTCTCTTGTGGGTACTTCTTCACGGTTGATGTCTGCAACGATCGAGAAATCCAAATTAATTATCCTTTATAGATTTAAAACATTAGTACTTGACAAAATTTTTTTTGTCACGGTTTCACTTTGCATGAATGTTGTACTTTGTGCATACAAAATTGTACTATAAAAGAAAAAATGCCGATTGTCCTGCTTTGCAAGTTATATTTCGTATGTATTAAATGTAAGAAAATACAACAATGCTACTATCACATAAAAAATCTCACATAATGCTCACATACACACACATGCATACTGTGGGTCCCCGCCTGACATGTGGGGCCCGCAGTATGCATGTGTGTATATGTGAGAATTATGTGAGATTATTTATGTGACAGTTGCATTATTTAAGAAAATATTTGAGTACGCGTCATTTGTCGGAAATATTTTAGCCCTCATTTTCTCAACTTTATATTGAAAATTGTTACCTGTATTATTTAATTTGATCAGTCCGTTATGGCATGAAGGACATGTCAAAAGGGACTAAGGTAATGTTTGTTTGCAAAGATTATAATCCATGGGATTATAATCACAAAATTATTACTTTTAGGATTAAATAGTTATAGTCACATGTTTGTTTTTTATGGGATTATTGATGAGATAACTTAAAATAATCTCATGTTATATATGTTTGTTTTTTCTAGGATTAGTTAAATGATTGGATACAAAAATATCGTTTAGACTATTATACCCTTACCAATAATAATGTATTTTAAATTATAATTTAAATTTGTTTATACATAAAAAAAAGAATGAACAAAAAGATAGTTTCTAGGAATTAACAAATGATATAGTAATCTAAACATTATAGTTCAAGTAATTAACACAAATATAAAGCGTTAATAACAAATGATCCTAGTAATTAACGTTTCTAGTAATCTAAACTGAATTACTTGTGTTATTAATTAGACTATTAACAAATACGATGATTAACTTGTGTTAATATTATCCCTGATGTGCAGCTGAATTTGAGCTCCCCAACAAGTAATATTTTGAATTACTTTTGTTAATTAACAAGTGATCCTAATAATAAGTTGATTAATAATTAGATTAGTCATATTAAAAGAAATAAATGTTAGTTTTGTCTATAATTTTTAATCCCATATGATGGAATTATAATACCTAGCTAGACATGGTATTAAATAGTCTCACATCTTAAGTCATTTTATAATTCTTGGACTAACAGTCCCAAGTCTAAATTTAAAAACAAACAAGATACTTGTGATTAATAATTCTAACCCAAGTATAATACTTGTAAACAAATATAGCCTAACAAAGTTATTGGAACTAACATACTTCATTGTGAAATTTGTATTCACCAGAATAGAAGTTCTCATGTGGCCAAAAAAAGTTATTGTCATCTCTCCCTTTTCTAGATAAAAGCAAAAAGAGAGTCGAAGATTGTAAGACTCTAACTTTTATGAATAAAGATTTAGTTTTCTTTATATATGATTTCGAAATAGTAAGGTGTTGATTTATAAATGTGAAAGTTAAGGGTGAAATATGCAAATATTTTAAAAATGAGCAAATGGTTATAAATATTCTTGTTGTCGGGGAATATTCGTTTGGTCGTGTAATATTCTTGTTGTCGGGGAATGAGTTGAATCTTTTTCTGTTTCTTGGCGTCCTCGATTCGTTGATAAGAGTCGTGGAGTTTTCTCTTGGTAGACTCGAATTTCACTTGAATGGAGGATTCATCCAATGCCACCTTCTTTGTCAGATTAATGGCCTCCCCTTTTCCTTTTTGCTCCGCAGTGATCTTGATTGGCTGAATGTTGATCTTCTTCTTGTTGACAATAGGATCATCATCATCAGCCGCAGCAGCAGCAGCTTCGGCTTGGGCTTCTTGATCATCTTCTTTTAAGAAGCACTTGGCAATCCAATTCAACTGATCTTGAGTTGGCTTCAAAATTTGTACAACTCTCCTCAATTCCTTGCCTTTTCCTTGGTGGTGGTGGTTGCCGATCTAAACGAATAGGAACGCCATCACTCACATCTTCTTCTTCTTCTTCAATTTGATCATCAAAAAAGATGTCGGCGCCGAGATTCATGGCGGCATCATCGTCGCTCACAAAGCTAAAAGCAAAATCCTCCAATGGCGGACATGAAAGTCCGTTGAACATCTCCTCATCACCATAAACCTCCATAAAAATAATAATAAAAACCTCCATAATAATAATAATAATAATAATAATAAGCACTAGGTTTATATAGAATTAGTACTTATATATACAATATTATAAACTTGGAGCACAAGTAGTTAGTAGTATTATGTATCTAATTAATTCCGTATCTAATTTGGACAATAACTTGTGATTGACTAATTAATAGCTAGACTATGCCATCGCATCATTTTAACGTCGAACACATTTGCATGCTAGCTAGTATATGTATTCACATGGTAATATCATTGTTTTTTTTTCTTATAAAAAATAAATTCCTCGGAAATATTGATAATTAGAAATGAATGTACTCCATTTACTAATATCAATTTGCATCCTTGGGAATATTAATTTTAATCAATTTTATTTAAATAATAGAATTATGAAAATTGCATCAATATTTAAATAGTACTTCTAATTAAACGATTTATTGTTGAATAATGCTAGAGACACAAACTATTTTATAAATATTTTATAAACTGCTGACATGACATACTCCACATCAGCTTTGTTGCATAAGATTTACATTATTTTGATTTTTTTATTTTAAAAAAGCTGATGTGGAGTTTGCCATATCAACAATTTATAAAATAATTTATAATTGTTTATTGTTTTCAAAAGTTACATTAATCACTAGTAATATGAAGAGTATAATTTATTTTTATTTAAATGTACAAACCAGTAATATATGATGTGTGTGTATATATATATATATACCAATGGTATACTCCCTCCGTTTCTAAAAGATTGTCGTTTTAGAAAAAAAATTTGTTCCAAAATATTTGTCGTTTATAACTTCCTAGAAGAATAAATTATTTACTTTTCTATATTACTCCTATCTTCTCTCATTGTCTCAATAAATTCTCTCTATTGTATTAATAATTTTTAATTTTCTATAAAAAGATAATAATAAAATTTTAAACAAATTTTATTAATATTAAATAATTTTTTTAATTTATGTATCAAAACCTTAAACGAAAACTTTTAGGGACGGAGAAAGTATATCTTAGCTTGATTTCCGGTCAAGAGATCTCATAACATGATTTAAGTTTCTCTTGCCACGTGTATCGATCTTTCTATGACTTTCGTAATCATAGAAGAATCTTTATTTATTATATTTACTTCCTGTCATTTTCGTAATCCAATAATGATATAAGAAGAATCTTTATTTATTCCATCATTTTCAAAATTAATGATATATTTTAAAAATAATGATTTTTATTAAAAAAAAATATTTTTTAAAAAATATTCATATAACGCATATACAGTAACATGGTAAAAAACACACTGTATTATTTACAAAATTTATTACAGGGTTTAACCATTTAGAATATATGTTGGGGTCGCTTAAAAAATGTATATTCCATAAACCATTTTCCCCCTCTTCAAAAGTCTATATTCCTCCAAATCACTTTACAGTTGCCCAGCTTTCTCTCTCTATCTTTCCCATGGCGGCCATTATCTCTCACCCCAATTACTGCCCAACCAATTCCTCCTCTTTCTCTTCCAATTCTCCAATTCCCACCCTTTTTCACTTCAAACCCATAAAACCCACCACCCCAATTCTCCGCTGCTGCTTAGATTCTCCCCTCCGCCGGCCCGAATACATCCCCCACCGCATCCCCGACCCGAATTACATCCGAATCTTCGACACCACCCTCCGAGACGGTGAGCAGTCCCCTGGCGCGACCATGACCACCAAAGAGAAGCTCGACATCGCTCAGCAGCTGGCCAAGCTCGGCGTTGACATAATCGAGGCCGGGTTTCCGGCCGCCTCCTACGCCGACCTGGAGGCGGTAAAGATTATCGCCAAGGAAGTCGGCAATGGCGGTGGGGGAGAAGAGGGTAGTCACGTGCCGGTCATATGCGGATTGGCGAGGTGTAATAAGAAAGACATTGATGCGGCTTGGGAAGCTGTTAAGTATGCGAAGAAGCCTAGGATTCATACGTTTATAGCGACGAGTGAGATTCATATGAAGTATAAGCTGAAGAAATCGAAAGAGGAGGTGGTGGAGAAGGCGAGGAGTATGGTAGCTTATGCTAGGAGTTTGGGGTGTGATGATATTGAGTTTAGCCCTGAAGATGCTGGAAGGTATTAACTTTTACTATAAACTTTGTACATAAAATTGACATTCGATAGTGGAATTGCCAAAAGTTGGGAGGGAGGTTAGTTCCCAATTTAAAACTCATTTCTTCTTTTGCAATTGAATATGATTATAGTTCCCAATTTAAAACTCATTTCTTCTTTTGTAATTTAATATGCTTACTTTTTGGTGAGTTGAGAGTAATATAAATTTCTTTTCTCGCATTTGAATAGTTAAATATTTTTTTGTTTTGTACTACTTTCTATCTTCAAGTCCTAGTCATTATTTTTCTTTGTTTTGTACTACTATATAGATTAAAGACCTTTAAAATATTAAGGTTCGGTTTGATTATGAGGTCATTCTTTTCAATGCAAGTCTTTTATAAGAAAGTTTACTTTTTTACTAGATTTTTTTAATAAATTAATTTTTATTTTTATATGGTGAGACCTTTTGGTGATACAGGTTGTATTACTTTAGTTCTATTTTTAGTCAGTGAAAAAATGAATGAAAGAAAATGAGTAAGATTTTATTTTAATATTATTTTTAATCTTACTGTCTGTTGTGGTGGAAACTTGAATCCAAGCAAGATGAAAATTACACACACTGGTTGTAGTAGGTTGGTATGTTTTATGGAGATGATGAATTTTAATGTATGAACTCAGTATAGCTTAGAACGTTGTACTATTATCTTGTGAACCAGTCAGAATAAAAGGGAATATGTTTCCCCTGCTTGTATAAAAAGGAACCTAAAATAACCATCTTTGTAACTTTTCAGTCAGTGGCTTAGATTACATGGTTGTATCATGTATGATTATGAATTCAAGCATTAGTTAATTCTGCTGGATAGTTTTGATTTACTTTTATGTTGGTTGATTGATCAGAATGGCTCATGAAGGTTGTAGTATGAATTTGGATTACTCTGTAGCACTTCTGTTGCAACACATTTGGTACATACTGATTAATATGCGAGTTTTAATTCCCACAAATCTTGAAAGCTAATCGCAATAGTACTGGTGTCTATTCCTAATGTGCTTCAGGTAAACACATAAGTTTCGTAATACTTGTTTCTTACCAGGTCTGAAAGAGAATTTTTGTATTACATTCTAAAGGAAGTTATAAAAGCTGGGGCTACCACTCTTAATATCCCTGACACTGTTGGCTATACTGTGCCTAATGAATTCGGACAGCTGATTGCTGACATAAAAGCAAACACCCCTGGAATTGAAAATGTCATCATTTCAACACATTGCCAAAATGATCTTGGACTTTCTACTGCCAATACTTTAGCGGTATGCAATTAAATTTGTGAAGTATATATTGGAGTGGACACCAGGTTTTGTCCACTGACA